>CM066033.1:936168212-936768212 GCA_033557465.1 Ichthyophis bannanicus | reverse complement strand
GAAAATGATAAGAGAGTGGAGGAAACAGGAGGATCAGCTCCAAAAGTTGGATAAAAGCAAGCACACCTTACGTGGACCAACTGCAAAGTGGCCAGAATTAGAGGTAGAAGTGAAGGAGTGGATCACACGTCACCGGCAAAATGGACTTTCTGTCTCAACAAAAATGATAATCTATGAGGCCAAACGCATTGCTGTGGAGAAAGGCATTCAGGATTTCATCAGATCACCATCGTGGTGCTATAGATTTATGAAGAGATCTGGCCTTTCTATGCGCACCAAAACCAGAATTGCACAAAAAATGCCAAAGGAATACGAATCAAAGATTCTGTCTTTTCATAAGTTTGTTATTGATGCGAGGAAGAAGAATAACTTTGAAATTAGCCAGATTGGGAACATGGATGAAGTCCCGCTAACGTTTGATGTGCCATCTAACAGAACCGTAGATATCAAAGGAGCCAAAACCATAACCATAAAAACCTCAGGGCATGAGAAAACCCACTACACGGTTGTGCTGTCCTGCTGTGCAGATGGTACCAAACTGCCTCCGATGTTGATCTTTAAAAGGAAAACATTCCCAAAAGAAACAATTCCACGGGGAGTCGTCGTGCACATTCATGATAAAGGGTGGATGGACGAAAATGGCATGAGGCTGTGGATTGACAAAGTGTGGTCCAAACGTCCTGGCGGGCTTCTGAAGAAATCTTCCTTGTTGGTGCTTGACCAGTTCAGAGCGCACTTTACGGAAACTACTAAAAAGAACTTTAAGGAAGTTAAGACCCAAATAGTTGTGATTCCTGGTGGTCTTACCAGCCAGCTGCAACCTCTGGACGTTTCCATTAACAAACCGTTCAAAGTTCTGATGCGAGAGGAGTGGAACACCTGGATGGCAGCTAGGAACCATGATCTGACGTCTACTGGGCGGATGAAGAGGCCCACTATTACACAAGTGTGTGAATGGGTTAAAAGGTCATGGGACTCCGTGAAGGAGGACATTGTTGTAAAATCATTCAAGAAGTATGGCATTAGTAATGCCTTGGATGGAACAGAAGACAACATCTTATTTAACACCAGTGAGGAAGAAAGTGATGACAATGACTGCGTGGATCTGTCCTTCCTCATTTCTGATAGCAGCGAAGAAGAGGAATTATTGGGGTTCGAATAAAAACATTACAGCCTTATTTTTGTTACTTTCACTGTTTACTGACTTTACTGACTGTTAATGAGAGTAAAGATAGTTCTTAATATGTTACATGGTTGGCATAAAATTGTTCTTAAACTGCTGTTAACTTTATACAGTTGATATAAAATATTTTACTACAGTATTTGGTTCAGAATCTTTTTTTTCTAGATTTTCCTCCTTTAAAACTGGGTGCGTTTTATATTCCGGAGCGTCTTATATGGCGAAAAATACGGTATATTACCATATATGTCAAATTTCCATAAGATTAGGAGTATTTTAAGGAAACATTGGCATGTATTAACGTTACATCCATGCTTTCAAAAATCATTACGAATTGCATTTACTAGGGGTCTGAACATTGGTAATTTGATATGGAATGCAGGATTAAAATCTTTACAAGATTCAATAGAGTCTCCATTGGGGCACTATTCATGTTCCGCTTGTGATTTATGTCGGCAAACCATGAAGAAAAGGAATGGAATATACCTAACACTACCATAAAGCAAGTATCTAAATGGTCGACCACGTGCTCATCTTCGTTTGTGGTCTATGCATTAGTCTGCCCATGTGAGAAACTTTATATAGGACGAACTAAGATGGAGAGAGACACAGAGGTGTTGAGGATATTTTGTGAATATTTGGGCAATTTTACCGAGACCTGTACACTCCCGAGCAGGAGAATAGAGTTTTGGAACGGGAATTTCTTGAGAAGGTCCCCTTGCCTCAGCTTACGGAGGAGGATAAGCAGCAGTTAAATATGAGTATTGCGGCGGCGGAAATATGGAGAGTTGTGCGTCAAGGGAAGCCCCATAAGACGCCTGGGCCTGATGGGTACGGAGTGGAGTTCTACAAAATTCTACTAGATCAGATTACTCCAACATTGATGGTTTTGTATGAGGAAGGGCGGAAAAGGGGATCTTTTCCGAGAGATATGAGGACGGCGGCGATAACAGTGATACCAAAGGAGGGATGAGACCTAGAGAATCCTGCTTCGTACCGTCCTATATCCCTTATTAACTATGATATGAAGATTATTGCATCCGTGATGGCAAACCGGCTACAGAACATTCTGCCGTGGTTGGTAGGTTCTCACCAGTCGGGGTTTGTCAAAGGTCGGGATGCTTTCGCGAACATCACTAGAGTTTTGTTGGGTATGGAGCACTGTGTTGATCTGGGGGACCCGTTGCTACTGGTAAGTCTGGATACGGAAAAGGCTTTTGATCGGGTCTCGTGGCCCTATATGTTTGATGTCCTGGCGCGTTTCGGGTTTGAGGGAGCCTTCTTTGACTGGGTTAAAGCCTTATATGTGAATCCGATGGCGTGTGTCTGCAGTGGCGGGCGATATTCTCAGCCCTTTGTGTTGCAGAGGGGCACACGGCAGGGTTTCCCGCTGTCCCCCCTGCTCTTTGTTTTGCAACTGGAACCTTTATTGCTGACTATCCTTAATGACCTGCATATGCGGGGGATTGACTGGAGGGGCGGGGGTGTCAAGTTAAGCGCCTTTGCGGATGACATGTTGTTGTGTCTCTGTGACCCTCAGAGATCGTTAGTGAGAGCTTTGCGCCTTATGGAGGAGTATGGGTCGTTCTTGGGCTTGCGTATTAACCCAGATAAATCTTTAGCCTTGGATGTGGGGGGGCGGTTGCGGAGCAACTGGTTAGGGACTTTCCCGTTGATTTGGGCGAGTGGCCAGATCCGCTATCTGGGTTTTTTTATTCCAGACCGTATCAAGAATCTGTATGAGGTGAATGTGAGACCAATGATTGAGAAAACCATTGCACGACTTTTGAAGTGGAGGGATCTCCCGTTAACACTTATGGGAAGAGTGGCACTTGTAAAAATGGTGGAATGGCTGAGGTGGTTGTATCTATTGCGTCACCTTCCTATTTGGTTGGCCCGTCGGGATGTGGAGCTTCTACACAAGCAAATTGCCAAATTTCTTTGGAGAGGCCGGCGGTCTCGGATCGCGCTAGCGGCTCCTATGAAACCTGGGGGGGAAGGAGGCCTTGATTTGCCTTCTCTGCGGCAGTATAATTTGCTGTGCTTGCTCCGGCCTCTCACGGATCTAGTCACGGCTGGGGGGAATTTCCTCCTGGTGGAATTGTTCGATGTGATGGCGGCCCCATTCCACAGGGTGTCTATGTTACATGTTGCTAAACGGGGTTTGTCCAGAGCCGGACGTCAGTCCGTGTATTTGGCAGCACTTAGGCAGGCATGGAGGACGGTGTGTCAAATGCGGGGGTTAAGTTGGAAATGTACGGACTGCCTGCCTTTGGGGGGGAATCCAGAGTTCGAACCAGGTAGACAAGGGTCGGCTGGACGGGAGTGGGCGAGGGCAGGGCTAGTTTATCTAGGGCAGTTGCGGATGGTAGGTGTTGGGGAATTGGATTCTTTTCAGTCCTTAACTCAGAGATATAATTTAGACCAGCGATCCTTTTATTTCTATCTGCAGTCCCGTCATTATGTTTGTGGGCTCCAGAGGGAAATGGGCTTGCGGTTGGGGAAGGAGGGGCTTTGGGAGGTTTTAGACTCGCTAGGAGTGAATATGTTGCTGAGAGGCATTCGGCAAAAACTCTGGCCAGAGGGGGAGATGGGCAAGCTTGAGGGATTAAGCCAAAGGTGGGCCCGTGATGGTCTGGCGCAGATAACAGTGGAGCTACTCCGGAAGGCGTTCTCTCAGATTAAACGAAGCTCGGAGTCTATAAGGCTACAGGAGCTCCAGTATAGATTTTTATGGAGAGCTTATGTATCCAATGTACAGGCCGCCAAGATGGGATTGGCCACGACGGATGTTTGCGGGCTATGTTTGATGGAGAGAGGGACCTTGTTGCATCGCTTCTGGCAATGTAGCAAAATCCGTAGTTTCTGGGATGCAGTGATTGCTAAGTTGGGGGGTTGGAGGGTGCAGGGGGGGTCGGCCCTCGGTAGAGTGGTGTCTTTTTGGGGTCTATTTAGGAGTTGCTCCGGTGGATAAAGGTTGTAGGGCCTTGTACGAGCGGGGTTTCTTAGTAGCAAAGCAATGTGTTTTAAATACTTGGATGGAGGTTAGACCTCCGTCGGTTAGTCGGTGGGTTCAGGGTATGGTGGAGCTACAGGCTATGGAACGGCTGACGGCTACTCTCTTGGGAGGGAGGAAGATGGAAGAAGTGGGAGCCACTTGGGAGGGGGTTGCCTAATTGCTGCTGTGGTGAAGGCCTCTTTTTGTCCATGGGAGGTAGGGTGGGGTTTGGCACCGCTATGCACACATATGACTGCTTGCACAGTAACCTAGGGGGGGAGGTTGGTTGGGTTATTGGGCTGGGGGAGAGGGGAAAGGGAGGGAGGAAGGGGGGTGGGGGCGATTAAGGATTACTGATTAATAATGATTAAGGTATATTAGTTTGTGATGTATTTTAGTTTATCATGTATTAGTTTGCGATGTAGTTTGTATTTTCTGTACCTGCTGTAGCTGTGTATTAGGTTGTGGGTATCACGTGCAGTTGTTGTGATATGGTTTCTGGTGTTCAGTTGGAAATAATAAAAATCACTTTCCTAATCCTTTGTGACTCAATGCTCTCTCTAACATAGAGTAAAACCCCTCCACCAATTTGATCTGCTCTATCATTATGATAGTTTGTACCCAGGTATCAGTGTCCCGCTGGTTGTCCTCCTTCCACCATGTCTCTGAGATACCAATCATATCTAACCTCTCATTTAGCTATATATTCTAACTCTCCCATCTTATTTTTTAGACCTAGCATTTGCAAGCATTTTTAGAGGCTGTATTTTATTCATATTAATCTGGTTATCGGTAAGTAGGGGTAATTTGGAATTTTTAAGCTCTGTCTGCTCTATAATTAAGGGCATTTGGGTTACTTTTGTCTTTATTGGAACCTCTCTGTTGATATGCCCTAACTTCATTCTTTTGGTAGTATCCTTCAAGGACACATTATTCTGAACCATACACTCTTGGGTGACTGTCGGTTTTCCCCTATTATCTAGTTTAAAAGCTGTTATATCTCCTTTTTAAATGTTAATGCCAGCAGAAACTGGATACTGTTTGTCAAGAGGAATTGTGCCCTCTATGAGGGAGAATCATTTTTACTTTGGATTTTTTCTCTGTGACCTAACAGGCAAGTAGTTAAAGCAGTGTGTCTAAAAGGAAGATGCTAGAAAGCTATTTAAGGGGCTAAATCTGTTGTTATAACAAAAGTCTTTCACAGTATATACATATGCCCCTGTGGATTTTTCCAGTAAAGGATATAGAAGAGTTACCTTTCTAGAAAGGGCAGGACAAGTGACTCACTGACATCATCACTCTGCTGGCTACAGAGTCTCAAGTTTGTATTTGGGACTTGCACATGCGTGTTTTGTTCTTTCGTTTTCTTTTTCCTTTTTTTTACCAGGGAGGGGAATTTTATAATAGTGTTCATAAAGAAATTTGAGAAATGCACATATTTAAATACCACCCCCCCCCCCCCCGATAAATCAAGCTAAAAATGACATTTTAAAAATAAATGCATAATAATACAAAATTAAAAAAAAAATGTTAGGTTCTCTTTCCTGCCAAAGAAAAAGTTGAAAATGGCACATTTATAGTGTGACAAAATGGGGCATTTCCCTTTCCTCCATCAGCAAACTCATATATGTCTCTGTGAACACACATGTTAAATGTGTCTCATTAGCGCAGCAGGAGATCTGAGCCTGTATTAAGCACCTCGGCCATATATCTGTGTTTATCTTGAGAGACTGTGTTTGTCTGTGTAGTGGTACAGTGTGATGCAAAGGTGACATGTCAATGTGTATCTATAATGAGGGAGGCTTGGTAGGGCTGTGTATGTGTGTTTGTGTAAACTGCTTTATTAGTATTGTCAAAAATAATATAGAAGGAATCCAAATTAAGTGAAGTCATGTGGAGTGTTGGGGGCTGCTTGCACGTGTGTGTGTGTGTCATGGGGAATGTTGGATTTGCCATATGCATGTATGTGCATCTCATCGAGAATGTTGGGAGCTGAGTGTTTGTGTGTGTGTGTGTCTCTCCCAAGCTTCTCCCAGTCTCTCTAATAATACTGTTCTCAGAGTTCCCCAAGTTTTGTGTGTGTGTGTGTGTGTGTGTGTGTCTCTCTCTCTCTGTCTCATTACCACCAATGCTTCTCCCAGTCTTTCTCTCTCTCAACCCCTCCCCCCAACATCCACTCACTCTCTCACTAACCCATTGCTGTGCCTAAATGTAGTTCCTGAAAAACACTGTGGTGCTCACTTCCCCCACCACGATTGCTGAAGCCCAGTGGTGGAAGAGGACTTCAAATCATGAGATTACCTGAACTTCCTCCAGAGCAGGGCTCAACTATGCACAGAACTGATCGCAGTGGGGAAAGTGTGCACTGCACCATTTTTCAGCAGTCCTTCTTCGGCAGCTGTCATCTTCACTGTGATTGCAGCCCACAGCTCTTCTTCCACATGCAGGGATTGGGTCCCTGCTGGTAGCTGCTGTAAACCACTACTCTTGCAAGGGGGTGGGAGTGAGCATAGACTTGTTGGCTTCGGCATGCACAAAGAGATGCATACAGACAAATGTTTGGACAAAAAAAACGGAACCTTCTGAAATAAGAGCTATCACTTACAGTGGTCAACATGAAAAAATCATCACAAATAATTTTATGTGCATTTGATAACCTATGATGAACAAGTTTAAAACCGGTTTTGTTTTTGTGGTATCAGGTCAGGTTTGAAAGATGATAGTGTCGGAAATTTTGCTATACTAGCCAAATTGACATAAACCGTGCCAGTGATTACTCTACCAATATTGATTGGTATTTATTTTGCTTTTCAGGTTAATTATTTTGATTACATATTTGGTAATAATAACACTGAAGAAATAATCAGAAATAAAATAATCATGCTAAGACAGTGTAGAAATCATTCTGTTGTTTTTGTTACGTTCGTGGTTCATTTGTTACTGTATCTCAACATCGTACTATAACATCAAATATTCACAAAATGTACAAGTTATATTTTGGATGCCCAATGGGTGACCAGGATAAGCCATGGGCACCTCACATCATTTGCACTGCCTGTGAAAATGGACTATGTGATTGGTTAAATGGAAGGAAAAGAGCGATGTCATTTGCTGTACCAGTGATATGGAGGGAGCCAAGAAACCATCATGATGACTGCTATATTTGTCTGATTAATATAACGGGTTTCTCTGTGATGAACAAGCACAATATTGTGCATCCAAATCTGATGTCTGCAATGCGACCAGTCCCACATGACGAAACACTTCCTGTTCCAGTTCCTCCACAGGATGGGCTGTCTTCTGTACCAGACAAAATGGAGTTAGATGAAGGTGCAAGTGGTGGCCAACCTAAAGAGTCAGAAGATGCAGCCTACATGCCAGATGAAAGCAATGGCAACCCAAAGAAATTCAGTCAAGAAGAGCTTAGTGACCTTATACGAGACTTGGCACTCTCAAAAGCTAAGGTGGAATTCTTTGCTTCAAGGCTGAAGGAAAAGAACTTACTTCAAAAGAATATTCTCATTTGCCACTATTGCACGCACAATCATAATTTAACAACACTCTTTAGAATAGATAGTCCAATGTATTATTGCAATGATATTGACAGACTTTTTTGAGTCCTCTCATAGGTATGCAGACCATCAGAATGATGCTTATTCATTAATTCTTCAACAAAAAGCCTCAAGACCGTTCTTATTCATAACTGCAATGTAAAGCCGTCCATTCCAATTGCACACTCTGTTCACCTCAAGGAGACATATGATAACCTGCAGATATTGCTTCAGATTATATGCTATGACAATTACCAGCAGAATATTTGAGGGGATCTTAAGGCTATTGCCAAACTGATGGGCATGCAAGGTGGATTTACCAAATATTGCTGTTTTCTCTACCTCTGGGACAGTTACACTGTCAAAGATCATTATGCTGTTCACTACTGCCCTTTAAGAACTGCCTATAATCCAGGAAGCAGCAGTGTTAGTCATGTTCCATTAGTCGATCCAGCAAACATTTTGCTTCCTCCTTTGCATATAAAACTGGGTTTAATGAAAAATTTAGTGAAAAGAATGGCATAAACAAATTAAAAAGGATTTTGGTTTCTTGTTTCTAAATTTCCAAAGATCTCTTCTGCAACAGTGAAAGAAGGCATTTTTGTGGGGCCACAAATAAGACAGGTGATTGAAGATGAAGAATGTGAAAAATGCCTGGATGTTTTGGAACTTGAAGCGTGGCAAGTCTTTAAGTGGATCTCTGAAAACTTTCTGGGTAATCACAAATCGCCAGATTATGTTCATGGCAGGGGCGGTTCTATCATTAGGCGAAATGAGGCGGTGGCCTCAGGTGGCAGATTCTAGGGGGCGGCACTATTAGCCGCTCCCTAGAAACTGCCTATGATAGAACTGCCCGTCCGCAAAGATTCATCTTTTAAAATGAAATGAAAGCAGCCGCGGAAGCATTTCTCCATTCCCGCAGCTCTGCTTTCAAACTGCTTGGCCCGTCAATCTTCGTGCAGCCAATGGGGGGGCCAAGGTTGTCGCTTTGGCTGCCCTTCCGCTTCCGCTGGCTGCTTCCTCCTTCCTCCAAAATGAAAGCAGCCGCGGGAACAGAGCTGCTTTCATTTTGGAGGAAGCAGCCAGCAGAAATGGAAGGGCGGTGAAAGCGACGACCTCGCCCCCCCCCCCCCGCCGGCTCCACGAAGTTTGACGGGCCAAGCAGTTTGAAAGCAGAGCTGCGGGAATGGAGAAATGTTCCTGCATCTGCTTTCCTTTAATTTTAAAGGATCGGTGAGGTGAGGGGGGGAGAAGCAAATGAGGGGGGCCTTCAGGGGAGTAGACAAGGGGAGGCCTGGAAGGGAGCAGTCAAGGGGGGCCTGGAGGAGAGCAGACAAGGGGGGGCCTGGAGAGGAGCAGTCAAGGGGGGCCTGGAAGGGAGCAGACCAGGGGGGGCCTGGAAGGGAGCAGACCAGGGGCGGAGGGGTGCTGGAAGGAAGCAAACATGGGGGGGGGGAGCTGGAAGGGAGCTGACACCCCAGGGATGGCACTGGAAGGTGGATGGACAGGGGAGAAATGGAGCTGGAGGGGAGCTGACATGGGAGGGGGCACTGGGACTGGAAGTTCGCTGATACCTGGGATGGTATTTTAACTTGAAGGGGCTGGATGATGGGGAAGGAGGAGGACCCGAAGAGAATAGACACCAGTGGCGGTACTGGAAAGGCAAGGGGGTTGGTACTGGGAGGGGAGGCTGTAAAGGGGGCTGATACTGGGACTGAAAAAAGGCTGATGGAAGAAAATGAAGAAAGCAAAACGAGAGACAAGAAATAGCAGATGGACTATAGACCATAGAAAAAGAGCTAAGAGAAGACAGAGGAAAACGGAAACCTCAGATTGGGAACAGCATGATCAAAAATCATCAGACAACAAAGGTAGAAAAAATAATTTTATTTTCAATTTAGTGATTGGACTTTGTGCTATCTATATTTCACACAGTATGGGGAACTGCATCTCTTATCTGGTCTTGCACCGCATGCGGAGTCTGGCTTCTTGGGGTTTCATTTTAATTTTTGTCTACATATTTTTATTTTTGCTTTAGGTTGTGGTCACTTATTCTGTACTTGGTGAGGGTCTGTGTTCTGAGTGTGTGACCAAGGCCAGGTGTTCTGTTAACATGGAATTTTTATATAGTGATCTGTACTGTAGTAATTTGACTTGTTCAGCTTTTCAAATAAGAGTATAGATGTTTTGGGGCCCTTGCAGTGTTTATAGTGCTGCTTTTTTCTTGGTAGGCCCCTTATTATATGAGTTTTGGAAGTGTATGCTGGTATGGTATGGTAGATTGGCCTTGCAGATCTTAGTGACTTTAGTAGGGTTTTATATTAGTTCCCAATATGCCTGGTACTGGAGAATTTGTTGTTGGTGAGATGACCAGAATCAGCTTTTTTATGTTTTTTTTTAATATATTGAGTTCTGTTGGTGAATGTCCTACCTCTGCTCTGCACCCATTGTTGGGGGGGAGGGGCGGTTCTGTGAATGCAAAATGTATGTTCAAAAAGAAAAAGCAAGCACCATAATACAGTTTATAACAAAATACAAATGAATTATAATTTGGAGTTATAAACTGCTGTGGTTCTCATTCTTTCTTTTAGTTCCTTGGTGTGTGAACATCTTGTATTTGCTCCACAATATCTAATTGACTTTTTGATTTGGTTCAGTCCCTGACTGGAGTTTTGAGAAAGATCCCCACCCGGGGGGGGGGGGGGGAGGGGTGCACATGGGGGGGGGGCGCCATCTCATACCTCACCTCAGTTCACCTCCTAACTAAGAAAAATTGTGAATGCAGAGTAGAGTGTTAACAAGGCATTTATTTCCCTTTACGCATGAGATTCAGCTGGGTTACAACCTAAAGAAAAAGTCCTTAACTTCAGAAATGAAATCAACTCAGGTTAATGAAAAAACTGTTATGCTTCACAGTTATAACAATGCTTAGTTAAGCTTTCCAGAGTAAAGGTTTTCTTCATAGAAACAGAGTCAGCATACCTTGGCTTCCAGCTGCATATAGAACTGGGATTTCCTCCTTCCCGTAGTTCTTCAGGAACACAATCCCTGTGCCAGTCTCCTCTCTGAAAGCTTTTGTTACCTTTCGGTTTAGCCCCAGGTTCCTCTGGTCCAAGCAGGCTTCTTTCTTTCACTCTGCTTTGCCTCCAAAGGTGATTGTTCCTTTGCCCAGCACTTGTTTCCCAAGTGCTTCTTTCTGCTTGGTCCTTACTTGTGGTGCTTCTTTCTTGTAAACCTTCAGCTTAACCTCCAGCTCCATACCTGCAAGCACTGCTCTGCCCTCTCCAGTCTCCAGTCTTCCGTTTATAAAGCTCTCCTGTGTTTGAGCTTTCCGGGCTGACTGTCAGGTGCTCTCGATTAGCTAAGTGTGTCCACTCAGGCTCTGTGAGTGCATGCCTGCTCCCTCTAGCTGTTCTGTGTGGATATTGCATCTTGTGCACATCTTTTTCCTCATGAAAAACAGCTTCTTTTCCAGCATTTTTACTTTCATCAGCCCCTGCTGCATGACATATCCCCCTTCTTAAAATATTACGGGCTGAGGAATCTTCTTCCCTACAGCACGTAATTCGGGACATCACCTCCGTCCTATAATGTAGCTTTCCTTCTTTACGCTCTAGACTACAGTTGTGCGGTTGCAATGTCGTAGGGTTGGATATTTTTTCTATGGATGCCATCAAAGCCAACCTTTCATGCCACTGTCGGAGGACGTTCACGTGATAGACCTGGTTGTGTCCCTTTTTGTCCTGGATTAAATATGAAGCTGGACCCATGGGTTTGACCACCGAGTAAGGTCCCTTCCACTGAGCTTCAAATTTTGGAGTTGGTCCGGACACTAGGACTATCACTTTCTCTCCTATATCCAATTGTCTTGGTCTTGTATGTTTGTCGTAATATCTTTCCATTTTTTTTTCAACTCTTACTGCTATATCCAACACAGGTCAGGTATATATACATTTTACCTGGTGCCAGTGTTGCGTCAGCTGTGGAAAAGACGTTGCTGCTCCGGCCTGCAGTGCTCCGCCTTTGGTGCCAGCAACCGGATACTTCCCACTCTGATCCATGTCTCCTTCCACTCTGGGTTCTTGGCCTTCCGGTCCGGGTTTTGCCACTCCACTCCGGGTTTTGCCACTCCATTTTGGGTTTTGGCACTCCACGCCGGATTTTGCCACTCCACTCCGGGTTTTGGCACTCCACTCCGGGTTTTGCTTTTTTTTTTTTTTTTTAAACCTTGGGGTTAATTTCTTTCTTTATTCTTCTTCTTGCGGTTGTGAACCTCAAAAATCCAAACAACTACGCCATTTATGTCATGCACCGCCTTGGTGACCAGTGGTCGTAAGGGTAGGTGAGACACAAAAATTATTTTATTATGAGAGGAGGGACTTTTAAGAGCCAGGTGTAACCTGGTCTTGGCAGTTCAGCTCCTAACTAAGAAAAATTGTGAATTCAGAGTAGAGTGTTAACAAGGCATTTATTTCCCTTTACACGAGATTCAGCTGGGTTACAACCTAAAGAAAGAGTCCTTAACTTCAGGAATGAAATCAACTCAGGTTAATGAAAAAACTGCTATGCTTCACAGTTATAACAATGCTTAGTTAAGCTTTCCAGAGTAAAGCAAATGTTTCAGCACTCTTCTTCCATTTAGCGAATGAATAACATTCCGAAGATACCATATATCATTCACAGGTTTAACAGTGACTCTGCACTGCCTGAAATACACAAAGAACAATCCATCTCTTCCTGAGATAAAAGGCTTGGCTCTACAAGTTCCACTAGCATCAGCTCAGAATTATCTCTGTCTGTATCAGTGGTTTCACTGGCTATAATTTCTGGCCAGGCCCTATTCCTGTTCTCTGGATGTTTAAAGAGTTCCTCTAGTGTTTGCCAATGAGCATGGCCTACCCTCGGGCGTTGGCTACTTGGCTTATAAGAGGTAGCTTTGCTTTCCTTTCTCACAGGTTTAGCATTACTTTCAAAAGGCTGTTTATAAGGTAAGGTTTTCTTCATAGAAACAGAGTCAGCATACCTTGGCTTCCAGCTGCATATAGAACTGGGATTTCCTCCTTCCCGTAGTTCTTCAGGAACACAATCCCTGTGCCAGTCTCCTCTCTGAAAACTTTTGTTACCTTTCGGTTTAGCCCCAGGTTCCTCTGGTCCAAGCAGGCTTCTTTCTTTCACTCTGCTTTGCCTCCAAAGGTGATTGTTCCTTTGCCCAGTACTAGTTTCCCAAGTGCTTCTTTCTGCTTGGTCCTTACTTGTGGTGCTTCTTTCTTGTAAACCTTCAGCTTTACCTCCAGCTCCACACCTGCAAGCACTGCTCTGCCCTCTCCAGTCTCCAGTCTTCCGTTTATAAAGCTCTCCTGTGTTTGAGCTTTCCGGGCTGACTGTCAGGTGCTCTCAATTAGCTAAGTGTGTCCACTCAGGCTCTGTGAGTGCATGCCTGCTCCCTCTAGCTGTTCTGTGCGGATATTGCATCTTGTGCACATCTTTTTCCTCATGAAAAACAGCTTCTTCTCCTGCATTTTTACTTTCATCAGCCCCTGCTGCATGCGAACTATTATTGGCTGGAAAGCAGAGGAACATTGGAAGAGGATCAATACAACACCAAGATCAACTGGAAGGCCCTAAAACATCTGAAAAGCACCAACATTGCAGCAAGAGAAGTTGAAAGGTCCTAAAAGAGCTGTTGCTACCTGGTAAGCAGGATATGCACCACAGGGGTGCCAGTGATAAGAGGTGCCATTGCTAGCCACCTGTAAGAAACAGGAAATGCTTATAACCACCTTTAGAAATGCCATGGTCCAGCAGTTTATAAGAAAGCAGAGCTGCGGAGCAGAGAAATATTCCTGCGGCTCTCTCAAGTGGTGAATCAGTGAGTGGGGCAGCAGATACAGGAGGGAAGGAAGGGGCTGAAAGGGAGCTGACATGGGGGGGAGCTGGAAGGGAGTTGAAAGTATGGGAAAGAGGGGGCTGGAAGGGAGCTGACAATGAAGGCAGTTCAAAGGGAGCTGACACAGGGTGACTGGAAGGGAAAAGAGGGGAAGGATGGGTCTGGAAGGGAGCTGATATGGGGGAGGATGGGGGCTGAAAGGGAGCTGACATGAGGGAAATTTGGGGGCTAGAAGGGAACCGACGGGCAGGGGGAAGGTGGGAGCTGACACTGGCAGATGGGACTGGATGGTTTCTGAATAATTGAGGAGGCTGGAAGGGAGGGGTATTAAGACTGGAAGTGAACTGACTCCTGGGGATGGCACTAGAAGGGAGCTGACATGGTGGGGTGGGCATTGGGACTAGAAGTGAACTGATAACTGGTATGGTATTTTGACTAGAAGGGGCTGGACAGTGGGGAAGGACAGTGGTGTTGCTGGGAATGCAAGGGGCTTGTCATTGGAAGGTACTTGGTCTGTTGCTGTATTTATAGTGCTGCTTTTTTTCTGGGTAAGCCAGGTTGTATGAGTTTTGGAAATTTATGCTGGTATGGTGTGGTAGATTTGGCCTTGTAGATTTCCGGTGACTTTTGTAGGGTTTTATATTAGTTCACAATTTGCCTGGTATTGGAGAATGTTTATGATGTTGTTAGTGAGACTATCACAGCTTGTTTGTATGATGCTAAATTTTTACTGCTAAGTAGTTATTTTTATTCTGGTTTTGCATTTGCCCTTTCACTGCAATTTTCTTACAACATTGGATTTGAAGGAAAAATACTAGCATCATGTGAAAAGAGTTCACAAAGGAGTTTTGGGAAAAAGGAGGGTGGGGTGTAGCTAACATTAATAATAATGAGGAAGGAGGCACCAATTTATAGATCGCAGGGGGAGGTGGTGCCAGAAACCCTAGCACCGACTCTGGGCCCTAAGACCACAGAAAAGCACCAAAATTTACTAAAGGTGCCCTAACAATACCTGTATAGTGCCAACACAGTCCCTGTGAGACTGTGAAGAGATCCAGCACAGCAGCAAGACAGGATGGAAAGCCCTAAAACACCTGAGGAGTGTCAAGAAAGCAACAAGGTGTAAATAAAAGCTGAAAAAGAGCTAACACAATGCCTCTAGCTGCCACAAGGCCCTAAAATACCCAATGAGGAGATACTCCCTCCAAGAGCAGCTAGCCCAGCAAACCTCTGAAACTTCGAAAAACAGACATTCAGACAGCAGCACTTCTCAGCTTAAAAAAGAGAGATACTCATAAGATATGCCATGTTGGATCAGACCAAAGGTCTATCAAGCCCAGTATTCTGTTTCCAACAGTGGCCAATCTAAGTCAGGTTCCCAAAGGTAGACAGATTCCATGTTGCTTATCTAGGGATAAGCAGTTAATTTCCCCAGCCCACTTTAATAGTAGTTTATGGACTTCTCCTCCAGGAATTTGTCCAAACCTCTTTAAACCCAGCTACACTGACTACTATAAATTCTGGCAACAAATTACAGACTTTGATTACTCATTGAGTAAAAAAATATTTTCTAAGATTAGTCTTAAATATGCTACATTGCAACCGATCTACATTTATCCGTTCTACTCCACTCATTATACTATATTGTAGACTTCTATCATATCGCCCCTTGGCTATCTCTTTTTCAAACTAAAGATCCCTAAACTTTTAAACCTTTCCTCACATGGGTATCCTTCAATCCCCTTTTATCATTTTGGTCGCTCTTCTCTATAATTTTTCTAATTCCGTTATATCCTTTTTTAGATATGGCGACCAGAACTGCACATAATATTCGAGGTTCAGTTGCAGCATGAAGCAATACAGAGGCATTATAATATTCTTGCTAGATTTCATACTCACCAATAGAAATAGCGTGTTACATGTTCGGGTGGGTGCCCATGTGAGCAATAGTGATCATCACACGGTGTGATTACAGCATACTCAAAAGTCCTAGACTTCAAAAACACTGACTTCAGTAAAATAGCAAAGTGTCTAAAGGAGGAGTTGGCAGGGTGGGAGCAGATAAGGGAAGTGGAATTGCAGTGGGCTAAACTAAAAGAGGCAATAAAAGGGGCAACGGACATATATGTAAGGAAAGTAAATAAAAACAAGATGGGGGTTTTCCAGGCTTTTGCATTGAGTGTCACATGTATGATTTTCTCCCAGTTGGTGAGTGGTCTTGCATGTGCACTAGGTGCAAGGAGCTCTTTACTCTCAGGGAACGAGTCTGATCTCTGGAGGCTAGAGTAGCAGACTTGGAGGCAGGGCCTGTCCGTCCATTGAGCGAGAATGTTTTTTGCACAGGGCCCCGCGTTTCAGGGGGCCCCGCGCAAAAAACATTGTGATCTAAAAGTAAAATTTAAAATTAAAAAAAAACTGTCTGCTGCCGGGGCCGGGGCCGTCGCGGCAGAATCGAGTGTGCCGCGGGGCCCCCCCTGCCTGGCAGAGCCTGCCCTCCCCTGCATCAGCTCCCTCTTTGCAGCTGCAGTCACACATGCCGGCTTTCAGAGCGCGAGGGGAGAGCAGACAGTTTTTTTATTTTAAATTTTCCCTGGGCTAGGGGGTGGGGGGTTAGGAGTGGTGATGGGCTATGGGGGAGCTAAGTCTGGATATGGGCTGATGGGATTAGGACTGGTAATGGGCTATGGGGGGCTTAAACTGAAAATTGGGTGATGGGGGGTTAGGACTAGAAATGGGCTGATGGGATTAGGACTGGGAGTGGGCTGATGGGGAGGTTAGGACTGGTTATGGGCTATGGGGGGGCTTAAACTGAAAATTGGGTGATGGGGGTTAGGACTGGAAATGGGCTGGTGGGATTAGGACTGGGAGTGGGCTGATGGGGGCTTAGGACTGGTAATAGGCTATGGGGGGCTAGGACTGGTAATGGGTTGGGGGGTTGCTAGGACTGGAAATGGGCTGAGTGGAAGGGAAGGCTTGAACTGCAAATAGCTGATGGGGAGGGGGGCTTGGAATGGAAATGGGCTGAGTTGAAGGGGGCTTGAACTGTAAATAGCTGATGGGGACGGGGCTTGGAATGAAAATGGGCTGAGGGGAAGTGGGGGGCTTGAACTGCAAATAGCTGATGGGGAGGAGAGCTTGGAATGGAAATGGGCTGAGTGGAAGGGGGCTTGAACTGCAAATAGCCGATGGGAAGGGGGGCTTGGAATGGGCTCTTATGGGAGGGAGCTAGGACAGGAAATGGGCTGATGGAGGGGCTAGGATAGGACTGGGAATTGGGTGTTGGGGGGAGCTAAGATTGGAAATGGGCTGTGGTGGGGGCTTGGATTGAAATGGACTCATGGAGGGGCTAGAACTGGAAGTAGGCTCATGGGGGGCTTGGATTGGAAATGGGCTGAGTGGAGGGGAGCTAGGATTTGACATGGGCTGATGGTGGGGCTGGGAAAGGACTAGAAATGGGCTGATGGGAGGCTGGTATTGGAAATGAGCTGATGAAGGGACTCATATAGGACTGGAAATGGATGGGGGAGCTAGGACTGGAAATGGGCTGATGGGGGGACTAGAAGGGAGCGGATACTGGGTGGGGCTGGAACTAGAAGGGAGCAGATGTTGGGGGAGATTAGAAGGGGATGGGGCTGGGGGGCGGAGCCTGATGTCCAGCGGGTAGGACGCTTTGCGTTGAAGCTCCCGAGAGGCCTACTTAGAATCCTGATTTAATACTTATACAAATTTACTATTTCGCTCCGAGCTGACCGGGGCACCTCGGGGGGGATGGCGGCCCATAAACCAGCGCGATTGGACTTCGGGTCTCCTTCTTCTTCTCACGGAAAACGCTCCAAAACAGAGGTGTCCTCCCCACAGAAGATGGTCCCATTTCGTGAAAACCCCGAAATGCACCTGGAGATTTTGGAGGAAATACGCGGTGTGAAGGAATTGGTGCAGTCTAATGGAGAAGCGCTTCGAGCCATGCGAGAAGACTTTGGAGTGCTCCAGGACCGACTTGAAAGTCTTTCATTACGGCAGGACAACATGGCGGGGGTCCTCGACTCGCACGAGGTGCGCTTGGGCAAACTGGACAAGGCTGAGCGCCAGATACAAAATCTTCAAAAGGAGTTAGAAGATAGCAATAATCGAGCCCGTCGCAACAATGTGAGGCTCCTCGGAATGCCGGAGGGGGTGGAAGCAGGAGATATAAGAGAATTCTTGCTCAAAACTCTTCCCTCCTTGCTGAAGATCACTTTTCACAGAGAACTGGAAATCGATCGAGCACACCGTGTTCCTGCCCACATGGCGCTCAACCGCACGACCCCCCGGCCTATTATCTTTAGCTTGCTACGATATCAACAAGTGGAACAAATTCTACATGCTGCCCGAGCGAATCATCATTTGGAATTTGACGGTCATAAGGTCTCCTTCTTCCCTGATTTAGCAAAGCCTACCGTTGACCGTCGGAAGAAACTCCTTGCTTTTCGCCCTCGACTTCAACAGCTACAGGCTCGCTTTGGCCTGTTGTATCCCGCGAAGCTCCGAGTGACTCTCCACAACCAAACCAGGACATTCGAAGATCCTGATCTACTATCATCATTTTTGGACTCCAAAGAAGCAGAGCAGATGCGCTAATTCCAAATCTTGGACTCTTATCTGCCGGCTCTATCCGCCATTTTGAAGGGCCCGATGTGGCGGTCATAGCCAAGCACAGAAATAGCCTGGACTTTCTTTCTTTCTCTATATGACTTTTGTTTTTTGGTCTCCTATCCCTCCATGATGTGTGCCTCGGTCGGATTCGGAGCACGCACAGTTCTACAGGTTATGTGTTTTTCAATTTCGGCCTTCTCTGGGGTTTCTCCCCGCAGACACATGGTCGCCAGTAATTTTGGGGTTTTGCTTCTCCTCTACCGTACTGCGGTTTTCTTTGTTAATGTGGGGCGCTTCATTGTATTATATTAGCTTACTTTTCCTATGTCATGTGTACAGCCAGATACAGTCAGTTTGAGGGACATAGTGAAATTATGTGTGCTATCATGCTTAGAATTTTACCTTTTCTGAATGGCCTTATGTAAAATCTTATCATTCACCGTCAAAGGCATTAATGGTCCACTCAAAGGAAAGAAAATCCTTAGCTATCTTAGCCATGAGCATGTTGATTTAGTGTTTCTTCAAGAAACGCATTTAAACTCTGCTGAATACACTGAAACTCAATGCTATGCCTCCCATGGTAGCTGCCTATTCTCCCACCGTTTTCAAATGATACGGGATAGCCACTCTGGTTAAGAAGTCTTTGCACGCTACTGTACCTGATATTAGCACTGCCAAGGAGGGTAGATGGGCCCGTGTACACCTTGAGGTTGGAGATAGTGAATTCACGTGTATTTGCATTATGCCCCGAATGTGGACAACCCTGCTTACTATGCAAGTATTGCGCAGTTGGCCTCGGCCTCTACCAATGCTCCATTAATACTTGGTGGCGATTTTATTCAAGTGTTCCCTCAATCTTTTCTTCTCAAACAAGGTGCTCGTTGGTTGGAAGATCCAGTACCGAGTAGACCTGTGTGGCTAGATATAGAAGCGGGCCTTTGCAAACCGATTCCTCTTACCTTTCTCCCTGGTATGACTCTCCCATCAGACTCCCACCATCCACCAATGCTTTTAGACACTTTAGGTGCCTTTAATGCTCTTATGTAATCTTTAGACTCCCGACTCTGGTCAGTGCAACTTCAGCATCGCCTTCGGTGCACTAGAGTACTCCCGCCATCGGCATTCTTTACATAAGGTTGATTGGAGACTTTCCGATCTCTCGGTAGTTCACCGGGTGTAGCATCCAATTTTACTAAACCTTCTGTAATGCTATAACTAGAGATACCCCTATAGCGCAGACAGTATGGGAGAGAGAATTGCATGTGACTTTGACCTCGGAGCAATGGAGCTTTATCTGGAGTAGAGGGACACGGTTTCCCGACCCGCCTCACACATTCAGACCCTCTTCTTTCTAGCCCACCGGTGTTTTTACACTTCTCACAGATTAGACAAATGGAACACTACTCAGGGCAATGGTTGCTGGACACGTCCTGCGGCCATTGGTTCATTGCCTCATGTTATGCATGAATATCCCGCACTACAGTATTACTGGCGTTGGGTCTGGGGTCGTATTTAGTTTATCTCGCACTCTCAGGAGCCCCTTTCTTGGAGGATAGTGGGACTTCGCCTAGTTGCGGGGATCCCCTTTCTCCCAAAAATGGCTTATCTCCTCTCGAACTTTATGCTAGGCATTGCTATTTCCCTAATTAAATAATACTGGAAAATTAGCTCCCATTTGAGCCCCAATGAATAGTGGAATCATGCCTGTCTTTACAGTAAATATGAACAACTACCTCGTCTGTTCGCTTCTTCCGTTCAGACTCCTTCTCATTGGTCTCAATGGAAGATGCTCAATAACTATGTACATTTTGCTAAATGCTCTCATCTGACTGTCTAACTTTGTATATATCTCTGTCCCATGATCATGCTGTATTGTAGATACTCTTTTGATCGTTTGATGTATAATCACTGTTAATTGGAAGCGCTCACATGCTGATATAATCGGGTAGAGAAGAAGCATCGGGGTGGGGGGTAATGGGTTTACTTTTCCTTATTGTATACTTGTTTTGTCTCTTTTGGTGTGTTGTTTCTTTTGTTTGTTGCAAAATGAAAATAAAAGTTTTAAAAAAAAAGAAGGGGATGGGGCTGGGAGAGTGAAATGGAGAGGGGAAATATATTTTGTGTGGGAGGGAAGAAAAATCTACAATTGGCCGGGTGTTGGGAGAGTAAGTGGGGATTGAGGATGGAGGGGTAAAATTTGAGTGGATGAAATAGGAATGAGGAAAGAGCAAAAGGAGAAAGATTAGTATGTTAAACAGATGTAGAGGTAGAATGGAAAAAAACTAGGAGAGTGAAGAAAGGACAAATGGACAGCAGACGATGGAGAGTTAGCAGAAGACACAAATAAACCAGAAGAAAGTGGCTGGAACAATTGCAACTGAAAAAAAATGCACAAAAGGTACAAAGATATCTCTTTATTTTGAATTTATTAACTGGAATATGTCAGCTCTGGGAAATGTGCATCATTAACGTCAGTGCTTTGTTTAGTACAAGAGGAAATTAATTTATAGTTTTATTTCTACAGTGTTGTACATTCCAAGTTTGGCTTTTGGGATTCCCAGTTTAATTATTGTCTTCCTGTTTCTAAATTGTGATTCCTTGTTTGGTGATGGTCTATGTTCTGCATGTGTAACTGAGCTGAGGTATTCTGTTTATGTAATTTCTATTTGACATTGCCACTTGTTCTCTTTCCCCAGTAGGTCATGTATTGTTATTCTCTGAAATGTATTGGTTTAATATTTGCAGTGTTGCCTTTTGATAGGTATGGTATGGTGTTTTATGAGTCCTTGTAGTGCTGTTAGGATACGGCAGGTTTGCTATGGGTTTAAATGGGCAGTGTTTGTAGTAGTTCCTAATGTGCCTGGCGGTTGGCACTGTATTATAGTAATGTAGAAATCTTTTAGTCTTTCTTTATCCATACACTCATGAAGAAGCATGTTTACTAAAAGTTAGTGTATGGTAACATTATGCAAATATTTATGCAAATGAGGCCCCTTATGCAAATGAGGCCCCACACCGAGTCTCCGCACATGGCCCCGCACCCCCCTTGGGCCGCCCCTGCTTGGAGGACATAAGGAAGACAGAGAAGTATATTGATGAAACCTACAGGGACGTAGTTCTGAAGTCCCACCTCCAGTCTGGCACTGTTGGCATGCAGGAGAGAGGTCACGTGACAGGACAGCATCATCCTGGTGTTGCAGGAAGTGATCCTGTAGCTAGGACCTGTTCTCTAGATGATGTAAAACTGTCTCACACTGAGGAGGTTTCTCCAGAGTCATATGCCCATGAGAAGAGGGTTAGGACGGCCATTATAGTTGATGATTCGATCATTAGGCATATAGACAGCTGGGTAGTTGGTGGGCGTGAGGATTGCTTCGTAACATGCCTGCCTGATGCAAAGGTAGCAAACCTCAGCGCCACCTAGACAAGGTGTTAAATAGCTCTGGGGAGGAGTTGGTACCAATGCCATATGAAAGGGTGGTAAGGAGGTTCTGGAGGCCAAATTTAGGTTTTTAGGTAGGAAGTTGTAATCCAGAACTTCCAGGGTAGCATTCTAAGAAATGCTTCCCATTCCACACAAGGACCCAAAAGGCAGGCAGAGCTCTGGAGTCTCAATGAATGGATGAGATGATGGTGCAAAGAAGAGGGTTTTGCATTTGTTAGGAACTGGGGAACATTCTGGGGAAAGGAGGGGCCGTTCTGAAGGATGGGCTCCACCTTAACTGGGATGAAACTAGACTGCTGGCATTAGTCTTTAAAAAGGAGATAGAACAGCTTTTAAAAAGTCACCCAAGAGTGCATGGTTTTGAATGATGTTTCCATGAAGGATGCTAGGAAAAGATTCAAATTAGGGCATTTTGACTGAGAGATTCCAATAAAGACAAAAATAACCCAAATGCCCTTAACTACAGAGCAGACAGAGTTTAAAGATTCTGATTACCCCTTTCTACCAATAACCAGATTAATATGAATAAAATATGACCTCTAAAATGATTGTATGCAAGTGCTAGAAGTCTAAAAAATAAGATGGGAGAAATAGAATATTTACTGTAGCACTAAATGAGAGGTTAGTAATAATTGGTATTTCAGAGACCTGGTGAAAGGAGGAGAACCAGTGGGACACTGTGATACCTGGGTACAAATTATATAGTAATGATAGAGTAGATCAAATTGGTAGAGGGGTTGCACTCTATGTTAGAGAGGGCATTGAGTCATACAGGATTAAATTGTTGCAGGAAACAAAATACATGGTAGAATCTCTATGGATTGAAATTCCATATAAAAAGGGGAAGGCAATGGCAGTGGGGGTGTACTACTGACAGCCTGGCCAAAAGAACAAATGGTTGATGAAATGCTCAAAGAATTACAATACAGTATTACAATACAGTATTAATAATGGGTGATTTCAATTACCCTGGTATCGAATGGGTCAGTATCACTGCAGGACATGCTAGGGAGATAAAGTTTCTAGATGAAATAAATGACTGCTTCTTGGAGCAGCTGGTTCATGAACTGACAAGAGGGGAAGCCATTTGGACCTAATCCTTAATAGTACACAAGATCTGGTGCAAGAGATAAGGGGGTTGGGGCCACTTCGCAATAGTGATCATAGCACAATTGTGTTTGATTTCATAAATGGAGAAAGGACAGCAAGTACTGCCTTTTAACGTTCAAAAGGGAAACTATGATAATACAAGGAAAACAGTTAAGAAAAAACTAAATGGAGCAGCTGCAAAGGTTAAAGATTTACATCAAGCATGGGTGTTCTTTAAAAATACTATCTTGGAAGCCCAGACCAGCTGTATTCCATGTTTTAAGAAAGGTGGAAAGAAGTCCAAAAAACTGCCAGCATGGCTTAAAGTGAGGTCAGAGAGGCTGTTGTAGCCAAAAAAGCATCTTTCAGGAAATGGAAAAAGGAGCCAAATGACGAAAACTGGAAACAACATAAGCACTGGCAAGTTAGATGCAAGGCATTGATAAGGCAGGCAAAGAGAAATTTGAGAAGAAGCTTGCTGTGGAAGCAAAAATGCATAATAAAGACTTTTTCAAGTACATTTGTAGCAAAAAAAACCTGTGAGAGAATCAGTTGGACCATTAGATGATAGAAGGGTAAAAGTGGCACTAAGATGGGACAAGGCCATAGTGGAGAGACTGAATGAATTCTTTGCTTCGGTCTTTACTGAAGAAGATGTTGGAAGTTACCCATGAAGAATCAGAAAAATTGAAAGAAATATTGATAAACTGGGAAGATATGTTGTTGTTGTTAAGTGCCGTCGAGTCGGAGTCAACTCATGGCGACCCTCTGGATAGCTATCCTAAATTGTGTTCGGTCTTCAGTCAGGCGGCTCATTGTTGACAGACTGGTACCCGTAGCTGCTGTTATTGTATCGATCCATCTCATTGCTGGCCTTCCTCTTTTGCGTTGACCTTCTATCTTGCCAAGCATAATGTCTTTCTCTAATGATCTCTCTCTTCGCATGATGTGTCCAAAGTATGAAAGTCGAAGTCTTGTCACCTGAGCTTCTAAAGAAAGCTTAGGTTTGATCTCCTCTAGTACCGACTAGTTTGTTCTTCGGGCAGTCCATGGTATACACAGTATTCGCCGCCAGCACCATAATCCAAAGGCATCAATTTTCTTCCTGTCTATCTTTTTCACTGTCCAGCTTTCACATCCATATGACGTTATTGAAAATACCATGGCTTGAACAAGTCGAATCTTTGTATGGAGAGAGACATCTCTGCTCTTGAGAATCTTATCTAGGTCTTTCATAGCCATTCTGCCAAGAGCAATGTGTCATCTGATTTCTTGACTGCTTGTTGCTTCTTTATTGATAGTTGATCCAAGTAGGTTAAAGTTGTTCACAATTTCAATTTCTTCTCCTTCAACGATGAACCTGTTGATTATGCCAGTTGTCATGATCTTTGTCTTCTTTACATTAAGGTGCAGGCCCATTTTGAGACTATGTTCTTTGATTGTGAGAAGCAAATGTTTCAGATCATCTTCACTTTCAGCCAGTAATGTGGTATCATCAGCATAGCGAAGGTTGTTGATGACTCTTCCACCAATCTTCACACCTCTGTTGTCTTCATACAATCCTGCTTCTCTGATGATTTATTCTGCATATAAATTAAACAGGTAGGGGGAAAGTATGCAGCCTTGTCTTACACCTTTGCTTATTTTAAACCATTCTGTTTCTCCTTGTTCCGTTCGAACTGTTGCTTCTTGATCAATGTACAGATTGCACAAGAGAACGATCAGGTGTTCTGGTATACCCATGCTTCTTAATGTGGCCCAGAGTTTCTCATGGTTTACGCAGTCAAAAGCCTTGCTATAGTCGATAAAGCACAAATAGATATCCTTTTTGTATTCTTTAGTCTTTTCAAGGATCCATCTCACATCCGCAATGATGTCTCTCGTTCCTCGCCCTTTCCTGAACCCTGCTTGCACTTCAGGTAGTTCTTGTTCCAGGTATGGTTGAAGTCTCTTTTGAGTAATCTAGGAAGATATATTACAACTTTCTAAATATTGGCATTACATTGGCCATTCGCCAATCTTCAGGTACTACAGATGATTTTAATGATAATTCACAGATCTGGTCTGCAATCTCATATTTCAGTACTTTTAACACCCTCAGGTGTATACCATCCAATCCAGGTGATTTGCTACTGTTTCATTTATAGTTGTAATATAAGTTGGGAAGATATATTACAACTATAAACGAAACAGTAGCAAATCACCTGGATTGGATGGTATACACCTGAGGGTGTTGAAAGTACTGAAATATGAGATTGCAGACCAGATCTGTGAATTATCATTAAAATCATCTGTAGTACCTGAAGATTGGCGAATGGCCAATGTAATGCCAATATTTAGAAAGAGTTCCAGGGGTGATCTGGGAAACTACAGGCCTGTAAACCTGCCATCAGTACTGGGTAAAATGGTATAAACTTTATAAAGAACAAAATTACTGAACATGTTTAATGGGAGAAAGCCATCATGACTTTAGCTAAGGAAGATCTTGTCTTACTAACCTGTTATATATTTTTGAAGGTGTGAATAAACAGGTAGACAAAGATGAGCCAGTTGATATAGTGTATTTGGATTTTCAGATACGCTATATCAAATCATGAGAGACTCTTGGCAAAGTTAAAAAGGCATGGGATAGGATGCAGTGTACTATTGTGGATTAGGAACCAGTTAAAAGATACAAAGCAGAGGGTAGGGTTAAATGGCCAATTTTCCCAATGGAGAAAGGTGAATAGTGGAGTACCCAGAGATTGGTGCTGGGGTCCACTGCTTTTTAACATATTCATAAATGACCTGGAAATGGGAATAACAAGTGAGGTAGTCAAATTTGCAGAAATGTAGATTGATTGTTTACATTATCAGAATACAGAAAGACGGGGAGTGCTTGCCTGTAATCTTGAGCTCCTGCGGAGGTGAGACTGCAGCTGGCTTGGAAATCAGCCAGCCCATGTGGGGCAGCCACAGCGACGTCATCAACAGCCCCAATAAAAGAACTGAGAGGTGGGCCCAGACGCTGGGAGTACTTGCCTGTAATCTTGAGCTCCTGCAGAGGTGAAACTGCAGCTGGCTTGGAAATCAGCCGGCCCGTGTGGGGCAGCCACAGTGACATCATCAACAGCCCCGATAAAAGAACTGAGAAGTGGGCCCAGATGCTGGGAGTTCTTGCCTGTAATCTTGAGCTCCTGCGGAGGTGAGACTGCAGCTGGCTTGGAAATCAGCGGGCCCGTGTGGGGCAGCCACAGCGACGTCATCAACAGTCCCGATAAAATCTGCACTGCGTTTTGCGGCGCCAGCCGTCGGCGCCGATTTTTGGCGTCTCCTAAGGGGCGTATCCAAAGGGGAGGTTCAGGCCCCTTGTGAGCCCCGTATCCAAAGGGGAGGTTCAGGCCCCTTGTGAGCCCCTTAGGAGGCCATTGGGAGTTGGAGTTTGGCTGTGCTTTCCCTACTACGAATGCCTGGTGGAAAGAGGAAAAAACGGAGTTACTTACCTGTAACTGGAGTTCTCCGGGGACAGCAGGATAAGTCAGCCACAATAGGTGACGCCATCCGACGGCGCCGAGACGGAAGTACTCTCCATAGCTCAGAAGGGCTTTGCCCTTCTGAGCATGAGCCAACTGGCCCCACCCCCGGCCCGCCCCTAGCTAACCAGTTCGTCACTAGCTGAGCCTTAGTCGCTAGGAGGCGGGCACCAGTCCCGGAGGGCTAGTCCTTCCCCCTTCCAGGGGAGGAGGGTGGGATGTGTGGCTGACTTATCCTGCTGTCCCCGGAGAACTCCAGTTACAGGTAAGTAACTCTGTTTTCTCCTAGGACAAGCAGGATGAGTCAGCCACAATAGGTGCCTCCCAAGCTGCCACGCGCTGTGGTGGATGTGGGAAGGACGAGGTCGAGGTAACCTCCTCAGGGCCAGCGTGCAGTCATGTGGAACCGCGTGTCGCAACTAGAGCATGTGGGTTTGCAGTTGGCGTGTCGCAAGAAGAGCCTGTGGGCTTGCAGTCAGGAAACATGCAAATGCGACAGTTGCCGATACTGGGCAACCTCCAGATCAGAAGCACGCAATGTAACAGTTGCGGTCGTGAAGTATGCCGCTATTAGGCAATCAGCACAGCGGCGGCTTCAGACAAGTAGCCACGAGGGAGGTGCAGATCGGCCTTGCTACGGCAGCAGTAGAGAGCTGGTCATGTAGGTGGGAGACAACTTAGGGGAATCGGTGCTTGGTCCAACAAGCATAGAGGAACAAGTGTCTTTAACTGCTAGGTGCTTACAACCTAGAAATACTTTTCACCAGGGAGGAAACCGTGTTTGGTGGGCCAACGGAGAGCTTGGGCCCACGGCCTATATCATGCTCTTATGTGGTGACTCTTAGGTGATGGCGACCTGGATTTGCCACTTTAGAAGAACAGAATGGGTTTGGTGGGCTCAATGGGAACTCGGGCCCACGGCCTACCCTATGTTGTTATAGTAGCAGCGAGTAGCAAGCAATATGGACAGTGTTACGAGATCGGCGAGAGTTCGCCCCTCAAGCCTGCAGTAGGTTTGGCTTGGGTGTATTGCGTTGCGAGCTGCAGGAATAGTCCATGACCTTGTACTTCTCAATACGGTATCGAGAGAGGTGCAGCGGCGCTGCCGCCGGTGTCCTGGCTGGGGATCTGATAGACCCTGTAGTCAGGTCCTCTTTTGGGAGGAGATGCAGATGGAGTCCCAGAGGTGTAATCCACTGGGGCAGTATCTAGGCCCCTAACTTGCTTGGTTGTTGGTAGCATTGTCTCCGTGAAAGTACTGGACATACAGTAGCCTAGGGTCCTGATGTTACATATTTTATTTTATTTTATTTATTTATTTATTTATTTTTTTATTTTATTTTTTTTTGTTTGGTATCAGCCCCTCCTGGGAAGGGCTCCTGTAGGCCGGGGGGCCAGGACGGCGTGTGCGGTAGGCCGTGCCACCAGGTCTGGTAGTTAGGATGATGGTTCCATTCGCGATATGGCTGGGAACTGGTAGCCATGACATGGCAGTGGAAATGGTCGTAGCCCAGCCCTAGAGGAGTTCACATATTAGCTGCGTGGCTCTGGGTGCCCGCAAGGCAGCCGTAGGTATTGGGTGGCACTGCTGAGGACAGCCTCCCTGAGGAATACGGTAGCCAATTAGCGGTAGTGCATTGGTAGTCAGGTGGCCATGTCAGGATTATAACCCGTCGACGAGGTTTTCAATCTGCCGAAGGGGGCAGGTTCCGCGTTGTGTGTGTGTGTGTGCTGCTATTGAGGCCCAGGGGATGAAGCATGCCGGTGCCTGAGGAAGGGCAGGTAGTGTCCCTCTTAACAGTTGCACTTCTTGCTCGCCACGTGGCGAGTAGATCAATTCGTCAATTTGTCACCCACTTTCCTTGTGCAATGTTTGAGGCCATGGTCGCTTTGGCAACTGGCTGGGGTATCCAATCCTCACATACAATCAAGGGCCTGAGAGTGCAGGTCATCAGGCACTGCCACATGGCGTAAGGGGGGATGGTTTGTATTTCCCGGGTTAGGTCGGAACCTGTGACCACAGCGCACTTTCCTTGGTGTGCATGGATGGCTAAAATCAGATTGTGCATGCCAAGAAAGTGCTGCCCTTGGGTTGCTCATAATGTAAGAAGCAATCCGGTGCTCACAAGGCTGGCCTTGAGTCTGCCTCCTTGCCTTTACACACGCCTTGTCTTTAGGTTCATTGGTTAAGTGACACAGAAGTTGCTAGGGGAGGCCGCTTGATGTGGGGCTCTCTGACATGAGCTCTCTCTGATAAGAGGCCTGAGTTGATTGTTTCTCTCCCCCAAGCAATGGGGGGATTGCCTTCGACACTGCAATGTTGATGCCGCCCCACGAGGCTGAGGGGAATGGTTCTCCCCCAAGTTATGGGGTATTCCCTTGGAGACAGTGGTGCTGCTGCCCGTTTTGATGGCTTCCGGTAGGCACGGGACGAAGTGGGTTGCCAGAAGCCCAGGCATATCTACAAGGAAGACCGATACCCTTTCCATGGAGCTGCGCTGCTAGCGTGTGCTTTGAGGTGGCGAGGCCTCAGCTGTCCGGATAGGGCTTGGATGCCTAGCAGAGTCCATTAAATATGTGGACTGGATTGGCAGTAGCCCCAGCTGGGCTTTGAACCTGTGACCTTCTGTTCTTGTACACACTGTCTGTGTACACTGCACCACCGTGTTGCCACTGGCAGGGTCCCAATTCGGGGAGTGGCTGCTCCTTGGCAGCAATGATAGAGCTGCGGAGACCGAGAAGTGGAAGGTGTTTCCGCACATGTGGGCAGTGATCTGTTCAGGCCTTGGGCACTGAACTCCTCAGCTTAATTTTATTTGGGAGCGGAGGCAGGTCTCAGCAGGAAAACCTCACCCCTTAGGGAGCAGAGGCAGGTCTCTGCAGAATAATGTACCAAGCTTTGACCCTTAGGTGACATCTGCAGCTGAATCGAGGATGGCAATGAGCCACCTGTTAATAACACCTCAGCCAGCCATCTTCATTGAGCACTGTGGGGGATTGAACCCCTGATCCCTGCACCATTGGTCGGTGTTTTAACCATTGTGCTGTGGTTCTGCTTTGTCTGATAGATGCAGGTCTTGCTATCACAAAACCACTGAACAAGGGATTGGGTCGGCAGGAACCACAGCTGAGCTGGGGCTTGAACCTGCAACCTTCAGCTTCTGAACACACTGGCTGTGAGTACTACATCACCGTGTTTCCCCAGTGTCTTCCGCATGCTCTCAGTATGCTGTGACTGTTATTTTCAACATTTCCCGACACGGTAGGAGCTTGATAATGGCCGGTCATGCCCTGCAGTCATTTGAGCTTCTTGATCTTCTTGGAAGCGCAGCTGGAGGGGGGGGGGACCGGAAAGCATTTCTTTGGGAGCGATGGGGAGAGTATCTCACCGTAGCTGGTTAGATTGGCCAGGCTTTTCCTGAGTGCCACAGCGAGTCAACACGTAGAGCAGGCAAGCAACCACTGCTGTCCTGTACGGGACCTGTTTGTCCAAGGGTAAGACAGCAACTTACCATCCCTGGCAGGAGGGGACTAACTTGTGGAAAAGTTCCTCTACTTCGGGCAGGCACCCGGGAAAAAACTTTCCTTTTGGATGCTGGGGAGCACTGCCTGCTGTTCCTGGAGATAGTGACTCATCCAAGACCACAAGGGAATTGAACCCTGGTCTCTGGGTTCCTAAGCCAGTGTCCTGAGCGCTTAGGCTACTCCTCCACTGGCTGACGTAGTGCCTTTGCATCCTTTCAGCTGTGGTGAAGCGTGAGGGAGGCTAACGCAGGTTGTCAGGGGATATGTTTGTCCCTGGCGAGAGCAGCCCCCCCATGGATAGTGTGGGCACTAACACAGCCCACTGACGCTTCTTGCTAAACTGAGATCACCCAGCAGTGAGCACCATAAGTAGATAAAGACAGAGGAGTTTAACCAAGCAGGCATGAAGGTGCTGAGACCTAGTGCTCAGGGTTTAGTGTAATTATTTATTGAGCCCACTCGGGAAAGGGCTCATGACCCCTGTAACATCAGTGTTGCAGAGACATAGCGCTCATGATTCAGTGTTACTATTTATCGGGCCCACTCGGGGAACGAACTCATGACCCCTGCACCATCAGTAGTATAAAACGTTGTACTACACCTCTGCCGAGAATGGGGGGCAACGGAGCAGGGGCAGTGTCTGGCCGCATGGCAGGCCACCCTTAGCGAGGTCGGTGCACGAACCAGAGCTAGCACGGGAGCGGGTGAAGGAGCCGGCGTCAAGCTCACAGCAGTGGAAGGGTCTGTTGGGCTCCCAGCAGTGGCAGCGAGCACTCTCCCTCCTCCAATGCGTGCATCTGCTCCGGGGGGTAGGTTCACAAGCGAGACCGCCCTGGAGCGCTGAACACCACGCACTATTTCTGCATCATTGCAACCACGCTGAGATTGCAGCCTCGGGGTGACACGCCGGAGAATTCTTTCCTGCGTTACCTCTGAGAGCGACAGCCAAGGGAGGCACAGGGCAGGGTTGGATGCCGACCTCGCTTCTTTTCCAACTCTGTCTCCAGATCGTGTGCGCTTAGGCTCAGCGCCATGAAGGAGGCATACCGGCTGGAAGTGAAGAGGGTCAGAGAGGAGTGCGTGAAGCAAGTGACTCTGAGGGAGTTCAGAGAGAGCAACGACGCTCATCGGCGCCAAGGCAGGCCCGCAGGCGTGATGGACATGACAAGGGTCGGTCAGTTTCGGGACTAAGAACCCGAGAGCGCTTCGATGGCCATTTTAAATAGCAGGAGCTGCGCCTTACGAAGCTAAGGTGCAGACATGTCAGCAGGGGTGGACCCCCCCCAGTAAACTCCCGCTCTCCGTGCAGATGCCGGAGCAGCGAGGAGGATATGTCTGGTCCCAGAGCTGGGGCCGGCGCCTCTGCGCCGAACGGAGCCAAGTGCCTTAGCCGACGCCACTGCGCCGAACAGAGCCGAGTGCCTTAGCAGATGCCTCTGCGCCGAACGGGGGTGTCGTCTGTTGGTGGCTCCTCCTACCATGACGTTTGGATCGGCGCTGACCAATGGCGCCGTCGGGGGAGGAGCCTGGCGTCATGACGTCATAGGCAAGATGGCCGCCGCCATGGGACCTCGTGGACGGCCGGATCGGGACGCAGCAAGAGAGGTACTCAGCAACCCTCGTTCTGACCTAAAGCCTGGACCGCATCCTCCCGACATGCAGACTGAATCTGGGCAACCGGGGAGCGGAGGCCTTTCTTAGGCACGTCCCGGGCTGCCGCAGGGCTTCAATATCGGCGGGTGATAATTGAAGTCGCTGCAGGCCTGCAGCTGGGGTGGAGGCCCTCAGGCGCACCCGAGCAGAGGCGGAAACTGGCGGCGGTGTCCCTCGGAGGCAGCGTGGGGCTGCCGCAGGGCTTCAATATCGGCTGTCACAGTCGTGTGATAATTGAAGTCGCTACAGGCCTGCAGCTGGGGTGGAGGCCCTCAGGCGCACCCGAGCAGAGGAGGAAACTGGTGGCGGTGTCCCTCGGAGGCAGCGTGTGTTCACCCATGTCCCCAGGCCATGAGGCCCGAAGGGATTATCTGCCGCTAGTAGGCCCAGGCACCAAACTCATTAGTTAGAGGGGTGCCCAACGCGGATCTGAAAAGGGAAACTTGGACAAGCATTAATGGTGAGTTGCAATTGATATATATATATATATATATATATATATATATATATATATATAGGGTGAGCCAGTCAAACCTGCATTTTTGAAAAGGGCGGGAGAGCCGTGAAAGTGGGCGGAGCGAGTTAGCAAGGTTACCATTGTGTCCCCCACAATTAAGCATTTCAGTCGCCATGGAGCAGTGGTCTAAACAACAACGTTCATTCGCTGTGAAAGCATTTTACCAAAGTGGTAGTTATGCAGCCGCTCAGCGTCGTTTCCGGACGAATTTTCAAATTAATCGAAATAAGCCAGTGCCGTCTGTTAACCTTGAAACATTTAAATATGCAGTAAAAGAAGATTATACTTAAATGTTTCAAGGTTAGATTTCGTGGAGAGTAGAAAGTCCGTCTTGCTGGCAAGGCAGAAGAAGTGAAACTGGTTAGCTAGGGGCGGGCCGGGGGTGGGGCCAGTTGGCTCATGCTCAGAAGGGCAAAGCCCTTCTGAGCTATGGAGAGTACTTCCGTCTCGGCGCCGTCGGATGACGTCACCTATTGTGGCTGACTCATCCTGCTTGTCCTAGGAGAAACAAACCTACAGCGACTGAGGCCATTGGTGGGCCCATGGATAAACATGTGATCTCGACGCCGGCTGCCTTAAAACCAGGTACTGCTTTTGTTGCCTCGTCTGTTGAAGGAGCCAGTCTAAGCTCTTTTGAGCGAACTCCCCCACTTCCTCCTGTTTTTTTAGAACTCTCTGATGTAATTTCTCCTTCCTTGAGTCATTTGGAGGTTGGTGTGCTCCCTAAAGTGGTTACTTGGAAGGAGTCTGCCATTTCTCCAGATAAAACTCAGGCATCGTCAATTTCGATGTTAGACATTTGGAAAGTGGTTAATCGAACTGAGCACATTCTGATTAATACTGTTCCTGCTTTATGTCAATTTACAAAAGATTTGATTGCTAAATTTCAAAATTTGGATTCTCAAGTTTCCTCTTTAAATGTTACTGTTATGACCTTAGATAAGCAGGTTAATTCTTTTTCCGCATTTCAGACCAGTGTTGCGAAAGATAGTTTAATTATACAGCAGAAACTTGAAAATATGGAACATTTATCACGTAGTAGAAATTTACGCATATTAAATTTTCCTTGTACAACTCTTATTTCTCCTTCAATTTTGTTAAGGAAGTATTTAAAAGATGTGCTTCTCTTGTCTAATGCGGATACCCTATCTTTTTTGAAGTGTTATTTCGTTCCTTCTAGAGTTGCGGTATCCAAAGCTGATGAGGTAGTTGAAGATTTGGATGGTAGAAATGAATTTAATTTGATGGCATTTCTAGAGGACACTCAAGATTTGATTTCATCTAGGGCTACTTTGTTAGTTTCTTTGTCCTCAGATGATGATAAAGCAAATATTCTAAAAGCATATTTTTGTAAGAAAGATTTATTATTTTGCGGCGATAAAATTTCCATATTTCCTGATGTTTAACGTACTACACAAATTCGCAGGAAATCTTTTCTGGCATTTAAGGGTAGGGTCCTTGCTTTGGACGCTACCTTTTTTCTCAGATATCCTTGCAAATGTCTGGTTTCATTAGATTATGACGAATTTTTTTTTTTGACTGTTGCTGATTTAGAGAAATGGATTCTTGATAAGGAAAAAGTGTTCTGATGGCTTTACCTATTTTGTTGCTTTTGGTTATCTTTTCCAGGGGTTAGTGGGTTGGAAATAGGCTAGATCAATTATGTTAACTGGGGATTCCTGTATCTAAGAGGTTTCCTCCAATTTTGTTTTCTTCAGTTATTTACATGTGGTTTTTTTCTCCCCGAAACGTGGGCTAACGATCCTTGTTTTCTTTTTATGTGCTGACTATTATGATGGATTATATTGTATTTCTGTATCTATTGTTTTTTTTATTTGATAATTCTGTATTAGCAGCAAAATCTCATAAATAAAAATAATAAAAAAAAAGAATATAGAAAGACTAGGGGGCATACAGTGAAGCTACAGGGTAAAGTATTTAAGACTAATAAGAGAACATATTTCTTCACTCAACGTGTAATCAAACTCTGGAATTTGTTACCGGAGGACGGGAGGACGTAGTAAAAGCTGTTAGTGTAGCTGAGTTTAAAAATGGTTTGGACAAGTTCCTGGAGTAAAGGTCCATAAACCATTATTAAAAGGGACCCAAGATATCACTGCTTGACCCAGTACAAGCATTTTGGAACCTGTGTCTTTTGGGGAAACTGCTAGGTTCTTATGACTTAGATTGGCCACTGTTGGAAAGAGGATACTGGGCTTGATGGACCTTGGTCTGACCCAGTATGGCATATCTTATGTTCTTAGGTTTATGAGGTTGTCGAAGAGGGAAGTTAACAGTGTCTCTACTCCATGATGTGGCTTGAACCCATGCTGATGGGTGTCAAGGGGTGCTTTGGAATCAATGTGATCCTGAAGCTGCATTTTTGCAGCCTTTTTGATGATTTTTGCGATGAATGGTAAGCTGGAGATTGGGGGATAAGATTTAGGATCAGTTAAATTCAACGTGGTGTTTTTGAGTGTTAGATGTATCATTACTTGTTTAAGCATGGGAGGCATGTAGTCATGCTGGAGTGTCATCTTTAGAATCTTGTGGAGGTACTAGCTGAGGTGTTCCTTTGAGGATTTGATCCATACCACTGGGCATGGGTCTGCTGGAGAAGTGTAGTGTTCATTGTGTTTAATATGTGTTTGGTTTGTTGGACAGATGGAGTAGTAAAGTCATCCCAGATTTGTTGAGGCTCTGATGTTGATTGCTTGCATATTAAGGGGGCGGAGGTCTGAGTAAGATTGGTTTGTTTGTTTCTTATATCGTCTGTTATTTCTTGAGGGTGTATGTGCTGTATATTTGGTTGTGTAGGGTCCCTGGTGAGCTTATGTACAATGTTGTATAGTTCTGTTGGTCTGTTCGCCAACCTGATGATTATATCAGTATGATATTCTCGCTTGCGTCTGTTAATCAAGTCATTATATTCCAGCTGTTTGGTTCTGTATAAGTGTGTGGAATCTTGTGTTTTGTTACGCCTCCAGTTTCTTTCAAGCTTTCGTAGCACCCGCTTTGCATCTGATTTTGTTGGAGTACCAGGGAGCATTAGATTTCCTGTGTGTGCACACAGTTTCCCTTCTTGGAACTGATACTGCTTTGGATATAGTAGAATTCCAATTGTCAATGATTTTGTCGAGGTCCTCAAATTCTTGCCGGAGTCCCAGGGTGATTTCAGTTAGGAATGTTTTCTTATGGAAGATTCTGAATCTCCTTCCCCTATCTTCTTCTTCTGGGCGGTTAGCAGGGCAATAAATTTGTGTTGAGAATGTTAAAGCATAGTGGTCCGACCATGGAATTGGGGTGATTGTGGGGGTTGTGGTCTGATTGCATGCTAGTAGCTGCTTTGGAATGAATACGAGATCCAGAGTTGTTCTATGTTGATGTGTTGGTGTGTCCACTATTTGGCTCTATTGTAATGAATCCATGGCTTTGAGGAACGCTTTGGTATCTTTGTTAGATGTGGAGGTTAAGTTGTAGTATTCTAAGGCAATGAGAGGTTTGTATTGAATGCTATGGGCACAGATTGTCTGCAATATTGTGGATAGCTTGTCAGATTTGGCATTGGGAGGCCTGTAAGTTAGGCATATACTGTGGAGTTTGTTGGCTATGGTGATTGTGCTTGTGTCTGCTGCATGGCTTATAGACATCATTTTAAATTTTTACTGGCTGCTAGCTAGGATTAGGGCTCCTCCACCCATCTTGTGTGTTCTGGGACAGTTGAAAGCTGCATAGCCAGGTGGAGTGATTTGGTTTAAGATGACCTCGTCCGTGTCTGTTAGCCAGATTTCTGTGATCAGGGCCGGATTTATCTATACGCCATGTACGCCATGGCGTAGGGCCCACAGCTGGCAAGGGCCCACAAAAATGAACAAGTTAGGCTTTTTTTTTTAAATAAAATTTAAAAAAAAACCTGCTGGCTGCCGCCGCGGGGCCCCCTCTGCTGCTGCGGCAGCATGGACTGACCCGCGGGGGCCCCCTCTGCAAGCTCCCTCCCTCCAGGCTGTGAGAGACGCGAAGGCAGACTGTCTCCCTCGCGTCTCTGTTAAGCCCGCAGGGGCTGATGGGAAATTTCCCATCAGCCCCTGCGGGCTTAACAGAGACACGAGGGAGTGGAGGAGTAGCCTAGTGGTTGGGGCAAAGTACTTCAGGCCGGAAGGTCGGGGGTTCAAATCCCACTAGAGGACAGCAACCTTGGGCCGGAAGGACTGGGGTTTCTAGTTCCACAGGTGCTCTTTGTGGTCTTGGGCAAGCCACTTAACCCTCCATTGCCCATGTTCCCTGTAAAAAAGTTATCTCCAAGTTATAATACCCTGTTCAATGTAATTTCAGTTTGTTCAATGTAAACCGCACTGATGCAGAATAGCGTGGTATATAAGAGAATGTAAATAAATAAATAAATAAAATTTACAGTTTTTATATACCGCGCTCTTTGGTATCAGCGCGGTTTACAGATAACAAATTTTCGCATTAGAACAATCCTTTGCTTACATTATAACAGGGTCAGTAACTTGGAGATAACATGGGAAACTATATACAAACTATATACAGAAAGATATATTACCTCTGGAAATTTACAGTTCAAGTTGGGATCATAAATTTGGGTGTGCAGGGAGTCTAGTTCGTGTTCTGTTATGACTATGTTGTTGGAATGTCAGAGGCTGTGTGAGTGATTTGCGAGATGGGGGGAGGAGGTGTAGAGTTAGGGCCTAAAAGGTGATGACAGAATAGGTAGTGTTTAAGGACCTTTCTAAATTGAGAGAGGTCTTTTATTGATCGGATGTGAGGAGGGAGATTGTTCCAGCAAGTTGGAGCGAATAAGGTAAAGGCCCTGTCTCTGGTTGCTTGGTTACATTTAGTGTACTCCTTTGGTACTACAAGGGTATTAGCGGCTGCGGATCTTCTCAGCCTGTTCGTGGGGGTGTTGATAATAAGTGAGGAGAGGGAAGGTGGGGCTATTTGATTAATTGCTTTAAAGGACAGCAGAAGTGCTTTGTAAGTTATCCTGGCTTGTAGGGGTAGCCAGTGAAGCTCTGTAAGTATGGGGGTGATGTGGTCTCTACTGGAGGTACCGCAGAGGATGCGGGCTGCTGAGTTCATCGCCAATTGGAGTGGGTTGAGGGTGCTCTTGGGTAGACCATGCAGGATGACGTTAGCGTAGTCAAAATGTGGTGTTACAAGGGCTTGGAAGATTGTTCGGAAGTCATTAGGGGCGAGTAAAGGTCTTAAGGGTTTCAGCGTTCTTAATTTGTAGTAAATGGATTTGACGGTCTGCTTTTATGTGTTCTTTGAAGGTCAGTTCTTGATCGATGGTGACTCCCAGGTAGCGAATCGATGATTTACATGGTAGTTCCGCATCTCTCACCTTCAATGTTGCGGGGGGGGGAAATTTCTTATTCCTGGTTACGAATAGGACTTCCATTTTCTTGAAGTTTATTCGCAGGTTCTGGGTTAGGAGCCAGTCTGTAATCGCGTTGAAGCAATCGATTATTGGGGAGAAGTCAGGGGCATTGATTTTTATTGGAGTGAATATCAGTACGTCATCTGCATAGATCAAGCTGGAGGCGTTAAATGTTTTAATGATTTCACAGATTGGTTGCATATATATGTTAAATAGGAGAGCTGATAATGAGGATCCTTGGGGTACACCCTGTTGTTGCTGGAAAGGATCAGAAGTTGAGGATGCTATCCGCACCTGTTGCCAGCGGTTAGTTATGTAGGATCTACACCATTCCCAAGCTGATCCCTGGACTCCCTTTTCTTGAAGACGGTGAAGAAGTTGTACATGGTTAACCGAGTCGAAAGCTGCTGAGATGTCGAGGAAGATGAGGATGAACCCATTTTCAATTTTGTCAATCCCTCTTGATAAGGTGTTGATGAGTAATGTGAGAAGGGTCTCTATACCATGGGATTCACGGAATCTGTGTTGGCAGGTATCAAGAGGGGCTGCAATATCTATATGCTGCTGCAATTGGATTTGTACCACCTTCTCAATGATTTTGGCTAGAAGGGGTATACTTGAAATTGGACGATATGAATCAGTTTTCGCTGGGTCGAGTTTATTGTTTTTCAGGAGAGGGCGTATTGAAGTTTGCTTGAGAGATGATGGGAATGATCCGGTTGTGAAGGAAAGTTGCATGATAAGGGCAAGTGTGGGGCTCAGTTCAGCACGCATTGTTCTGACCAGTATGCAGGGCATGGATCGTTTGGGGCTGTGGTAGTATTCAAGGTAGCAATAAGGTCAGTGATGGATTTCGCCGTGGGAGCGACAAAATTTTTTAGAGGCTGAGTAATTGAGGTGGGGTTGGGTATACAACTTGGTGTGGAGTTCGTGTTAATGGTTTTAGATTGAAGGTAGTCGGCAAAAGACTGAGGCTGAATTGAAATTGTTTGGTTGGAGGATGGTGCCTTAGTTAAGGATTTAGCGATGTTAAAGAGGTCTCGTGGTTTGTTTAGTGATCGGAGAAGGGTTTCTGTATGGTGTTCCCTCATCTTTTCAGCTATTTTCTCCCGGTGTTTCTTTAGGGCATTTTCGTAATCCATTTGGTCAATTGGAGAACGTGATCTGCGCCATTTTCTCTCCTGTTTTCTTAGATTCTGGAGGGATAGTCGTAGTTCAGTGGAGAACCATGGTTTTGGGCTTCTACTTTTTAGTGATGTGCTGGATGCTGGTAGTCTACCCGAGGAAGGTAGTTGTGAAGAGGAGTTCAGGGTGGTGTACCAATTGTTGATCAGCTCATCAAGGTCATTGGTTGGTAGACGAAGAGTTGGAAGAGTATGGCTGATGAAGTCGTCCTTGTTGAGCGTTTTGAAACGGGCTGTTGATCCTGATGAGACCATATTTGTTTGTCCTGCTGGGATACTGTTTTGCTGATATGGGACTTGGAAGGATAACAAATCATGATCAGACCATGGGACAGGGGTATGGGATAGGTTAAAGTTGGTGTTCGCTGTAGACTGAGGCGCAAAAATGAGGTCAAGGGTGTTACCCTTGAGGTGTGTAGGGGAGCTAACTAGCTGCGAGTAGTTGAGGTCAGCCATGGCATCAAGGAATGTAGTAGAATGGCTATGGTGAAGTGAGGAGAGGTTAAAGTCACCCATTAACCAGTTGGATTTGTGTGGGCTTTCTGGGTTGCAGGCAAGCTCTATTATACTAGATAAATCTTCTGGTGGTGAGGATGGGGCTCTGTATATGAGATTTAGGATGATATGTTTGTTAGCTATAGTAACTAGGTCCATGTGTGTGGTACTCCTAGAGGAAAGTAGACTAAATTGAAGGTTAGTTCGTGAAAGAATGAGGACTCCACCTCCTCTTCGGTCTGTTCTGTGACATGTGTGTATTGAGTATTCTGGGGGAATGAGTTGGTAATGGGCTTTGGGGGGGGTTAAGACTGGTAATGGGCTGTGGGCTGATGGGGGCTGTCTGGTAACGGGCTATGGGGGGCTAGGACTGGAAATGGGCTGGGGGGGTTAAGACTGGAGGTAGGCTGATGGGGTTAGGACTGGTAATGGGCAGTGGGCTGATGGGGGGGGGTTAGGACTGGCAATGGGCTATGGGGGGCTGACTGGAGATGGGTTGATGGGGTTAGGACTGGAAGTGGGCTGATGGGGGTTAGGACTGGTAATGGGTTATAGGGGGGCTTAAACTGAAAATGGGGTGATGGGGGGTTAGGACTGTAAGTGGGTTGATGGGGGGCTAGGACTGGTATTGGGTTGGGCGGTTGCTAGGACTGGAAATGGGCTGATGGGTGGCTAGGACTGGAAATGGGCTGATGCAGGGACTAGAAGGGAATGGATGCTGGGTGAGGCTGGAACTAGAAGGGAGCTGATGTTGGGGGAGGATTAGAATGGGATGGGGCTGGAAGAGTAAAATGGAGAAGGGAAAAATATTTTGTGTGGGAGGGATAAAAAATCTACAATTGGCCGGGTATTGGGAGAGTAAGTGGGGATTGAGGATGGAGGGGTAAAATTTGAGTGGATGAAATAGGAATGAGGAAAGAGCAAAAGGAGAAAGATTAGTATCTTAAAGCAGATGTAGAGAGAGAATGGAAAAAAACTAGGAGAGAAGAAAGGACAAATGGACAGCAGACGATGGAGAGTTAGCAGAAGACACGAAGAAACCAGAAGAAAGTGGCTGGAGCAATTGCAGCTGAAAAAAATGCACAAAAGGTAGAAAAATATCTCTTTATTTTGAATTTATTAATTGGAATATGTCAGCTCTGGTAAATGTGCATCATTAACGTCTGCGCTTTGTTTAGTACAAGAGCAAATTAATGTATAGTTTTATTTCTACAGTGTTGTACATTCCAAGTTTGGCTTTTGGGGTTCCCAGTTTAATTATTGTCTTCCTGTTTTTAAATTGTGATTCCTTGTTTGGTGATGTTCTATGTTCTGCATGTGTAACTGAGCTGAGGTTTCTGTTTATATAATTCCTATTTGACATTGCCACTTGTTCTCTTTCCCCAGTAGGTCATGTATTGTTGTTCTCTGAAATGTATTGGTTTAATATTTGCAGTGTTGCCTTTTGATTGGTAGAATATGGTGCTTTGTGAGTCCTGGTAGTGCTGTTAGGATACGGCGGGTTTGCTATGGGTTGGCACTGGATTATAGTAATGTAGAAATCTTTTAGTCTTTCTTTATCCATACACTCATTAAGAGGCACGTTTACTAAAAGTTAGTATATGGTAACATTATGCAAATATTTATGCAAATGAGGCCCCTTATGCAAATGAGGCCCCGCACCCCCCTTGGGCCGCCCCTGCTGGGGGCCCACAATTTTTGTTGGCGTAGGGCCTCACTCAAGATAAATCCGGCCCTGTCTGTGATGCATATGATGTCTAACATTTGGGCCTTGATGTAATCATATATAGCATTAGGTTTGTTTCTTACCAATCTTGCATTTAGCAATGAGCATTTGATGTGATTGGTCATGATAGGGTTAGTGTGGGGTTTGGTGTGGGTGTATTAGAGGTATTCTTATTAAGGTATGTGTTTTGCAGATTGGGTGTCTGGGTTGCTGGTGCCATAAAGTGGTAGTAGGTGGTGGCAGTATTAGTGGAGGTAGCTGGTCTGGGGACGCGTGTGTTTTAGATCAGGTACTGTCGCCAGGGTGTGTAAAGGCATATAGCAAGAGAGCAAGTATGAGTTAGTGAGTGTTGGTACGCATGTTGGATGTGCTACCGGCCTTATGCAGGCTAACCCTTATCCATCCAGCAGATGTTATTTTCTTGAAGTTCCTTTTGTCTCCTCTTTTTATTCGTGGGCCATCCCTAAGAGCCATGCCAAAGGGCCCTTAGGCGCGGGGGCTCCTACAGTCATGTGCTTAAATGCAAACCAGTGGCGCCAGGTGATGATGCCTGCAGCTGAATTTGATGCTGGTAAAAGATGTCGTCTGCTGGATCGCGAGTCTCCCCTTTAGAATCTGCACTCCAAGAGGGTTAGTGGAGAATTGCACAATGCAGCAGGTCTTGTCATCTGGAGGATAAGCATCCGGTGAGTGTCCAATGCAAGTGACGCACTAGAAAGGGGTTGCCGGGCCATACTCACGTGCGTAAATGCAAACCAGTGGTGCCGGATGATGATGCCTGCGGCTGAGCTTGGCGCTGGCAAAAGATGTCGTCTGCTGGATTGCGAGTCTCCCCTTTAGAATGTGCATTCTGAGAGGGTTAGTGGAGAATTGCACGATGCGGCAGGTCCTGTAATGCGGAGGATAAGCATCTGGTGAGTGTCCGATGCGAGTGCAGTGCTCTCCTCCTATGCCTTGGAGCTTTTCTGCCAATGTTGGTGCCATTTTACTCCTCTCAAAGTATCTTGGGGGTATGTTTACTAAAACCCCGCTAATGTGCGCGGCCCGCTAGTGTGCGGGTGCCATATAAGGAGTGGGCGTTTCTTTCTGAAAAAGAAAAACCTGGATTTAAATATGCGCTAAGGTGCGTGGCGCCCATGTGCGCCCCGCACATTAGCGCATGAGAAAGTTGCGCGGGAGGCATAAGTGGCGCGCTGATGTGCAAGCAGAAGAGCAGAGCCACAGCACAATGGTTAAGACACTTACCAATGGTACAGGAATCAGGGGTTCAATCCCCCACAGTACCTAATGAAGACAGCTGGCTGAGGCATTACTTTAGGAGCCAATTTAATATTGGGTGGCATAAGGCGGCATGCTGATGGGCATAAGGCAGGGTGCTATTGCTTTAGGAGGCATTTTAATATTGCGTGGCATAAGGTGGCGCGCTGATATACAAGCACAGGAACAGAACCACAGCACAATGGTTAAGACCCTGACCAATGGTGCAGGGATCAGGGTTTCAATCCCCCACAGTGCCCAATGAAAAAGGTTGGCTGAGGCATTACATATTATGGGGAGGATTGCTTTAGGAGGCATTTTATTTTTATTTTAATTATCACTACTAGCAAACGCACTCTCAAAGCGTGTTAACATAAGGCGCCCCATAAGGCACATTTTAAAGTGCACTGTCCACCAAGGCACCCTAGAATGTTGCTTATAGGGTGCTTTATAGGGTGCCGTATGAGGTACCGCAAGGTCAGTGTACTGTTTCTGATGGCAGCACTGTGCAGTTTAAGGAATGAAAAGCATAAGTAGGTGCACTGACATGCAAGGAGGAGCAGCAGTGGAGCACAATGGTTAAGGCACTGACTGCTGATACAGGGGTCATGAGTTTGCTCCCCAGTGTGCCTAATACGTAAGGCTGGATGAGACATCAGCTTTGCAATGTATGTTTTGTTTCCTGCAGCACTTTATTTTTATTTTATTAATTGCTGCCAGCAAACACGCCCTCATGTGCCGTAATGGAAGGTGCCGTATAAGGCACCCTATAAGGCACTCCATAGGGCACATTATAAAGTGCACTGTCCGCCACGGCACCCTAAAATGTCCTCTAAAGGGCACCCTATAAGTTGCGTCACAGGATAATGTATAGTGCACCTTACATGGACGGGAACCATAAGGTGCCCTAGAGGGCGCCCTATAAAGCGCCCTCAGAGGCACCTTATGGGTACAGTACGCAGAGGGTGTTTTTGCTGGCAGCAAAAATGTACATTAAAAAGAGATAATGCTTTGGGCAGCCCTATAAAATAACCCCACTGGGGGTTTGAACCCATGACCTCTGGCTTTATAGGCAGTGAAGTAACCATTGGGCTACAGCTACTAGCAAGCCCCAGGCTGGCTGCAGAGAGCCTGCATGTCACCACACAGACAGTCTGTTGTGGTCACCAGGATAGGGTGAGCACACCCGTACCCATGATGCACTGCACATGCAAATCAGCTGTCCACAGATAAACACAAGATGGGGAATGCACCCCCACAGCACCTCGGCCTGGTAGGGGGAAGTGACTGTGTGTTTTACTGGCACAGAGTAGCTACACACCGTCACATTGTGCGGGTACTGTGCTCACCCTGAGGGTGCGGTGAGGCACCCAGCACCAGGTCCACAGCACCTTCCATGGCTGAAAGAGGCCATGCTGGAGGTACAAAGCAGTGTTAATCTGTGAGATAGGTAGTTTCTGCAGAAACACCTTGGATACCTCTGTCTGTCTCAGTCAGGTGTAGCCCCCCCCCCCATGCACCACCACCGAGGTGGCAAAAAGGGTCTCCCATCAACAGATCCACATTCTACCTCCCTGCAATGGTGACAGTAGAGGGGACCATCAACCCCAGTCCTGCTGGGGAACGGACACCCTACAGGGCAGTCAATGCAGCTCTGTACACATCCATAACACAATAGCAGACAGACTTCACACCTGGATATGCTAAGCTGCACCCCACCACTATCTGATATTCTCCTGCAGCAAGCCTTCAGCCACTGCACCCTGCAAGCCACTCCATCAAGAATACCAGCTGCAAACAGTCTGCTAGCTAGTCCATAGTGCATGTTCCCAGTGGAAATGCATGCACCCAGAACTGGGATGTCAGCATAAACAACAAGCAAATAAATCAGTGACTGGGCCCCAAAATGAAACCCATAAATATCACATGAGAGAAATATAATACAGCACTATGGGGGTGCCTAGCCATGCTGTCATCACTGCACAGTCAGGGTGAGAGTGATCCCCCAGCAGGACATACTGAGGTCACCCTGCCTGTGTAGGTGGTGGCCAGGCACTACAATGTCCCAGCTAGTGCCCTATGCCCTGTGCAGATGGATCCTGGCCAGGTCACCCTGTCCAGGCTATACCCATGGTACCTTGCTCCTCATTATGTACATTGGCAGGCCAATATTGGCAACAGTGCTGGCAGTGTGGGCTGTGGAAGGTGTTTGCAGCCACCACACACTGTATAGACCAGGGGTGGGGAACCCTGGTCCTGGAGAGCCTTACACCATATTCACATTCCTCCTCACTTCTCACCACCATGTGTCACTTCTCACCACCATGTGTCACATTCCTCCTCACTTCTCACCACCACCAAAATATTGTCTATTAGACAACTTTTTGGTGGTGGTGAGAATCGAGGAGGAATGTGACACATTCTATATACCCTTTTGATGTCTAGGACATTTGCACCTTGCCCACTCACAATTTTAAATGGCAGAGGTGTAAGGCAGGGGTCTCCAAATCCAACCCTGGAGGGCCACAAACCAGTCAGGTTGGCAGGATATCTCTAATGCATATATATCTCATGCATATTCATTAGGGATATCCCGAAAACCTGACTGGTCTGCGGCTCTCCAGGACCAGGGTTCCCCACCCCTGGTATAGACAGACACACACTCCCACACCTATGCCAGCATTGTGCTACTATAGAGGAGTTTAGCAGCCCTGCCCACCACACCAGTCCTGGGCACAGTACAGGCATGGATATGCTACTCAATACTGTTGGGGGTCACTCCCCAGGGTGGTAAACACTGTCAGAGACCAGAACTGAAGCACACACCGCAGACATCAGAAAGATTGTTATGATGGAGCTCAATGAGCAAACCGTGCTTAACGTAGGACTTGCTATCTGCCAGTAATCATAGGAAACGTTTGATAGGTGTGTACCATATACCCAGGTGTAGGGTGGCATTGCTAAGGTATGCAAGTGCTAGTATTGGGAGATGCACACAGGGCCCAATGTCCTGCCTCTCCAGGAGGCATTAGCCAATGGGGCCTGTGGGTGTGGGCGTGGGTGTGTCTGGCCCTGTTGGCTGCTGCTTTACAGCAGAGGTTCCCAACTCCAGTCCTGGTGTGCCAAACACTGTTCGTGTTTTCATGCTGTCCCTCATGAATATGCATGGATACATCTGCATACCATGGGGGTGGTGCATAGATATGCAGCACAGGCATCTTTATTAGAGGCAGCATGGAAACTGAATGGTGTTTGGCCCTCCTGGACTGCATTTGGAGGATTCTGCCATAGGTAATGCACATTTCTATGGTGTTTGTGCTGAGTAGGGTAAAATAGAGGTTTTTGACCCATGCGTATGGTCTCAGCAATAATGGTTCAGTCTTTACTACCATGATTTCTTCATGGGTAAAATAAGGGGACTGGGTTGCCAGGAGCCCCAGCTGGGATTTGAACCTGTGACCTTCTGGGTCTAAAGGCACTGGCTATGTCCGCTGCACCACCGTCTTAGCACGAAAGCAGTGCATTCCCTGGGGAGTCCATGGCTGTTTGTCAGACAGGGCCTGTCTGTTGGAGGGCACTGCACCCACGTGAAGGGGGCTAGGCGACCGTCTGCTGTGGGCAGCAGCCACTGCCCCCTCCACCAATGGTACCCCTCCGCCACCATGCTGACATGGCCTTATATTGCTGACAGCATCACAGCTAAATGATATGTGGCCCTCCAGGACTGCATTGAGGGGACTGTGGTCTAGGTAATGCGCATGTTTCTGGTGTCTGTGCTCTGTAGGGTAAAATAGAGGTGTTTGGCCCATGCTTATGTTATCTGCAAAAAAGGTTGGTCTTTACTATCATGGTTTAGTGGTGGGTAAAATATGGGGATTGGGTTTGCAGGAGCCCCAGCTGGGACTTGAACTGGTGATCTTTGGCTCCTGAACACACTGTCTGTGTTCACTGCACCACACTGTGGCCACAGAGACAGTGCAGTCCCTGGAGATAGGAAACCTGGCCACAGGAGTCATAAACCCTGCTCTGCACAATTTCACTGTGGGATCATTCACCTTGTATGGGGACGGAGCATAGAAAATAATAATTATTATTTTTACGCTCTGTCCCCATACAAGGTGAATGATCCCACAGTGAAATTGTGCAGAGCAGGGTTTATGACCCTGCTCTGCACATTTTCACTGTGGGATCATTCACCTTGTATGGGGACGGAGTGTAGACCCTTCCAAAATTCATATTTCTTTTTTGGGGCTTTCTTTGGAGTGATTTCTGATGTTTTCCCTGACTATCACTATTTCCCAGCTGGATTATAATTTATTAGAATTTTGTTGTGGTCATTTTCACTTTTTATTTGCTATTTTGTTCTGTGCACATGTATCACACTGCTCACGTTTTGTAGGTTTCCCTGGTTTTGCTGTACATTGCTGACAGAAATGGTTTCTCTTCCCTTTAAATCGGCTCTAACGCGAGGTTTTCACTCGCGGTATTTTTTTAGTTGAATTTCATCCCCGCTCCTGTGCGGGGAGTCTCTCCCCTCCCACTCTCCACCCATTGACCCCATCCCTCCGCCCCTCGGGAGCCTTCCTCCGCCCTCAGAATGCCTTTCCACGCCTCTATCGCATATCAGCGCACCGAGCACTTGTGCGGGCCCGTTAGTGCAGCGCGCACGTGTGCGGGGCACAAAAACGCACTATTAGCATGCGCTAAGGTACCTTAGCGCACACTCAAGTGCGCCCTGCACAATTGCGCAGTTTAGTAAACATACCCCTTGGTGTTTTTCCACCCATTTTAGTGCCTTTTGCCTTTTTCTGTTATCTGGAGGTATTCGTTCTGCTTGTACTTCATTGCTCTTCTGATGGTGGTTTCTGGCATTCTTCCTGCCACTGTTGGTGTGCTTTGCCCCTCTTTTGATGCCATGGGTGGTTGATGGCACTCTTGATGGTTTATAGTGCTGTTGCCTCTGTTATTAATACTGTACCTGCCAGCAAGTTTCAAGCAGGTTTGATAGAAAAAAGATGGCAAGCCTCACTGTTACATTGTAAAATAGCTTTTCCCATAGACTTGATTGGGGATGGACAGGACAAAGGTGCAAATGAGTTGTCGTCCGAATACTAACCAATCAGGGTGCAGCGAGGAGTACTAAATGATATGAAAATGTTTTGCATTCACATCCCTAGTAAATTTCTTTTTGTTTTGAATGACACAAACTAGTGAGGATATGTCTTTGTTCCTGGATATCAAGTCTCCCCCCTCCCTCCCCCCAGACCAGAAGTTCCCAGAAGTGTTCTTTTTCCCAGTCCTGGAGTAGAGGAGTAGCCTACTGGTTAGAGCAGTGGCCTGGTAACCAAGAAACCAGGATTTGATTCCCACTGGCAGTTCTTGTGTCCTTGGGGCAGTCGCGTTACCTGCCATTGCCTTGGAAGAAAGACCTGGCAACCTAATTCTAGTCACACCTTGCCAAGAAAACCCAGGGACTGCTGGGTCAGCATTAACTCAACAGCACAAATTGGTTTTTTTTGCTAAGGACATGGGGTTATTTTGCAACCAAAGTAAGAGCAGGGGCCAGTCTAAAACAACAAAAACCAAGCAGAATTATTAGTGTTTTCTCAGACGCAGATGTCTTCTCAGCAGCTTTTTACAAAGATAGGATACAAATGCTTTTATTCAGCCAATGCAGAGAATATTCTTTAATTTACCAAACATTTTCAAAAGCCTGGTGAGTTGGGCAAGGCATGAATGGAGCCCATTCCACAAAATGTTTTCCCTAGAAAAATTTGTCTTTCAGAAAGTGCAATTCAATTCTGAGAATGCAAGTTGTGGCAAAAGTAGTAGTGGATGGAAAGTGGGACAGCAGCAGATTTTTCATTTGCTAGAATGAATGCTAAAAGCATGCCGCTATGATCTGCAATAAGTTTCCTGGGAAAGAAAATGTACATTTTATGAGTGCATTAGATATAATTGCTTCCAAGGTGATTATTCTTCCTTTTAGTCTCTTCACTATGATTCCCAAGATCTCAGCTGATGTGTCAAATGGGCATTTAAAATCAGGATATTCAGAGGTTAATCATTAGCTAAAGTAGAGTGAGTGACATACAGGAAATACAGATGTGTCCAAAGCCTCATTTCTTTTAGAAAGCTACAGTAATTATTTCTTGTCTCCTAGCATAACAGCTACCTTGAATTATTGTAGCACTTGCTTTACAGCAGGGATCTCCAACTCCAGTCCTGGAGGGCTGCAAACCAGTAAGATTTTCAAGATATCCCTGATGATTATGCATGAGATAAATTTGAATATATTGGGGACAGTGCATGCAACTATATCTCATGCATATTCATTATGGATATTTTAAAACTTGACTAGATTGAGGCCCTCCAGGACTGGAGTTGGAGACCCCTGCTCTACAGCATATCATCTTTTCCAGTTGCTAAAGTGAGAACCCTCAATAGCTGAACATTTATTTAGATTATTATTTTACATGTGTTGGCAATATAACAACAAGCAGAGCGAGGGCTGAATCAGTAAATCTTTTAAATTTGAGGGGAACAACATGATTAGTAAGGCTTACATTTTTATTGCTGCCTATTGCAGTTGAATGGGAGAGACTGTAGGTTGCAGGAGGATATGGGCAAAAGGCGAAGTGAGAATGGCTAAACAAGAGAAAACCTTTCAAAGAAGGTTTAAACAAGATATAGAATCAAGTACCCTCATCTTTCTACATAGGTTTGTAGAGACTGCTTGGATGTTACTGTGTGAACAGCAGTACCATCCAATGTCCCTACTAAATTACTATCATGTACATTGGAAAAAAGGTCAAGATTTTCCAGAACAGGGGAGGATCTAGCTGCTAGTCACATCATGCTGGGAAGAGATTTCTCTAGGCAGGAAAATCCAAGTTCAAATATAAATCAGTCCCAAAGACAGACCTCTTTCTTTGGCACACAGTCACTGCACCATGAGGAGAGAGTAGAGCATTTTCCCTTTGTGTAGGTGTCCTTGGCACATAGCTCCTTATACCATCAATAGTGAGCAATAGGCTCAGAGCAGCAGCACAGGAGAAGAGATCAGAGGGTTAATGTCTGTGCAAAACCTGACAGCACCCCATTGTCTCAGAAGGAGAGTAGCTCTATCTATGTTAAAAGGAGGGAAAGTCATAGCTTGCCATGGTAAAGGAGAGAGGTTCCAAGAATTGTACCACAACTCAGCATTCAAATCCATTGGAGCCAGGAGTACTGCAGAATAGTTTCAGGGACCTGCATCTGCAGAAGCTGCCAGCTCTCAGGGAGAGAGCAACCCAAGCACTCCTCTTACACCAGTGACACCAGATCAAGTAGTGAGTTCATCACAGTATCAGGGATCTGCATTATCACCAGATTTAGGTACACCGGGAAAAAGTACAGGAAACATGAGAGAGTGATTTCCACTCAGGGTAATCAAATTAAGTAACAAAGGTCCAAGGTCAGTGAAGAGTGGAGTAGCTGTTCAGCATAAAGTAAAGAGTAAATGAAGATGATGTGGTAACATAAATAAATGAGAGGAGAATGGAGTAATCTACTATACCTGTAACCATTTTTGACTAAGTAAAAGGTGTTAACTGATTGTAACGTAGTTCTTGTTTGTTGCTTCTGCCAGGTGTTATTGTTTTTATTATTCAGTAACCATAAACGTTTAAGTAAACCCTTGGTTCAGAACACACATTTCTGGCATGGACTTTTTTATTTGAGAATGAAAAGGGTTCATGAGTGTCAAGTGACAAGGGCCTCCCAGCAATTGCTATTCCCCATGAGGCCTATTCTATCTTGTACGTCCCGGCCTACAGTGCGTCCGGTCGGAACCAGATGTACAGTTGTAGATGCGATTCCGATCCCGTGGGGCATGTCTAGTGTCCGTGGGATCAGAATCTTGTCTAAGCCTTACGTGCAGGCTGGGACCCGATTTCGGTCAGCCTGCACATATAGGCTCCTACTTGGCTAACTCAGTCCTTTGTTACCGAGGCGTCTGGTTGCCATGGCACTGCGGCTCCATTTAGGAGCCACGATCCCCGACCACCAACAACGTTTTTCTTTGCCCACAGCCCGACCCTCGATCTGGCCTCCCATGGCCAGGGTCGGGTTGTGGGGAATCTCCTGCACCCTCTCCACCCTTTGTTGCTGTCCAGACCTGCCAAGCCCCAATGTTTAGGGGGATTTATTCCATCTGCAGGGTGGAATAAGTCCTCTGTCTAGTCTGCTGGCCTCAGATGTACAGGGCTGATATCAGAATCGGCCCTGTACATCCAGGGCCGCAGACCTCCCACTGTCCACCCTAACTCTGCCTCTACACCACCTCCTTCCTGCCCCCATCTACCCTTCCCATACAAACTCCTTGTTCGTATGGTAAGGCTTTGGACAGGGATGGCAAGGGGGTGAATAGCAGGGATGGACGTCCCAATGGGACATCCATCCCCGCCATTGTGGTTCAGAATACACCCCCATGAAAGGACTCTGATATTTAACTCCAAGAGACAAAAGGACCCTTTTACTAAAGGGCCCTATAGTGTTGTACTGATAGCATCAAAACCATAGCACGTTAGATCCAACACCATCTGGATTAATTTTCAGGGGTGTTGAAAGCATGTTCCTGTCAGTTAACATGGTGCACTCTGCCCTAATATGGCAGAAAAATAGCATGGGTGCACTTACTTCCACCTATTGAGGTGGTGATAAGTGCACCCATATTAACTGGCCGCATGCAGTTATCGCAGAAGCACTGAATGCAAGACGCTCACCTTGCCTAACCCATCCACTTGCTCCCTTAAGGCTCCATTGACAGCACCAAAATCCTGCAGTGCTGTCATGACCTCACAGCAAGTGTCACACCAGAACCCACACTAACAACTAGTAAAAAGGCCCTGAGACTGAAAGGCTGCATAAGTACTCTTGGATTAGTCTTCCCCCTTGTCCTCCAAGCAGCTAGTAGGGCAGCTGCTAGGACCACACAGAAAGGGGGGTACACTTTTTTAAAACTCAAATACAGCAGCAACAGTTTAGATATGGTTCCATTGCATTCTAGGTTAGAGAGATGAAGCTGAAAGGAGTTGCTATATTTTGGGCGCAGGCAAAAAAGGTTGAGGATAAAATAAAATAGGCTCCAAAAATTAGCCTCAGTCGCACACAAATGCTATTGCACAAATTTATACCTGCTGTAATGGTGTAAATATGTGTATGTAATCAGTGCATGTTCCCACAGAGGGCCTGATATTTTAAAGGATTTATATGGTTTGCAGCACCAGCAAACCACATAAACCCCAGGAACCCTGACATTCAGTAGCACTAATTGGTCAATGCAACTGAATATCCCCGCAGACCACCTCAAAAACATCTGATTAGTTTCGGGGCAGGCTGTTGGCAGAGCTGGGCACAGTCTTGGCACCTATCTGGTTAGTGACAATACTTTATGCAGTTCTTGCTATCCAATCACCACTGACCAGACAGCAATACCGATCACTGGCAAAACCAGTTATTTAATGCCAGTTTTATTTATTTAACAGGTTTTTCTACCAGTCAAAACGATTTACATGAAACTAGATGAATACAATGAACTTATGAAAACAAATGAGTGACATAAACTTTTGAGTAACAGAAGGTAACAATAAGTTTCTAGAAAGGTATCAGAACTATTTACATAGTTGGGAAGGGCTAGAGAGGGGGTGGATTACGGTATCTAGGGGGAGAGGTTCAGGGAGGATGGGTGGGGGAAATTCTGTTTGCTTGTGAAAGTTCATGTTGCATGGTGCTCTGCTGTGAGTCAACACTGAAGTGTTCTTGAAAGAGGTAGTTTTTTAGTTTCTTTCAGAAGTCCGTAGTTGAGCTGATGTTTCTTAATGTTGGGGGGTAGTGAGATCCATAAGGTGGGTGTATAAAGTATGAATGCTCTAAGTCCTGTGCTTTGGTTGCCCTTGCAAATATGGGTACGGAGGATGAGGAGGTTTTGCGTGCTATTCCTTCTTGATCTGTTGGTCTTGGGAGGATGGATTAGTGATTGAAGGTGCTCAGAGGAGAGGTTGTTTAGAGCCTTGTGGATTGTGGTGAGGACCTTGTATTTTATTCTTGAGCTGATGCATAGCCAGAGGAGGAATTTGAGAATTGGAGAGATATGAGTCTACCTTGATACTTGGCAGATGGTACGTGCTGTGGTGTTCTGGGCAAGTTGTAGTGGAAGAAGAGCATGCTTGGTAAGGTCTTGATATATTGAGTTGCAGTAGTTGAATAATAGGGTGATGGTGGCTTGGCAGAGTGAGCGGAATGTTTCCATGGTTAGGAGGAAATTAAGTTTCGCAGTGTTCTAAACTTGTAATACATAGACCCAGTAGTATTCTGAATTTTGGTTTGGCAGCTCAGCTGTTGGTCAAGTATAACACCTAAGTATTTGATTTTTCTTTTGACCTGGAGGTCAGAGCTGCCAATCCTGATCGATGAGGAGGGTTTGAACTTAGGGTCTCCCTTGATGTGAAGAACTTCTGTTTTATGGAGTCTGATTGACAGGTTGTGAAAGTGGAGCCATTTGACTATTTTGATGAAGCAATCTGTAATTGTCGAGTAATCAGGTATGGGTGTAGAGAAGTGTGTGTAAATCATTATGTTGTCAGCATAAATTAGGTAATTGACATTGAGTTTTTGGAGGATTGTGCACAGGGGTTGAATGTAGATATTGAATAGTAGAGAAGAGAGAAATCAGCCTTGGGGTACTCCTTGAGTTAAGATGTAAGGATATGATCTCTGGGTTCCAATTTTTATTTGTTGACTCTTTCATTGAAAGGGTGGTGGAAGCTTGGAATGCCTTCCCGATGGAAGTGGTGGGGGGCAAATACAGTGAAAAAATTCAAAATGGCATGGGACAGACACAGTGAATCCCTTTATAACAACAAGATAAAATCAAAATAAACATAACTATCTCTTATATCTCAAGAAATAGAGGTGACCTACATGGAGCAGTGGGTGCACCCTTAAACAAAGGCATAGGGAGGGGTGACCTGCATGGAGAGGCAGGAGCACCTACTCTTGCCTCCTTGCTGGGCAGACTAGATGGACTATACTGGTCTTTATCTGCCACCATATACTATGCTACTATGTTACTATGACTCCTGTTGGATAGGTAGGAGTGAATCTATTTGAGGGGGATGCTTTGTATTCCAATGTGATGGAGTTGGTTGAGAAGGATTTGATGAGACACAGTGTCAAAAATGGCTGAGATGTCAAGAAAGAGTAGGAAAAATCCATGAGTAAGAATATCTGTACCAGGGATTAGTGTGTTTAGCAGGGAGGTCAGTAAGGTTTCTTCACTATGATGAGGGAGAAAACCATGTTGATGCTGGCCAAGTTGTGCATGGTGGTCTATGTAGTCCTGGAGCTGGGTCTGAATGGCCTTTTCTAAGATTTTTGCTAAAAATGGTATGCTGGCTATAGCTCTGTATGAAGTGGGTGAACTGGCATTGAGGTTCAGCTTTTTAGGAGAGGTCTGATTGTTGCTTGTTTGAGTGAGGGTGAGATAAAGCCTTGCATGAGGGATGTTTGTAGTATGTTTGATATGGTTGGCAGAAATTATGCTCTTGTAATTTTTAGCCAGGATACTGGGCAGGGAACAAGGGCAGAAGTGATAGTGTTAATATTGGTGATTATTTTGTCGAGCTCATCAAGGAATACAATTCTGAAGGCAGCCTAGGAGTGTTCAGTAGTAGGGTCTGCTGTTAGTGTAGGTAAGGTGATGTTGTTAGCAAGACCTGAGCTGTGCTTGGCTTGTACGTAGGAGGCCATATCTTGAGGGTGCAAGGTGCTCTTTTGGCAGGGATGAGTGGGATCCTTGGTGAGTGATTTTATAAGGTCAAAGAGTTCTTGGGGTTTGTTGATGGCATGTAGAAGGAGGTTGTTATAATATTCTTTGATAGTTTTTATGGTGGAGTTACAATAAAACTGTTCAAGTTTGGATTTTGTGGTTCTGAGACTTCCTCCATTGGTGTTCGAGGCTACATAAGACATGTTTTTGAGTTTTTTGTGATACAGAGAACCATGTTGCATGCTGTCATTGTTTCTTAGGAGGAGCTCTTGGTGGGGCAAGAGCAGCAGAAGAGATGGTGGAGTTCTAGGACTAGAACAGGGGACTGTTACTTCTGGAGAGAGATCTGCAATTGTGAGTATATACTTCTGGGAATTGTCTGAAGGGAATTCTTTCTATTAAAGCTATTTAATCTGTGAACCCACTATTTTTTGTTAAATCAGTCAGGGCCTAGTAGCAGCAGTTTAAGTTTAAATTTAAAACACAGAAGAGAACTTTCTGGTTACATTTCATACCCAGCAGAGAGCTTGTAGTTTTAATTTAATAGTCACTCAGGGCCTAGCATCAGCAAAGTACTTTTAGTTTAAATTTAAAACACAGAAGAGAGCTTTCTGGTTAAATTTAGAAAACAGCAGAGAGCTTGTATTTTAAATTTCATAATAAGTTAGAGCCTAGCAGCAGCAAAGAGCTATAATTTAAATCAAATAAGAATATAGCTTACCTCAGCATCACAGGACAGGGTACTGTGTAGCAGCCCACTTTTAATAAGTGTTATTTCCCTCCCTCCCTCCCCACACCCACCCACCCCTGGGATAATCGTAGCTTTATAGGTACTTACGCATCTTAAAAGATAGGAGGTGCTCTCAGGTGAAGCTCGTTATCCAAATCGGTCATACACTAAGGACCTGAGATTAATTAAGCTTCAGGTGAACAAGGTATATTAAACATATTAGGTACAGTTTTATTGGTATAAATATCCATAGCAACACTTAGTAAGTAAAGAACTTAAAGATCTAAACAAAAACTTAAAACTAAGATGCAGACAGCAGTCCAGCAGCGAGATGGGTGCTTTCCAGTCTTTTGCATTGAGTGTCACATGTATGATTTTCTCCCAGTTGGTGAGAGGTCTTACGTGTGCACTAGGTGCAAGGAGCTCTTTGCTCTCAGGGAACGAGTCCGTTCTCTAGAGGCTAGAGTAGCAGACTTGGAAAACATAAGAAAGACAGAGAGGTACATAGACGAGACCTACAGGGATATAGTCCTGAAGTCCCACCTCCAGTCTGGCAGCATCCCTGTTGCCATGGAGGAGAGAGGTCACGTGACAGGAGAGCATCACCCTGGTGTGGCAGGAAGTGATCCTGTAACTAGGACCTGTCCTCCATGTGATGTAAAACCCTCTCGCACCGAGGAAGTTTCTCCAGGGCCATGTGCCCATGACGGAAGGGTTAGGACAGCCGTTATAGTTGGTGATTCGATCATTAGGCATGTAGATAGCTGGGTGGCTGGTGGACGTGAGGATCGCCTGGTAACATGCCTGCCTGGTGCGGAGGTAGCGGACCTCACGCGCCACCTAGATAAGGTCTTAGATAGTGCTGGGGAGGAGTCTGCTGTCTTGGTACATGTCGGTACCAATGACATAGGAAAATGTGGTAGGGAGGTTCTGGAGGCTAAATTTAGGCTTTTAGGTAGGAAGTTGAAATCCAGAACTTCCAGGGTAGCGTTCTCCAAAATGCTTCCCGTTCCACGCGCAGGAACCAAAAGGCAGGCAGAGCTCCGGAGTCTCAATGCGTGGATGAGACAATGGTGCAGAGATGAGGGGTTTGGATTTGTTAGGAACTGGGGTACATTCTGGGGAAAGGAGGGGCTCTTCCGAAGGGATGGGCTTCACCTTAACCGGGATGGAACCAGGCTGCTGGCATTAACCTTTAAAAAGGAGATAGAGCAGCTTTTAAACTAGATAATAGGGGAAAGCCGACAGTCGCCCAAGAGCGGATGGTTCGGAAGAATGTATCCTTGAAGGATACTACCAAAAGCAGAGAGGTTCCAAAAAAGAGTAAAGCAGCCCAAATGCCCTCGAGTACAGAGCAGACAGAGCTTAAAGATCCCAAATTACCCATGTCTACCAATAGCTAAATTAATATGAATAAAATACAGTCTCTAAAATGCTTGTATGCAAATGCTAGAAGTCTAAAAAATAAGATGGGAGAGTTAGAATATATAGCACTAAATGAGAGGTTAGATATGATTGGAATATCAGAGACATGGTGGAAGGAGGACAACCAGTGGGACACTGTGATACCTGGGTACAAACTATATCGTAATGATAGAGCTGATCAAATTGGTGGAGGGGGTAGCGCTCTATGTTAGAGAGGGCATTGAGTCAGAAAGGATTAAAGTTTTGCAGGAAACAAAATTTGCTGTAGAATCTCTATGGATTGAAATTCCATGTAAAAAGGGGAAAGCAATGGCAGTGGGGGTGTACTATCGACCGCCTGGCCAGAATGAACAAATGAATGATGAAATGCTGAAAGAAATCAAGGAAGCTAACAAAAGTTACAGCGCAGTAATAATAATGGGTGATTTCAATTACCCCGGTATCGACTGGGTCAGTGTCACGGCAGGACATGCTAGGGAGATAAAGTTCCTAGATGACATAAGTGACTGCTTCTTGGAGCAGCTGGTTCATGAACCGACGAGAGGGGAAGCCATATTAGACCTAGTCCTTAGTGGAACACCAGATCTAGTGCAAGAGATAAGGGTGTTGGGGCCACTTGGCAATAGTGATCATAGCATGATAGCCTTTGATTTAATTAGTGGAGGAGAGATAGTATGGAAATCCACAGTACTACCTTTTAACTTTCGAAAGGGAGACTATGATAAAATGAGGAAAATAGTTAAGAAAAAACTAAAAGGAGCAGTTGCAAAGGTTAAAGACTTACATCAAGCTTGGGTGTTGTTGAAAAATACTATCTTGGAAGCCCAGACCAGCTGTATTCCACGCTTTAAGAAAAGTGGAAGGAAGTCCAAAAAACTGCCAGCATGGTTTAAAGGTGAAGTCAGAGAGGCTGTTGTTGCCAAAAAAGCATCTTTCAGGAAATGGAAAAAAGAGCCAAACGACGAAACCTGGAAACAGCACAAGCACTGGCAGGTCAAATGCAAGGCATTGATAAAGAAGGCAAAGGGAGAATTTGAGAAGAAGCTTGCTGCGGAAGCAAAAACGTGAAATAAAGATTTTTTCAAGTATATTCATAGCAAGAAACCTGTGAGAGAGTCAGTTGGACCATTAGATGATAGAGGAGTTAAAGGGGCACTAAGAGACGACAAGGCGATAGCGGAGAGACTGAATGAATTCTTTGCTTCGGTCTTTACTGAGGAAGATGTAGGGATGTTACCCATGACTGAAGTGGTATTTAAAGGTGCAAAAGAATTGAAGGAAATATCGATACATCGGGAAGATGTATTACAACTACTAGATAAACTGAAGAGTAGCAAATCACCTGGGCTGGATGGTATACATCCAAGGGTGTTGAAAGAACTGAAATATGAGATTGCAGACCTGCTATTAGTAATCTGTGAACTATCATTAAAATCATCTCTAATACCTGAAGATTGGAGGTTGGACAATCTAACACCAATTTTTAAAAAGGGTCCCAGGGGTGATCCGGGAAACTACAGACCGGTGAGCCTCACGTCAGTACCGGGAAAAATGGTAGAAACCATCATAAAGAATAAAATTACTCAGCATGTAGATAGTCATGGCCTAATGGGAGACAGCCAACATGGCTTTAGACAAGGAAGATCTTGTCTTACTAATCTGTTATGTTTTTTTGAAAGTGTGAATAAACAGGTGGACAAAGGTGAGTCGGTTGATATAGTGTATCTGGACTTTCAGAAAGCCTTTGACAAAGTCCCTCAACAGAGACTTTTGGCAAAACTAAAGAGTCATGGGATAGGAGGCAGTGTACTACTGTGGATCAGGAACTGGTTAAAAGATAGAAAGCAGAGGGTTGGGCTGAATGGCTAACTTTCCCAATGGAGAAAGGTGAATAGTGGTGTACCCCAGGGATCTGTGCTGGGTCCACTGCTTTTTGACATACTCATAAATGACTTGGAAAGTGGAATAACGAGTGAGGTTATCAAATTTGCAGATGACACAAAACTATTTAAAGTTGTTAAAACCCAAGAGGATTGTGGAAAATTGCAAGAGGATCTTGATAAATTGGAAGACTGGGCATCAAAATGGCAGATGAAATTTAATGTGGACAAGTGCAAAGTTATGCACCTAGGGAAGAACAACCCAAACTATGGTTACACAATGCAAGGTTCCACATTAGGAACCACCACCCAGGAAAAAGATTTAGGCGTCATTGTGGATAACATGTTAAAACGGCAACATAGATAACCCCTGGATACACTCAGATAAAGGTTAAAAATTATGACAGAGTAATACTAATCCCAACAATTTAACAGACAATACACAATTATAAAAACACTATGATCCAATTCCAAAGTACCCACAACATGTATTTGTATATAGTTTTTTGTACATAGTTTACAAGCCAGTTTTGCTATTTTGCATTAGTTCATGCTGTTAACTATTACGTTTATTGTTACAAAATGTTCGATGTAAAACTAAGCTTTTGCTTTGTGGATTGTTGTTTTATTGTGAACCGCAACTGAACTCTGGAAGTTGCGGGTTATAAATATATGTTAAATAAATAAAATAAATAAAACCCTAGGCCCAGTGTGCAGCGGCAGCCAAGAGAGCAAATAGAATGGAAAGGAAAGGAATGGAAAATAAAACAAAAGATATTATAATGCCTCTATACTGTTCCATGGTGAGACCGCACCTTGAATATTATGTGCAATTCTGGTCACCGTATCTTAAAAAGGATATAGCGTTATTAGAAAAGGTTCAGAGAAGAGCCACCAAAATGGTAAAGGGGATGGAAGGATACTCCTATGAGGAAAGGCTAAAAAGGTTAGGGCTCTTTAACCTGGAAAAGAGACGGCTGAGGGGAGATATGATAGAAGTCTATAAATTAATGAACGGAGTAGAACGGGTAAACGTAGATCGATTGTTTACGTTATCAGAATATAGAAAGACTAGGGGACATGCAATGAAGCTACAGGGTAAACTATTTAAGACTAATAAAAGAAAATAATTTTTCACTCAACGTGTAATCAAACTCTGGAATTTGTTACCTGAGGATGTAGTAAAGGCTGTTAGTGTAGCTGGGTTTAAAAAAGGTTTGGACAAGTTCTTGGAGGAAAGGTCCATAAACCATTATTAAGAAGGGACCCAGGATATCAATGCTTGACCCAGTACAAGCATTGCGGAACCTGTGTCTTTTGGGGAAACCTCTAGGTACGTATGACCTAGATTGGCCACTGTTGGAAACAGGATACTGGGCTTGATGGACCTTGATCTGACCCAGTATGGCATATCTTATGTTCTTATGTTCACTTATTTATCAGTGTTTCAAGGTCAGACTGTGTTGGTATGCTTGCTAGAGGTGATAGTGTTTTTTGGGGGAAAGGTTTCTTCATTAAATGTGAGGAATCTCCGAGCTGAGTGGGTGGTGTTCTGTGGCGGGAGGATGGTGTGAAATAGGGGAAAGGTGAAGGATATGAGGTTATGGTCAGACCAGCGGATTGCAATTATTGTGGGTGGAGTATGTCCTGCTTTATTGAGAAGGCTGTTGGGGAGGAAAATCAGGTCAAGGATGCTTCCTCTTGAATGGGTTGGAGCAGTCACGATTTGTGAGACATGCAGGTCATTCATTGCTTTCAGAAATGCAGAGAATTGGAGGCAGATGGAAGACTTAGGTCCCCAAGGACAATAAAGTCTTTTTGCATGGCAGAGTCTAAGCAGGTTGCCTCAAGTAGTGATGCTAGCTCTTCAGCCTGGCTATGAGGGGCTCTATAGATCAGGCAGATGTGAGGATGTCAATATTGTGTGTTTGGCTGAGTCAATGGTGTTAAAGTTAAGGTTTTTGCTTGTAAGTATGCAGATGCCTCCTCCTCTGTTAGAGGTTCTGGGGCAGCTGTGGATGGTGTGCATACTGATGTTGTGTTGGTTCAGCAAGATGTCATTTTCTGTAAACAAACGTTATTGTCCATGATGTAGTCAGATAGGGTCTGTATTTTGTTGCATGCAGAACAAGAGTTGATTAGGGTGCAAGTAATTATGTTATTGCGGTGCAAAGGTTTGGTGCACATAGGGGGCGGTGTAGCAGTAGAAACACCCATATTTTCTTTTGAGGAGTGTGGTGGATGGGTGCCATGCGTTTAATGCTGTTGACTTTGGGTAATGTATTTTCAGGATATGGTGATGATTGCTTCAGAATGCTGAGCTCCAAGAGAGTAATAAGATGGAGAGGCCCAAGAGGGCAACCAAACGTGTGTGGAGCATGACAGAGCCTGAGATGGAGAGTTTCAACTCAAGATAAGCTCCATTGCTGAATATCTGGGTTTTAGTTTCAGCCGCACTACCAGGCCCTTTGACAATGTTAACCACTGCCACTGAATTTAGAAAATACAGCATATATACGACTCTGCTCTTCCCAAATGCACTCCCAGAAAACCCCTTATGTGCAGATTGCTCCTTTCCATATGTCTACTTTTCATGGCCATTTGTGGACATGCAATTTTATAGAAGCCCTATTCTGCATGTAAAACAAGCTCTACGGGTGGAGGAAGCTGTTTAAAATTACCTTGCTAGGACCTCAGTGTGTATGCCAGAACGTCTTTGGCATACCCACTAAAACTCTAGTTCACAGGCCCTTTGTTTTTGAGAGGGTAATTTCTAACATATCTGGATTTTATCCTAATTTTAGCAGCCTCAGATCGAGTACGTCTTCAATGATATGACAGCAACTAAAGAGCATTTTATCTCTAAGTCGACCAAGCATAATGACACAAATAACATACCAGCATCAAGTTCCTTCCCCAAGACAAGACAAACTTTCTTTGTATCTTGGCTGTTTCCAAGTGTGGGGATTTGGTGGGAGGGGGAGGTTGTAAATCATTTTAATGCATTTTTGTTTGCTTTACAGATAAGACATAAAACAAAAAGCAAATGAAATGCTATAGTGTACATACTGCTAATATATTTGCCAAATGTTAAGTATCCAAGAGTGACTTTCAGTACAAATGATTTTAGAGACAGGGGGCCCGATATTCAAAAGCATTTACGTGGTTTGCAAACCTGCAAACCGTGTAAATGCCACTGAGCAGGATATTCAGCGGCTTGCTAGTGCCGCTGAATATCGATGGATACCACCACTACATGCCCCAATGCTAACCGGTTCTGGAGGTGCCACCCGGGGATAACTGGTCAGCAACAATATCCAGCCATGGGCTGGTTATCCCTCGGCAGCGAAAGTTAAGCACAATAAAGCTGTCCTAACTTTCGCCGCTGAAGCTGAATATCGCTGCTGCCCAGTTAGCTTTCTGCTTTGGCGCCAAACCTGGATATTCAATGCCAGTGGCCTGATATGGCCCCAACATTGAATATCCGGGTTTAATGTTCAATGGAAGTGGCTAGTCACTGTATTCATGCTAGCCGCCACTGCTGAATATTGGACCCAGGATTAATTTAACAAACTGCTGATATTTTTTCTTAAATACACACTTTTAAACCGCATCCATGTATATCTTTATTCCAAAAGAGAAATTAAAAATTTAGGATAAAGCAAACATAATTAATAATACTAGTGAGCAGGTCTATAAGAAGCTGCTTGTGTAATAATTTTTCAACAACTGAGTAACAAAACAGGAAAATATATATTTGTCGTATTTATATATTTAACAGGTTTTTTATACCGCTTTGTCTTTAGTCAAAGTGGTTTACATTGTAAAATAAGCTTGGTAATTACATTAAACAGGGACATTGATAACTTGTGTTATACATGTTATTCATGTAAAAAAGAACAGGTTTTATAATTGCTCTGTTTCTTTACATTGTTTTTTGTAAACCGCACCTGATCCATGGGAAAGTGCAGTATATAAGTGTTTGTTAAATAAAATAAAATAAAATAAATAAATACATAAAGAGGCCGATTCTGGTTCTCGCATACCGGCCACATTGGCCATGCAAAAACTGGTCATGCGGGAAATGTATCCGATTCTGCTGCCACGGGGCCCAGACATACCCGTGGCAGCAGAATTGGGGACTTGGATGTCAGGGTGCTTCCCGTATGCCGATGAGATTGGTGTACGGGGAACTGCCTGTCCAGATGCCAGAACGGCATGGCTGGGGCACGGGAGCCGTAGCATTCTGGCGCCATGGCAATGAACCATTTGACAGCTCAGATTGCTGTCACCCATGTCTGCCCCTTTAGACCACGATCCTGCCAGCACTGAAGACCCCAATGGGCCAGATCACAGCTGCAGGGATACAGCGCGGCCAGTAGCATGCTTTGCGGGGGTGTGCGGAGCCATGTAGTGGGGGCCCCTGGAGCTTATTCACCTTTGGGATGAAATAAGCTTGGCATCCATCACTGCACCAGGAGACATGCAGAGGCCCGACCTTATGTACATCTGGGTGCATTGACCCATCCCAGCTCCACCTTCATCCGCCTCTGTCCTGCCCTCTCCCGCCCTCATTCAGCACTCCCTGCACAAACACTTTCTACATGTGGAGAGCACTGGGACCAGAATAGCGTCCCGGGCTTGTGTGCGAGTTGTACATCCAAGCCAGACGTACAACCCCGCTATTCGGAGATGAGCATGACCGCCAAATTGAATAGATTACAATCAGGGCCATACCAAGCCATAATTGCGCCCTGTGTGACATGCACATCTGGCAGCCGCACATCTCACCATACCTCTGTCCAGCCTTTGCCCTGCTGCTGCCACTTTTGATTTCCGCGGTGGTGCCAACAGCAGCAGAGCAGACCTGTCTTCAAATTAAAAAAAAAAAAAACCCACACAGGTCTTTCCTCCGCGCTTGTACACAGATCTGATCCCTCCTTGCTCTGATGTTGGTTCGCATCAGAGGAGGGAGGGACCAGACCGGCCATTCAAACGTGGATCTTTGCAACTGCACACTTGAATGGCTGGCCTGGTCCCTCCCTTCTCTGATGCGACCTACATCATAGAAGGGAAGGAGAGACCAGATCTGCGTGCAAGCATGGAGTCGGAAAGAACTGTGTGCTTTTTTTTTTTAAATTGAAGTCAGATCTCCTCCCAGTGCCATTGCCGCCAAGAAAAGAAAAAGTGGAAGCAGCAGTGCCAGGGAAACAGCAGGCTGCATAGGGGGAAGCTGAGGTCCAACACAGGAGCACAGATCCACGTGCTATGTAGAACCCAGTAACAAACCGTGGACAGCAGTAGGAAGGAAAATTTTTTATTGGTCACCTTTAGCCTATGGCCCGACACAGGCCGTGTTTCGCAACCTTCTTCAGGGGCAGGCTAAACTAAAAACATAACAAATCATAAATAAATAACACCATAAGTAAAAACATAAATAAGTAAAATAACCATAAAAACACCAAGAGTGTTAAAAATTACATCAAATAGAAATAAATAAATAACGTATGTCTATAAATACACATAAAAGTATAAGAACTTATACCCTATACTCATTGCATATATCTGAGTTGATCAAAAAAAACTAGACTAGCACAGTCAAAAGAGGGGAACGTGATAATAAATAAATAAATAAATACATTACTCATAAGACATTATCAAAAAATATAAAATATACAGTAAGAAATTTTGATGATAAACATATAAAAATATAAAAAAAGGATAAGAGAATAGAAACTTCCATAAAATTATACTTTAAAAGGGGCTTCAAAGGTTGTATGGTATGTATTCATGTGCCCAAATTAAAATTACATATATATAACCTTAAAAAACATGCAAAGATAAGGGATATACAAAAAAACAAAAAACAAAGATCCAGTGGAATCAGGGGAAACAGAGAATCATCTCTCTCAACATGATCATCCCAAGTTGTTTTTTTAAAAAAGGAGGGTATTATATGTATTCATATGCATGAATTAAGTGGAAAAACAGGGGAAAAGAAGAAAAACACCCTTCTCAACGCAATCATCATAAATGTTTCAAAAAATGGGGTACATCTACCTGTGAATCGGGACGTCAGTCTTCCAAACCTTATAATCTCATTAAATGCCGTTTCTATTAATAACACAAATGAAAAAAAACTACACTAAAATATATGCAATCATATATCAATATCAGCATACCTAATGTTAGAAATTACATTGTAAGGAAAAAGGTAGGATCAATCTTCAAGTGCTCTATCTTTCGTGGGGATCAGCGTAATCTTCACAATTCCCCGCAGGATTGGAAACCACACTATCGCTCTTATATTCTTACTCAAAAAATATCAATGATGGACCTACTAAAAATTGTACCCGTTAAAAACTTAGTACTAATAAGTTTGCAACTCCTGTACCATTAAATAATCCACTTCTCTAGAGGATCATACAATTCTTAAAGGATCTGCGATTTTAAACAAATACGCGACTGAAAAAGGCACCGTCGGTACAACATTCATGCTAAGAAAATTTATCAATAATAAAAAACGAGATGTTCTAAAATATACTGCCAAGAGTGTAACAATCATCCAGCCTTGAGAATAAACAATATAAGCGACTTACAGAATAAATTAAAGTGTTCAACATCAGCGCGCTCAAGATTCCCGCCGGTACATGACATAGAACGCCGGCGCTTGCACTATGCAGTCTCCATTACTCTCGCGGGCTATATGCACGTATGACGCTATAACGAACCTCTTACGTATTTAATTGTCAGGAAACACAAGGGACCTCTCCTCACACTATATTCTTAAAAAAAGATACGCTATGCAGTCTCCCATACTCTCGCGGGATATATACACATATAACATTATAAAGAACCTCATACATATTCAAATGTCAAGAGGCACAAGAAAGGTCTCCTTCTCACGCTATCTTTTCAAAAACCAGATGATTGAATTGTTATTAAACCCAGCAAACTTCATACAATAGACTGATTAGGTCAATGAAACCTCATACTTATTATACCTTTATCTTCAAACATAAACTTCTAATATTCTGAATATATGAATATTATTATTGCTTCAATCCAATCTCTAAACATACTAAACTGCCTCCAGATAACACTACCAAGAAAAAATAAACGACAATATACTGAATAAAAAGACACCAACCCATTGCCACAGGCAACCTTTACAAGAAAACTGATAAATCATTATCCATATTCAACTCTTTAGGGTGCAGACTATCCAATTAAAAAATATACCGTTCTTCCAATCTACGGATGGTTTTTTCAACATTCCCTCCTCTCCAATTCATTTTAATCTTCTTAATTACAAAAAATTTTAGATCCGAGATCTTATGCTTAAATTCCTGCCAATGACTGACAAGGGGTTTTTCAACCACTCCTCTTTTAAGACAACTCCTATGTTCTATGATTCTGACACGAACTGGACGAATGATCATTCCCACATAGAGTTTCTTACATGGGCACAGTATTACGTAAATGACGTGACTCGTACTACAATTAGAAAAATCATCCAAACAAAATTCATGACCATTAACCGGATGAACAAATTTACTTTTAATTGTGAGTGTATGGCCGCATACTGAACATGTACCACACTGATAATGGCCTTTATGAGAGTTACGTAAATGTAAATGAGAGTTTCGTTATTAAATTTTTTTTTTAAATTGAAGTCAGATCTCCTCCCGGTGCCATTGCCGCCAAGAAAAGAAAAAGTGGAAGCAGCAGTGGCAGGGAAACAGCAGGCTGCATAGGGGGAAGCTGAGGTCAGCAGAATGAAATGTGCCCCTAATCCGTTGCACCCTGTGTGACTGCACCGCTTGCACAAGACTAGGTACGGCACTGGCTACAGTGAACAGTTTGTTTTAACATTTGGAGCAATGAGGAATTTGGCATGCTGATATTGTATTATGTATCATTTCTAAAATGTTCTGTGAATAGGAATGTTTTTTGATTCTCTCTGAAGTCTCGTATATCCTTCATGGATTTTAGGTCTTCTGGAAGGGAGTTCCATAGTGATGGCATAGATAGAGAGAATGCCCTGTTGCATATAGTTTGTTTGCTTTTTATCTTAACGTTGGGGGTGATAAGCAGGTTTTTGTTGGTGGTTCTCCGTGGTCTAATTTCTGGATCTTTTTGGACTAGTGTTTGGAGAGTATCTTTTGATGTGTGGTGTAGGATTTTGAATATGTTAAGTATTGTTTTGAGTTTGATGCGCACCTGCATTGAAAGACAGTGCAATTGTTTTAGGAGGAGTGTTATGTGGTCGTGTCTTGCGGCTCCTGTTATAATGCATGCTGCTGTAATTTGGGCCATCTGTAGGGGGTATATGATGTGCTTTGAGAGATCTTGGTAAATGAGGGTGCAGTAATCGAGGAGCAGTGTTATTGTTGCTTGGCATACAATTCGGAAACCATTGTGGCGGAGCAGGGTCCTAGCTTTTGTGTGATCCTCATTTTGTAGTATGCTGTTTTCATTGTTCTGCTGATGTGCGACTGTATATTGAGGTTTTGGTCCAGTATGACTCTCAAGTACTTTACTTCATGCTTTACTGTTAGATCATTGTGTGATATTCTTATAGTTGTTCGTAGGGTGAATGTTGTGTTCCTGGAGATGTGGAGGATCTCTGTTTTCTTATAATTTACGTTTAGGTTGAGCCACTTTATCATTGCATCCAAGCATTTGGTTATTGCTGTGTATTCAGGTATTAAAGGGCGTGTATATCATTATGTCATCTGCATATATATGGTATAGCACATTATGGTCTCTTATTATGGCACATAGGGGTTGGAGATATATATTGAAGAGCAGTGAGGAAAGGGATGAGCCTTGTGGAATTCCTTGGTGTTATCTGAATGGTCTTGATTTGTTCATGCCACTTCTGACTTCTTGTTGTCGGAGGTCTACGTATGAATGAAACCATTTCAAGGTGGTGTTGCTGAGGCCTATTTCTTACAATCCTTTTATTAGTATTGTCGCGAGCACTACCCTGGCAGCAAGTAGAGGTCAGGGCAGGTCGGACACAACTATATAGGGATGAGATTGGCCAGTAATCCAGAGGCCCAATTGACTTTTGGTCCTATTAGTTTCCTGGGTCCTAATCTTCAATGAAATCAACTGCACAAAGTGGTGAGAAAATAAAGGCTTTTATTTCCCTTTCTCACAAGGGTTCAAATGATTGGGCAACAACAACAACGCAAAATGTCCTTACGTCAGGTAAGAAAAAGTAAAACAGAAGTTTAAAGCAAAAACTTACTTTCACAGTAGCGATGATATTCACACAAACAAGAATGTTCTAGGCAGCAATACATATAGCTTACAAGCCTGGCCAGGATTCTAGGCTTCCCGTAGTACAGTACGTACAGTCCATTTCTGTATCTGAAACCTCATCTGCCAGTTCCACTTGCATTGGCTCATAGCCCGAAGCCTCTGACTCTGAGTCCCTGGTTTCAGGAAAGTTATAGTCAGGCTTCTTATATAGCTCCTCTAGCACTGCCCAATGTTCTGAGTGAAGCGTAGGACGTCGGCTCTGTGCTGTTTTGTATTGAGAAGATTCCTCTCTACTTGGAGGTTTTATAGCAGCTTTATAAAAATACTTCTTATTCAAAACTCTCTTATCAGGTAAATTTTTTCTATAGCTTGTATCATAAGAAGCTTTCCCTTGTGAATTTGGCTTCTCTGTTTCAGGTGAAGGTTGAGGCCTGCACCAGTTTCTCTTCTGGCTTGCCCGTACAGCACGGCTTAGGTCTTCAGGCTGTCTCTCATTTGGTTTTAGACAACAGTTGCAGCAATGCTTTTGCCTCTCTGGGCAAACAGCTCTTACTCCTCTTTGAGCTGAGACCTTCCCAGGTTCTTCATTAGCTCCCAGGCAATCACCTTTCACTCTGCTAGCAGTGGAATAATCAGGTTTCCATTCTAACCTCTTTTCCTCTGTGCTGCCTTCTTTCCTGCTGCACGCTTTCCTGCTGCATTCACTCCTGTTGCCTCCTTTCCAGCTGCCTTCACTCCTCCTGCGTCCTTTCCAGCTGCCCTCTCTCCAGTCTTCCACAGTCTCCTTAAGAAGTCCTCCTGCGCTCGAGGATTGGAAGCTGGCTGGCATTACCTCATGACCAGTGGGGCGTGGTTCCTCAGTTACTCTGAAGTCCTTCTTGCTCCCTCTAGCTGGCTCCTCCAGATATTGCAGCTTGTATGTATCTTTTTCTCTGTTTAAAGCATTTTCTTTTCTCTCAACCGGGTCTGCTGGGTGACAGTATACAGTGGTTTACTGTGTCAAAGGCTGCTGAGGTATCTAGAAAGATTAAGATGAAGCCTTGCCTTATGTCTATACTTTTTGTTATTCTGTCAAGAAGAGATGTGAGAAGAGTTTCCACATTGTAGTTGGGTTTGGAGCTGTGCTGGTGAAGGTCTAATGGTGCGTATTGGTCTATGTGGTCTTGCAGCTGTTGTTGCAGTTTTCTCAATTATCTTGGCTATAAACGGTAAGCTGGAGATAAGTCTGTATGCACTGGGATCCTTTGAGTCAAGCGAGGGATTTTTTAGCATCAATCTGATAGAAGCTTGTTTTAGGCTGGTGGGCATGTAACCTTATAAGAGTGATCTTAAGTAGGATTGAGCTTAAATCCTTTTTTGTGAGCTTGATCCACAAAGCACGAATCTAGGGGGGATGTGGTTGTATTCATGTTTGAGATCATATATTCTATTTGCTCTACAGTTGGCATGTGGAATGCGGCCAGATTTTATTAATGGTGGGGTGTGTTGATTTTCTATGTAGTTGTGGTAGGATTTAGGAGTATGTTTGAATTTCAGTTCTAGGAAGTTTGCTTTCTCGGTAGGTTTATATTGTTGTATTCTTTTTTTCTGTGTAGGTTATTTTGTGAGCATGAGTGTTATTTCAAAGAGTTCTCTGGGGTTGTAGAGGGAGTTCATTATGAGGTTGGTATGATATTCCTGTTTGCATTTGGCTGATTAGATTGTTGTATTTTTGCTGCTTGGTTTTGCATTTATGTTGGTTTTCTTGGTCTCTAGTATGTCGCCATTTTCGTTCAATCTTTCTTAGTGCTCTCTTTAATTCTTTGATTTCATTAATTCTATGTAAACTGCTGTGACTAGTAGATATTACAGTATAAAAGAGCTGTTAAATAAATAAATAAGAGTACCATGGTACAAGGTGTTTTCTGTATTTGGTCGTTTTGTTACATGGTGCTGCAGCAGTGTTAGATGCGTCATTTCAGTTTTTTGACTATGATTTCTAGGTCCATTATATCATGGTCTAGTCATGGTATCACTTCTTTTATGAAGAGTTCTTGGTTGAAGCACTTGAACCTTCTATGCTCATTCTGTGCATCTTCTTGTTTGATCCATGTTGCAAATAGCTTTAGGTCAAATGTCAGCATGTAGTGGTCTGACCAAGGTACTGGTGATGCTGTTGGGTAAGTCCAGCTGTTGTGGTCCAAAATGCATATGGGGACAAAGATGAGATCCAGAATCTTCCCTTTCTTGTGTGTGTGGGCTCTTATCAACTGTGTAAATTGCAGGGCCTTCATAGTGTTGAGGAAGGAGTTGGTTTCTTTGGGGGAATGTTGATGTGAGGTTTAAATCCCCTGGTGTTATGAAGGGTTTATGTGGTGTTGAACATGTGCATACTGTTTCCAAGATGGCTGATAGTTCTTCTGCTCTGGTGTTTGAGGCTCTATATGTAAGACAGATTGTGAGGTGCTTGTATGTGACTATTATGGTGTTACTTCCATCTGTACTATTGGTGGAAATTATGTTGAATTTTAGGTGTTTTTTTGCAGTTATTAGTACTCCTATGCCTCTTCTGTTTGTTCTTGGGCAGTGGTGTGCAGTATGAGTTGATGTGATAAGCTGGTTTAGGATGACGTTGTCAGTATCTGTTAGCCATGATTCGGTCACACACATTATATCTATTTGGTGGTCATTTATGTAGTCAGTTATTGTGTGTATCTTGTTCCGTACTGAGCGTGCATTTATCAGTGCACATCTTATGGTTTTGTTCTCTGGTGTGGGTTTTGCTGGACGTTTTGTTCTGGAGGGGCTACTTTGATTTGTAAGAGTCTAGGAGACCTTTTGTTTGCTGTTCTGTAGATGTATTGCCATAATGGTTTGTATTTTATTTCTTGTATTATTGGTAGCATTAAAGTTGTGTGTTGTAGGGGAGTAGTTCTGCATGTGCTAACAGTAGCTGGAGCAGAGTCAGTATTATTAATAGACTGTTTGTGAACAGCATGGTAGCACTAGGAGTACTTCATACTATGTTCTGATGCTGTGGTGCTGTTTCTTTTATTGTTTGTGTTGTGTTTTTTTCGTGGCTGCTTGACCTTTTAGCTGTTGTGACTCCTTAGGTCGTTCTCCTTGTAGTTCACTTACCTCAGATGAAGTTGTTGTCCAATTGATGAATTTCCTGCGATCCACTCCAGGTCCACTCCAAGGGCCCTTAGGCGCAGGCCCACCAGCGCAGGCATGACTGGAGCAGAGATTTCTATGTAGGCTGGGAGAGCCAGTGGTTAGTGATGCCGCAGAGGGCAGAGCTTCAGGCCGCGTGGGTTGCTGAGTCTTTCTTTTGTCCTGCTGGTGCTGCCCTGCTGCCTAGATCTGGTAAGGCTGTCGGGATCAGGAGGGATGCCGGGATCAGGTGCTGCCGTCGAGTCAGGGGGTACAAGAACTGTACCTGCACCTACGCCTGGAGCAGAGTTCTCTATGTAGGCTGGGGAAGTCGGTGCTTAGTGTATATGTTTGCCTCAAAGCATTAGTTGCTTGATTCACCATGAACTGTGCTCTTTAAAAGCATTTACAAAATAATCCGTCGCTAATGGTAAGCATGCATAGAGTCATTCCATCTAGAAATTAATTTTTCATGCCGATCATGAAACAATGAGTAAAAGATGTATCAGATCATTCTACTTTTCACTCTAGAAAAAAAGGCTCTGAGTTCAGAGTCTATCTCTTGGAATTCATTGACTGCAGCAATATATACATCTGCCTTTACCATTTGAGCTTCAAAATATGGAATTTTATTAGACAGCCTTTTAGAAATGTTTCTCTTCCTTGTCTTCCCTCTAGATAGCTTCATTCCTACCAATTTTCATTCCTGCTGTGTACAGTTAGCATTCCAAGATACATATCTTTTGATCAGTTCTCCACATACTTGCATGTTAGGGGCAGCAACACAATCCAAATAGCTTCCATCTGCCATCCGCCTATTTGAGTCTAAACTCTGATATCAATAGATTATCTAAATTATTCATCTACAACTATAATTTCACTCTCAAGCAGATGTAGACCATCACTGCAGTTACGTATGGCATGCCTACGGGTCAGTTTATACAGTAGGAATTAAAAAATGTGTTTGAAGAAAATAGTTGAACATTTCTGATTGAAATCAGGAGCATGTTCTTCCAGACCAGTGAAAACAAACAACCCCCTCTCTCCATTATGAAGAAAGCCATTGACAGCAAGAAGGCAGGTGATTGCCCTGAAACATAGGAGGCAAGTTTACTAAGCGGTTGGCTCTGAAAATGAACATGGGTGCAGTCTGGGTATCGTTCTGCTCCCATGATGGTTATCTTTGCCACAAGCAGCATGGCGGCACTTAATGACACTCATTAAGGTGGCAGTAAGCGCGCTTGTGCTAAATGCTTCATCGATGGAGAGCATGTACAATAATACCCGTGCTACCTATGATGCAGATGCTCCGCCCAACAACCACCCATTCTCTGCCCCAACTTGCGCTGCTTGGTTCGCGTAGGCTTTTTAGCTCAGCCGCATTTTCAGCGCGTGGTATTTTTAATTCAGTAGCACACTTTAGTAAACATGCCCCATAGCCTATCTTTCTATGGCAGCTGATAAGGGGCTGTAAAGCCCATCTAATCTATTTGCTTTATTTAGGATTTGCAGAATGTTTCTTAATAACCATGCTAATTTACAATAGTCCAGAAATGATAATTACCTTTTAATTATATTAAAATGTATTTGTTTCTCCAGTCATTTGCAAAAACCCCATGGTTTTTGGCCTTTATAATTAGATTTCATCATTCTGGAGCACCATTGTTACTTAAAATTTAGCAAAAGTATGACTATTTAAACACCATAAACCAATGATCTAAGATACAGAATGTTCTTGTAAAGACATTTTTTTAAAAGGTTGACTAAGTGGATTTCACTGTACATTAAATAATTTTACTATCCCTTAAGGATCAGCAAATTTCCAACCAGTGACTTTGCACTGTGATGCAAGGGATCTGGATTCAGTTCCCGGTTATGTTTTTTTCGTTCAGGCAGCCATAGCTGGGGATATTTCAGGGGAAATGTTTATAGCCTGAGGAAATAATCTGAGCAATTGCAGAGTGATGACACCTCACTGGACAGACTCAGTACCGATACACTGTGATCTGAGGTTAGTGATTTGTAGCTTCTGGCTAAGTATTGCAATAGCCAGAATAGATCAAGGGAGAAGTTAAAATGGGGAAAAGGTCCTAGTAGTTGTGAATGATGCTATAACCCAGAAGAGGTTAGCTCTGATTAATCTAGAAACCTCTTCTTCTCCCTACCCTCCCCCCATCCCCCAAAAAAAGAGCAGGTGGAAACTCATAGGCCAAAATAAAAAGTAGAACAAATGGGGGAAAAAAGAAATAACTACTATTTTTCATTCTCCTTAGACAAGTAGGATATGATTAACCACGCAAATGGGTGACATCATCCTCAACGGCACCATGTTGGATTCGCTCTCCCAGAGTCCAGAAGAAACTCTCTAGGCATGTGCGTGTGCTCCCTCCCATGTGAACATTACTCCTCCTCCTCAGTCTTCTTTTCCCACGACCACACAAGGACGTAGCTCTCCCCATTCTGTGCTTTAATTTTGTTCATTTTCTACCAGTCTTTATTTCTTTTCACTATAACTCTCTCCCAACCATCTCTCTGGCTTCAGGCTGAACAATTCTTCAGATCTCCTCCAAACTCAGCAGTGGCTGTGGTGACAAAATTGTCTTCAGGAGGTCAGCTTAGCAACTACGCCTCCATCATCCCCTCCCAGCCCTGACTGTGACAGATACCTCTCCCGGCAGCGGCTGTGGAAATATGGCATTCATCTAAAGCAGGGGTGGCCAACTCCAGTCCTGGTGCACCACAATCCAGCTTGGTTTTCAAGATGTCCCTAATGAATATTCATGAGATATATTTGCATCCACTGCCTCCCACTGTATGCAAATATATCTCATGCATATTCATTAGAGGCATCCTGAAAACAGGCTGGATTGTGGTGCACCAGAACTGGAGTTGGCCACCCCTGATCCAAAGGTAAAAGAAAACTAGTCCCACAGACAGCAGCTTGGGAGGTATTCTGACCCCCCCCCCCCCCCAAGATCTTAGTGGGCTTCTCCCTCCAGCAGGGACTCTGTCATATATTCATCCTCAGATTATGTTTAATGCCTTATGCTAATAGCCTTCCACCTATAGTTCTGGCCCTCCAGGGGGCATCCGCTGCTGCCATTGCTGCTGCTGCTGCCCATCTCTGGGCCTAGTAGTAGTGGCAATCACCCCGAAACCATGATGCAGCATTTAGTCACTGTCTCTGCAGTTGTGTCGTGCGTCATTCTAGCCCAATCTACCGCTTCTAGTGTAAACCAAATGATACTCCCTAGAGTAATATAATAGAACATAAGAACATAAGAAATGCCTTACTGGGTCAGATCAAGGTCCATCAAGCCCAGTACCCTGTTTCCAACAGTGGCCATTCCAGGCCATAAGTACTGGCAGGTACCCAAAAAGGCACACAAGTTCCATAATGATTGTCCTGAAGTGAGGACTGTAAACTAGAGAGGAAGGTATGGACACAGAAAGGGAGTTAGATGTAAGTTATTTTGAAAAGCACAAGTGCCTGAAGAACCATCCTGAGCTGTGAGTTAATAAGAAACTTTGGGTGAGTCATTCATCAGCATGCCAGGTAGTCTTTGCAAAAGAAAGAAGATGCTGTGCAAGGCCAAGATCAGAATCAAGCAACATATCCAAAGAGATTTGTCTTAGTGGGGTTACAAACAAGTTATTTGACATCATCCAAGTTGAGATAGCAGCTAAGCATGGGCTGGGCTGGCACTACCCGATAAGCCAGGTTAGCACAGCAGGGGGGTACCAGTGTAAAGGGGCGCCAAAGCTAGTGGTGTTGTGTGCCCTTGGGCAAGCTGCACCTGTGGGCCCAAGAGGAGAGAGTCTGTAATCATGGCCAGCAATAGTGCTTGTGCCCACAGAGAAGCCTGTCCCACAGGCATACAATAGCCTGCTGGCTGTGATTGCGGCTGTAGCTTTGGTGCCCCTTAACACCATTGATCACAACCTCTCTCTCCTCTTTGGCCCATGAGACAGGCTGCTCCCATGGGCTGAAGAGGAGAAAAATGCTCATGAAGCGAACCAGCCTCCTTTAGAACCACAGGCATTCTGTATGTATGGAGCCCTGTGTGGTTCAAACAACTGAAGACTGATCCATGCAGGGCTCAGCAGATTATGCACCAAGTGTTGCATGGTTCAGTCATTAGTTGTCTGAACTGTGCAGGGCTCCATACATAAATGCTCTTCTGTGGGTTCAAACAGTGGCCAAAGATGAAAGAAGGGGCCCATCTAGAGCTGAGAAATCTCCAGGCCCTGCTAGCCAAAGAAAAAAAGGAGGAATAAGGCAGTGTGACAGCTGGTTGAGAGGATACTAAACTATGCAGGGGATGGGGGGTGGGGGGTTCTGGGGACCAAAGGAGTGGCTGAGGTTGGAGTGAAAGATGGATATTAAGATCATAAGGGGAAAAGAAGATATTGAGGACAGAAGGAGATTGTGGTGAGGGGTAGGGGGATGGTGTTGAAGCAAAAGGGAGAATGCATAGGGGTACCCTGGAAGATGAGAGAGATTTTGGGGAGAGGGACAGAGTAGGAAAGGGGAGAAATGACTGGAGAGTGAGTGGAAAAAACCGAACCCGATCGGAATCACCTAAATATCAAAACCAAAAATTCCGATACCATAAATCTCCCTGTGTTAGAAAAATATTTTTATCGGAGAATGTCAACCCAGTACTATGTATACAAGCAAAGCACCACTGTGACGTCTCCTTTTATTAATAATAATTTTAAAAAATTACTTAGCTTCAGTAATAGGAACTGCCAGTATTGCCAAAAAGACTACGACGTAGCGCTCGTTTCGGGTTCATTATATTTGCAGGGTTTGTTGCAAATATAATGAACCTGAAACGAGCGCTACGTCGTAGTCTTTTTGGCAATATTGGCAGTTCCTATTACTGAAGCTAAGTAATTTTTAAAAATTATTATTAATAAAAGGAGACGTCACAGTGGTGCTTTGCTTGTATACATAGTACTGGGTTGACATTTTCCGACAAAAATATTTTTCTAACACAGGGAGATTTATGGAGAGTGAGTGGGACAAGAGAGAGGATTTGGCATTAAAAACACATGTGCATGTACGTTCTTTTTAATACCCATGCCTCTCTCTGTCTGTCTTTCTTTATTCAGTCTTCAATTATTTATCCTCTCTTCTGCTCTTTCTTTCTCCTCCAACTCTCTTCAGTCCCTACCATGCAACTTTACAAAATTGTTTTCATATGTGATTAAGGGTTTCAATTTTAAAAACCCAAATAAAGCTATCATTTTGTATTGCCCCTTTCATTTGCAAAGCAATGCAATGCTTTTATTTCTCCATATGTATACACCAGTCACCACCAGAAGAATCTCCCTGTTTGGAGTGGCCACCCTGGACGTCTCTGGAGACTAGGGTCTCAGGCACTGGTTGAGGGAGAACACATGAAGGATGAGACTTGAGGAGAGGATGTTGAAAACTGGGAAATAAGAGACTTGGAGATTGGTGAAAAGCGAGTGCTCTGGGATTAGGGATGAATGGAGACCCCAAGTTTGTTGAAGAAGGGCTAAACGATGTGATGCTGATTTTGGGAGGGAAAGTGGGGACATAAAGACTGAGCAGGAATTTGGGAGGATGGTGGGAACTTGGCAGCTAAGTAGGTATGAGTGTTAGATAGGTTAGAGATATGAGCTAATTTATGAGATAGTAAGAGAAGGTTGGGAAGTGTTGGGAAGTGTTGAGAAGTGATGTGGATGACCTGAAGCACTAGAAAGAGATGGAACACCGTGGAGAGTGAGAAAGAAAAGGGTCATGGGGACTCAACCAGAGACAGCATGGGGGAATAATGGGATGAGCAGGAACCCAGAGAGGGGGAAGAGGAGTAAGATGTCTTGAAGGAGAGAGTAGTGATTTAATGATTGTGTTGGGCAGGGGGGATAAATTGGGAATTAGTGGGAAATTAGAGAAAGAGGGGAGCGGATGCTGGGGTTTGAGTGGGAGAGTGGGGAAGGGAGAATGGGAATGGATGATTGGGTGAATGGAGAGAAGGCTGATGGGTAAAGTGACAAAAGAATGTAACGGTGCTGTTGGAAAAATAAAACATCCAGACAACAAAAGTTAAAAAAGGAATTTAATTTTCAGTTTAGTGATTGGAATATATCAAGTCTGAAATGTGGTACGTATTCCTTATGTACTGGCATTTTACACAGTACAAGTGAAAATGTTTTGTTTCTCAGCTGTTGCACTGTATACGGAGTCTAGCTTTTTAGGGTCTCAATTTCAATTTTTATCCATTTTCTTATTTGTGGTCCTTATTCTAAATTTGGTAAGGCTCTTTCTGTGTTCAATATTCAGGATCAGCTTGATAAATTATTCTAGTGTTTTGGTTTGGTGTAGGAAGTCAATAGATTTATTTATGTTCTAGCATGGGGATAGATAACTCTGGTCTTCGAATGCCGCAGGACATTCAGGTTTTAAGATATCCACACCAAATATGCATGAAATGTACTGACATACATTTCATCCCCCATTTGCAAATGAATCTCACATTGATTGTGCTTGCTTCAAACACATTAAGCCTTTGCTATCACAGACTGTTCATATGATGTTAAATATTTACTTCTCGGTACTTATTTTTATTCCAGCTATGCATGTGGCTCTTCACTGCAATTTTCTTTTCACACTATTTGATTTGAAGGAGAAATACTAGCATCACATGAACAAGTTCACAAAGGAGTTTTGGGAAAGGAGGAGGCACAGCCTACCATTAATAGTAATGAGGGAGGGGGCACCGAACTGTAGGTTGCAGGGGGGAGCCAGAGACCCTAGCACTAACCTTGAGCATGGGGAAGGGTATAATTTCATAACATTTGAGCTGCTCCGAGGCAAGTGTAAATGTGTGTGTGTACTCTATGCATGCACACGTGTATTTTATCAAGCATGTGCATACATTGTAACTCCGTCCATAGCTCTGTCAAAACATCTACATGTGGATTACATGTTGAACTTAAGTGCACTTGGCGATCTCTTGGCTTCCAGAAACTGCACCATCCTCTGTTTTAGCAGCATTTCCATTAATTTACTCACCGCAGAGGTCAGACCAACTCATCTGAAGTTACCAACCTCTTCCTTACTTTCCTTTCATGGCTCCCCTGTAGGACTGGCCCAAGCAATAAGCAAACACCTTGTGCTAATTCTGGGGCCAACTCTGCTCCCCTGACCTCACTGCCAGCTTTCCCCTATAGTTAAATGTATGCATGTTGTGAAACAGCACTCAAACATTTTTGGGAACAATTTTCAAAAGCTTTTTCACATGAATAAACACATCAGCCCACGTAAAAATCTTTGAAAATGGTCTTTGCTGTTATTTTACTTTATTTATTTTACTTTATTACGCAGCACGTAAATTTAATTTAATTTTTATATCCCACACTATACCTAAATTGAGGGATCTAGGCAGCTCTTAACATAGCCTAAAAAAAAGAATAAAGTAATAAGGTCCTAACATAACATCATAAAAAGAAACAATACAAATTAAGCCTGGAACTACCGAGATTTTTTGCACACACTGAATACCGTTGGGGTCATAAATGACCCCACGACGTATTTTAATTGTTAACCATGAAAAATTTAAACTTAACAGACAAAATATTATTCCGAATTAATTATCTATTATATGAAGGTTAAATATTTTGAAATTTAATGCTTTATCATAAAATTACATGAAGAAGAGTTGCCATGAAAGCAGTTTTTGCATGCACTTGATGAACACAGTAAAGTACTATAGTCATTTGCATGAGACACAGACAATTTCTCAATGTTCTTTGCAAACATTGCGCTTGCAGGAGGTGCAAACTATGTTGCTTTTCTTGTCTTTTTCTCTGGAACAGCAGTGACACCTTGCCCTTTTCTTTGGGATCCCGACATTGCAAACAGCATCAGTGGCTTCTTCAATGCTGGAAGAAGTCTTGCTGCAATTACTCTGAAGCAGTTGCTTTCCTAATTTCAAGAGGAATAGACGATGTCTGTGCTTTGACTTGGACTGCCATTCTGGATTTAGTGACATCCAAACAATGAAGGCATTCAAAGCACTGATGTCCAACATGTTGTGGAAGATTGTCACTGGCCAGCGTCTTGTCATTCGTTTTGTGGTATACGTGCATGATATTTTATCTGCCGTATCTACTCCACCTTTTCTAGAATTATAGTCCAAGATCATGCGTGTTTTTTTGTCTGGAAGTGTATTATCTACTTCTTATTGATCATGCAAACTGCTCAGAAGAACAACCACTTTTCCTTTCTTCGGGCAATAGGAAACCAGAGTGGCATCATCACGAAAGGCAAACAGTGAAGTGAATACCTCTTGGCCATTTGCTGTTACAAATTCTGGAGGTAATTCTTTTCTGTTCTTTTGAATTGTCCCCAAAAGTGTCATTTGTTTTTCTAGCAATTTCCGTGACAGGGATAAACTGCAGAAGAAATTGTCAGCAGTAACATTTCTGCCAGATCGCGTCAGTCCTTCAGTGAGTTGCAGCACAACCCTTTCACCCTGATTCTGTTCCCTGTTTTGTCTGAGTTCCCTTCCTGTATATTGTCACAAGCACAACGCCAGAAGCCACTTGCCTCTAGTAGTCGAGGGGCATGGTGGTTGAGGATTCCTTTTTCTATCAGCTCCTAGCAGCCTATTTCTTTGTGTTGGTTTCTGGGAGTGTAGTACTGCTAAAAATATGTTAGTGCTTTAAGTAGAAGGTTTGTAGTTGAGGTAACCGAGGGTAAGGCTTTTAACAGAAAGTTTATTTCCATAACACAAAACACAGCAGGTTCAAGGTATCATTTACAGGATTACAATTGTAGGCTTTGCTTAAGGTACAGCAAATAATGGCAAACAAACCAAAAGAACTCAGAAATGACTTTTTAAAGTCCTCTTACTTGCAGAAGCAATTGCCTTTAGAAACTAGGCTGCCACTTTCCTGTTTAGTCCTTGTTAATCAGAGCATAAAGAAAAATTCAGGCTTAATTCTTCTACAGCAGTTTGGTTTCTGCCAGCCTCAAAAACCTCTCTAGGCTGCATTTCTACGTGAAATCAAACTTAGAACAAAACAAACATTCCAAGCTGTTATCAAAACTCTTAGCAGGCTTTCCATATAGGAGAGGAGCAAACAAAAACTCTTATAGCAGCTAACTTGGCTTTTCTTGCTGTTGCACAGTTCAAACACAGGTGACAAACAAGCATGAATCAGAGCTTCCTGATCAGGCTTACATTGCAGTAAATTTCCCTTTTAAAATAGACAGGAATTTACCTCCACACTGCTTCTGCCATATGGTTAACTTCCAAGGAGAATTACTTCTTTCAGGGCTAGCTTTTCCTCAAGACCTCCTATCTAGAGCTTGGCATAGAGAGCAATCCATAAAGCAATCTTCTTCCCCCAACTCTGACACTGTTTCTCCCAACTGCATGGGTTCTGACTCACCAACCTGGTCAGACTGCTCAGCTGACAACCTCTCTGGTGGTCTGAAAGCTTCTCCACTTCCTAGTCCCCACCTCTGTTGCCAACCTGTTGCAGGGAATTCAGCTCTCTCAGCTCTGGATAGCTCAGCTCTTCTCCAAGAATCCACTCCTTCTCTCTGCTTCTGTCTCAGCTGCTCTCCCAGCTGCTCTTCTTCTCATCTCTCCCTTTCTCATCTCTTTTCCTCTGCATAATCTAACCCAGGCTTATACCTCCAGGGTCTTAACCCCACCTCTTCCTTTCCCAGGTGTTGGTAATCCCCCTGCCTTCTGATATTAGAATAATCAGTGCACTTGTTAAAGTAAGGGCTTTGATCCTCATGCTTGCAATCCCTCTTTCTTACTTTATCAGTCATTAGCTGAAACCTGTTCCAGCTGGGGGTTTTCTGTCTTTGAAACCTGACTGTGGCTTTCTCTCCCTGCACTCCTAGAAGGGGACCCTTAACTAGGGTGAATTCGTTATGCTTCTCACCTCCCCCACTCTCAGGATAGCTGACTTTGCCACAATATACTTGAAGACGCAGAACATATGATGTTGCACTGTCACACAACATCCACAGCTTTATGCCATATTTCCCCGGTTTGCTGGGACTATATTGTATGAACGGAACACGGCCACGAAATGTAAGCAGTTGCTCATCCACGGTAACATTTTCACCAGGAACAAAGACGTCACTTAGAGTTGCTTCCCAGGTATCAAAAACGTGTCTGATTGGAGCAAGCTTATCCATGCCTCATTGTTCACGTCTGTTGGTTGCATCATCAAATCTGAGAGCACAAGAAATTTGCTGAAAATGGTTATGGGCCATATTTCTGCCGAAAACAAAATGACTATCTTCAAGGTTCCACAACTGAACTATGGATTCATTTCGTGACTTGTACACGCCTGAGAGGATCAGAAGTCCAAGAAAACGTTGAAATTCTCCGTCTGTCAAATCTTTCCAGGTGTCGTCATAAATGTGTCTTCCTTGTTTGCTCGTCCACATCATGATTTCATTCAATAAGTTCTTCCTCATGAACAAGTGGAATGCTGCGAGAGGGCCATCAAACGTTCGTACAGCATACCTTGTAGGAACTTGTTGTACGGGCATGACATTAGCTCTGGCGTATCTTCCAGCAGCTTGCTTTATAGATTTCCTGTTCCATGATGTGGCATCCTTAGATACATAGGCTTCAATGGCAACATCTGTGCTTATAGTTGATGACCTCTTAGCTCCTCTACGACCACAACTAAGATTCCTCACAGATGATACTGACACCGAGGACTCCTGCCTTCTTCCCCGTCCAGCACAGCCTCGACCTTTGCCTCGACCTGTAACTTGACTCTTTGCTGCAGGCGATGTTACCGGCTCAACATCAGTCTCACATTCACTTGGCGACCAACTGCTGTCACCACCTGAATCATGACTGTCATCATTAGATTTATCGCCCGAACTTGGCGGATATGCTTATTCGCTTGCTGAATATGCTGCATCATCAAACGACACAGAGCCGTCACTGTCAGCATCTCGTTGCAATATTTCTCTTACTTGGACAGCTGAATACTTTTGTTCTGACATCATAAACAATAACCTAAAATAAATAAACAAAGATAAAGTTGAATAAAACGCAAAGCAGTTTTACTATAGGTGTATAATAATCGTGATGAACGAGCTGAAAGCCTTTAGATTTCATCGGAAATAATGAGAGAACGTATGATATCAATTACAGAAAATGGGTAATTTTCATAAAATAAGAGTACAAAAAATAAATGATACATAATTAATGATAAATACCTTTGTCAGATCAAAAAATTCACAAAACTGCAAATTGTATCACGATCCAAACCGGACTTAAGCAACTGGGGTCAAAAATGACCCCACTGGTACTCTGTGCTGCAATTCATCACTAGCGTCACCTAGCGGATGAAAATTATTCCTCTCATGGCGCAATATAAAGAGAATATTGACATGTGAAAAGTCATAACAAGATTGCATTCTTGAACAACTAGTTTCCAAGATACGCGTTGTGAAACTTGCAATGGGGTCACTTTTGACCCCATTGGTACTCCAAGGGTTAAACAGCGCCTATTTAAACAATATAACAAATAAAAAAATATACCTTTTGAATTACAACTATAATAAAAATGATAACACTAAATAAACATTAGGTAAGCATTCAATAAATTGCAGTCCAAAAGCTTACAAAAACTTCCCATTCCTGCCCATAAATTGATAAACCATTGTTTCAAGTTTCTTCCTAAATGGCAAGTAATTCTTTTCAAATTTCAAACCCAAGGGAAGATTATTCCATAGTTGCAGGACTGTTCCAAGTATTGTAGTTCCCAGAAAGAGACAAGCCTAATATCTTTGCTGTTAGTTCAATATTCTGGTATTTTTCTCTGCAGCTTGTAAATTATTAATTAAACCCAGGAAATGAGGTTTGATTGATACATGGAGGTTAATCACCAATGCAAATTCTTCTATTGACGCATTTCTTGATGTCACTAGGTTTTATCCCATGGGGTTCATTGTGCTGGGTGATGAAGAAATAGGAACAGGAAAGAAGGCACAGCTGCATTTGATATCTTTACTTCCACTGCAGGTGATCTGATGCCTTTTTCACTCTTAAAAGGCCTATACTTCTTAACATTAAGAATGACTCAAAGTTTTCTCCATGGATCGGCACACTATAGAAAGAGACCTTACAAAAACTGAGTTCTGTCTGTCTGTTCTAGACTAGATTTAATCAAAGTCACTTAATTCAGATTGTTTGAGGTTAATGAACAATTGCGTGGCCCTCTGCAACTTTGAGCGGAGCAAATGCTTATCATTTCCTGTTTGTAAAAAAAATGATCAATTGTCTCATTAGTGTCAGTCTGTCTCTCTTCCTATGGAGACTACTCAGTCCAGCCATGAAAGATCCTCATGTCAGGCTGTCAGTGTTTTGCGGCTGCAGCTTCAGGAACAATATCTTATACCACAGCTTCAAAACTACACCGGAATTTTCTGCAACCTTCAGAAAACTTTGAATAAGTCATTTACATAATTAAGATTAATGGGGTAGTTACTAATGTGTGTTAAAAGGCAAAACCATGCATTATTTTACCATAGCACATGTTATTTTACCCCATGCTCAATCCAAAATACTGTAATAAGATGGAAAGCATGAAAATGCATGGAAAACACTTCATGATTATGTAAATCGATTAACACAGCTTTCATTGAGTGTCACAAGCTGTGTTCTTACTGGAAAAATAACGCTAGCTTGATTCCTTGTGGTAGTACTACAAGACAACTGCTAGAGGTCGAAGGGGTCATTCTTATGACAGCTTAGTAATGTCCCCCATGTGGAATAAGTGTATTTATATGTTGTTCCAGTGGATTGATTTATCCCTCTGCCATTGTTTTTGATATAATACATATTTATATCATAAACATAATTTCACAAGTTGCTTTTACAAGTCAGGGTACATGTAATAACATAAGAAAAGCTCACAGACTTGTCTGTCTGTATATAAAATAGATAATTCTGTTTTCGGATCCAGGTTGCTGGGCTTCCTTATGTTCTCCCACTGTTCTGTGTTAGAAGCATGAAAGATGCCAATTCCTGTTCTTAAGTAATGGTTAATTAATGCATTAATTGATGCCTGGCATTAACACATTATTTAAGCACTCAAAGGCCAATTCAAATGGGAAATGAAATCGGCCTTGTCAATCACTTAACAACTCTGAACTGGAAACTCATCAGTGCTGTGTAAATCTGATATGCTTTGATGAAACAGAACCCTTTGTTTGCTTTTATAAATGCAGTAAGAATTTTTCTTAGACTGTAAAATAAACCGCTGATTTGCTAACCTGTGTAAATACTGCAGTGCTCGTTAAACACTAAATTTGGCATTTAATGCACATTAAATCTACATTAATATGCACAAATGAAAACTCTTGCACAAGCATTACCAACAAAACGTTGGCAGACTGCGAGAAAAATATCAATGAACTGCACAACATGCAAATGCATGCAAAACAGCTGATTAATATCAAAAGACTTAGCCACAAATTGTCCTAAACTTCACAATCTACAGTAAGACAAGAGGTGCTGCTAACTTTCCCCAGGAGCTTTAACAGGCTAACATGTCTGCCAATGTTTTCATCGACCTCTATGTGAGATGATTAAAGGAGCCACTAGCTTCGAACTGTGACATCCCCCCCTAGCACAACCCCCATCAAAACATTTATCTGGTTCTCCCCAGTACATCCTCTCCATAGATCTCTCAGTCTCCACCCAACAGAAAGCCCTCAGTATCCTTACCCCCAGTTATAAAGACCCATAAAGCCCCAAAAGTTCAAAATTTCTCCTCCCCAGTGCAGGCAAGCCATGTACCTCTTCAGTACAGTTTTGAGTTATGGTACCAGCAAAGCAGGAGTGGCAGGGGGATCGCTTTTGCCTGAGGAGGAAGCCAGAGATTCCTGATAGCTTCTATCAACGGGGAACCTAAAGGAGGAGGCATAGAGGACCAACACGGGGGGGGGGGGGGGCGGGGGAAGATGGAGTTGAGCATTTCATGTCTGATGGGGAAGGTTGGGGGATATGCCAGGGGTTAGGAGGGCTGGTTTGGGGAGTGTTGTATCAGAGGGAGACCCCATTTAACTTGGGGCAGGCTTCCCCTTTAATCATCACAACCTGGATGGGCTGGGAACACATATTCCCAAAGCTAGGAATACATGACTGTAATCCTTACTAGTAAAACCTACACATTCCCACCCATAGGAAGGTATGATTTACTAAACTGCAATACTCAATGGTGCAGCATCGGTTTGTTAAAGTGTTGTTTTAGTAAATAGATCCAAAAGACAAATGTGATAATGTTAAAGCCACATTTCTAGTTTTCAAAGAGACCCCGGTGACTACAAACAGACTGGTCAATGGGGGCAGTACTCACAGTGACATACTATAAGAAAAGAGAAAAACTGTTTCTATTGTTGCTGCAGCTGCATTGGCAGTAAAAATTAAAAAAAAAATGATAATGATGCAGCAGTTAGATCCATAGCTGGAGTAAGACTATTTTGGGCCCCAGACAAATACATATTGGTAGGCTCCTACCACAGACCTATCACTTACTTCTTTTCTCATTCTTTCATAATCTTAATTCAGGGCTTCACAACACACCTCCACCCACACACACTTCACCTCTGCAGAAGTAGCCCTACATGGTGACCACGTAACCAGGGTTCAGTCCCCACTGGCATTCCTTGTAGCCTTGAGTAAGTCACTACACCATCCATTGACTCAGAAAAGAAGGTGTGGCAATCTACTTCCATTCACCGCTTGCCAAGAAAATCTAGGGGCTGTTGGGTTGCCAGGAGTCAGCATTGACTCCGTAGCCTGCACAAACAGACATCCTATACCCAATTCCTTTAAAATAATTAGGTTAACCTCCCAGCACCTACTGGAATATCCCTGGGTCTAATAGGAGATAAGAGTGGTCCCCGGCAGCTCCTTTTCCAAAAATGGCAGCTGGCAGGCCCCTAGCTGTAGTCTTATGGTACTGCTGCTAAAGATGAGGCTGTCAAATATGGAAATAAAGCATATTCTGCATGCAAAGCATGTGGTACATATGGAAAATGGTTTTTATAAAACTGCACAGGTTTATGCACATGTCAAACTTAGGCGCACTCAACAATCGTGCCTTCTTTCATGTGATCCCCATGTAGGCGGTTCATGGGATATAGTTTTGATAGAGCTAAGGGTGGAGTTGCAATGTACACACATGCTTGATAAAATACACGTGTGTGTGCATAGAGTACAGGCACACATTTACACCTTCCTCCGAACAACTGCAAATTTATGCGCGAGCGTTTATGTACTGTTGGGATAGTTCTGGAAGCCTCTTTTATAAAGACACTTAGGCATCTATTTTGCTTTTATAAAATAGATACTTTTAAAGAAAATTAGGCACCCTGTTCTGAAATTATACCCCCCATGCTTAGCTGCTACTGTATCTCAACTAAATTGTTTGTAACGCCACTAAGACAGAATCTCTTTGGCTTAGTAAAACGGATACCAATGTTGGATGTTCCTTTTTCCTCTCAGATGATATGTTGCTGGATTCTGATCTTGGCCTTGCAAAGCACCTTCTTTCTTTGGCAAAGACTACCTGGCACGCTGTTTCACTCGCTCAAAATCTCTTATTAACTCACAGATCAGGATGGTTCTTCAGGCACTTGTGCTTTCCAAGATAGCTTACATCGAGCCCCCTTTCTGTCTCCATACCTTCCTCTCTAGTTTACAGTCCTTACACGATCGTAGCACTCCAAGGTGTATCGTTTGGTTTGCACTAGAACCAGGGTATTCCCATGCACTGCTGCTTCTCTTTGGAATGCACTTCCTAGGGATATTCATTTGAAGACGTACAATTTAAAGATCCAAAGCGCTTTGAAGGCTTATATTTAAACACACATTTAGGGGTGTGTTTAATTTATTAATTAATTTACTCATTTAGCAGTATTTATTTACCGCTTTTCACCAGGTCAAAGTGGTTTACATAGAACAAGAAAACTTTTTAACATCTGAATATTTCAAACATTTTGTTGATATAACTTATAACAATTAACTAACAAGATAAAATATCTAATTAACATTTTAGTATACAATCTATTTAAAAAACTCAAAACTCTACTGTTGACTGAATCCTTCCAGCCCATAATGGATATACAGGCTTCAATCCAATAGAAAATCTACCACACCTATATATCCAGCACACCCCTTGCTCACAATATCCACGTCGATGGATAAAGGAACATTCAACACATCAATTCCAGCAATGATCTACCAGACATGTATATAGTTGGCATTCCTATTCATCATCACGGCCTTAATATGTTGTAGTGAATCCAATTATTTTGTTTGTTGGATTATTTAAATTTAAATTATTCCTTGTTAATTGTAAACTGCTACGCAGTACGAGTTGTGTTCTCTGTACACTGCCTTGATTATGTGATAAAGCATTATATAAAACCAATAAAGAAATAAATTTGCATATGTGTGCTTTATTGGATTTAATAAAGGTTAACACCCATTAATAAAGTTATCATGTTGCCACTGTGCCCCTAGAAATAAAAACGCTGTAGGCACTTAACATGCATTAACGTTCATTAAAGCACGTTAAATCCTTCAGTAAATAGGACTCTTAGGTTAAACACCGCTAAGGTTTTGCACTTAGCGAGCATTGCTAATGCACATTAAGTGCAAAGCCTTCACATTAGCTGTCAGGGTCATTCCTGGCGGCTACTGAACACCAGGGTACCATAACAAGCGGCAAAGTAATGTGGATGCACCTAACGATACTCATAGAAATGCCACTAGGTGAAGCGGCGGTAAGTGACACGTTAATTCTACTCACACTCTAATGTGTTCACCGCACTCACGTTCTACCTCTACCCTACACACTGTCCACATTAGCATGTGAGTGCCAATTAACATGCGTATCAGCAGTTGGTAGCTGACATGTCTACGTGTTAGGGTTCACTGTGGCCAGTTACTGCTTGCTAAACTGTTAGCGGTGTTTAGTAAAAGGGCCCCTTAGTTATTTTCTTTTTCATTTCATCTTTATGCACCCTCTAGGCACTATTATTTGAATTTTTGGCTCTCCCCCTACCCATTTGTATGCAGATGACATCTGGTTAGTGGTACTCTTCAAGACGAATGGGGATGAGAGATTATGTAATTTAAATGCTGGCCTAACTGAGGTGTTGGGTTGGTAAAAGGCAGGTAGTGGTGAATACTAGGAAAAAAAATCAAGTTTTACGCATTGGTTTGGCAGATAGGGTTAATCTACGTGTGCTTCCAGAGATAAATAGACATATTATTTTCATTTCCCTGGAGTCAAAAGTTTGACCATAAGAATGGACGCTATTTTATCAATGAAATCACAGTTACTCCGAGTGCTGAGAAGCATGCGTGCAAAGTTCATCAATTAAAGCCTTTTCTGGACTATCTGCTTTGCGTACTGTAATGCATTATTTTTGGAGTCAATATTCAATAGGATTTATCCAGCTGTAGCACCTGCTGCTGGATAAGTAGCAGCCAGTGAGATATTCAGTGGCACTATATGTATAGTGCTACTGAATGCTTCTCTGGGAACCTTAGCACTATCCGGATATACATGTGGGTAGAATCGACAAGAGAACCTTACAGAGGTAAATGCCACTCTTAATCGCCTACAGAGGCCTCTTGGTTTACCTCATTTCAATCTGCCAGGGGAAATAATCATTGGGGGATTAATATTCCTTTTAATCCTTCCTATACAGTGCCGGCCAAAATGAGCATTTTTAAAATGACTGTTCATGTCAGGGAGTAGTTGTAAATCCTGATGTAGGCAATTTTCTTCTTACACATGCATTCCCTATGCAGTTCATTCCATAACATGAATAGGTCATTTGGAATTGCATGGCCATATTCTGAAACACATCTCGGTGTACTTCCATGGAGTGAAAACAGAGATCTTAGAATGTAGGAGTGTGGTTTGCTGCAGAGACATATAAAAGCAAAAAATACAAAAACCAAAGAAAAAAACACCTTATATCTCAACCAATTTTTTTGTCGGAGCAGGTTGGAGGCGGCAAGAATTAATATCCAGCCACACCAGGCAGCTGGGTCCCTTTTAATCAATATTAAAATGTATATTATAAGATTAAGGAAATTGAATGGTCTAGCTTGCTTTGACGCCATATCTGACGCTTGGGGATTCCCTGAAGTCAGTGGGGTCTCCCAAGTGTCGGATTCAAGCGTGTGTTAGCCAATTGAAGTGTTTCACCTTCTATTTACGGCGTTTGAAATTGGACCGGAACTCCATAGCGGTTTACGCTAGCGATATTAGTGACACTTGATACAGGGCGTTCAGCCCAAAACGTGCACGTCGTGTGGAAAAATGCTGGTTGACAACACCACCGTGATGTTTGATAAGAACTGCACCATTAGATAAGTAGCTAAGTTATAAATTTTAATATTGATTAAAAGGGACCCGGCTGCCTGGTGTGCTGTGTTTGTTACTACCAAACAAGGGCTCTAGTCACAGTGGCAGAGACATATAAAGCATACTCAGGAAAGGCCTGTGTACTTTTCCTGTGCTTCCCATAGATGTACTCGTTATTCCTGCTGAAACGTGGAATAAGGTCAATACTTAGAAATATTTCTTCTCTGGCTGTATAGCGGTTGTGACAAGACTGCCTCAAACTGGTGTGACAGCAATCTATAAAACATAGCTAGATGCATTTATCATGAACAGTTATCAGGGGTGGGAGAAGCAAGTAAGCTCAGTGGCATTAATAACTATCTCTAAAGACTTTTATAAAAGAGCAATACTGAATATGGCGGCTATGCTGATAGGTGCTGTGTGCGCTAAAGGAGCCAGTCTGGGTGACCCTGACAATTCCTGTGTTCTGTAAAATGGGACTGTTGATGCTAGACCGGGAATGTGTCTGTCACAGGGTTTTGTGTGAGTGAGAATGGGGGATCAGAGATATAGTCCTTGCTTTTATGGTATACCAACTTATATCTATAGGTGCTGAGCATCTGTTTCCCAGAAATATGTCTTGTGACAGCAAGTGAGAGTGTATGTGTGTGATGTGAGGGTTGACCAGGAGGATCTGGTGTGCTGATCTGCAAATCAGGGAGCAGGACCAGGCACTGGGAGATAAGACTGCTGTAATGCCAACAGTCTTCCGATTATAGCCAGAGCATACATTTGTTGCTCAGCAATATGATACATCAATTGTGGAATTGCTATGTTAGTGTTGGTTGTTGTTCACATGATAAGGATCCATCCTGAGTGCCTCACTTGAATTCATTTGTTGTACGGCGTGCACTGGGATCACCTAGTATTGTCCTGGGGCAGTTTCTCCAAGTGGGTTAGTTTGGCGCATACCATGGCAGGCGTGAACCTCACTTCTAAGCCAGGGCATGGGGAGTATGATCTCAGTCTCTCAAATTTACTGCTAAGGCTTCAGCATAATACTTGCATTGTGCCAAAGACAGCCTCCTGCTGGAGTTTGAAAGATGTAACATGTATGGGTAGTTTGTCAAGATGTGCTTTATTAAGCCAGTGGCACCCAACACGATGGGAAATATTTCTGTATCTTTCTGAGACATTTTCTTGGTCTCCGACTGCACTTCCTGGTATTTCAGGATCTTCTACCTCTCCACACGATTCACAGAGTAGTCGCTTGGAACTGACACCTCTATTATCATTGCCGTTCTGGTGTTTTTTTCCTTAACCACTATATTCGGCTTCCTCGCATCTAGCTTTTTGTCGGTCAGAATGGGAGTATCCCAGGTGATCATAACCTCCTCATTATCTGTAATTCTCTTAGAGTCACGATCCCAGTGCTTTTTGGGCAAAGTGATGTTGTAATGTTTACAGAGTTTCCAGTGGATGAGACGTGCTGCTTTATTATTTATTTCTGTATAGAAATTAACCGCCATGAGAACTTCACAGTTATGAAGTGAATCACCATTTCCAGGTCTTTCTTACAGAATCGACATATATCTGTATTATCATTTTTCAATGCTTGCTGTAAACCATTCATTCTGTAAGCCACTGTCCTGGGCTGCAACAATCTACCTCTCATCCTTCGGTTTCAGTTCACCTCTCCTTAACCATTCATATGTCGTGTATTTCCCACTGTATTTGTGCATCTGCCACTTGTCTTTTCTTGTTTTTTATCTAATTCCTTGAAAAGTTTTTTCTCTTATTTTGCAAATCTGTTACTGCCTTCCCTGTGTATGCTTGTGATTTTTCACTCATTCCTTCTAGTCGTCAAAACGCTTGTCCAAGTTTGATGATGGAGACAGATTCTGGATGTTTACTCTCATATTTCAGCACTTTTTGTGTATTTGGATCCAAGGATGCAATTAAATAAGCCTGGAAGCCTATGGTAGTAGCTCTGTATGTATAATCAATCTCTGAGTCCTAGCCCTCCTTCAACTCTAGGGATGTACAGTATTGGCATACATTGATTCTTGTAAATCACTTTATGGGCATGGAGTTTTCATGTTTACACATCAAGTTTTTCAAGATCTTTAAGAGGCCAGTCCACAACCCCAAAGCTGTCTGAAAGTACAGGAATTGCCATCTGATTGGTGGTTTGTATCTTATTCCATGATGTTAAAGCACTTTTTAATAATGATTTTAATCTCCTATAGTATTCTTTACATATCTTTTCTCTCAGTAATTTCTGCTTGAGTGTCTTTTCTTCTTCTACTCCGAAATACTTATATATGCCTTCCTCTTTAAAGCCCTTGATATCACAGCCTTCAGCCAGGGAGATGTTTTCTGTTTTGCTCAATTTTCCTCTATAAAAATGTTGCCTTAGCACATTTGTCAAGGCCAAAGGTCATCCTGATGTCATCAGAAAAGCTTTCACCACAAGGAGTTGCTCTGCTAATTGTTGGTTGCTGGAACTATAGAACTTCAGATTGTCTACAAATAATAAATGATATGTTATTTCTGGGTTGTTACCTTCTTTAGGATTCATGCTAAATCCATATCAAAAAGAGTCAATGAGAGTACTCATTAGATTAAGCCCCACACAAAACAGAAGGGGCGACAGGGAATCCCCCTGAAATATTCCTCACTGGATCCTGATGTTAGGAATGATATACTGACCGTCTTCATATTTCAAAAAGAGTGGTTTACCACTTTGTCATAGTGAACTTAATGTACTCTACCAAACCAGGATTTATTTTATATATTTCAAAGCAATTTATTATCCATCAGTGTGGGATATTGTCAAAAACCTTTTTATAATCAATCTATGCTATACTGACATTTCTGCTTTTCTTAGCACTGGCCATGATGGCCTTATTCAACATTAACTGGTCTTTAGTGTCATTTGCCCCTCTCTTATTGCCCTTTTGCTCTATTGAGATGATGTTATTTGACTCAATATGATCATATACTCTGCCTGCACCTATTGCAGTGAACAGCATATAGATTATAGGTAGACAAGTTATTGGTCTATAATTGTTGGGAGTGTTACTTTGGTTTCCTTTGGAAGGAGAAATGTTTTTCCTGTAGTGAGCTATTGTGGTGTTAAGTTTGGTTGCATAAACAATTGTTTTATGCAATTCACCAGGTCTGGGTGGAGTGATGTTTCAGCCAAATGTTGATTTCTCCATCTGGCCAGGGCTCTTCCAATTTGGGGCTTGCTTTAACCCGCTTGCCAGCTCTTTTGTTGTTACTGCAGGCCATTCCATAGCTGTGATGTTTGATTTTTCTAAATACTCCTGTATGCAGAGTAACCATTCTTCTTCTTGATTGTGCTTTATAGGGTCCTTGGATAGTTTTCTTCAGAAACCTTCTGTTTTGGCTTTGGTTGGTGGTGCTTTTATTATCTTAATGCTCTTTCCCAATTCCCTGTAAAAGTGTTCTGGGTTCTCTCAAAATAGCTTGTTTTGATATCTTTCTTTTTGGCTTTCTTCATATCTTTGCAGTTTTTGCTCTTCTGCTGCTATTTTCAATTTATTGTTGAAACATATAAGAACATAAGATATGTCATTCTGGGTCAGACCAAGGTCCATCAAGCCCAGTAATCTGTTTCCAACAGTGGCCAATCTAGGTCACAAGTACCTAGCAGTTTCTCTAAAAGACACAAGTTCCACAATACTTGTATTGAGTCAAGCAGAGGATACCCCCTAGCCCAGTCCCTGCTCCCTCTCCCTCTCCCATCATCTCCCCCAACCAAGTCCCTGCACGCTCCCACTCTCCCATCACTTCCCCCAGGCTCTCCTTCTCCTCCCCCATCACCTCCCACAGGCCCTCCTCCTCCCATATCTCTCCCTCCTCAGCATCTCACCCTCCTCCAGTACCTCATCCTCCTTGGTCACCTCACCCTGAGCAAGCACCTCCTCCTCTGCCCACTCTTCCACAGGGCTGGTGCTCATGTGCCCCTCCCATTTGTGCATGCTGACCAGCCACTCCCCTTTGGAAGGGTTTGCCACCGCAGACAGGATGAGATTTACCTGCTCCTCCTCCTCGGCCTCCTCCAAAAGGGAAGAGTTGGACAGCAGCACTATGGGGCTGCTGCTGGGGCCTTGCAGGCTGACAGCCCAGCTGCTGCTGCTCATGTGCCTGCTGCTTGAGCTGCTGCTTGTGGACCTCTCGCCTCCAGGCTTGTCTTCTCCTGTCACTGCTTGTGGCTGCTGGGACTGCTCCTCTGGCGCAGGTGGGTTAAATCAATGATCCAGCAAACCTGGACATGGGAGACAAATGAAATATCACAATAGCTATTGCATGCTATTTGGTTGGTGAACATTCCAGTACGGGCGAGCTGGCTGTTTCTTTCCATATATATGCATGGTCAGTGACAGCACACGTGAATTGGTTGGCATTTGTGTCATATTTTACTCACTCCTTTTGTGCCACCAGCTGTGTCCTGTCTTTATATGGGCAGCCTATGGGGTTCAATTGGGTGAGAGGTTATTGTCAGATTTTGTGATGAGACTGAGCCCATTTTTTGTAGGTCCTCAGGGTATGTGAAGGTCTTGAACCCATGGAAGTTAGCATGAAGGCCTGATACATTCCCATGGAGATATGCTGGGGAGGTGGCAACTTGTCAGCTATTTAAGAACAGAATTACTGAACATATAGATAGTCCTGGTTTAATGGGAGACCGCCAACATGGCTTTAGCCAAGGAAGGTCTTGTCTTAATAATCTGTTGTTTTTTTGAAGGTGTGAATAAACAGGTAGATAAAGATGAGCTGGTTGTAATAGTGTATGTAGATTTTCAGAAAGCCTTTGACAAGGTCCCTCATGAGAAACTTTTGGCAAAATTAAATAGTCATGGGATGAGAGGCAGTGTACTATTGTATATCAGGAACTGATTAAAGGTTCATTGTATAATATAGTTAAGTATCCTCATGTTAAATGTAATCCTCCAAATGTGTTGTCTAAATGTTGTTGTGTACCCTCATGTCAAATGTAACCCTCCAAATATGATGTGACCACTTTGATTGTAGGATAAGGTGGTATACAAATCTGTCTAAATAAATAAATAAATAGAAAGCAGAGGGTAGGGCTAAATGGCCAATTTTCCCAATGGAGAAAGATCAATAGTGGAGTACCCCAGGGATCTGTGCTTGGTCTGCTGCTTTTTAACATTAGTAAATGACCTGGAAATGGGAATAATGAGTGAGGTAATCAAATTTGCAGATGACACAAAACTATTTAAAGTTGTTAAAACCCATCAGGATTGTGAAAAATTGCAAGAGGACCTTGATAAATTGGAAGACTGGACATCCAAATGGCAGATGAAATTTAATATGGGCAAGTGCAAAGTTATGCACCTAGGAAAGAACAATCCAAACTATGGTTACACAATGCAAGGTTCTACATTAGGAACCACCACCCAGGAAAAAGATTTAGGTGTCATCATGAATAACGTTAAAACCCTCCGCCCAGTGTGCAGTTGCTGCCAAGAGAGCAAATAGAATGCTAGGTATCATAAGGAAAGGAATGGAGAATAAAAGAAAGGATATTATAATGCCTCTGTATCGTTCCATGCTGAGACCGCACCTTGAATATTGTGTGCAATTTTGGTCACCGTATCTTAAAAAGGATATAGCGTTATTAAAAAAGGTATAGAGAAGAGCTACCAAAATGGTAAAGGGGATGGAAGGATACCGCTTTGAAGAGAGTCTAAAAAGGTTAGTGCTCTTCAGCCTGGAAAAGAGAAGGCTGAGGGGAGATATGATAGAGGTCTATAAATTAATGAATGGAGTGGAACGGGTAAACATAGATCAATTGTTTACACCATCAAAATATAGTAAGACTAGGGGACATGCAATGAAGCTACAAGATAACCTATTTAAGACTAATAAGAGAAAATATTTTTTCACTCAACGTATAATCAAACTCTGGAATTTGTTACTGGAAGATGTACTGAAAGCTGTTAGTGTAGCTGGGTTTAAAAAAAGATTTGGACAGGTTCCTGGAAGGAAGGTCCATAAACCATTTTAAAGGGAACCCAGGATATCCACTGCTTTTGGGGAAACTGCTAGGTACTTGTGATCTAGATTGGCCACCATTGGAAACAGGATACTGGGCTTGATGGACCTTGGTCTGACTTAGTATGGTGTATCTTACAGTATGCTCCTATTTACTCTGCTGGATCTCTTCCGTTTCTTGGTATCGTAGGGAAGAACAACCCAAATTATGGTTACATGATGCAAGGTTCCACATTAGGAACCACCACCCAGGAAAAAGATTTAGGTGTCATTGTGGATAACATGTTAAAACCCTCGGTCCAGTGTGCAGCAGAGGATGTAGTAAAGGTTGTTAGTGTAGCTGGGTTTAAAAAAGGTTTGGACAAGTTCCTGGAGGAAAGGTCCATAAGCCATTATTAAGAAGGGATCCAGGATATCAATGCTTGACCCAATATAAGCATTTTGGAACCTGTGTCTTTTGGGGAAACTGCTAGGTACGTATGACCTAGATTGGCCACTGTTGGAAACAGGATACTGGGCTTGATGGACCTTGGTCTGACCCAGTATGGCATATCTTATTGTACATTCAGTAGCTATGTAGTCTAAAGCTGTTTGGTATTGGACTGCAGGACCTGTCCCATGTACCATCTCATAGCCTCTGCTGTGGGGATATGCCCCTATGATGTACATTTGGCAGATTTAAGGGTCTGTTATTGAGTGTCTGGGCATGTTGTTGGGAAGCCATTTGAGGATGTCAAACCCTACAAAGCTGGTTGATCTAGGTGGGTGATAGCTTAGTTTACTGTCACATGACCTCAGTGAGTAGCTTGGCCTGAGGTATGCCCACCTGTCAGCCTTTTGGGTGAGTTCTAGGACTTTACTTTTCCCATGTATGAGCACATGCATGCAGTGTTGAGGTGGTTTTTAATGACATACACTGGCAGCGACTGATCACTACTTCTGGTGCATCTGGCCTTTTTTATGGACAGGAGCATGCACTGATTCTAACAAACACATCAGTGATACATGTGTGGATTGGGTTGTTTTGGGGATATGCAGTCATCCTTATCAGGACTCCATTTAAGGTACATTTGTCACCTAAACTAGGTGTGTTTTGTATTTAACAATGTAAAAAGGACTTTAGGGTTGATCATGATGCTCTAAGTGGGATGCAACCTCGGATCTCCTGGATTGTGCTACTTTGGTTTGACCTCTGGCCTATTCCTCCATTCTGAATGGGAACTGTCCTTCATAAATGGGGGACGCAGTGTCAACTATTTCTTTGGGGATTTCTTGAGCAGTGATTAAAACCCTGTTCCTCTCCTTTGCTGATGACATTGATATGCACACGTTGACTGCCAGGTATTCCAGCCAAATGAATGCCTTAGGGGGTTCGAGGTGCACGTTGTGAGATGGCATTGCGGCAGACTCTGTATGGGATTCCATACCTCAGTTACTTGTTTATGCACTACAGAGTGTCAAACACCTGTATGTGATATGATGTAAACACTGTTGTTATGTGATCTCAGTCTTTTCTTGCTCGAGGTAACACTGTATCTGTGGCCAATTTATTCTTGTCTTGCTACAACAGTGCTTTTAATTAACTGACCACTCGTATTATTTGGTCACTCTGTAGAGGGTAGACTAATGAGTCACAAAATGAGAGCAATCCCTCAAAGTAAACTCAGGCTATGATCTTATCTGAATGTGTAACTCTGAATTGATTATAATGAAAGAACTTCAGGTCTCAGACTTCAGATAGGCACTATCTTGTGGACTTTGCCAGTAACGTGTGCCTCTTTTGCATCAACGGCCTCGGTTCTTTCTTTTAACTGTTGTTTTAACTTATGTTAGACTTATGTTATTTGACAACCAACTGCATACTCATGTCTTAAAATATAACTGTTGATTTAACTTATGTTAGACTTATGTTATTTGACAACCAACTGCATACTCATGTCTTAAAATATAATAATATAATAATAATCGCTATTATTATATTTTAAGACATGAGTATGCAGTTGGTTGTCAAATAACATAAGTCTAACATAAGTTAAAACAACAGTTAAAAGAAAGAACCGAGGCCGTTGATGCAAAAGAGGCACACGTTACTGGCAAAGTCCACAAGATAGTGCCTATCTGAAGTCTGAGACCTGAAGTTCTTTCATTATAATGAATTCAGAGTTACACATTCAGATAAGATCATAGCCTGAGTTTAATTAACTGACAGCAGGTCATGGTTCATGTATTGGTGGGATGTGAAGCACTTTGACTAGTCTCCACCCTCATGTCCACTGTGTATTTCCTTGGTCCATCACTATGGAATGCATTACCCCTGTCCTACACCTCACTTCTTCCTACAATCCGTTGATATCCCTGCTCATAACCCACATCTTGCAGTTAGCTGTGGGGTTCATACCCTCATCTCCAGAGCACTCCTGGCCTTCCTCATCTCTGATTCTTCGTCTGACTGCAACTTCCTCCCTATCAAGCTATAGCATTCATTGTACTGTTGTCATTCTCAAAATATTGCTTTTGATTGCACACCGCCCTGGTGCAATTGATGAAGGGCAGTATGTCAAAAGTGGACAGCTGACATTGATGATTATGATGACCCACCTCCACCTATAGCTGATGTCCTCAGATGGTCTGGACAATGTTGGCAGTAGCCTAGGGCAAACCCTTTGGGGTGTAGCACAGGCAAATCATTGTAGCTAATCGGTATATTGTGAGAGCAGGGGGGTTGGATAGATTAAGGCTTGTCTAGGGGAACTCTACCTTGGACGAGCTGTGGGGTCAGCCCTGCTCCTGTGAAGCCTCTTCTCATTTCCCATCAGGGGCACCCTGTCCTTTTCTGCAGCCTGTTAAGAGATCTCCTACAATACACCCTGTGCATTCATTATGCATTACTATAGCATATGATAACACATTTCCTGGAAATTATTTTTTTGTGATTGGTATTAACTGGGGTAATTTGGTTGGCTGGTGCTTCCTAAAGTGGAACCTTGCATCCTGATGCCCATGTTTGAGTTTTTCACTGGCGCTGATGTCCTTGATATTTGCCCTTCTGCCACTGCTCCACATACATGCATATGTACTTTGGGTTGTGCAGTGGTACCTGCTCCACAAACACATCTTTCCTATTTATGTCCTCTCTTCCTCACTTTGTACTTGCCAGGTTCAGCCCCTCCTTATGTGTTGCATTCCTTCTGCATCCCTGCCACAGTACACAGTCCCTATGCAGTGTTGCCTGCTACTGTGGCCTCTTCCCATGTGTGTATTGCTATTCATGTACTCACTGAGCCAGGGTGCAGCGGATCTGCTCCCAGCCCCTGCGTGCAGCTGTCTGGGCTGGGCATCTATGCCCTTGGGGCAACAGAAGATCCTCATCCTGGAGGACCAGCCTGCAGCAGTGGTGTATCTCTTCCTTTAAAAAGTTTGATTGCCCCTGGTGGCCATTCTAATCAGTGCGATATGGTTTTCACATTGGTGGGGGGGGGGGGTGAGTCTTCTCCATCCTGTTCCTGATCCATGTGCTGCACTTCAAGGGGATGGCCACATTTTCAGACAGAGCACAGGCTCAAGGTTTGCATGAGATGGACGCAAGTACAGACGTTGCACAGGTTCACACATTAGACTGCAGAGCGCGGCTGGCCTGTGGACACATTTTGCACGGGCTGCTGCGTAGACATTTTTGAGACCATTCTAGTTTCACGTGTACGTCTTTCTACATGGATCCGAAACTCCATCCAGATCATGCTCGTGCACAATTTAAATGTCTCCACCGCAGCGAGACATCCTATATGGAATCGGGCTCTATATTAAATGTGTAGGTTTTTTGTCCTGACTAGGCCATGCCCAATTTTTCCCTTCCACTTTTGGCATAATATGAACATAAAAACATAAGATATGCCATACTGAGTCAGACCAAGGGTCCATAAGCCCAATATGTTTATGTTTATGTTTATTTATTTGCTTGACCGCCCTTCAGTAATAAGCAGAGCGGTTTACAATAAAATCTTCACTACAGCCAGGGCCGGCCCGTCCATTGAGCGAGAATGTTTTTTGCACAGGGCCCCGCGTTTCAGGGGGCCCCGCGCAAAAAACATTCTTTTTGAAAAGTAAAATTGAAAAGAAAAAAAAACCTGTCTGCTGCCGCGGTCGGGGCCGCCGCGGCAGAATCGAGTGTGCCGCGGGGCCCCCCTGTGCACGGCAGAGCCTGCCCTCCTTGTAGCAGCTCTCTCTTTGGAGCTGAAGTCAGACGCGCCGGCTTGCAGAGCGCGAGGGAAGAGTTTCTCCCTCGCTGCTCTGTTAAGCCCGCGGGGGCTGATGGGAAGTTCCCATCAGCCCCCGCGGGCTTAACAGAGCAGCGAGGGAGAAACTCTTCCCTCGCGCTCTGCTCTGCAAGCCGGCGCGTCTGACTTTTCAGCTCCAAAGAGAGCTGCTACAAGGAGGGCAGGCTCTGCCGTGCACAGGGGGGCCCCGCGGCATGCTCGATTCTGCCGCGGCGGCCCCGACCGCGGCAGCAGACAGGTTTTCTTTTCTTTTAATTTTCGCTGGGCTGGGCTGGGGGGGGGGGGTTTAGGAGTGTTGCTGGGCTGGGCTGGGCTGGGCTGGGCTGGGGGGGGGGTTTAGGAGTGTTGATGGGCTGGGCTGGGCTGGGGGGGGGGGTTAGGAGTGTTGATGGGCTGGGGGGGTTAGGAGTGGTGATGGGCTGGGGGGGTAGGAGTGGTGATGGGCTTGGGGGGGGTTAGGAGTGGTGATGGGCTGGGGGGGTTAGGAGTGGTGATGGGCTTGGGGGGGTTTAGGAGTGGTGATGGGCTTGGGGGGGTTTAGGAGTGGTGATGGGCTATGGGGGAGCTAAATCTGTATATGGGCTGATGGGATTAGGACTGAAAGTGGGTTGATGGGGGGTTAGGACTGGTAATGGGCTATGGGGGGGCTTAAACTAAAAATTGGGTGATGGGGGATTAGGACTGGAAATGGGCTGGTGGGATTAGGACTGGGAGTGGGCTGATGGGGAGGTTAGGACTGGTAATGGGTTGGGGGGTTGCTAGGACTGGAAATGGGCTGAGTGGAAGGGTGCTTGAACTGCAAATAGCTGATGGGGAGGGGGGCTTGGAATGGGCTCTTAGGGGAAGGAGCTAGGACAGGAAATGGGCTGATGGAGGGGCTAGGATAGGACTGGGAATTGGGTGTTGGGGGAGCTAAGATTGGAAATGGGCTGTGGTGGGGGCTTGGATCGAAATGGACTCATGGAGGGGCTAGAACTGGAAGTAGGTTCATGGGGGGCTTGGATTAGAAATGGGCTGAGTGGAGGGGAGCTAGGATTTAACATGGGCTGATGGTGGGGCTAGGAAAGGACTAGAAATGGGCTGATGGGAGGCTGGTATTGGAAATGAGCTGATGAAGGGACTCGGATAGGACTGGGAATGGATGGGGGAGCTAGGACTGGAAATGGGCTGATGTGGGGACTAGAAGGGAGCGGATACTGGGTGGGGCTGCAACTAAAAGGGAGCTGATGTTGGGGGAGATTAGAAGGGGTTGGGGCTGGGAGAGTGAAATGGAGAGGGGAAGAATATTTTGTGTGGGAGGGAAGAAAAATCTACAATTGGCCGGGTATTGGGAGACTAAGGGGCTTGTTTACAAAGCCGCGGTAGTGGTTCGCGATCGCAGCCGCGGCCCCAGTGAAATCAAAGGGGCCGCGGCACCGAGTAAGATCGCAAACCGCTACCGCGGCGTTGTAAACAAGCCCCAAAGTGGGGATTGAGGATGGAGGGGTAAAATTTGAGTGGATGAAATAGGAATGAGGAAAGAGCAAAAGGAGAAAGATTATTATGTTAAAGCAGATGTAGAGAGAGAATGGAAAAAAACTAGAGGAGAGAAGAAAGGACAAATGGACAGCAGACGATGGAGAGTTAGCAGAAGACACAAATAAACCAGAAGAAAGTGACTGGAACAATTGCAACTGAAAAAAAAATGCACAAAAGGTACAAAGATATCTCTTTATTTTGAATTTATTAACTGGAATATGTCAGCTCTGGGAAATGTGCATCATTAATGTCGGTGCTTTGTTTAGTACAAGAGGAAATTAATTTATAGTTTTATTTCAACATTGTTGTACATTCCAAGTTTGGCTTTTAGGGTTCCCAGTTTAATTATTGTCTTCCTGTTTTTAAATTGTGATTCCTTGTTTGGTGATGGTCTATGTTCTGCATGTGTAACTGAGCTGAGGTATTCTGTTTATGTAATTCCTATTTGACATTGCCACTTGTTCTCTTTCCCCAGTAGGTCATGTATTGTTATTCTCTGAAATGTATTGGTTTAATATTTGCAGTGTTGCCTTTTGATAGGTAGGGTATGGTGCTTTATGAGTCTTGGTAGTGCTGTTAGGATACGGTGGGTTTGCTATGGGTTCTAAATGGGCAGTGTTTGTAGTAGTTCCTAATGTGCCTGGCGGTTGGCACTGGATTATAGTAATGTAGAAATCTTTGTCTTTCTTTATCCATACACTCATGAAGAGGCATGTTTACTAAAAGTTAGTGTATGGTAACATTATGCAAATATTTATGCAAATGAGGCCCCTTATGCAAATGAGGCCCCGCACCGAGTCTCCGCACATGGCCCCGCACCCCCCTTGGGCCGCCCCTGACTACAGCATGGCACAAGGCCGGAAAAAGGAAAAGGAAATTACAATTCAATAAAGGATAGAAAGAAGAGAGCGAATTGGAGCCCCCAGAGCAAGCCACCACGAGTTGTCCAGAAAAACACAAATGCAACTGCAAAACAGACCAGTGCCTTCATAACAACATGGCAACATCTTGAATGTCATGCACGACAGGTAAAACAGGGCCCGCCAACACAGCCGATTTTATTTGCAGATTTTTGGCATTGCCATGGGGGCCACAGTGACTCCCTCTATAGCTACTATAGTATCCTGTTTCCATTGTAGCTTCATTGCATGTCCCATAGTCTTTCTACTTTTTGAAGGAGTAAACAACAAATCTACGTTTACCCATTTCACTCCACTCATTATTTAATAGACCTCTATCACATTTCCCCTCAGCTGTCTCTTTTCCAAGCTGAAGAACCCTAACCTTTTAAGCCTTTCCTCATAGGGGTATCCTTCCATCCCAGTTATGAATTGGATCCTTCTAAAATAACCATTTACACAGAGATGTACATTTAAATTGTGCAGTAACGGAAAACCACACTCAAAGCAATGAGAAGGAAATCTAAGAGACAGCAATAAAGCACAGTTACTTACCTGTAACAGGTGATCTCTGGGAACAGCAGGAATTAGTCCTCACATATGGGTACGTCGGTACCGACGGAGCCCGTGCGGGAAAGCTCCCCAGCTTCTTAGAATAGAAGCTTTTGGGACCTCCCACTGCACATGCGCACTGCCTTCCCGCCTTCCTGAACAGCTCTCCTCAGTTTCGAGTTTATAGCTGAGTCAACAGAGAGAGGACAGGAAGATAGATAGATAAAAGATACAACTCCTAGGGGAGGTGGGTGGGTTGTGAGGACTAATTCCTGCTGTTCCCAGAGATCACCTGTTACAGGTAAGTAACTGTGCTATCTCCAGGAACAAGCAGGAATAAGTCCTCACATATGGGGACTCCCTAGCTTAGATGCATGGGATCCCCTGTAAAGGTTCGCCATCTTCGTATGGATCTCAGGCATCCATTCTGGGAAGGTGGGCAGGAGTTGTTTAGGAATGGAACAGGTGCTTGAGGACAGCCTGGCCAAACAAGGCATCCCGGCGGGAGTCCTTGTCCAAACAGTAATGGGCTGTGAAGGTATGAACCGAGGCCCAGGTAGCGGCTCGACAGATCTGATCTATGGAAACAGAGTGCAGATGAGCCATAGAAGTTGCCATGGCCCTCACATTGTGAGCAGTGACATGGCCTTCCAGAGGAATGTTTTTGCTCTGGTAAGCAAAAGAAATACACTGAGCAATCCAATTGGAAAGTGTACGCTTGGAGACTGGAAGTCCCAAATGGGAAGGATCAAAGGCCACAAAAAGTTGAGAAGACTTTCGATGTGGCTGAGTCCTATTAAGGTAAAAAGCGAGAGCTCTTTTACAATCCAGAGTATGAAGGTTCCTCTCTGCATTGGATGCATGAGGAGCTGGAAAAAAGACAGGTAGATATACCTCTTGATTAAGATGAAAAGGCGAGACCACTTTAGGCATAAAGTGGGGATTCGTCCTAAGGACCACCTTATCATGATGAAATCTTGTGTAAGGTGGATTAGCCACTAAAGCCTGCAGCTCACTGATGCGGCGAGCCGAAGTGACTGCAATGAGGAAGATGACCTTCCAGGAAAGAAATTTCAAGGAGGTGGAAAACATTGGCTCAAAAGGTGGCTTCATAAGTTGACCGAGCACTAGATTCAAATCCCATGCGACCGGGGGTGGTCTGATGGGAGGTTTAGTGAGAGTCAGGCCTCTCATGAATCTTGCAACAAGAGGATGAGAGGAGATAGGTTGTCCATTTATATGTTTCAAGGATGCTGCAATAGCACTTAAATGGACTCTTACCGAATTCGTCTTGAGGCCTGCATTGGAGAGATGCAGGAGATAATCAAGAAGAGAATTCAAAGGAAGTGCCAGAGGGTCAAGACCCTGCTGAGCACACCAAATGGAAAAACGTTTCCATTTGAAAGCATAGGAACGCCTGGTAGAGGGTTTCCTAGAGGCAGAAAGGATATCTTTCACTGGTTGGGAAAGATGAAAGTCTTGAAGGCTTAAGCCTTCAGTAACCAAGCACTGAGGTGAAGGGATTTGGGGTTTGGGTGCCACAAAGTCCCCTCCTCCTGAGACAGGAGGTCTGGCGCAGCTCCCAGATCCAAGTAGGATCCCTGGGAGAGCTGTAGAAGTAGAGGGAACCACACTTGGCGTGGCCAGCGTGGAGCTATGAGGATCATAGTTCCATGATCCCTCTGGAGTTTGAACAGAGTCTTGGGAATCAAAGGAATGGGTGGAAAGGCATATAGGAATGCCTGACTCCAATTCAGGAGAAAGGCGTCCGTAGCCTGAGCTCCCTGACACGGAGTTCTGGAACAGAACCGGGGAAGTTTGGCATTCCACGGACTTGCAAAGAGGTCTATGTCCGGGGTCCCCCATTCCTGAAAGATTCGGTTTATTTGGTCCAAATGTAGGGACCATTCGTGTGGCAGCAGAACTCGACTGAGCCTGTCTGCCCGAGAGTTTTGAACTCCTGGGAGATACACTGCTAGCAGGTGAATCTGATGCTCTCTGGCGAAGGCCCATAGTCTTAGAGCTTCGTTGCAAAGCGACAGAGAGCCCGTCCCTCCTTGTTTGTTTATGTAAAACATGGCCACCTGATTGTCCGTCTGAACTAGGACAGTGAGGTTGGCTAGGAGGGAGTGGAAGACCTTGAGGGCAAGGTAAATTGCTCGCAGTTCCAGAAGATTGATATGAAGGGTGGTCTCCTGTAGAGACCAAGTGCCCTGAGTGGAGAGAGTTTGCAGATGGGCTCCCCACCCTGTTTGGGAGGCATCTGTTGTGAGGGTTGCTTGGGGTAGCAATGGTTGAAATGGAGCCCCCAACAACAGATTCTTGGTGGAAGTCCACCAGTGGAGGGACCAAAACAGACGATCGGAGGTTTGTATTTGGTCTGAGAGCGCTCCTGACGCCTGAGTCCACTGAGTGGCCAGGGTCCATTGAGCTGCTCTCATATGAAGACGAGCATAGGGCACCACATGCACTGTGGAGGCCATATGACCCAGTAGGCGTAGCATTTCCCTGGCTGTCAAGTGAGTGCTGGACTGAGCTTGGGAGGCCAAACTCAGGAGGCGCTGGCCTCGAACATGTGGAAGGTAGGCCCTTGCAGTGATGGTGTCCAACTGGGCCCCTATGAATTCTAGAGAATGAGTAGGGATGAGTTGGGACTTGGGAAGGTTTACTACCAGTCCCAGATACTGCAAAAGGCTCCTTGTGTGGTCCAGGGAAATCTGGGCCTGTGACTGAGTTGGAGCTCGGATGAGCCAGTCGTCCAGATATGGGAAGACAAAGATTCCCATGCCTCTTAGAAATGCGGCTACGACTGCCATGCATTTTGTGAATACTCTTGGAGCAGAGGCTAGACCGAAGGGGAGTACTCTGTATTGGAAATGTTTTCCCTGAAACAGAAAGCGAAGATACTTTCTGTGGGATGGATGGATGAGTATATGTGTATACGCATCCTGTAGGTCTAGAGAACAAAGCCAGTCCTGACCCTGGAGGTAAGGAAGGAGAATGCCGAGAGACAGCATTTTGAATTTCTCCTTGAAGAGAAATTTGTTCAATTCTCTCAGATCTAGGATTGGTCTGAATCCCCCTGTCTTCTTTGGAATGAGAAAATAAGGGGAGTAGAAACCGGACCCTTGTTGAGGAAGAGGAACCTCTTCTATGGCCCCTTGGGCAAGAAGAGAGGAAACCTCTTGACCCAACAGGGTTAGGAGAGATGGGGGAGAATTGAATGGTCTCACCATATGATGGGGAGGAAGGCTGGAGAAATGAAGTTTGTAACCCTCTCGAATGATAGAGAGGGTCCATTGTTCTGTTGTGATTTGTTCCCATCTGGGAGCAAAGTGAACCAACCTTCCGGGTATGGTGAGAGGTTCTGGTTGTGTTAGAACCAGAAGTGGCAAGTTCCCTAGGAGCAAGTCAAAACCCCTGAGGGGTTGGAGCCTGCTGAGCTACAGTAGCTGCTGCAGGCTTAGCTCGTGCTTGTTTGGATTGCTGACGCTTAGCAGTATAGCGAGGTTGAGAAGACTGCTGGCCAGTATTTGAAGCAACTCTGGCCTTCTTATAGTAAGGCCTTTTAAAAGACTTTTTCTTAGTAGGAATTGAAGTGGACTTTGAAAGTCTTTCCAAGGTGGCATTTTCAGCATCCATCTGGGTGGCTTTGATTTGCCACTCTTCCCCAAATAAGTTCTCACCTGTACAGGGCAGATTCCGTAAGCCATCTAGAACCCAAGGTTCCAGATCAGAGGCCTGGAGCCAAGCAAGACGTCGGGCTGCAATAGCAATGCCCGAAGCCCTACTGGCTCCCTCAAAGGAATCATATGCTGCCCTATTAGAGAACTTAGAAACCTCTAAGAGTTGTTTCACTAGGGAAAGGAATCCCTGCTTTTTATCCTCAGGGATAAAGGGGGCAAAATGCCGCACCTTTTTGGCAAGTTCCTCCAGGAACATGCCCATATAGAGACTGTAGGAATTAATCCTGGCTATAAGCATACTAGCCTGGAAAATTTTCCTACCAAAAGAGTCCAAAGTCTTACATTCCCGTCCTGGAGGGGTGGAAGAGTGCCTTTTGGTACTCCTAATCTTCTTCATTGCAGACTTCACCACAATAGAGTGGTGGGGCAATTGAGTCTTTTGGAAACCAGGAGAAGGAGGGACCCTATACATGGTGTCCAACCTACGGGAATAAGGAGACAAAGTCAAAGGATTTTCCCAGAAATCCATCAGTTGTTCTTGAAGGATTTCATGGATAGGCAGGGTAACTGCCTCCTTAGGGGCCTTTGAGTATCCCAAAATATCCAGTTTTTTGGATCTGGGTTCCTTTTCAGAGGATGTGGTAATAGAAAGGGCTGTAGCCATATCTAAAACAAAGTCCTGGAAGGACAAATCCTCTGGAGGGGACATTCTCCTTTTAGGAGAAGAGGGCTCCTCAGGTAAGTTGAGTAAAAACTCAGCAGAATCATCAGAGGAGTGAAAATCCTCAGAGGAATCGGTGCTTTCCTCTAACGCACGATACGCGTACCGATCGGTATCGATATCGGGCGTATCGGGTATGGAACCGGTATGGAGCGAAAGCCCATACGGTACCGACTTGCGTTTAGAGGTGGACGGCCTCGATACCGGCATGGCGGACGATACCGGTATCGGGCCCGGAACCGCTGAAAGCGGAACCGATGGCGTTGCAGCTTTAATGAAAGCCATGACGGCCTGCTGCATGGACTGTACAGTATCGCCCATGGACGCCATAGCTGCCTGGATGTCGGTACCGGAGTGACCCGGTACCCCAGAGCAGGCTAACAGGTGATCTGTCGAGGCCGTAGCATCGATATCAACCTGAGACCCCTGAATTGGCGTTTTTGGAAGTTGGACTTCCCGCCGGGGTTGTTTGGCTGGGGCAGGGTCCTCAAGTTCTAAGCTAAGAGCCTCTCGATGCTTTGAAGGAGATTTGCTCTTTGAGGACTTGCCCACAGAAGGTTTGGTTACCTGAGATCCATCCGGAGAAGAAGACCTGGATGACTGTGATGCTGTATTCTCTGAAGCAAACAGCACATGGAATTTGTTGGCCCGGTTCTGCAGCCCACGTTTAGACATGTGGGAGCAAGATGGGCAGTCCGGTATGGAATGGTCAGGCCCCAAACATTTCAGACACCATTCATGGGTGTCTGTGACTGAAATAACAGCATTACATTTGGTACACTTCTTAAATCCAGGGGCTGGCTTCTCCATGAGGAGAAATTGAGTAGGCCGAGAGGCCTCTCTGAAGTGACCAAAAAGCTAAAAAATAAGAAAAAAGAATTATAATTTTTTAAAGAAAGAAAGAAAAGACCGGCGATACCGGTATCGGTATGGGGAAGGCAGGTACGCGGTCTAAAGAAACAAATAAAATAACAATTTCTTCAGCGGTGACAGGAACACGACCTGCTGGCTCCGCGGAAAAAGAGAAACTGAGGAGAGCTGTTCAGGAAGGCGGGAAGGCAGTGCGCATGTGCAGTGGGAGGTCCCAAAAGCTTCTATTCTAAGAAGCTGGGGAGCTTTCCCGCACGGGCTCCGTCGGTACCGACGTACCCATATGTGAGGACTTATTCCTGCTTGTTCCTGGAGATAATATCATACACTTCTATATATATATAGATACACCAAAGCTTTGCGGAGAGAAACAAACAGAAACAAGTTCTCTTTGTTTTCTCTCCGCAAAGCTTTGGTGTATCTATATATAGTAAACCAATTATGCTGTATCCTCCAAAAGAGCCTTATAAATAAAGTAAACAATAGCTAATAGTTAGAGTAAACAAAGAGAACTTGTTTCTGTTTGTTTCTCTCCGCAAAGCTTTGGTATACTTTATTTATAAGGCTCTTTTGGAGGATACAGCATAATTTCACTTTATTGTTCTACGTCAGGTATTATGTATTCATCACATCATAGGTCAATTTCTAATCAGCATAGGTCAGTATGAGGAGACATACATGTATTCCAAGACATTTATTTATTTTATTTATTTAGTATACATTTGTATACCGCTACTTCCAGCGATCAGCAGCGGTTTTGATTACAGATTGGAAATTGTCAAATCATGACAGGAAATTTTTGAGGTATAAACACACTGATTAGACAGGAAAGCACAGCACACAGAGAACTATTTTACAGGGAACATGGGCTATGGAGGGTTAAGTGGCTTGCCCAAGACCACAAGGAGCACCTGTGGGACTAGAAACCCCAGTCCTTCCGGCCCAAGGTTGCTGTCCTCTAGTGGGATTTGAACCCCCGACCTTCCGGCCCGAAGTACCTTGCCCCAACCACTAGGCCACTCCTCCACTCCTCCAGCAGTAAACATAACTGTTTACTGCTGACTGCTTGATATCTAGTAACCCTGAGACTGAATGGCTGGGGGACAAGCTGCCCTTTTTCTTATTTCACATAGCTTACAGGACCTGAACCTCTTCACCTACTTAGTAAGCAAATATATGAAGTTTATTTCTAAGCAAAGTTCTGAACAAATGTAACTCTTTCTCAGGTTTTATTAGACAGCCTGGTTGTGTACACCGCCCTGTACAGACAAGCTTACTTTCAAATAAGGCTTCTAAAATAACTCTCTTTATGTTTATTTCATTTTAGGGACCCTTTTATTTACTAAAGCTTATTAGGGTGTTGCACTTAAGGCATGTTTACTGTGAAAATTAAATGTTCATTAAATGCAAAACTTACATGATAATTGTTGAGGGCATCACCAGCATGTTCCTGTCAGTTATCACATGGATCCTTACCCTAATGTGCGGCGCAATTAATGTGGGTGCGCTATAATGCCATTCCTAGACGAATCATCATGTGCACTGATGCTAATTGCCACATTGACAGTGCATGATATGTACCCCCATGCTAACTTCAACATGCTTTCCAGGCCCATAATCCGCCCGTACCCTGCCCAATCCCCTTTCCTTCACTGAATGGGCAATTAGCACATATTCTAGCGGGTAGTAGCTGTCATGCCTATGCATTAGCATCACCGCAGTTCGCTACTTCCTGCTATAGCACATGTTACCTACTTAGCAGGCTTTAGTAAAAGGGCCCCTTTGTTTTCCTTCCTTTCATTTTAGTGCACAATATTTAATTTTAGCATGTGTTAACACAAAATAGTGCATACTATTGCATTTAGTCCTCATTATTTAACATTAGCTTATGCTATTTTATGTTAGGATTTGATACATTTATTGCATGCTAAATGAACTAACATGCACTGAAATAAAACTATTGAAAGGGGGAGGAGGGATAAAATAAATGATATAGGCAAGAGAATGGTTCTGTATTTGTTCTTGACGAATAGTTTACCATGTATATTCTGATATGATACAGTGACAACATTATTTGGATACGGAGTCTGCCTAATAAAAGAAAATTGACATAAAAAAAAGAAAATGCACATCCCTAAAAATTGCTATCCTGGGCCTCGATGCTGCAACATGAATTCCATTAGCACAGGCAATTTATTTACTTATTTACAAAACTTTTAACCCCCCATTCTGACAATGTCAATCAAGAGGGTATACAATAAAAGAAAAACAGAAAGTACAGCAAAACAAGCAAGGCGGAATAACCCCCCACAGACATTCTACTCTCACAAAAGTCCCTCAAAGAGAGCTGTCTTCAGTACCTTGAGAGAGCCAACCAAGTTATCCATAGAGCGCACCTCAAGAGGCAAGGCATTCCAGCCCTCCTCCACCACCACCCTAAACACACAGGCCCTTCCGCACACAGACCTCACCACCTCCAGTCCAGGGGTCCTCAGCAACCTACTCTGTGACCACAAGTCCCATCCTTGTGTATACCATCCAAGCATGTCCTTCAAATACACCGGACAGCCTTTGTTCAGAAGATGGAAGACAATTACATGCATCAGAGGGAGGAGTGGCCTAGTGGTTGGGACAAGTTACCTCAGGCTGGAAGGTCAGTGGTTCAAATCCCACTAGAGGACAGCAACCTTGGGCTGGAAGAACTGGGGCTTCTAGTCCCACAGGTGCTCCTTGTGGTCTTGGGCAAGCCACTTAACTCTCCATTGCCCATGTTCTCTATAAGTATTAGTGTATGTGTGTTGTGACCACTTTGATTGAAGGATAAGGTGGTATACAAAACTGTCTAAATAAATCTTGAAGATGCAGCATTCCCTTATCAGGAGCCAGTGCAGTTAATGGAGCAGGGGAGCTGCCAAGTCCCTCTGTGAGGCCCCCAGGAACACTCAGGCAGCCACATTCTCAATGACCTGCAGCAGACAAATAGACCTGTATGGTAGCCCCACAAATAGCACATTGGAATAGTGCAGGGTACCATGGACTAGTGCCTGCATTACAAGGAACAGTGCAGGCTGGTCCAAGAAAGAGCACACCTGGTGGACCGACTTAAGCTCCAGCCAGGCCATTTGCAGAACATGGGCCACCTGTTTGTCCCTGATCCCTTCCTGTTCCAAGATGACTCTGAGAGAGCACATCTCCTCATGCCATGGGAGTGAACAGTTATCAATATGCAGCAGACTATGTAGTTCTGCATGCTCTATCCGCCTGAACCAGAGACACTGTTTTATGTACATCGAGGGCCAAATCACTGGCTCTCAACCACTCTGAAACCTGCCCCAGAGATGCATTAACCTGTGCCAGCACCATTTCGTGGTCACCCTCCAGGGGAGCCATGAGTTGAAGATCGTCAGTGTAGGCAAAGAAAGACAGACCGAAGGAGCATATCAGGGCTCCCAGGGGCTGCATATAAATGTTGAACAACAGTGGTGAGAGAGGGGACCCCCATGGGACTCCCTAATCCCAGACATATAACCGCAATACCCCCATTGCCCCACTAGCTCGAAAGTGATGCTTACACATAAAGGAATCGATCCATCGGAGGACCTGGCCCCCTGATACCTGAGTATTGACAGCACTGCAGCAAAATGGGCCTCTCAACTAAATAAAAGGCTGCTGAATGATCTAGAGATATCAACAGTACTGATATCTGCTCATCGAGCCAATTATAAACACGGTTGATCATGGTCAGCAGCAGTGTCTCTACCCGCACTCATCTAACAACCGATTATCCTCCAGGTAGCCACTGACCTGGGAGACCACTTTCTTTTCTATGAATTTCACCAAAGAGGCAAATTAGATATAGGACAGTAATTATTGCAATCCTGAGGGTCCCCCCCCCCCCCCCAGCCGTCTTAGGAACCAACATCACCGCCACTTCCTTAAGATGAGCAATCACTACATCCTGCCTAAAGGAGGCATTCAGAAGATCTCAAATCCAATCCAATAGCCACAGAGGCCTACCTCAAAGCACCAGATAGGTGTTGGATCCAAGCCAGAATAGGTCTCCCTCAACTCCCTCTCACCCTCAGCATCACCCAACATGCTCACTCATCATCAGGATGAAGTCATCCAGAATAGGAGCCCCCAAGTCCCACCAGTGAACAAACAACCCAATCAGCATCAATAGCCTTCAGCATCCATATTTTTCTCAGGAAAAACCCCGCCATCTGATCCAGATCCACCGTTGTCTGATTCCCCTCCGAGCGAGGGTTCCCCACCAACTCCACCACCACCCAGAACACCATCTGCGGCATTACCCCCACAATTTCCTGTGCTAGTGTAGGCACAGAATGTAGGAAGGGATTTAAGGTGAGTGTAATCAATGCACAAATGGCTGCACCAATGGCAACACATAGCACCTTTAAACTCATTTAACCCTTTGAAGGCCTACTTTAAATTTTTAATCCACATTCTGCAGCCAGGTTAATTTTTGCATATTTCAGGAAAATTGTACCCGTCTTATTCAATATGTTCTAATAGTGATTTTCCTTCTGCTATGGTGATGTATTATATACCATTTGATAGGAATATTTAGTCAGAATTTTGGATCCCGAGAGTTTTGGGCTCGGCCTGGAAAGGGTTAAATGAATGGTAATGAAGCAATTAGCTATGCAGTGCAAATGTAGAGAAGTGTGCAGAAGACCAGAAGCCTGAGCTCATCACCGGGATTTTAATGCAAGGTCTGAGGAGATGTTAAAGGTCAACTCATAGGTCTGCGGTCCGTGCTGGTAAGGAATTCATGCCTGCTACTTCAGCCTACAGCACCTGCAACATTTCCTGGCTTTGCTGAAGAGAGTGCTGAAAAACAAAATGGCAAGGGAAGTGTGCTGGAACGATGCTACGCTCATGTGCTGGAATGCTATCTGGAGCCTAAGCAGCAATATTATTCTGAGCAGAAGTTCTGTTTATGAGCACTGCTATTATTCTGAACAGAAACGTTGCTCAGAATAATATTGCCGTTGATGTGTCAGATAGCATTCCAGCGCATGCACACAAGTGCCAAACTGGTTTTGGTTTGTTTTTTTCATGCTTAGGATATAGGTGTTACTAATGCAGGCCCTTCTGTCCATGCGCCTGGCTTGCTCTCCTTCTTCGGCGCAGGCTTCCTGTGCACAACTCATTTGCATGCTGTTTGCTTACAGCGTTGCTGAGCCAAACCTCTGTGCTAAGCTTGCATTAAGAAGCCCACTGCTGGAGCTCTGGCAGTGGGCACCAGCGCGGGGTTTCTGCATCGAGGCCCTGGCGACTAACCGGTTAAGCAGTGGAACTCAGAAAATGGTGCTCAGTGCTATCCCCGCTGGTAAAGATGAAGTTGCTAGAGGAGTTCCTCAGGGCTCGGTGCCGAGGCCAGAACTTTTCAACATCTGTATTAGCAGCACTGTGGATGCCCTTGAAAGTAAAATGTATCTGTTTGTGGATAACACAGAAATCTATTACCGTTTGAGTTATTTCATTTTCTTTGTGTAAAAGGCCCTGCAGTACGAGTCGGTGGGTTTTCTCTGAGCTTCCTCCCATGTGTTCACTGCCCCTATGAAAGCATGGACCCCCAGAGCGAAACTCAGTACTCATGGTGGGGTCTCGCAAGCGCCCTATCCAAGGGCGAGCAATGAGAATAAACACAGCACACGCTGTACCAGCAACTAATAACCACTGGCAATCTCTAGCGCCTGGCAGTATCCTGATACCCATTGTGAATGATGCTCTTCATGTATTCATTACTGCTGAGTTACTATCGCTCAGCAAAGGTATGTAGCACATGCGTTCCTGCAGAAACTGCTATTAAGCCTGGAAATTAGAACATCATACAGCTGCTGCACAGACTGTGACTTGTCACAATGATTTTTTTTTTAGCTAAATTCATGTCCCTTGTTCCTCTTCCCAAATCCCCCCGCCAAAAAAAAAAAAAAGAAGAGAAAATAAATAAGACCAGCAGGCAGAAATTATGAGCTTGACAATTTACAGTGCGTCTAATATTCTCTGTTGCATTAGTGAAGATCTATTTCTGGATAGTTAACACAGCATTGCCTATCCTGAAATATTTGTATAAGTACTTGAAGATATGCCAGGCATAGAAAAGAGCAAATATGTGGTAAAAAATGAATAGATACCAAGGATAGCGCATATAAAAACAAACGTAGAAAACACGTTGAGGCATGGCTTTGGAAATGCTTTCCATCATTGATGTGTTGATAGAGAGGGGTTCTTACATCACATACTGCAGGAAAACAAAACAAAAAGAATGTTGGTTGCTATCCAATCACATTTGAAAACACATAAAATGAATACAAGTCCACATTTAGGAAGAATGGGAACCCCAAGAAAGAAAAATAAAAAAAGAAACTGTTAAAAAAAAAACCACGGCAGTGCATCATATATTTTACCAATCCCAAATACTAACTTGTCTCTAACAGAAACTAGGACTCATGCTTACTAAGAAAATCTACCAAATGATCTGGATCCAAAAAGTCATAACTTTTCACCCGATGCCCAACCACACACTTACATGGGAACTTGAGAAACAACATAGCTCCCACTGCAAGGGTGCGAGATTTCAACTCCAAAAATGCCTTGCGACAAAGCTGGGTAATGCGGGAAACATCAGGAATTAGTGAGACCTTCTGCCCACAAAACAATTCATCTTTCTTAGGAAAATATGCCTTAAGAACTGAGTTTTTATCCAATTCAGACACAAAAGTTACAATTAATGTCACTCTAAGAGAAATTTTATCTGAAGAGGATTCTAGAAATTCAGACACATCCAAACTATCAGGAGAATCTAACTGGTCGAGCTCACCCACCCGCTGTTGAGCCAGTCTCTTAGCCCTAAGAATATTGTGATTATAAAGAAAAACATATTTACTCAGAAAGTGATGCATTGCTGTTTCAGAATCAAATATTTCATTTAAGACCATATTTGCAATGTAATGCATGCTGTTGAATTAATACTGACTCCTGGTAATCCAGCAGCCCCTGGGTTTTCTTGGCAAGGATAAGACCCATAGATTGCCAGGCTTTTCTTCAGATGCAATGGAAAATCAAGTAGTTTGCCCAAGGAATACCAGTGGGAATTCAACACCTCCAAGCTGAAAAGCCACCTTTAGGTGTCTAGTAAATGTGCCCAAAGCCCCCACAGTATTGCTGGAAGAGAGGAAAGAAGCCACCCACTCATAAGAACATAAGATATGCCATACCGGGTCAGACCAAAGGCCCATAAAGCCCAGTATCCTGTTTCCAACAGTAGCCAGTCCAGATCACTCACTGCTCATAATATTTCAACTGTGGTTGAAACTGCTATCACTGAACTACCACATTCATATCCAAGGCCGGTTTCTCCTCCTGAAAATATCATGCATTTTTCCTTGGCTTTTCAGATAAAAAGAATAGAAACTGGTATATGTGGGGGTGTGTGTATATCATAGGTCTCAGAATGGGGTGGGCCACATGGGCCCTGGCCCCATCAAAAATTTGCTCACTATCCGCAATCTGCATCAAGGCCACAATTGCGGCCTTCCCCTCTTGTCTGTCCACAGGAGATCAGATACCCAAAGGCACAACAGGAGAGGAAGGCCGCAGGGGGGAGCTAGGGTTAGAGTTAAGAGGAGTTAGGATGGAGTCAAGGCAGAGTTTGGGGCAGAGCTTGGACCCCCACAGTCATATAGGTGTTCTGCTGTACTTGGTGTATACGTTATGTATACTGTGTGTATATGTATGTATTTCATGAGAATGTGTAGTCCGCCAGTCCAGGGAACAATTCCGTGTCTCTTCTATGTACATATATATGTGCCTGTAACCCATTTTTTCCTGCTTGCATTCTAAAGATTTGAGTGGAAGAACAGCCTAGTGGTTAGAGCAACAGCATACTAACCAATAAAACAGCATTCAAATCCCCTAGTACTTCATGTGGCATTGAGCAAATCACGTGATCCTCCATTGCCTCAGGTAGAAACTTAGATTATAAGTACTCTGAAAGTAGGGAAATACCTACTCTACCTAAATGTAACTTGCCTTGAACTATTACTGGAAAGGTGTGAGCTAAATAATAGTAAATAAATGTACATCTGAGTGGTTTATGGTAACTGAGCAAATTGGAATACTGCTCTCAATCAAGATGGTGGGGAGCTTGCTAACATTTTGCAGCCTCTAAGCTTTATGTACCATACTCATGGATTAGAATCTGTTTTTGCAAAACTCAAATACAGGATACAAATGATCTCCTGTCTTGTCTGCATCTACAGCTAACTTTGCAGCACATTTTTTGCACATTCCCAAGGCTAGAAACTTTGCACATTTCCGGTTGCAGCGGCATGTGGAAAATGTATTTATAGACTTGTCCTTTCATGTGGTGGTGGCAAGGTTGAATGGGCCCACATGACCCACCAGGGATCAGATGTCCTCCAAGGTGACTGACAGGCCTCCTACCGGGGCCACCTACTCTCATGCTCCTTCCAAGTCCAGACATTGGGCATAAATATTTGAAAAAAGGGTCCTCTTGACCCATCCACTGGGGGAACCTCAAACCTCTTGTTGTTTAGTATGCCCTATCATCCCCAGCCCTGACTCATGGCATATATGGTAACAATGAACTCTCTCTTTGAAGTTCTAACCCTTAGGTCCCACCCACTTCAAAAAAGCCAGAGTCAAGGCTGACTCTCAGGACTGTAACTCTCCATAGGGTTGGGGGGGATGGTGGGGACTGTAATAATATCTACTCTCCCTGTCACTGTAGCCACTGTTTTCAAAATGGTACTGCCTGACTCCTAGTGGTAGTGATGAGATGCTACTGCTGAGGTCAGATAGCATCATTTTGAAAGCAGCAACTGCCAAGGCAGGAGTAAGTGGGGATCGCTGCATTCCCAATTTCTTCTGGGCACCTAGGTGAAGTTGGGATTCTAGGGGGGTGTTGACCCTGACCTTGACTGTTCAAAGTGGTAGGGTTTACTGGGACAGATCTGAGGGCTAGGGTATAATCACAGTCCACTGCTCTTCTAAGAGCAGATCCCCTTACATCTTCATGGTGCAGTGGTTGGTTGCGAAAGACACCTGCCCATTAGGACAGATGAACATATGAACATAAGATATGCTATACTGGTTCAGACCAAGGGTCCATCAAACCCAGTATCTGGTTTCCAACAGTGGCCAATCCAGGTCACAAGTACCTGGCAGGTTCCCAAAAGTTATCCAAATTTCATGCTGCTTGTCCTTTGGGTAAGCAGTGGATTTCACTGGTCTTCTTTAATAGGTGCTTAGGGACTTTTCCTCTAGGAACTTCTCCAAAGCTCTTTTAAATCCAGCTACACTAACAGCTTTTACTACATCCTCTCGTAATGAATTCCAGAGTTTGATTGCATGTTGAGTGAAAAATTATTTTCTACAATTAGTCTTAAATGTGCTACATTGTAGCTTCATTGCATGTCCCCTAGTTTTGATACTTTTTGAAATAAACAATTAATCTAAATTTACCTGTTCTACTCCATTTATTAATTTATAGACCTCTATGGTATCTCCCTTCAGTCATCTCTTTTCCAAACTGAAAGGCCCTAACCTTTAAAGCCTTTTCTTGTAGGGATATCCTTCCATCCCCTTTACAATTTTTGTCGCTCTTCTGTGTACGTTTTCTAATTCTGCTATATACTTTTTAAGATATTGTGACGAGAATTGCACACAATAATCAAGGTTCAGTCACACCATGGAACAATACAGAGGCATTATAATATCCTTGGTTTTATTCTCCTTTCCTTTCCTTATTCCTAGCATTCTATTTGCTTTCTTGGCTGCCGCTGCACACTGGGCGGAAGGCTTCAACACATTATCCACAATGACGCCTAAATCCTTTTCCTGGGTGGTAGTTCCTAATGTGGAAACTTGCATCGTGTAACTGTAGTTTGGGTTCTTTTTTCCTAGGTGCATAACTTTGAACTCGTCCACATTAAATTTCATCTGCCATTTGGGCAGTTTCCCAATCTATCAAGCTCCTCTTGCAAGTTTTCATGTAGGCTTTTGCTGGGGACGGAAGGGGGGCTTCGCTCTCGTTTTTGGAATGTCTTTGAAAGTTTTTGTTAAGTCACAGAGTATGTGGGGTTTAGGTGACGTGCACAGACTGAATAGAAGAAGCATTTACTCCTCTTCAAAGAGCTATTATGTAAATGAAACTGTAAGCAGCCGGCTAGAACTGGAATGGAATGGTGCCAGTGGCCATCTCCGTCCACTCGGAAGAAAATAGCTGCTGAAACAATGGAAATGACTGAATACAAAATTTGTTGATGACACAAAGCAATTACATAAAGCAGTCACTTAGAGTCTATAATAAAATAAACACTCTAATACATTAGCTAATTTTGAAAATGATCAGATAACTGGAAACATTTGTAGCATTTACACAATCTGTTGCTTGCGAAATCCAGGCAAGACTTGTGGCTGATTGCACATTAAGTGATCCTGCGCAGGTTGTGGCTTAGGTCAGTAAATTAAGCGACATGCCTTTAGCATCGAGGAACTGTCTCAGCTGTGCATTCCACAAAGTGCATGAGAAGAGAAAGCAACTGCTGGTCACAGCTGAAGCATGGGTTTAAAAATACATTCAAATAAAAAACAAAACAACCAGGGCCTTGTCAGGGCTCTTGACATCTCTTTAGTTTGAAACATTTGATATGGGACTGTTGTGGCAAAATGGTGTGACGCAGATGTTGATGCAGCATTGGCTGGTCAGTGGAAAGTACAAGCTAGGGAGATAAAGTTTCTAGATGAAATAAATGACTACTTGTTGGAGCAGCTGGTTCATGAACTAACAAGAGGGGAAGCTATGTTGAACTTAGTCCTTAATGAAACACAGGATCTGGTGCAAAAGATAACAGTGTTAGGGCCACTTGGCAATAGTGATTATAACATGCTTTAAGAAAGGTGGAAGGAAATCCAAAAAACTGCCAGCATGGTTTTAGGTGAGGTCAGACAGGTTTTTGTAGCCAGAAAAGCATCTTTCAGGAAATGGAAAAAGGAGCTAAATGACGAAAATGGGAAACAGCATAAGCACAGGCAAGTTAGATGCAAGGCATTGATAAGGCAGGCAAAGAGAGAATTTGAGAAGAAGCTTGCTGTGGAAGCAAAAACGCGCAATAAAAACTTTTGCAAGTACATTTGTAGCACAAAGCCTGTGAGAGAGTCAGTTTGACCATTAGATGATAGAGGGGTGAAAGAGGCGCTAAGGCCATGGCACAGAGACTGAATGAATTTTTTGCTTTGGTCTTTATTGAAGAAGATGTAGGGAAGTTACCCATGTCTGAAATGGTATTTAAAGGTGATATATCAGAAGAATTGAAAGACATTTTGTTAAATCAGCAAAAGCCTCTCCGTACGAACAAGGAGTTTGAACAGGGAGAATTAGATGGGAGCGGGAGGGGGCATTGCGGAGAGGGAGTGATGGCGGGCAGTGGGCGGTCCGCAACCCGGACATACAGGGCCGATTCTGAAGTTGGCCCTGTATGTCCGGGGCCTCGGATCTAGACGGGGGACTTATTTCACCTCCGAGGTGGAATAAGGAACCCCTGGACGTCAGGAGATGGCATGCCCAGGCAGCGGCAGAGAGGTGAGGGGGTGCAGGGGATTCCCTGCAGCCCAACCCTTGCCATGGAAGGCCATATCAGGGGTCAGACTGCAGGGAAAGAAGATTTTGTTCAGTGGCCTGGGATTGCAGCTCCATTCAGGAGCCTGACTGAGTTAGCTGGGTAGGGGTCTGTATATGCAGGCTAATCTGAATCGGGTCCCGGCCTGAACGTACAGGCCCTAGACCCAATTCTGATCCCATGGGGCACATCTAGCCCCCGTGGGATCAGAATTGGGTCTGCCTCTGTGCTTCCCGATTCTGATCGGACGCACAGGGGCCTGGACACACATATTAGAATGTGCCTCTATGGGTGTAATTATATAAAGCATTTTCCTAGTGTAAAGAGCCTGGTTTTATAACAGGATGCATATGTCAAAAGCACAAAAGGCACCTTTCTTAAGTCTATTTTAAAAAGGCAACATAGGCACCTCTGTGTCATTATAATATAGGCACCCGAAACCAGCCCCAGTAGTGAATAAATACCAGTACCTGCACTTTCACCAGAAAATGTGTGTGCGTACTCTAAGCAGGTATACACATATTTTATAGAATATGCACCTATATCACAACCCCACGCAAATTATGCTGCCAGAAATGCCTAAAGGAAGGCCCGCACTTTCCATGTGTTTATGTGGTCATGTGATTTATAAAAGCCTTTTTCTGCATATAAAACAGGCTTTACTCATGGAAACAGTTCTATAAAATTACTCCTAAGATAATTGTTATAAAATTCCATGGGGGCAAATACACGTAAAATGTAAATGCGGTGAAATGTTGCCCTTTCTTACATGATCTACGTGTAGACATTCCCAGAAGTGTCGTTTGACCAGAGTTGCTAAGTATGAACACCTTGATAGTGGTGTGCCACAGGAATTTGTCCTTGGTCCGATTCTTTTTAACATCTTTGTTAGTGATATTGCAAACGGGCTGTTGGGTAAGGTTTACCTCTTTGCAGATGATACCAAAATCTGCAATAGAATAGACACCCAGGAAGGAGTAGATAACATGAGGAGGGATCTAGCTAAGCTTGAAGGATGGTCAAGAATTTGTCAGCTGAGATTTAATGCTAAAAAATGTAGGGCCATGAATTTGGACTCCAAAATTCAAGGGAGTGGTACAGTGTAGCGGGAGAAGTACTTCTGTCCATGAAGGAAGAGCGGGATCTTGGCGTGATTGTGTCTGATGATCTTAAAGTGGCTAAACAGGTAGAAAAGGCAAAGGCGAAAGCCAGATGGATGTTTGGGTGCATAGGGAAAGGAATGGACAGCAGAAAAAAGGAGGTGATAGTGCTTCAGTATAAATCTCCGGTGCAACCTGTGCAATTCTGGAGACCTCCACCTTCAAAAGGATATAAAGAGGATGAAGTCGGTGCAGAAAGTGGCTGCTAGAATGATTAGTGATCTTCATTATAAAGCATATGAGGACAGACTTAAGGGTGGGATAGGGGGTATATGATAGAGACATTTAAACACCTCCATGGCATAAATGCACAAGAGGAGAGCCTCTTTCGATGGAAAGCAAGCTCTGCTATGAGGGGACATAGGATGAGGGTGAAAGGGGATAGACTCAGGAGTAGTATGCGGAAATATTTCTTTACGGAAAGAGTGGTAGATGCGTGGAATGGTTTCCCAGTGGAAGAGGTAGAGATAAGGACAGTATCTGAATTCAAAAAAGCATAGGACAAACATAGAAGATCCCTAAAGGAAAAAAGAGGACTGCTGTAGTTGATATGGAAGGGCAGAGTCGATAGCTCATGTGGTCTTCTCCTGCCATCATGTTTCTATGTCTTAAATGCTGGTTGCCATGGCTGATAAAAATCTATATATTCAGTATCGGTATCCAGATAAGGACCAGAGATGAATATCTGAATTCAGCGCTGACCACCAGCGCTAAGCGGATAGCGGGGATAGTTAATTGGATAAAGTAAGGACAAACCTTTCAGCTGGCATAAGTTTAATTGGACAGCAGCTATCCAGATAAGTGCCAGTTTCAGCTCAGAGCTGTCTAGATAGTTCCACTGTCATCACTTATCTGATAAGCAAGTGCTGCTAATCTAACACTTGGGAAGGGAACTTGGATTTAGCTCACACCTTTGTTAGAAGTTCAAGGATAGTTACATTCAGGTACAGTGGGTGTTTTCCTTTCCCCAAAGGGCTTGCAGTTGAATTTTGCACCTGAGGCAATGGAGGATTAAACGACTTGCCCAAGATCACAAGGAGCCGTGGTTGGATTTGAATCTTGGCTTCCCTGGTTTTTAGTGCACTGCTTTAACTCTTAGGCTACTCCTCTACTCCAAGTGCCTTTGAAAATTGACCATATAGTTTCTAAAATAGTGGGTTAATACTCAGCTGTCGTGGTCACCATTTTTTTTTAAATACCTATTGCTGCAGCTAAAAAAAAAAGTCTGAATATTCAGCACTGGTCTCCGGAGAGTCACCGGCACTGAACATGCAGATATTGCAGCTAGTGCCACTGATACCCAAATAGCAAAGGCATTCAGCACAGCTATACGGACAGTTCGTCCAGATAGCTTTAGAACACTTTTTTTCACCACCCTAAGTTCTCTGGATAGTTATCCATGTGGAGGGCAATTCTATAACAGTTACATCCAGCCGACAGAAACATCTAACCCGAAAACAGGCACGTAATAAACCTGATTCTGAAAACACGGGTCTAGACGTACCCGTGGTTCCGGAATCAGGGAGATATCCATCCCTGGTGCAGCCTACATCCCCTTGCCCAGCATATTCTGATGAGATAGACATCTCATATGCTTCCCGTCTCTGTGCGGCCACACCCACGCTGGCAAAATATACATCTCCTAAGCTGATGCTCACACTGACAGTGGTGTGCTCATGCAAACAGTAATATAGATGAAACAGATATGGTCATACCTACCAGACTATATATACTAGTCTGTTGCATGCCCATAACACTACAAGGGTATGTACATGCACCCAAGCTATTGTATAAGCAAGCGGAAAGTGAGGTTTGTCTAGATAGACCCTGCAGCAAAACAAACATGGCATTTGAAACACACCTTAGTAACTACAGTCACAAATAACATGCTGCAGTCAGATATGTATCAGCGCTGTTTGCACTTCAGCGTGCCCCCACTCCGAGCATCCCCCATCATTGACAGAGTCATGCCCTGCTATGTTGCTGCAGAGCAGCTTTCCGGAATATACTGCCCATGCACACTGGTGCCTGGTGATGTTGCAGTCAGCCTCACGGTCCAGGTATTGGCCAAGCGTACATGTCCCCTCAGGGTTGTGAATCAGCACACGAGAGCCTCCCCTGCACCCCCATATCTCCTCCCCACCCCACACACACATGCACTCTTGCTTTCAGTCACAAATAGCATATATCTGCACAAACCCTGCCCTGCCCCTATAAACAACTGTTGTGAAGACATAATGGCATGACGTCTCAGGACACCACATCTGCTCTGCATTTCTCAGCCAAACATGATTGTGCTCCCTACTACCTCACATACCATCCCTAAATCTACATTTCCATCTTTCCGAGCACTGGAAATGTTAGGGAAGCTGAGAATAGCCCCTTTAGCACAAATAGCAAATGTCAGCATAGCCAGAACAAAGACTATTGCAGTGCTTTATATTTCTGTGGGGGAGGTTTTTTTTAATCTTACAAATGGCCCTCACCTGTTCTTTCTATTCTTTACAACTGCATCTTGTGCCCTCCCAGATAGCAGACAGACCATTTCTATACAGATATGTCACAGCCATTCATCTATATGGGATGCGTTGAAGATCAGAGCAGATAGTTTTCTAAGTGCTGGCCTTATTCCAAGTTGCTGCTGGTATAACATAAGTATCCATGGGAAACATCAGGACAATATTTGAATTCAAAAAAGCATGGGACAACACAGAGGATCTCTAAAGGAGAAAAGGGGACTGTTGTAGTTGTTGATATGGAAGGACAGACTAGATATGCCATGTGGTCTTTTTATGTCATCATGTTTCTATGTTTCTACATGGACTTTCCTGAATACACTTTTGACGTCTCTGTGGCTTGCAATGCCCCCATTCCACCCCCTCCCACCCATGTTCTAAGATCCCCATTTTCGCACCAGGGCTGTGTGGTTTAGGAATACGGATCGAACCATTTTCGCGGATCCTGCACATCCAGGCAGCCTATTTGCATTTCAGAATGATCCCCATAGTGGAAAAGAGATGACTGGAGGGGTATGATAGAGGTCTATAAATTAATGAATGGAATGGAACAGGTAAACATAGATTGGTTGTTTATGCCATCAAAAAGTAGAAAGACTAGAGGGCACACAATGAAGCTACAGTATAACCCATTTAAGACTAATAAGAGAAAATATTTCTTCATTCAACATGTAATCAAACTCTGGAATTCGTTACCGGAGGATGTAGTAAAAGTTATTAGTGTAGCTGGGTTTAAAAAAAGATTGGACATGTTCCTGGAGGAAAGGAACTGCTTACCCCAGGACGAGCATTGTGGAACCCGTGTGCCTTTTTGGGAACCTGCCAAGTACGTGTGGCTTGGATTGGCCACTGTTGGAGGTGGGATACTTGACGTGATAGACCTTGGTCTGACTCAGTATGGCATTTCTTATGATGGTGCCGAAGTTTGGTGCTATATGGATAGTTTCTGCTCCCACTCCATCCATGGACCACTGCAGTACTATCCAGACAGTGCTGAGGAAGTCTGTAAAGATATTCAATGCACTATCCATATAGTGTTACTGAATAGCCTAATCAGTGTTATTATTGAGATAGGAGATCCTGCTATCCACATAAGTACCTCTGAACATTGTCCTCTGCATGCATATAAGCAGAGAGGACATGTGCCCATTTACACCTGCTTTGGAGCAGGTACAATTTGTGTGAAAGCCTTTGTGTGCTATTGAGCATAGTTCCAAAACCCTGTTTTAGAAAGCCCCATAGGTGCCTTTATAAAATAACAGAGAATATGCCCCCAAAAAAGTTAATTAAGGGACCATCAAAAATGAACAAAAAAGACAAACTCATGCCTCACATTCATTGCTGAAAGATGCAATTGTCAGCCCCAATATTTGGAATGTTTTCTGTGCATTTCTAACATTATGGTCCCTTTATCTCATCTGCAGGCTGAAAGCTGCTATCCTTAGAGCTCAGAAGACAAAACATAAATAATTATTTATGTTTATAATCCTTTTCTTTTCCCTGTTTGTACCATTGTTTTTTTACCTTTGCATTATTTTCATATGAAGAGCTGATCGATGCTTTAACAAATTATGTGCCCTAGGGGCAAGATGAGATCTCAAAGTGGGGCAGAGTGTCAGAAAGCGGGAACAGTGGGAGTAAAAGGGGAAGCGCTAGAGATCAGCTGCAAGTGGAGATGAGATACAGAGGGGGAATTCACAGGGAAGAAGCCAGAGTTTGTGGTGCGCCCACCCCCCCCCCCCCACACACACACACATGCAGAGATGTCCAGCACCACAAAGTGGTGCTCACAGCAACTTTTGGCACACACCCCCCCAAACGTCGGCATCCCGCTGCTGCGCTTACTGGGCTTGCTATGTTGCGCTGGCTCTAGGGGTTCAGGACTGTAGTTAGGCAGAACGGGAAGGGATGGAAGGGAGCAATGAGTGTCAGAGATAAGAAAGTGCTGGGGTGAGAAAGAGGAAGATGGATGGTAAGATTTGAATTTGATAGAAAGGAAGATAGAGAGGAGGGAGAGAACTGATGAGTTAAATTCACACAGAAATGCATAGACATGAGTTGAAAATGGCAGAAAGATGATAGAGATGGGAAGACTGGAGATAGGAAGACGACAGGCCATAATTGCACCCTATGTGATTTGCACATTTGGTGCGCCCCCTCCCCCATCTCCTCATCTTACCCACACCTCCATGTCCAGCTGGCTGCCTGCCCTTGCAGCAGCAGCGTATCAGACCTGACCTCAAATTTAAAAAAGAAAAACACTCGGGTCTTTCCGACTTTGCGCTTGCATGCAGATCTGATCCCTCCTTCCTCTGACATAGGTTTACGTCAGGGGAGGGAGGGACCGGACCAGCCATTCTAATGCGGGTCTTTGCAACTCCATGGTTGAATGGCAGGTCTAGTCCCTCCCTCCTCTAATTCAACCTACATCAGAGAAGGGAGGGAGGGACCAGATGTGCGTGCAAGCATGGAGTCGGAAATACCTGCGTGTTTTTTTTAAAGTTTGAGATCAGGTCTGCTCTGCTGTTGCCGGCGCTGCCGTCAATGAGAAAACACAAAAAGTGGTGGCAGAAGGCAAATGGCAGCCGAGGAGCCGAGGTTGGCAATCCGAAATGCACCCCTGTGGAGGCTGGAGGAGAAATATAGACAGAACAGATAGAAAGGAAAAGTAATTAAGAGGAAACATGGAAATAAAATTAGATTTAGAAAGAAAAATGACAAATGTAGAAAAGAATGCTTTCTGCTTTCATTTAGCTAAGGGACTCTGACCTCTTGTATTAAATTTTAAATCATACGGATATTCAAACATATTACACGTAAAATTTTACTAGTGTTACAGCTCTCTACTTATTTCCTTTATGCACAGCACTTCCTATGTACAACTTAAATACTATTTCTGACACATATTTTTGCGTTGGGGCAGCTGCAGTCTGTAATTCTACTGGCAATCCTCTAGTATCTCTGTGAAGTCAGTATTGCAGCCAACCACACCCCCCCCCTCCCACCCCCACCGTCACTTGCTTCAGGTTCTGGGAAAGAGACACAACCTTTGCTTCATGTCTCATTCGTTTTTTCTCCCTCTCCCTCTCTCATGCTTTAGCTGCAAACACAAAGATATTTTTTAGGGTTTGAGAAGCATCTGTTCCCTGTCTTCCTTTTCTGGACAAACTCAACATTATCTGCCCAGAGAGTTCTTTGAATTGTTAGCTATGAATGGGAGATGTACCCCTCCCCCAACACACACACACACACACACGGACGCACACACGCATGCACGCTCACTCCTTCTTAATCAACATCCCTGACTGAGGACATCTGGTAGGTTTAACCTTCTGCCTCCTAGATATTAGGTAGGGTCTACACCGCTCTTAACACTAGTGGTTCCCCTAGCTCTATCATGCAAGAACAAACTGAAACTACGCATGCAGAAATTATAAATAAATTCCCTCACAAATTGGTCCCCTTCAAAAAATCTACCCAAAATATTATAAAAAGACACAAACATTGTACCATTTGAAAGGATTCTTGCTGGTAAACAGGTAAAAGGACCCCCACACCTATCTATTGCTGCCTTCATAAAGTACCCTTAAGGCCCAATAGCCAAAAATGCTGAGCTCCTAATATTAGATATCTAAGTTAGAGGACTATGGCCCTTATTTTAGAAGCATCTATATGTGTAAGTAGCAAGATTTATATATGTAGATAGCATACACATGCAAACAGTGATTTTAGAAAATCGCTTTTTGCACATGTAGCTTCCCAGGACACATGAGGGAGAATTTTCAAAGCCATTTAGGCAGTTTGCAAATGTGCTAACTGCCTTTAATGATGCTAACTGGGATATTCAGGGGCACTAATGCGGTTAGTGCGGCTGAATATCCCCGGGTGACACCACTGAACCCCCTGATGCTAGCTGGCGAGCCGTGGGGCGTTCTGGCGAAGGAGTGAAGGTGGCGCCCGGTGATATTCAGCCGCTAGACACTTATCCCACGTTAGTGAAAGGCACTTGAAAGACTCACCTAACGTTTGCCACCGTAGCTAACTCGACAGCGGCTGAATATCGCCACTACTCGGTCTGCCGCAGTGCTATCTGGCCGATCTGGATATTCAGTGCTGGTGGTCGGATATTTATTTATTTAACCTGTTTTTTTATACCATCTTATCCTTAAATCAAAGCAGTTTACATTAAACTCAGAACATGAGCATGATACATTATAATTAAAATTGAGGTAAACAGGGGGAGAAACTATTTACAACTTGATCAACATATTTACACAATAACATGTGTTTGTGTTTGTTTGGAGAGATTATGTATTTGTGTACATGTGGGTTGGTCCATGATTCTTTAATAATTTATGTCTATATGGGTCAGTCCGGATCAGTCAGGTTGGGGCGAAGAAATTGTATGTTTAGATTATGTGACTATAGTGTTCTGTGAACAGGAAGGTTTTAAGTTTTTTACGGAAGTCTTTAAATGTCTCCGATTCCACGTATGTCTTCAGGAAGGGAGTTCCAGAGTTGTGGTGTGGCAAGGGAGAATGCTCTTTTGGAGGTTGATTGTTTGCTCTTTCTGTAATCAAGAGGGATGTTGATCATGTGTTTGTTTCTGGTTCTTTTAGAGCAGGGGGAGGCTTCTTTTATGATTAGTGAGTCGAGCACATCTGCTGAAAGGTGATGAATGATTTTAAAGATGTTTAGTATGGTCTTGAATTTGGTCCATGATTGAATTGGTAGCCAGTGTAGTTGATGCAATACTGGTGTGATTTGGCCGGTTTTGCTGGTTCCATTGATGATTCGTACTGTTGTATTTTGAACCATTTCCAGTGGGTGTATGACTTGTGTTGTTAGACCCTGGTATATCGAGTTTCCATAGTCCAGAATTGGTGTGATGATGTTTTGGCAAACAGTTCGGAAATGGTCTTGTTGTAGGAGTGGTTTGAGTCTTCTTATAAGGTTCAATTTGTGGTATGCTTTTGTTGCAGTTAGGTTTATGTCTGACTGAAGGTTGATGTTTTTTCTATTATAATGCCAAGATAGTGCACTTCTTCTTTTACAGGAATGGTTTGGTTTAGAATTTGGATTTGTTGAGGAGGGTTGCAGTTTGCGTTACCACTGACGTATAATGCTTCTGTTTTTTTATAATTCAGTGATAGGTTATTTGTGTTGAGCCAGAGGGTTACATCTTCTATGCATTTTGTTATGGTTGTAAGGTTTGGTGCTCCAAGATAAATTGGGGTGTATAGCATGAGGTCATCAGCATATAGGTGAAATAATATTCCGTGTTTTTCAATGATGTTACAAATAGGGTGTATGTATATTGTCAACGCCCTCACCACTCGCCTCTAGTTTTAGAGGGGCGTGGTTATTGGAGGAACCTTCTCCTATCAGCCTTAGCAGCCTATTTCCTTGTGGTGTCTTCTGGGAAATGTAGTACTGCTAAGATGTGCTTCAGGTAGAAAGTTGTAGTTAAGGCCACCGAGGTAAGGCATATAACAGAAAATTTATTTCGCACAAAAAGATTCAAAGTACCAGATACAGGATTATTTCTGTAGGATTTGCTCAAGGTACAGCAGATGGTTGGCAAAGTAAACAAAAGAACCCAAAAATGGCTGTTTAAAGTCTTCTTACTTTCAGAAGCACAGCCTTTGATAGCAAGGCTGCCACCTTCCTTTTGGTCCTTGCTAATTACAGCATAAAGTCCAAACAAGCTTAATCTTCTGTGGCAGTTTGGCTTCTATCAGCCTCAATTCCTTCTAGGCTGCATTTTAGGTACAACAGAACTCAAAACAAGAAGCAAACATTCAGACTGCCATCAAAAACTCTCAACAGACTTTTCACATAACAGAGGAGCAAAGAAAAACTCTTCTAGCAGGTAAATTGGCTTTTTGCCGTTTCACAGTTCAAACCACAGGTGGATAACAAGCATGAATCACAGCTTCCTGCTTATCCTTATATTTCAGTAAACTTCCCTTTTAAAACATATGTGAATTTACCACCACACTGCCTGTTTCTTATGGTTACCTTTTCAAGGAGGATAATTCTTTCAGGGCTGGCTTTTCCTCAAGCTTGGCACAGAGAGCAATCCATAAGGATGTCTTCTTCCCTCAACTCTGCCACTGGCTCTCCCAGCTGCATGGGTTCTGACTCACACACCCGGTCAGACTGCTCAGCTGACAACCTCTCCGGTGCTCTGAGAGCTTCTCCACTTCCTGGCTCCAAGCTCTGCTGCCAACCTGTTGCAGGGAATTCAGCCCTCTCAGCTCCGGGTAGCTCGGCTCTTCTGCATGAGTCAGCACCTTCTCTAACTCCTTCTCTTCTCCGGTCTCTGCCTTCTCCTCCCACTCCTCCTTTCTCTCTTTCTGTATACTCTACCATAGGCTTATACCTCCAGGGTTCTAGCCCCACCTCCTTCCTTCCCAGGTGTTGGCAATCCCCCTGCCTTCTGGTATTTGAGTAATCAGGGAACTTGTTGAAGTAAGGGTTTTGGACCTCGTGCCCGTAATCTCTCCCTCTTACTCTATTAGACACTGCATGAAACCTGTTCCAGCTGGGGTTTTCCTGGTTCTTAGGTGTGGCTGTGGCTTTCTCACCCTGCACTCCTAAAAGGGGACCCTTTACTAGGGTGAATTCTTTACGTTTCTCACCTCCCCCATACTCAGGATAGATGACCTTGCCACAATATGTTGAAGAGTATTGATGATAGTGCTGATCCTTGTGGGATGCCTTGTGGTATATTGAAGGATTGTGAGAAGTTTGTTCCACATTTAACTTGTTGTATTCTATTGGTTAGATATGAAGTGAACCATTTTAATGTGGTTTTGCAAATGCCAATTTCTTGGAGGCGTCTGATTAGAATGGAATGTGAAACAGAGTCAAATGCAGAGGATATATCCATGAGGATGAGGAGAAAGCCATTTTTTTGTTGTCAATTCCTTTTAGGATGTTATCGAAGAGTGATGTTAGGAGAGTCTCTACATTGTGGTGTGGTTTGAAACCATGTTGTTGTGGGTTGAGTGGTGCGTTGAAGTCTATATGTTGTTGGAGTTGTATTTGTTCTTTTTTCTCCAGGATCTTAGCAAGGTAGACTGGAGATTGGTCTATAAGTTGAAGGACTGGTTTTGCAGAGTGTGGTGTTTTTTAGGATTGGTCGTATAGAGAAGGGGTGTCCAACCCTGTCCTGGAGGGCCACAATCCTGGCAGGTTTTTGGGATAGCCCTAATGAATATGCATGAGATATATATGCACTAGAGATATCCTGCCAACCTGACTGGTTTGTGGCCCTCCAGGACTGGATTTGGAGTCCCCTGCCTTACACCTCTGTCATTTAAGATTGGGAGTGGGCAAGGTACAGATGTCCTAGACATCAAAAGGGTAGATAGAATTTGTCACATTCCTCCTTGATTCTCACCACCACCAAAAAGAACATTTTGGTGGTGGTGGTGGTGGTGAGAAGTGAGGAGGAATGTGACAATTTCTATCTACTCTTTTTGATGTCTAGGACATCTGCACCTTGCCCACTCACAATCGTAAATGACAGAGGTGCAAGGCAGGGGACTCCAAATCCAGTCCTGGAGGGCCACAAACTATTCAGGTTGGCAGGATATCTCTAATGCATATATATATCATGCATATTCATTAGGGCTATCCCAAAAACCTGCCAGGATTGTGGCCCTCCGGGGCAAGGTTGGACACCCCTGGTATAGAGGCTTGTTTTAGATGAGGAGGCATGTATCCTTCAAATAGGGATAGTTTGACTATTTTTTGTATTAAGGGCTGAGTTGTTCTTTGGTGGTTTTTATCCATTGCACTGGACATGGGTCGTTAGGAGAAGTGGTGGTGTTGAGTGAGGAGATTGTTTATTCTATTTCTTTATGGAATGGAATGCTGAATTCCATGGTTGTGTGGATGCTTGGGTTTCCTTGTTGACATATTTTACATTTGTAGTAGTTGGATGCTTGAGTTCATCATATTTTTTGGTCAAATGGTCTGCCATGTCTTGAGGGTGGACTTCCTCGTTTTCTTGATATGTGTTGTCTTTGTTGAGTCTGTACAATGTTGAACAGCTCTTTTGGTTTATTTATTGACCACATGATTATGTTTGTGTGGTGCTGTTGTTTGCTATTGTTATTGAGGGTGCTGTAGTCTTTTAGTTTAGAATAGAATAGTTGTTGCGTGTCTGGGTCTTTGGTTCATCTCCATTTTCTTTCTATTTTTTTTAATTCCCTTTTTGCATCTCTGATTGTTGTAGAGTACCAGGGTGTGGAATGTTTGGTACGTGCGTGAGGGTGTAATTTGGGAGGAGCAGTAGCTGCAGTAGATAGTGTTTTAGTCCAGTTTTCAATGATCTTGTCAAGGTTGTCTGTATTTTGTTGTAGGTTGGGGAGTACTTCATTCAGGAAGGTTTCTTTGTTAAAGAATTTGAACCTTCTTTTGGTTTAGTGTTTTCTCTGGGTGTAAATTTTCTGTGTGATCTGAATTTTAATGGTTATTATGTGGTGATCAGACCATGGTGTTGGTACGATTGTAGGGTTGGAAACTGTGTTAGGTGGGTGAATTGATGTGGGAGTGAATATGAGGTCCGGTGTTGTTCCGTGTCTGTGGGTAGATTCTTTAATAATCTGTTGGTAGTGAAGTGCTTCCATTGCTTTAAGGAAGGCTTTGGAATTTTTATCAGGTGTTTGTCCGAGGTTGAAGTCTCCTAGGATGAAGAGAGGCTTGCTTGATGTGTCCTGTGCACATACCATTTCCAGTATCTTTGTTAGATTTTCTGATTTGGCGTTGGGTGGTCTGTATGTTAGGCATATTGCCATGTGCTTGTTGGAGATGTGGATTATACTGGTCTCTTCTGAGCTGCTTACTTGGGTAATTTTGAACTTGTAAAGATTTTTGGTTAGTATTAGTACTAACCCTGGCAATGAATATCCAGGCTTAAAGTTTGACAGCGCTGGCTAGCTGCTTTATCAGCTCTTGTCATTGCTGAATACCCCCCCCCCTAGATTCTCAGAAGTGCAGGGAGGACCTGGTTTGGGTGGTCCCCAAAAATAGATACATATTTTACAATGGGAACACATGTCTCTCTGAAACTTGTTTACATGTCAGCTTTTGCACCTGTCCCAGGGGACATACACATGCCTATAAATGAGCAGGTGCAAAACAACATCAATCCTCCCCTTACCCCTATCACCTTTCCAAACAACATCAAAGACCCTGCGACTATCACAATACCACTGCCAGCATCAAACATCCCTCCAGCCCATCACCTTTCCAAACAATGTCAAAGACCTTGCAGCTATCACAATACCACTGCCAGCATCAAACATCCCTCCAGCCCATTACCTTTCCAAACAACATCAAAGACCTTGCGACTATCACAATACCACTGCCAGCATCAAACATCCCCTCTACCCCAATCTCCAAATGTGAGCAATGCCCTCAGCCTCCTCCCCATGAGCATCGCCCATACCACCCCACCCTTTCCAATACCACTCCTAGGACTTATCAAAGGTTGTGGGAGTCAGAAGCAATCCCCAGACACTTCTGCCTTGTGGCCATAGAGGTGCAAATAGCGCAGATCAATCCTTAATGATAATCTTATAGTACTATCACTAGGGTAGGGTGGGAGTGTTGATGCTGTTGGGGGAATCAGATAAGTGCAGTGTTGGAAGGTCAGTGCCACCTGGAGCAGGCTTTGTAAAAGGCTGTAGCACATTTGAGAGAGCAGGATACTCCTTCTTCCCATGTGCAGCTTTTTAAAATTGCTGCTCCCACTGCAGATGCTGGCTTTTTTGTAAAATGCAGAATGAACTGAGCATGGGAAGTCAGCATCAGGCAGTGAAGAGCGGCGAAAGTATGCAGCCCCGTGGCACCGAAACTTGAAGGTCAACATCGCGGGGTTGTTTGTGCTATTGCAGCTGCTGTCAGTCCATGAGGGGAAAGCAGCGGTGATAATGGGTGCTGAGGGGGGGGCACACCACACTTCACCACACCACAGGGGGGGGTGCGCAAGGGATGAGGGTCGCTTAAGGTGCCTCATCTGCTTGCATCAGCCCTGGGTTTCGTGCATGTTAAAGTGATGCAAAGCCCCATTTTGCATAGGGCATCAGAGTCAGAAAAGAGACGTCCGTACTTACGTGTGTGCATTGCAGTGTTTTCAGCTTATGCGGGTAAGTGTCAGATCGATACAAAGGGGCAGAGTTATAAACATCAGATGTTTAAGTGGTTGAAGCTCAGAGGGATGAGCACAGTTGTCTCCTCACTCGCTTATCAAAACTCCTGGTCCAACGCACAGTTAGTTCACACTTGCGTGTGATTCAGAGATGTAATTGCCAGTGGAGATTTTCCTTTTAAATACACATGTATTCCCCATATACAAGTCCACCCACACTGTGCCTGCACCACACTCCCTGGAAAACTGTATCTGTCTGGATCCCTTTATAGCAAGAGGATGAAATCAAAGCAAACTTAAATATCGTTTATACTTCAATAAATAGAGTGTGGTGACCTGCATAGAGCAGGCATTGGGGGGGGGGGGGGGGTTGACCTGCACAGAATGAGGGGTGCAACTTTAAACAAAGGCATAGAGGGGGAGTGACCAGCATGGAGTGGCGGGTACAACCTTAAGCAATGGCATGGGGAAGGGGGAGTGACCTGCATGGAGCAGCAGTTAAAACCACTTTAGCCACCTTACTGGACAGACTAGATGGACGATACTGGTCTTTATCTGCTGTCATATACTATGTTACTATGCTACTATGGCTTTTCTAAAATCACTGTTTAAACTCATATGTCCATTTACACTTGTAAATTATCCTTTTAAATGTGTAAATACCACCCAATCCTTTTTAAAATGACCTTGAATATGTGTTAAAATCTTAACACCACAAGTTAAAATCCTCATAAAACCACTTATATGGAATTTTAAGTAAATGTAACTGGGGGGCAGGGGAAGGAGTGGTCAAAAATGTGAATGGCCTTACTTGAGAATAACCCATGTTATTGCTCCAGAATGGTTTTACTTTGGAATTGTAAATACCCCTTGTACGGTGCACTTAACTGCATCTGCAGTGTGGTAGTGTAGACTAATGTGTATTACTGCCCTGCACAATTCTGGCCACATCCTCATTTTGCCCCAAAAGATAGTGCAGATGGTTTGTTGTTAATAAGTGCTAAAATCACCATTAATGTTTATTAGTCAAAAATTATGAGCTCAGTTTAGTACACGTGCCCCTAAATGTTGATAACAGGGACTCCTGCCCCATAGGAGCTCTGAAGACTGCTTCTGCAACACTCCCTGCCCCAGGTAGCCAGAGAAGCAGAAGATTTGACCTAGGAATTGAACGCAAGTCTTCCACATGACAGTATGAACTACTTGTCACTGGGTAGGACCTGTCATTGGGCACAGGGTCATTCAGGATGTTTAGCATGAACTCAGGCTCATTTCTCAACTTTCCAGGCCATGAGGTGGCAGAAAAATGTCTTGTGATCTAAGACTAACTAATCTATCTTTTTTAGCAAACTTTTATAATTTAAGCCAAGCTAAGTAAATATGCAGCTCAGGGCCACCCTTGCAAATGATCTGGCTTAAGAATACGAAACAAGATTCAGGGCTGGCTTGAAGTTTGATCACCCAAACTCATAGGTATGAAGTCAGATAAAACGGAGTTTAGAAGCTCCGAGATCTTCCTTCCGTTTAAGAGACAGCTTGAAGGAAATCTGAATTGGTCTGGCAAGAATTTAGAGCTAGGCAAAAGGCAAAATGGATTATAGGGTCTTTTAACAGGCTTAGACAATCTTAGAAAATGAAATGAAAAGAAAATTACTGCTAATACTTTTTCATATTTAGGAAATAATTTTATAACACGGGGCTTAGGCAGAGACGGCACATGAACCCATATGTTGTGACTGTTTCATAAAAAATAAAAAAGTCACATGTACATATATGCTTCTATAAATTTCCCCCATACCAGAAGGCAGACACGGGTGTTTACACCTGCTCTGAGACACACACACATTGCGCTCTACATCAGTAGCACCCACTCGTGTGCTTATCCCCCCAGTCAATTTCCCTACCTCTGTGCATAAATTTCCATGGGTATCGGTATAGTTTTATAAAAGTCTATTCCTGCCCCTAAAAGGCCATTTTAGCCACAGAAATGCCTTCTACATTTACCCCCATATCAAAAAATCTCATTAGTCGTGCGGGTCTAGCAGGCATCTCCTATCAGTTAAAGTTTTCTGGATGTCGCAGCAGATTCATTGACATTTCAGTCCTAAATTATATGAAAAGATAATTGCTGGACTTGAAGTTAAATAGCTGTTGTGAAAGGCATGGTCATCGAGGTGTGGAAGTCCACAATAAATCAAATCAAAGGCAATGAAATTTGTAGCAGAGCCCTTTAACTAAAGTTGCACAGAATGGAAGCTGCATGTAGAATGAAACACTCACAGCCGGGGTCAGGCCAGCCATTAGGCCAACTAAGTGGTCAGCTAAGGTGGCAGCTTCGGGGGGGGGGGGGGGGAGGGTGCGGCAAAGAGCAGAGAATTCAAAGCTAAACAGTAGATTCTGACAGCCAGGATTAAGATTTGCTTAGGGCACCAGCACCTTGAGCTAACTCTGGGGCCGGCCCTGCTCACAGCCCTCTAAAAAAAGGAAATGCTGAACATGGCTGATCTGTGACCTCTAATGCAATGATGGACAATTCTACCGCTCAGAGATGCAACCCAAGCTGGTTTTCAGGATACCCCCCACAAATGCACATGCAAGAGATAGACAGTATGGGGTCTATTCTGTCCCGCAAATAGCGGGGAAGGACATCTTGTTGGGATGTCCATCCCTTCTATTCGTCCTCCTTGCCATCCCTGACTAAGCCTACCCATATGAACAAGGAGTTTGTATGGGAAGGCTTAGACAGAGGTGGGAAGGGGCGGTGTGGAAGTGAAGTTAGGGCAGGCAGTGGGCGGTCCATGGCCCCAGACATACAGGGCCAATTCTGAAGCTGTCCCTGTACTCCAGGGCCAGCAGATTGGACAGGGGACTTATTTCACCTCGGACGTGGGATAAGTCCCCCTAGACGTTGGGGGATGATAGGCCCAGCCAGCAGCGAAGAGGTGAGGGGGTGCAGGAGATTCCCCGCAGCCCAATCTTGGCCATGGGAGACCAGATTAGGGGTCGGGCTGCGGGGAAAAGAAAAAGTCAGTAGCGGCTGGGGATCGTGGCTCCTGAATGGAGCCAAACCTGCGGCTCCATTCAGGAGCCTGACTGAGTTAGCCGGGCAGAGGCCTGTACATGTAGGCCAATGGGAATTGGGTCCTGGCCTGCACATACAGGCCTAGACACAATTCTGATCCTATGGAGGCTAGATGTGCCCTGCAGGATCAGATTCACGTCTACTTCTGTGCATCCTGTTCCGACCAGATGCTCAGAGGCCAGACACACAGAATGGAATGTGACTCTATTTGCATGCATCCTCTCCATTGCATACAAATATAGTATTTTTTTAAAAACCTGAACACCAGAATTGTCCACCACAGCACTATTATTTGAGAAAAGGCATAGCTGCACGAGAAAGGACCCAAGAAAGAAAGGGCCCACACCCACAATCCGATGCACATAAACAGTAGGGTGATGAAAAATAAAACAATGATGGTGTCACAGTGATTACATCAGTATAACCCCACATGGTCATGTTTCAGCATGAGCCTTCGTCACGGACAATTTTGAGGTAACCGATGTTCAGAATAATTAATAATTTATATAATTATCCATTGCAGACGTTTTAGATGTAGGCCCAATATTCAAAAACAACTGCACTCCTAAATTTAGGCTTCTAAGTTAGGCTCCAAAATTTGTGCCCTATTTTCAGCTACACTTAGGGGCATATTTATTAAGCTGTGCTAATGGCTAGCATGCATTATTTGTGACTAAGTCCCATTGAATATGGGACCTAGTTACAAATAGTGCATGTTAATCGTTAGTCAGCTTAGTAGCATGCCTCTTAGGAGCCTAAGTTTTCAACTGAAAATTTATCCTAATTTAGGAGCTTAAAATTTCATATAGTGTAGATCATCTAGTTCAGAGAAGAGACATCCAGGCTGGGACATTCAATAATTGCAGTGAGTTTGCAAAAAGGTATGAGAAATGTGGAATGTTTTCTAATATAAGTGTAAGATCATGGATTTGGTAGGTCGTAGAACAGGAACAGCCATTTCCCCCTCCCCACCCCAAAAAATCCACAAGCAAAAAAAGAGCAACACCGCTCAGTGCTTTGTGCGTGTAAATGATGCCACTCACGTGTATAAGTACCGCACTTTACAAAATGATGTTTCATGGAGTTTGTTAAGGAACCAAATTGTAAAGCTCAAATTTTTCAAGTGGCTATGTACACCAGAAAGCTAAGCACTATTCCCTCCTCAGTCCTCAGGCCCAAATGAGCAGTTAGTTGACAGCTATGTCTAACTCAGAGCAGATGTAAATGCTGGCATTTAAATTTTCCAAACTATATGTATATTCCAAATGCAAATTAGGGAAGAGATGTATACTTCCATGGACTGCCCAAACCACTCCTAGAACATATCAAAGGTTGTACATGTGAGTAGAGGCTTTTCTAAAACCACTGCTTAGATGGCATCTAACCTCTTTAAAATCCTCTAACTAGTTTCCCAGATAAAAAGGTTTGAAAATAGTTCTCTTAATAGGTTTAAGATATGTTTGCATAAACTGAAGACCTAGTCTATGCAAATTTTCTCATACACTGTATATTCACTGGGGATATTCTGAAAACTTAGCTGTTTGTGGAGCTAATAGGTCAGTTTGGGACTCACAATTACACTGGTTCTGAAACAGACTAAGGGACGTGTTTACTAAAACGCGCTACCCGGTAGGCAGGGTTTAGCATGCGGTTTCTTGTTTAACATTTATTAGAATCATTCTTTGTTGGAAACATACAGGGTTGTTTGGCTTCTGTGTGCCAAAACCCTGCACTATCTTGGTCGTGCATGTTGGGGGGGGTTGACTGGCAGGATGGGACTATTCCCACCATGATGCAGCTACCGTGGGCTTTTGTAGCCCACGCTGCCTAAACTCGGCACAAGTAGTCCGAGAGCAACTAATGACCTCAAGAGTGTCATTAACTGTATCCATGGCCATTTTACCAGGCTAAAACACAGTATCTGCGGGGGTGGGGGGACAGCTGTGCCCATCTCTCTGCATTTAGCCCACACCCCCCATGCTGGTAACATGGCCCAGATGCACATTACCAGTGCAGCGCTTAGTAAACATGCCCCTTACCTCCATGCACTTTAACTGCAGGAAATTTGTCTTCTTATTGCATCAGCTGTAGAGGAAGGTGGTGGGAAACAGGAGAGGAGAATTGTGTAATTGTGAAATTTCATTTATAATGCTGAAGATATTATAATTGATTTCCAATCCTCCTGACACAGAACAAACCGATTTTTGTTTCAAAATTTGTTTGCTTGATGTATCACCTCAACATAAGATCATGAGGCTCATGGCATCATGTTTTTTCCATCTCACATTTGCTTATCTTTTTCTGTTGAAATGCAAATGTGAAGCAGACAGGCACACAACTGAAAGAATAAGTACATTGATACCACTCTTTCAGTGAGCCTCTACAGGAGAGAGACACATTTGCATTGCACGTTACCACAGTTGAACTAAATGTTTGTCCAGCTGCAGCTGGGGAATACTAATTGATCAATATGTCCATAAAGTGCTTGGAACAAATAATTTATATGAGTATAATATTGCTATTACCTTATGATAAGCACTCACACACTTCTTCTTTCTTAATTCAAACTTTAAATCAGAAATCACATAACACAATAAAACACCAGACTAAAAGTCAGAGGCAAAACCAGGCTGCAGGTTTATTAACCAAACCAACGCATAACTCAAACAACCAAGAATGCATAAAAAGATCACTCCTGATCGGCATTCCACATTTTGGTGTCATGCGTCACTTTAGCTGAAAACCTGCAGTGATGCCGAGCTGAAGGGTAGCATTGTGCAAGTTCGGCATCTCCTAATCCCCTTCTTGCCCCAGGACATGATGGCGGTGCTCATATCCCCTAGTAGTCCCAGTAATAATCACCATTCTTCAATCCTTCCCCTGGAAGCCAATCATGGTCCAGGGGAAAGATTGTAACTTTCAACTAAACTCTGCCCATAGCTGCAGCAAAATTACCCCCAAATATCCTAAAACTTATCCTACTTATCCAACATACTTACCAAAGGTGCATCTAAAGCAGGGAGGGTGCCTTAACAGCTCAAGACATATATATATCCTTGCTCTCACTGCTACCAGAGATTTAGCTGAGGTAAGCAGCTAATTCACTTCCTGCCCAACTTCTTCCCACTCTTTTCACAACCTATCCTCCCTCACTACCTAACCAACCAATAAACAGAGTATACAGTCCAGTGACTTGGCTATGTTGTCACCCCTCCAGAAGAATGTAAGAACATAAGAAAGCAATGCTGGGTCAGACCATCAAGCCCAGTATCCTGTTTCCAACAGTGGCCAATCCAGATCATAAGTATCTGGCAGGTTCCCAAAAAGGTACACAGGTTCTACAATGCTTGTCCTGAGGCAAGCAGAGGATTTCCCGGGTCCTCTTTAATAATGGTTTATGGACCTTTCCTCCCGGAACATGTCCAAACCTTCTTTAAATTCAACTACACTAACAGCTTTTACTGCATCCTCCAGTAGCGAATTACAGAGTTTGATTACGCATTGAGTGAAAAAATATTTTCTCTATTAGTCTTAAATGGGTTACATTGTAGCTTCATTGCGTGTCCCCTAGTCTTGCTACTTTTTGATGGTGTAAACAACCGATCTATGTTTACCAGTTCCACTCCATTCATTAATTTATAGACCTCTATCATATTTCCGTTCAGCCATCTTTTTTCCAAGTTGAAGAGCCCTAAGCTTTTAAGCCTTTCCTCATAGGGGTAGCCTTCCATCCCCTTTACCATTCTGGTGGCTTGCCTCTGCACCTTTTTTAATTCTGATATATCCTTTATAAGATACAGCGACCAGACTTGCACACAATATTCAAAGTGTGGTCACACTATGGAACGATACAGAGGCATTATAATAATCTTTGTTTTATTCTTCATTCCTTTCCTTATGATTACTAGCATTCTATTTGCTTTCTTGGCAACCACTGTACACTGGTCAGAGGGTTTCAAAGTATTAGTCACGATGACGCCTAAATCTTTTTCCTGGATGGTGATTCCTAATGTGGAAGCCTTGCATCATGTAACCATAGTTTGGGTTGCTCTTTCTTAGGTGCATAACTTTGCACTTGTCCACATTAAATTTCATCTGCCATTTGAACATCCAGTCTTCGAATTTATCAAGGTCCTCTTGCAAATTTTCACAATCCTCTTGGGTTTTAACAACTTTGAATAAGTTTGTGTCATCTGCAAATTTGATCACCTCACTCAGTATTCCTATTTCCAGGTCATTTATGTATATATAAAAAGCAGCGAGCCCAGTACAGATCCCTGGAGTTCTCCACTATTCACCTTTCTCCATTGATAAAATTGGATTACTCTCTTTTAACCAGTCCCTGATCCTCAATAGTAGACTGCCTCCTATCCCATGACATTCTAATTTCACCAAGAGTCTCTCATGAGGGACCTTGTCAAAGGCTTTCTCGATCCCACACACTCACATTGATCATCCTAACTACCATTCTATACACTTATTTATGTAATCCACAAGAAGCAACACTGATCACTCATACTGTAAAATGTTCTCTACCACATATAATTTAGTTGTCAATCATTCTTTTGTTCCTTAAATGTTATAGCATCTTGACTTTCCATGCTCTATGAGGCCTATTCCATTCAGGCCATGCAGCCCCTGTGCGGCCAATCAGAATTAGGGCGCACAGAGGTAGACCCGATTTCTGATCTTGCAGGTGCTAAACATGCCCACAGGATCAGAATTGGGTCTACGACCTAGACATGCAGGCTGGGCCCCAATTCTGATCAGCCTGCACACCCAGCCACATGCCCGACTACCATTCAGAAGCTGCGATTCCCTGCCGTGGAAAAAAAAAACCCCTTCCCCGCTGCTGAACTCCCAATCCGGCCTTCCATGGCCAGTGTCGGCGGCTGCAGGGAACCCCCTGCACCCCCGCACCTGTTTTCAGCGGCCCGGCTCAGGGATCCCATGATCCTTCAAGGTGTATTAAGTCCTCCGTCTAGATCCGAGGCCCTGGATGTACAGGGCCGACCTCTGAATCGGCCCAGTATTTCCGGGGTTGTGGCCTTCCATGCCCCTCCCCCCTTTGCTCTGCCTCCTGAATACCCCCTCCCTCCCCCATCTAGGACTCCCTGTACAAACCCACTGTTCGTACGGGCAGACTTTTGTCAGGGCCAGCAGGGGACGAATAGTGGGAAAGAATGACCCCCTATGTAAATAACGTTTTCTTCCATTGTTAAATATTATTGCACATTCATTTCCAGTTCTATGTAAAGTTAACTTAAATTGTTCCTTGCAAACTGTATTGACCTTAGAAAATATGGCATATAAAAATTGCTAAATAAATAAATACATTTCCAGAGATGCTTATTCAGGCTCAGATTAAAGGGTAAAATGCGCATTTATTGTAATACTAAATAAACATCTTCAGATACTCACCATTTCCTTAATGATCCGCTTGCCAGTTTGCTATTTCAAATGTAAATATGTGGAACTGTATGAAACATACAATGCTATTTAATTTCCTGCCAAATATATGAATTAAAAGCAGTTATAAGTAATCTGCAAATGAGCACAAATCGTATTCATGGGAAGGTGAGAAAAACTTAGGGGCCCTTTTACTAAAAAGCATCGCGCAATCAACATGGCTTTTGGGATACATTAAGCATGTGCTGAAGCCAATGGTAGCCCAAAGCGCGGGGCCAAGATAGCACAGGCTGATTTCCATGCTGACTGTGCTATGCGTGTTGGGGTGGTAAAGGGTTGGGTTAGGGGCAGAGGGTAGGCCTGGTGAACACAGCACATTTGGTGCACAGGTACATACCGGGCATTATCTGCACCTTGTGTAGTTACACAGGTTCACCTAATGCCACCTCAATAGGTGGCCTTCAGTGCAGCCGTGGTAATCATGCACGCTGCTGTCGTGGCGTGTTAGAGTACTGTTTTGTGTGGGAACTGCTGGGAACATAGTGGCCATGCCCCTAGCAGTGCACCGTGGTTGCAACTACTGCATATTAGTTTTAACGCTAAATGCGCATTAGTTGCTAAACACTTTAGTAAAAGGGCCACTTAGATCTGCTCACAAAACACATCTGTATTTGTGTATCTCAAGTTCGAAAGTGTACTGGGAAATACAAATATCCAAGTGGCTGAGACACCGTAAGTATACAGTTTAATCAATTTCTTGAGAAGCCCTATTCAGTATTTATTGAGTATTGCCCTGTATTGGAACCTGAACCCTAAATAGTGCTTCCCGCTGCAGTGTATTTTCCAGTTGATTCAACCTAAAGCAAGCTAATCTCATTAGTGCCAATCCATTAATGTGCATCACTGCACCTATAGTCCAACATTATTGTAGCGTCAGTGCTATGACAACCATTCAGCAGGACAAGAACTCTTAGTCTGGGTCATTTCTTCTGTCAGGTTTGGGGAAGCTACAGAAAAGAAAAAAACATTAACTTGATCTATAGCGATTCTATTGTAGATGAGTTGAATTTTTCATTCCACTTAGATACACTGCCTTCGCATGCCGTTTTCAAGCACTGTTTGCTAGGGTCAAGCTTAGTTTTGCCTCAGTGCAGTACAGGATTATGCTTCATGGGTAGGATATAGTGGTGACATCCCTGGCATATAAGGCCCTTTTATAAAATGTAGAAACTTAAAAAAATAATGGCAGATAAAGCTCATACGGCCTATCCAGACTGTCCTTCCATACCAACTACTAAGATTTACAATCCGCTTATAGATCCTGTGTTTGTCCCATGCCTTCTTGAATTCAGATACACTCCTCGTCTCTACCACCTCCATTTGGAGACTATCCCTCGCCATCTACCACTCCTTCCAGAAAGAAATATATATTTCTGCATATTATTCCTGAATGTATCCCCTTTCACCTTCATCCTACGCCTCCTCATTGCAGAGCTTTCTTTCAGCTGAAAAAGGCTCTCCTGTGCATTTATGCCACAGAGGTATTTACATGTCTCTATCATACTGTATCTCCTCTCTCCTGCCTTCCTTCCAAAGTGATCTTTAAGTCTGTCGCCTTATGCTTTATGATGATTTTAGTGGCCATTCTTTGCACTGAACCCATCCTGCTTATATTTTTGCACCTACCACTCATTAGGAACAATGGCCTTGCACCGTGGGGGAGTGCCCATCCTGTGTAGTTTACCTTCTTACTTTGGGGGGGACAAAGGGTAAGGAAATCATACTGGCAGTGGGGGGCAGGGAGACCAGTTCATCATTAGTGCCTGCAGCATCTGGGGGGACATGGCCCTCATGCCCCACTAAACTATGCTTATGCCCAACAGGTCCCCCCAGTCACAACACTGAAAAGTTCCCTAATGCTAGGCAGCAGCATTCACAATTAACCGGGTTCATTTACCACCACCTCAATCAGCGGCATTAAGTGCGCCTGTACTAATATCATTTTTATGCTGCTGATTCTCAAATCTATCTTTCTTCACCTGATATCTCTCCGACACTCTAGGCCCACATCTCTGCCTGCCTGTCTGAGATCGCCACCTGGATGTCCCACCGCTGTTTGAAATTAAACACAGCCAAAACTGAACTTCTCATTTTTCCCCCAAACCTTCCTCCCCATTCCTCCTTTCTCTATTTCTGTAGACAACATTCTTCTACTTCCTGTTTCCTCAGCCTGTAACCTTGGTGTTATCTTTGACTCCTCCCTCTTTTTCTCCTCTCATATCCAACAGAGCTAAAACTGGTTGTTTCTTTCTCTATAACATTAACAAAATTAGCCCTTTTCTTTCTGTACACGCTACTAAAACACTTACCCACTCTCTAATCACTTCCGGTCTCGACTATTTGCAACTTCCTTCTTGCTGGTCTCCCTCTGAGCCACCTCTCCCCACTCCAATCTGTTCAAAACTCTGCTGCGTGGCTAATCTTTTGCCAGCCGCAATTTACTCATATAACCCCTCTTTTTTCTGTGTTTGCACAGCGCTGCGTATGCCTTGTAGTGCTATATAAATGATAAACAGTAGTAGTAATAGTAGTCGTAATAACTGCACGGTAACTATCTTCATGCTAACTGCGATGTACAGTCAACACCCACTCTGCCCATTACCCACTTAGTCTCTGCCCCTTCACGCACTAAGCAGTAAGCACATGATCTGTACTGCCCTGGCTGCTTTTAGCATACGGCAGCTGTTACCGCGAATCCGTGTTAACCATTGGTCTACTTTAGTAAAAAGGGCCTCTAAATGTGACTGCATATTGTACATGTGGTGGGTCCAAAAAACACTGATCCTTATGTAAATCCCTTCTCCTATCCCAGGCTAGTGATTAGTCTGGGAACCTTCTTCGGGGATTATTGGGTTCATGCAGGAAATGGATGAAGATAAGCAGGTGTCAAAGTGATTCATATTCAACATGACCTGTTGCCTCAGGTACAAAGACATAGATTGTGAGCCTTTCCAGCACAGGGGGAAAATATATATACAGTACCTGAATGTACACTGCTTTGGCTGGTAGAAAAGCAGGCTATAAACCTAGAGAAATAAATGGAACAGGAGACTACCTCAAGTGGTTCTCCTTGATACCCTAGGTAAAAATAAACTCATGTATAGCACTGTAGCAGCAAAGCGCAGACAAACCAATGATACCAGGAGTCTGTTCAGAAGGTCCAAATCATTTATTTGTGCACAAGTCTCAAGCAAGTCAATTTCAAAATGGCTGAGCAAAGTTTTCAAGCATTACAACAACTTTTATAGACTTTTGTTCCATTCTAGGTATAGAAAAACATTTCATTGGTCCCGGTAACCTCCCGTACCTCCCGTACCTCTTCCATTGGTCCCGGTACTGATAAGTTTATCCAGTTATGTCCCTTCTGTGGGCATGACACCTGCCTGCCCCCCTTCTAGTCCCAATTACAATGGTCAGTTCATCAACTTGTTACTTTCACACTCTCAAGGCCATAGAACCAATTTGTGCCTGTAGAAGAGCAAGGTTCTGTAACTCATCTGTCAGCACTCCTCATTATTTCTTTGCAGATGTACTTTTTCTTATCAGTAACGTTTAAACATGTCTTTTCTGTATTTTTCCATTTCTCAGTTCTACAGTTCTGCCTACCTAAGCTAATTCAATACTTCTACTGAGTTCTATCTTACAATAGCAGCATATTGGGGGATGTGCAATCCTATATGCCTCTCCACAGGCCTCATTTACAGGTCAAGCTAGCCATGCTGGCCTGCCTATGTCAGACACCGTGGGTCACAGGCCTGCACCTGCCACATTCCCCCCTTTGATTAATCTCACCCTATTACTCAATAAGGTGTGAGAATTAAATCACTTTTTTAGAAGAATCACATCATGATTGAAGGATTTCTACTAGGACTAGCTTTGTATAAAGCCATTATTTTAGTTGCGGTCTTCCGCTCTACTGTGTTATCAATAGCACTATGAATGGAACGCATACAACATGGGATTAAACATGGTAATAAAAAGATAACAGCAACAAGGATTAGTACTAAAACAATGAAAGTCTTAAATCCCCCCAGCCAAGAGAAAAGGTTAGCAAACCAGTTAGGAAATTTCAATGCGTGCCAAGTCTGTACTGGCACATAAGCATGTCTTTGCATATCTTTAGCAATTTCTTCAACTACTTGACCTTTATCATCTATTTTCAAACAGCAATTAGTTAAATTCAGCTTACCACATACTCCTCCTTCAGCTGCTAGCAAATAATCAAGTGCTAAGCGGTTCTGGTATATAGCAGTGCGCATCTGAGTACTTTGTCTAGCTAAGAGCGTAAGAGCATGACTAGTTTCATTGGTTATTATTTCAACTACTGCTTGTAAGCGAATAATACGATTAATCATATAAATTGGGGTACGATAACCATACATACCATCATCATTCCAAGTGGCAGGTCCATAATACGCAATAATTCTTTCTGGTGGCCAATCATCACCCTGCCACTTTTCCCATTTGCCTATCTGTAAGGCTTCTCTTTTCTGTCTCAATGCTCTTTTGTGTCTGTGGGTAGTGTATACAGGGTATCCTAATTGTTCTCCATGTTCAGTGTTTAACAGGAAGAAAGAAGGTCTGATGGTTCCTAGGACACATGCTCCTCCCCAGTGTGGCGGGAGTTGTGCATATGCTCGGTTTCCACAGATCCAATATAGGCCAGGTGGGGCTTGCCAGGCTTGGACTTTGGCAAGGTTAGTCCATAGACCTGCAAGTTCAGGAAATCTAGCTAATGGGTTAGGAGGTTCAGGATGTCTAATTCCTGACCACCAGGCTGTCTTTTTGGTCGTGGCATTATAGTATTTCTGGCTAAGACAGACCAGCTGTCCTACCTTTTGGGTGAACTGGGGTCCAGTTCTGGCATAGCAAAGACGTCCAACGATTGAGTGCGCTAACACCCATTCACTGGTAGTCTTGTGTAATTCAGTCTGATTGTAAATCATGGAATAATTCAATTCTTGGGCTTCCCAGGGCCATTGGTCTCCCATTTGGGTTCCGCCACAGAAATAACAATCTGTGATCTTAAGACTAGATACTACTGCTCCGGCTAATTCTAGAAACAAATTCTGTGAAGGGTGAGGGATCTCAAACTTATTTACATGCATAGCTTCATAAAAAGTATTATGAATATGATATTTAGATGACTTGTGGGCTTGAGTATTCAGTCTGATATACACAATGGTCCCTGGATCTATTGCTCCTCCAGCAATGCGTAAACCAAACTTGTATCCTTGTTTCCATGCATGGGGATTATGTACACGCAAGTGTAAGGGGTTGCAAGCATCTTTCTGACATTTATCATTTGTGGTTGGCTTGGTTAGAGTAGCCATCCGTTTATCTATTTTCTCATCAGTTATACCAGTGTTCCAGGTAGCATAAAATACACATCCCCAATACGGGCAATAGTAATCTGCCGCTGGGGCAGTACTATAGCCTGGTTCCTTTTTCCCTGTACACTTTCTCCATCCTGTGGCACCTTCTGGACACATGTACTTATGGTCATTTCGATACACTTTCTCCCATGTACCACAGGTGGACTGACTATCTCTATTAATGGCATTACATGCATCAAAATTCAAAACAGCAGGTTTAGTAATGTCCTTAAGTGGTGGTGTAGAAGCTAATATAGGTCCATCTGCATCCTTCCATCTTATTTCCAACGTGTAATAGGATGGATTCTGATGCGGATTATAGCATGCTTTGATTTTGCCATGAGTGCAAACATTTAGTTCAGTGGTGTTATAGATACACCGAGTTACTGTTCCCTTGCAGGTATAGTAAGAATGGTAAAGCAAAGTCTGAGTTACTTTCAGTCCAGTTCTAGTAGAAGTTATGCAAGCAGTGCATGGAGGTAGAGCATAAGTCTGTTCAAAACCTCCAAAGAAGGCAACCAAGGCAAAGCAAAAACAAAGATACATGTTGATGTTGATTGGAGTTCTTCTGAATCCTCAGCTTGCTGGTCTTGATCACGACGGTCTTTTATTCTTCGTCCCGTTTGCTAATGAAGCAGTTTAACGGGTCCTGAGTGTTGATTGAAGATCCTCAAGATGTCCAGTACACATTAACCAACTTAGCAATTCAGCTGGCTTGTGAAGTCTGGCTTAATCAATGTAGTCTCAAAGTAGTGTGTCAAATCACACACGAGTTGGGTTCGTTGAAACAAAACTGTTGCTGCATGGAAAACAGCAATCCTCTTCGAAAGACTTGGCTACTGCAAAGCACTTGGGATGAAGTGTCTATGCTGCTGGTTGCCGTCTCAAAGTAACTCGCAAGGGTACATCAGGATGCTGCTCTGCTGTCCACTGCTCTGGTTCAGGATCGGCGGCGGGCTTGACTCTGCTGTGGTGGATCCAGGCGTCGATCTCGGCTACCTTTACTGCAGTTGGGGTAGACAGGATGACGGTGTACGGTCCCTTCCAATGGGGTTCCAACGGTATCTTCTTCCAATCTTTGATCCACACCGAAGTTCCAGGCTGGTAGGGATGCAAGGGTTCCGTCAAGTTGATAGGCAACTGGTCTTGGATCCACGTATGGAGAGTCTGCAGAACAAAACTAAGAGCTAGGAGTTCTTGTCTGGTTACTTCTGAACCAATCTGGGCTAAACTTCCTTTGACTCCCTGCACTATTGGTGGGGGTTTACCATACAAAACTTCAAAAGGGGAAAATCCTGTTGACTTTACAGGGGCTGAGCGTATTCTGAGTAAAGCTATGGGGAGCACTTGGGGCCATTTCAAGTGTGTCTCCTGACAAAGCTTAGACATTTGGGCTTTCAAAGTACGATTCATTCGTTCAACTTTCCCTGAACTCTGGGGTCTGTAGGCAGTGTGGAGTTTCCACTGTATCTGCAAAGCTTTTGCTAACTGCTGAGTAACTTGGGAGACAAATGAGGGTCCATTGTCTGACCCTATTACTGCTGGGATTCCAAATCTGGGGACAATCTCTCTCATTAAGACTTTGGTAACTTCTCGGGCTTTCTCAGTTCTGGTTGGGAATGCTTCTACCCACCCAGAGAAAGTACAAACTAATACTAGTAGATAATGGTATCCATTGGCTTTTGGCATTTCGGTAAAATCAACTTGGAGGTTGTGCATGGGGGTGACACCTCCTGACTGAACTCGGGGTGCCGTAATAAGGCCTTGCTTGGCATTATTTTTGGCACAAATTACACATTGACGTGCTACTGAGGCTGATATGGTTGTCATCAGAGGGATGTAGAAATGTGGTCTGAGTGCTTTTTCCATAGCACTCTTCCCATAGTGGGTGGCTTCGTGGAAAGCTTTGACAAAGGATGGTCCTAACAATTCAGGAATTACTATTCGTCCAGGAGGTTGACTGCCCTCTTCTGGTGGCAGCTCAATCCATCCATCTTTCAGTATTCCATTTTCTCTGTCACAATAGTAATCCAATTCTTTGGTGGTATATCGTGGGGTCCATAGATTCAAGGGTACTGGAAACAATGCTGCTTGCATTGGCATAGCTTGTGGGGCAATTTGTCCTGTCATAGCTGCTTGTCGTGCTGAGGCATCTGCAAATCTATTTCCTCGGGCAACTTCTCCTTTTCCTGCTTGATGTCCTCTGCAATGCATGACAGCTACACGTGTTGGGGCCCAAACTGCATCAAGTAACATCAATATCTCGGGACCATATTTGACTGATTTTCCTCCGGATGTGATGAGTCCTCTTTCTTTATAGAGAGCTCCATGGGCATGCAAGGTAGTGAAGGCATATTTGGAATCTGTATATACATTTAGCACAAGTTTTTCTCCTAATAGCAATGCTCTGGTGAGTGCTATCAATTCGGCTTTCTGGGCTGATGTGCCTGAGGCTAGAGCTGATGATTCAACTACTTCGTGTTGAGTGACGATTGCATATCCGGCACAGCGTCGTCCATCAAGGATGAGACTGCTCCCATCAACATAATAGATTTGGTCAGGATTGTCTATGGGCACATCTGTCAAGTCAGGTCGGCTGGAGAACACAGTCTCCATGACTTCGATACAGTCATGTTCTGGGAGTTCTTCACTGATGGGTATCAAGGTGGCTGGATTCAAAGCATGGCTCACTTCAAGTTGTATCTGTGGGTTTTCACATAACATGCTCTGGTACTTCAACATTCGGGAATTGGTGAGCCAATAATTTGCTTTTTGTTCCATAAGGGCAAGGACTGCATGTGGCACAGTGACTCGTATGTTCTGTCCTAGTGTGAGCTTGTCTGCTTCGCTCACTAGTAGCGCTGTAGCTGCAACTGCTCTCAAGCAAGGTGGCCATCCTTTGGCCACAGGGTCCAATTGTTTCGATAAGTATGCTACAGGTCGCTCCCAATTTCCCAATTTCTGAGTCAACATGCCTAGGGCATTTCCCTGTGCTTCATGTACAAACAAGTGGAAAGGTTTGTGGACATCTGGTAGTCCAAGTGCTGGTGATGACATCAATTCTTCTTTTAACTTCTGGAAGGCTGTATCCTGCTCAAGTCCCCACTCCAGTGGTGACTTTTCTTCTCCTTTTGTGGCTTCATACAGTGGTTTGGCAATTTGGGCAAAGTTGGGTATCCAGATTCGGCAATATCCTGCCGCTCCCAGAAAGGCTCTGACTTGCTTTCTGGTTGTTGGGGTTGGAATTCTACATACTGCTTCTTTTCTTTCTCTGCCTAATCTTCTGCTTCCCTGGGTAATACGAAAACCCAAGTATTTCACTTCTTTCTGGCATAGCTGTGCTTTGGCTCTGGAAACTTTGTATCCAGCTTCATCTAGTAACTGCAAGAGATCTTTGGTGGCTAGTATACATTCACTTTCTGATACGGCAGCTATCAACAGATCATCCACGTATTGTAGAAGCACTCTCTTCCCCGGGGCTACTGGATAGCTTGAAAGGTCTTGATTCAGTGCAGCACTAAAGATGGTAGGTGAATTCTTGAATCCTTGGGGTAGTCTTGTCCAGGTAAGTTGGCCCCCTCTTCCAGAGATGGGGTCCTGCCATTCGAATGCAAACAATATTTGGCTTACAGGGGCTAATCTTATGCAAAAGAATGCATCTTTCAAATCCAGTACAGTGAAATGGGTAGCTTCAGCAGGTATCAGTCCTAGAAGAGTGTAAGGATTAGGTACAACTGGATGTATGGTTTCAGCTGCATCATTTACTCTTCTCAAATCTTGCACTGGGCGATAATCATCTGTCCCAGGTTTCTTTACTGGCAAAAGTGGAGTGTTCCATGGGGATTGACATACTTTTAGTAGGCCATACTCGAGCAATCTTTGTAGGTGGCGATGAATGCCTTCAATTGCAGTTCTTGGGAGAGGGTACTGTTTGACGTGCACTGGTGTAGCACTAGGCTTGAGGGTTACAATCACTGGAGCTATATGCTTGGCTAGGCCTGGGGGACTGCCTTCTGCCCATACTCCAGGTGGTGCATCGATGTTCTTTAAAGTTTGTTCAAAATAGGTATCTTGGATGGAGTCATCAGCGTAATACCTCCATTCTTCTTCTCGGGGAACTGTCAGCAGCATTACTCCTGCTGGTTTGGCTTGGGAATTTACTGTCATTTGCATTTCTCCTTGTTCAGAGAAAGATATCTGTGCTTGAAGCTTGGCTAGCATATCTCGTCCCAGTAGTGGTACTGGACATTCGGGCATGTAAAGGAATTGATGAGTTACTTGCTGTCCTCCTAGACTGCATATTCGGTTTTGAAGAAAAGACTTTGTGGCTTTGGCACCAGTTGCTCCTATAATGGTGACTGCTTTTGTAGTGAATGGGGCAATCTTTTTGTCTATTACTGAATGCTGTGCTCCATTATCAACCATAAAGTTCATAATTTGGTCTCCTATTTGTATTCCGACCATAGGCTCCTGGAGACCTAAAGCAAACTTGGAGCCCGGTCTGTCCTAATCCACGTCATCCTCATCATGGGCTGGTGTGGCCAATGCTTGAATGGCTCCTCCTCTCTCTCGCTGGTATTGTTCTCGATTGGCTCCTCCTCGGCCTCGGGGACGGCCTCGTCTTTCTTCTCGCCACTGATGATCGTTGTCGTCATCTTGCTGGGCGTCTTCGAGTTGCGGGCACGTATCTCTCCAATGTCCTTCCTCTCTGCAATAGGCGCATTGATTCACGCCTAGTCTCTGGGTCCGGCCTCCACCTTGACCCCGCCCTCTTCCTCTGCTCCTTCGACTAGGGACACCTCCCCTTTTCTTTTCAACTATGGCCGCAGCCAAAAAATCAGCTTTCTTCTTCATCTTTCTATCACATTCTCGCTGTCTTTCAGTATCACGATTCACATACACTTTATGAGCGACTTCCACTAACTGTGTTGCATTCATGCCCGCAAACCCTTCTAATTTCTGTAATTTACGTCTAATGTCTGGTTGAGACTGGTTTACAAAAGCAGAATTCACCAACATTAACATTCACCAACATTAACAAAATTAGCCCTTTTCTTTCTGTACACGCTACTAAAACACTTACCCACTCTCTAATCACTTCCGGTCTCGACTATTTGCAACTTCCTTCTTGCTGGTCTCCCTCTGAGCCACCTCTCCCCACTCCAATCTGTTCAAAACTCTGCTGCGTGGCTAATCTTTTGCCAGCCGCAATTTACTCATATAACCCCTCTTTTTTCTGTGTTTGCACAGCGCTGCGTATGCCTTGTAGTGCTATATAAATGATAAACAGTAGTAGTAATAGTAGTCGTAATAACTGCACGGTAACTATCTTCATGCTAACTGCGATGTACAGTCAACACCCACTCTGCCCATTACCCACTTAGTCTCTGCCCCTTCACGCACTAAGCAGTAAGCACATGATCTGTACTGCCCTGGCTGCTTTTAGCATACGGCAGCTGTTACCGCGAATCCGTGTTAACCATTGGTCTACTTTAGTAAAAAGGGCCTCTAAATGTGACTGCATATTGTACATGTGGTGGGTCCAAAAAACACTGATCCTTATGTAAATCCCTTCTCCTATCCCAGGCTAGTGATTAGTCTGGGAACCTTCTTCGGGGATTATTGGGTTCATGCAGGAAATGGATGAAGATAAGCAGGTGTCAAAGTGATTCATATTCAACATGACCTGTTGCCTCAGGTACAAAGACATAGATTGTGAGCCTTTCCAGCACAGGGGGAAAATATATATACAGTACCTGAATGTACACTGCTTTGGCTGGTAGAAAAGCAGGCTATAAACCTAGAGAAATAAATGGAACAGGAGACTACCTCAAGTGGTTCTCCTTGATACCCTAGGTAAAAATAAACTCATGTATAGCACTGTAGCAGCAAAGCGCAGACAAACCAATGATACCAGGAGTCTGTTCAGAAGGTCCAAATCATTTATTTGTGCACAAGTCTCAAGCAAGTCAATTTCAAAATGGCTGAGCAAAGTTTTCAAGCATTACAACAACTTTTATAGACTTTTGTTCCATTCTAGGTATAGAAAAACATTTCATTGGTCCCGGTAACCTCCCGTACCTCCCGTACCTCTTCCATTGGTCCCGGTACTGATAAGTTTATCCAGTTATGTCCCTTCTGTGGGCATGACACCTGCCTGCCCCCCTTCTAGTCCCAATTACAATGGTCAGTTCATCAACTTGTTACTTTCACACTCTCAAGGCCATAGAACCAATTTGTGCCTGTAGAAGAGCAAGGTTCTGTAACTCATCTGTCAGCACTCCTCATTATTTCTTTGCAGATGTACTTTTTCTTATCAGTAACGTTTAAACATGTCTTTTCTGTATTTTTCCATTTCTCAGTTCTACAGTTCTGCCTACCTAAGCTAATTCAATACTTCTACTGAGTTCTATCTTACAATAGCAGCATATTGGGGGATGTGCAATCCTATATGCCTCTCCACAGGCCTCATTTACAGGTCAAGCTAGCCATGCTGGCCTGCCTATGTCAGACACCGTGGGTCACAGGCCTGCACCTGCCACATTCCCCCCTTTGATTAATCTCACCCTATTACTCAATAAGGTGTGAGAATTAAATCACTTTTTTAGAAGAATCACATCATGATTGAAGGATTTCTACTAGGACTAGCTTTGTATAAAGCCATTATTTTAGTTGCGGTCTTCCGCTCTACTGTGTTATCAATAGCACTATGAATGGAACGCATACAACATGGGATTAAACATGGTAATAAAAAGATAACAGCAACAAGGATTAGTACTAAAACAATGAAAGTCTTAAATCCCCCCAGCCAAGAGAAAAGGTTAGCAAACCAGTTAGGAAATTTCAATGCGTGCCAAGTCTGTACTGGCACATAAGCATGTCTTTGCATATCTTTAGCAATTTCTTCAACTACTTGACCTTTATCATCTATTTTCAAACAGCAATTAGTTAAATTCAGCTTACCACATACTCCTCCTTCAGCTGCTAGCAAATAATCAAGTGCTAAGCGGTTCTGGTATATAGCAGTGCGCATCTGAGTACTTTGTCTAGCTAAGAGCGTAAGAGCATGACTAGTTTCATTGGTTATTATTTCAACTACTGCTTGTAAGCGAATAATACGATTAATCATATAAATTGGGGTACGATAACCATACATACCATCATCATTCCAAGTGGCAGGTCCATAATACGCAATAATTCTTTCTGGTGGCCAATCATCACCCTGCCACTTTTCCCATTTGCCTATCTGTAAGGCTTCTCTTTTCTGTCTCAATGCTCTTTTGTGTCTGTGGGTAGTGTATACAGGGTATCCTAATTGTTCTCCATGTTCAGTGTTTAACAGGAAGAAAGAAGGTCTGATGGTTCCTAGGACACATGCTCCTCCCCAGTGTGGCGGGAGTTGTGCATATGCTCGGTTTCCACAGATCCAATATAGGCCAGGTGGGGCTTGCCAGGCTTGGACTTTGGCAAGGTTAGTCCATAGACCTGCAAGTTCAGGAAATCTAGCTAATGGGTTAGGAGGTTCAGGATGTCTAATTCCTGACCACCAGGCTGTCTTTTTGGTCGTGGCATTATAGTATTTCTGGCTAAGACAGACCAGCTGTCCTACCTTTTGGGTGAACTGGGGTCCAGTTCTGGCATAGCAAAGACGTCCAACGATTGAGTGCGCTAACACCCATTCACTGGTAGTCTTGTGTAATTCAGTCTGATTGTAAATCATGGAATAATTCAATTCTTGGGCTTCCCAGGGCCATTGGTCTCCCATTTGGGTTCCGCCACAGAAATAACAATCTGTGATCTTAAGACTAGATACTACTGCTCCGGCTAATTCTAGAAACAAATTCTGTGAAGGGTGAGGGATCTCAAACTTATTTACATGCATAGCTTCATAAAAAGTATTATGAATATGATATTTAGATGACTTGTGGGCTTGAGTATTCAGTCTGATATACACAATGGTCCCTGGATCTATTGCTCCTCCAGCAATGCGTAAACCAAACTTGTATCCTTGTTTCCATGCATGGGGATTATGTACACGCAAGTGTAAGGGGTTGCAAGCATCTTTCTGACATTTATCATTTGTGGTTGGCTTGGTTAGAGTAGCCATCCGTTTATCTATTTTCTCATCAGTTATACCAGTGTTCCAGGTAGCATAAAATACACATCCCCAATACGGGCAATAGTAATCTGCCGCTGGGGCAGTACTATAGCCTGGTTCCTTTTTCCCTGTACACTTTCTCCATCCTGTGGCACCTTCTGGACACATGTACTTATGGTCATTTCGATACACTTTCTCCCATGTACCACAGGTGGACTGACTATCTCTATTAATGGCATTACATGCATCAAAATTCAAAACAGCAGGTTTAGTAATGTCCTTAAGTGGTGGTGTAGAAGCTAATATAGGTCCATCTGCATCCTTCCATCTTATTTCCAACGTGTAATAGGATGGATTCTGATGCGGATTATAGCATGCTTTGATTTTGCCATGAGTGCAAACATTTAGTTCAGTGGTGTTATAGATACACCGAGTTACTGTTCCCTTGCAGGTATAGTAAGAATGGTAAAGCAAAGTCTGAGTTACTTTCAGTCCAGTTCTAGTAGAAGTTATGCAAGCAGTGCATGGAGGTAGAGCATAAGTCTGTTCAAAACCTCCAAAGAAGGCAACCAAGGCAAAGCAAAAACAAAGATACATGTTGATGTTGATTGGAGTTCTTCTGAATCCTCAGCTTGCTGGTCTTGATCACGACGGTCTTTTATTCTTCGTCCCGTTTGCTAATGAAGCAGTTTAACGGGTCCTGAGTGTTGATTGAAGATCCTCAAGATGTCCAGTACACATTAACCAACTTAGCAATTCAGCTGGCTTGTGAAGTCTGGCTTAATCAATGTAGTCTCAAAGTAGTGTGTCAAATCACACACGAGTTGGGTTCGTTGAAACAAAACTGTTGCTGCATGGAAAACAGCAATCCTCTTCGAAAGACTTGGCTACTGCAAAGCACTTGGGATGAAGTGTCTATGCTGCTGGTTGCCGTCTCAAAGTAACTCGCAAGGGTACATCAGGATGCTGCTCTGCTGTCCACTGCTCTGGTTCAGGATCGGCGGCGGGCTTGACTCTGCTGTGGTGGATCCAGGCGTCGATCTCGGCTACCTTTACTGCAGTTGGGGTAGACAGGATGACGGTGTACGGTCCCTTCCAATGGGGTTCCAACGGTATCTTCTTCCAATCTTTGATCCACACCGAAGTTCCAGGCTGGTAGGGATGCAAGGGTTCCGTCAAGTTGATAGGCAACTGGTCTTGGATCCACGTATGGAGAGTCTGCAGAACAAAACTAAGAGCTAGGAGTTCTTGTCTGGTTACTTCTGAACCAATCTGGGCTAAACTTCCTTTGACTCCCTGCACTATTGGTGGGGGTTTACCATACAAAACTTCAAAAGGGGAAAATCCTGTTGACTTTACAGGGGCTGAGCGTATTCTGAGTAAAGCTATGGGGAGCACTTGGGGCCATTTCAAGTGTGTCTCCTGACAAAGCTTAGACATTTGGGCTTTCAAAGTACGATTCATTCGTTCAACTTTCCCTGAACTCTGGGGTCTGTAGGCAGTGTGGAGTTTCCACTGTATCTGCAAAGCTTTTGCTAACTGCTGAGTAACTTGGGAGACAAATGAGGGTCCATTGTCTGACCCTATTACTGCTGGGATTCCAAATCTGGGGACAATCTCTCTCATTAAGACTTTGGTAACTTCTCGGGCTTTCTCAGTTCTGGTTGGGAATGCTTCTACCCACCCAGAGAAAGTACAAACTAATACTAGTAGATAATGGTATCCATTGGCTTTTGGCATTTCGGTAAAATCAACTTGGAGGTTGTGCATGGGGGTGACACCTCCTGACTGAACTCGGGGTGCCGTAATAAGGCCTTGCTTGGCATTATTTTTGGCACAAATTACACATTGACGTGCTACTGAGGCTGATATGGTTGTCATCAGAGGGATGTAGAAATGTGGTCTGAGTGCTTTTTCCATAGCACTCTTCCCATAGTGGGTGGCTTCGTGGAAAGCTTTGACAAAGGATGGTCCTAACAATTCAGGAATTACTATTCGTCCAGGAGGTTGACTGCCCTCTTCTGGTGGCAGCTCAATCCATCCATCTTTCAGTATTCCATTTTCTCTGTCACAATAGTAATCCAATTCTTTGGTGGTATATCGTGGGGTCCATAGATTCAAGGGTACTGGAAACAATGCTGCTTGCATTGGCATAGCTTGTGGGGCAATTTGTCCTGTCATAGCTGCTTGTCGTGCTGAGGCATCTGCAAATCTATTTCCTCGGGCAACTTCTCCTTTTCCTGCTTGATGTCCTCTGCAATGCATGACAGCTACACGTGTTGGGGCCCAAACTGCATCAAGTAACATCAATATCTCGGGACCATATTTGACTGATTTTCCTCCGGATGTGATGAGTCCTCTTTCTTTATAGAGAGCTCCATGGGCATGCAAGGTAGTGAAGGCATATTTGGAATCTGTATATACATTTAGCACAAGTTTTTCTCCTAATAGCAATGCTCTGGTGAGTGCTATCAATTCGGCTTTCTGGGCTGATGTGCCTGAGGCTAGAGCTGATGATTCAACTACTTCGTGTTGAGTGACGATTGCATATCCGGCACAGCGTCGTCCATCAAGGATGAGACTGCTCCCATCAACATAATAGATTTGGTCAGGATTGTCTATGGGCACATCTGTCAAGTCAGGTCGGCTGGAGAACACAGTCTCCATGACTTCGATACAGTCATGTTCTGGGAGTTCTTCACTGATGGGTATCAAGGTGGCTGGATTCAAAGCATGGCTCACTTCAAGTTGTATCTGTGGGTTTTCACATAACATGCTCTGGTACTTCAACATTCGGGAATTGGTGAGCCAATAATTTGCTTTTTGTTCCATAAGGGCAAGGACTGCATGTGGCACAGTGACTCGTATGTTCTGTCCTAGTGTGAGCTTGTCTGCTTCGCTCACTAGTAGCGCTGTAGCTGCAACTGCTCTCAAGCAAGGTGGCCATCCTTTGGCCACAGGGTCCAATTGTTTCGATAAGTATGCTACAGGTCGCTCCCAATTTCCCAATTTCTGAGTCAACATGCCTAGGGCATTTCCCTGTGCTTCATGTACAAACAAGTGGAAAGGTTTGTGGACATCTGGTAGTCCAAGTGCTGGTGATGACATCAATTCTTCTTTTAACTTCTGGAAGGCTGTATCCTGCTCAAGTCCCCACTCCAGTGGTGACTTTTCTTCTCCTTTTGTGGCTTCATACAGTGGTTTGGCAATTTGGGCAAAGTTGGGTATCCAGATTCGGCAATATCCTGCCGCTCCCAGAAAGGCTCTGACTTGCTTTCTGGTTGTTGGGGTTGGAATTCTACATACTGCTTCTTTTCTTTCTCTGCCTAATCTTCTGCTTCCCTGGGTAATACGAAAACCCAAGTATTTCACTTCTTTCTGGCATAGCTGTGCTTTGGCTCTGGAAACTTTGTATCCAGCTTCATCTAGTAACTGCAAGAGATCTTTGGTGGCTAGTATACATTCACTTTCTGATACGGCAGCTATCAACAGATCATCCACGTATTGTAGAAGCACTCTCTTCCCCGGGGCTACTGGATAGCTTGAAAGGTCTTGATTCAGTGCAGCACTAAAGATGGTAGGTGAATTCTTGAATCCTTGGGGTAGTCTTGTCCAGGTAAGTTGGCCCCCTCTTCCAGAGATGGGGTCCTGCCATTCGAATGCAAACAATATTTGGCTTACAGGGGCTAATCTTATGCAAAAGAATGCATCTTTCAAATCCAGTACAGTGAAATGGGTAGCTTCAGCAGGTATCAGTCCTAGAAGAGTGTAAGGATTAGGTACAACTGGATGTATGGTTTCAGCTGCATCATTTACTCTTCTCAAATCTTGCACTGGGCGATAATCATCTGTCCCAGGTTTCTTTACTGGCAAAAGTGGAGTGTTCCATGGGGATTGACATACTTTTAGTAGGCCATACTCGAGCAATCTTTGTAGGTGGCGATGAATGCCTTCAATTGCAGTTCTTGGGAGAGGGTACTGTTTGACGTGCACTGGTGTAGCACTAGGCTTGAGGGTTACAATCACTGGAGCTATATGCTTGGCTAGGCCTGGGGGACTGCCTTCTGCCCATACTCCAGGTGGTGCATCGATGTTCTTTAAAGTTTGTTCAAAATAGGTATCTTGGATGGAGTCATCAGCGTAATACCTCCATTCTTCTTCTCGGGGAACTGTCAGCAGCATTACTCCTGCTGGTTTGGCTTGGGAATTTACTGTCATTTGCATTTCTCCTTGTTCAGAGAAAGATATCTGTGCTTGAAGCTTGGCTAGCATATCTCGTCCCAGTAGTGGTACTGGACATTCGGGCATGTAAAGGAATTGATGAGTTACTTGCTGTCCTCCTAGACTGCATATTCGGTTTTGAAGAAAAGACTTTGTGGCTTTGGCACCAGTTGCTCCTATAATGGTGACTGCTTTTGTAGTGAATGGGGCAATCTTTTTGTCTATTACTGAATGCTGTGCTCCATTATCAACCATAAAGTTCATAATTTGGTCTCCTATTTGTATTCCGACCATAGGCTCCTGGAGACCTAAAGCAAACTTGGAGCCCGGTCTGTCCTAATCCACGTCATCCTCATCATGGGCTGGTGTGGCCAATGCTTGAATGGCTCCTCCTCTCCCTCGCTGGTATTGTTCTCGATTGGCTCCTCCTCGGCCTCGGGGACGGCCTCGTCTTTCTTCTCGCCACTGATGATCGTTGTCGTCATCTTGCTGGGCGTCTTCGAGTTGCGGGCACGTATCTCTCCAATGTCCTTCCTCTCTGCAATAGGCGCATTGATTCACGCCTAGTCTCTGGGTCCGGCCTCCACCTTGACCCCGCCCTCTTCCTCTGCTCCTTCGACTAGGGACACCTCCCCTTTTCTTTTCAACTATGGCCGCAGCCAAAAAATCAGCTTTCTTCTTCATCTTTCTATCACATTCTCGCTGTCTTTCAGTATCACGATTCACATACACTTTATGAGCGACTTCCACTAACTGTGTTGCATTCATGCCCGCAAACCCTTCTAATTTCTGTAATTTACGTCTAATGTCTGGTTGAGACTGGTTTACAAAAGCAGAATTCACCATGCATAAACTTCCTGGTGCCTCGGGATCATAGGGAGTATACATTCTGTATGCTTCAGTTAATCTTTCATAAAAATCTGCTGGGCTCTCATCTATCCCTTGGATAACTCCTGCAACTTTGGAAAGGTTCATAGCTTTTTGGCCCCCCCTCCTCAGGCCTTGTAAAAAGCCTTGGCGAAAGCGGGCCAGGGCTGTGGATCCTTCATCTGTATTTGGATCCCATTGGGGGTCTTCATTCGGGAATTCTCTCTGAGCTGCTTCCCGACGGTCTATTATATTCTGCCCTGGTCCCGGAGCTACGGGGTTTTCTGCCATCCATTCAATAGCTGCTTTTCTAATTCTTGCTCGTTCTTCTGTTGTGAATAGGGTGGTCAGGAGCTGACGGCAATCTGGCCAAGTGGGTTGGTGAGTTTCCATAATACTAGTTACTAATTCTGTCAGCTCCTGGGGCTTACTAGTATAGGAGGCATAATGCGACCTCCAATTTAACAAATCAGTTGTAGAGAAAGGGATATATACATAAGTTAGGGGTCCTGCTACCACTTCATCATTATCATTCTTTACGGGTACTCCCGGGACTTGCCGTAAGGGAAACAGTTTGGCCGCCATAGGTGTCTTTTGGGATCTAAGGGTTATTGTCGTTGCCTGTGCAGGAGTCACTTTCTTTTTCTCAACAGGTTTTGCTTTGGGTTTCTCTTTCACTGGCGTGCTAGTGCTAGCGCTGGCTTTCTCAATTATTTGTACACTGTCCTCCTCGTCTGGGGGATTCTCTTTTTCTCCTTCTTCTATCTCCACTTCTGACTCGCTTTTTATGTCCTCCTCTTCTCTTTCCACTAATTCTTCCTCTTTCTCTCCTCCGGGAGGGGGATCAGGGGTTGGGTCCCGCCTCGGCTCTGGCCGTCTCTGGGGTTCTGGGGCAGGACGCCGGGCTACTCTTACTGGACCTGGGGTTCGGGGCTGCCTGAGGACTATTTCTGGGGAATCAGGATCTACCAAGATGGGTTTCTTCTTGGCTTTCTTATCCTGCTCTTTCATTCTAGGCTGTTCCGTTTTCTGTCTAGAATCTGTTCTCGCTAACATTATTCTGCACTGTTCCTCATAACAGCGCTGCGCCCAGGGGGGCGGATCTTCACAAATACTTAACCAGGAATCTATATAGGGGTACTGATCGGGGTGCGCTACCCGCACTCTACGGTGTATTGACTGAATAATCTCTACATTGAAAGTTCCCTCTCGGGGCCAGATGGGGTCTAGATCGGGCCACTCCCTAGTACACAAAATCTGCAAACGGGCTGCTGTCATTTTAATACCATAATCTCCTGAATATCCCTCTTTAAAATGTGCGATCATACATTCTAATGGAGTGTTTCTGGTAGACCCCGCCCCTCCCATTTCGATGTGTGCGCGCAACAACAGACAGAAGGGAAAAGGAGGGCGGACCGTGGGTAAGGGGTCCTCACGGCCCTGGAAACGTATAAGGAGTACAAATAACAAGACAAGACGACAATCGCTTCCCCCATTTCGCGACCTGAACGCGGTCGCCCGGTCAGGAAATGCGCTACTCAGGGGTCCGCCTTCACTTGGTCCGTGCTGCCAGACCTCTCATTCACACTTCGTTCACACAATCATGCTAGCAACGTATCCCAGAATGCATTCGTTTCTATCTGTTCTGACTAGTCTTTTTCCCAATTACAAAAAGGATGAGGGTTTCACCCAGCGAATTCCCATGCGGGGTTACTCGGCTCTTCCTTGAGAGTCGATCATGCTCTCTTACCAATTCCCAATATCTCGAGATTACAAATTCCAAATTCCAATGGCAGTACTGCTCTTTCTATTTCTGTCTAGACCCAAAATCAAAACTATACTCACCGGATCCGGTCCTCAAACTTCCCAAGCAGGCGCATGAGTTGGACCTCGGACTCTCCTCACTCGGGTTCGAGGCGTTGGCTCCAACCGGGCCCGGCACCCGCCGAAGTCCGACCAGCTCCCTCCGATACAAGGGACCGGTGGCGCCAGGGAGCAGCCCTCGTCGGAAGGGCGCGATCCCGGCAGGACCAAGCCTATAGAGGCGGAAAGTCGTGGTATATTGCCCTATATACACTTTGATTCCACAACTTCCCGGCCAACGCACCAAGGAATATGTAGCAGCAAAGCGCAGACAAACCAATGATACCAGGAGTCTGTTCAGAAGGTCCAAATCATTTATTTGTGCACAAGTCTCAAGCAAGTCAATTTCAAAATGGCTGAGCAAAGTTTTCAAGCATTACAACAACTTTTATAGACTTTTGTTCCATTCTAGGTATAGAAAAACATTTCATTGGTCCCGGTAACCTCCTGTACCTCCCGTACCTCTTCCATTGGTCCCGGTACTGATAAGTTTATCCAGTTATGTCCCTTCTGTGGGCATTAATAAATTCTATAAACCCAAACGGTGATCAATATAATGAGATAAGAAAACAGATCCCGTGAATCCCTCAGCAAATTTACAATTTTTTTGTCGGACATAAATCGTGTAGGGCCGTTTTCATTTGGATTTGGTCTTCTGAGAAGTTTTATTGAATAACCTATTGGTTTGAATAAAAGGGATATGTATTGTGTATTGGGGCAAGGGTTTGCAATGCCTGCCCTACACGATTTATGTCCGACAAAAAAATTGTAAATTTGCTGAGGGATTCACGGGGTCTGTTTTCTTATCTCATTATCTTACCTTCTGTGGGCATGACACCTGCCTGCCCCTCTTCTAGTCCCAATTACAATGGTCAGTTCATCAACTTGTTACTTTCACACTCTCAAGGCCATAGAACCAATTTGTGCCTGTAGAAGAGCAAGGTTCTGTAACTCATCTGTCAGCACTCCTCATTATTTCTTTGCAGATGTACTTTTTCTTATCAGTAACTTTTAAACATGTCTTTTCTGTATTTTTCCATTTCTCAGTTCTACAGTTCTGCCTACCTAAGCTAATTCAATACTTCTACTGAGTTCTATCTTACAATAGCAGCATATTGGGGGATGTGCAATCCTATATGCCTCTCCACAGGCCTCATTTACAGGTCAAGCTAGCCATGCTGGCCTGCCTATGTCAGACACCGTGGGTCACAGGCCTGCACCTGCCACAGCACCAGCTCAAGCATTCATTGTACAACAGAGATCCAGCACCAGCAGCGAAGATCTCTGGGAAAGGGCTTTGGCAAGAAATTGCAGCTTCCATAGCAACTGTTTAAAAATCCATAAATCCAGTGCAAAACCAGGAACAACGCAGATCTGCAATCCCTATATCCTTGGCTTCTCCCAGCCTGAAGCCAGAGGGACCTCTTTTTACATGTTGTATTCTTATGAAAAGAAGCAGTTTCAAAGAAGTGCATTCCTATATAGGACGAGCTCCTAATACCCTCTGCAGGCATGTGTTAACAAAGCCAACAGGGAATCATGCTCTGAGTAGAATGTATCAGGGTCTGCTTATGATTGATGGCTGGTGGCACAATAATAAAGTGGCCATGACCTTGTCAAAAACTGAGGCTGTTTTTGATACAAGATGGGACCCAGCTGCTACCTGCTGGAAGTTTGGTTAAGGATATCCTAATTACTTTCCGTTCAGAGATTAGATATTGAGGGTGGGAGGGGGTGTCCTACATGGCCGACTTATATTGCGATCTCATCTAAAGGCTGTTTTGAAAACTGTATTTTTTTAATTTGCTCTGCTTCAACCTTTCAAACCTTTTCTATTTTGAGACATTTTTAGAATGGTTGTTCAGTCATTAGTTCTGCCACATTTTGACTACTGTCACTCGTTTTTGGGGCTTTCCTAAGAAACATTTGTATGCTTTGCAAGTTGATCACAGTGATGCTGTGTATTAGATTTTTGGTCTTTTGCGCCGTGATCATGTTTCTTCTTTTTTAAAGGAGCTCCACACTAGTAGACTATAAGATTCGATGTAAAGTGTTTTTTCTTGTATTCAAGGCTCTTGGTTTTGTTCTTTTGTCCTCATTTCTTTCAGAAATTTGAGCCAGCACCTGCTTTGAGCCCTGCGGGTACAAATGCTTTGGTGGTTCCTTCTGTCCACGTTCTTCATAAGGTGGAGACATGTGCCTGGGCTTTCACATGTGTAAAGATATTGGTATGGAACTCCTTGCTAGTGGCAATTTGCCTTGAGACCGATTACTTAAAATTTAGAAAACCTGAGAAGATATGGTTGTTTTCTTGGGCCTTCTCTAACTGTATATAGTGTTTTGTAGGTTGCTTAGAAATTTTGATTTGTGTATCATAAATGATTATCAATAAATAAATACGTACATACACACATAAATATCACATACAGTAAATATTCAACAATATGCAACACAGTTCAAAAATAGAAATGATACCATGAGACTTACCAAAAGCATATTAAGGTGGTAATTTTACAGCAGGACAAGCATGTGGAAAATCCAAAAAGATGCCTGTTTGCTTACTTATTTAAGTTCCAGATTGAGAGCTTATTCGCCAGCTTATGCTTTGTGTTCAGTCGGACAGATTTAGTGATACTAGCCGCTCAGGTGGCGTGAAAGCTTTGGCATAGGGACAGGGCATTTTCAGTTCAGGGCCCTTTGTTGTGGAATTCTCTTCCTGGAGAAGTTCAGCTCTTAGATGATTTTCGGCTGTTTTGTAAGGCTATAAAGACTTCTTTTTAAGAAAGTTTTTGGTACTGTAATAGGGGTTTGATGGTTCATTTATGGGGGTTATTCTATTGAGTAGGCTCTTATGGGCTATCTTTTATTATTGTCTTTTAATTTATTATTGTCTTTTAATTTATTGCTGTGTTAGACAATGTGCCTGTCTGTTTTCCAATGGTGTGGTAAAAAAAGTGTAAATAAATAAATACTTTTGGAAAGCAACATAAGTACCTATGTCCTTTTACAAAATGGACACCAGAACTATTCCCAATAGCACACAAACTTACATTTGCTCTGAAGAAGGTGTACTGTCACAGCCCCTCCCAGTGGCAGCGTGCTGAAGGGTCAGGGCGGACATTTATTGTTTGTTGAAGCCGGAAACTCTAACTTAGACCAGGTGCATTATGGTCCTTGTAGTTCCCTTCTTTATAAAGAATAGTTGTGTGAGCCTTGTGCTGGGTTAAATATAAGGTTTTATTCCCTTGATGCGCTAAGGTTCTCCAAAAAGACAACAGAATTTACCTTGATTCAGGGTTTCTACCAAAGTATTTGCAAAGTCCAAAACTGTTATAAGAGCTTCACAGTCTTTTCCATTCAAGCAGGATTTTCAATATCAACAGGTTAAATAAACACAAAAACTTCTTCTTTTCAGCTCAACAAAGCAATGACATTTTAGAGCATGTCTTATGCTATGACTCTGTGAGAGATTCTATACTCTCAGCTACACAGAGAGTACAGTCCATAGGATATTCAGGTAGCAATGGTTCTGGTTCCACAATGTCTGTTTGCATATCCTCTTGCTCAGATATGGTGTCTGCTAAGCTTGAGCTTTCCCTAGGCAAAACTGGATGTACTTCAGTAGTTCTCTCCAAGACTTTCCAGCCTGGCTGGACCTGGTCTGGCAAACAATTAATATGGCTTTTATCTAGGACCTTCTGCACAGGTTTCCAAAGCTTTCCCCAGCTTTGTTTCTCATATCTATGGCTCTCTGGTTTACAAGCCTTTCTAGGACCTGGCACACATTCAGGAAAGGAGGTGTGAATGTACCTTTGTTCTCTGAGACGTGTGTTGCTGGTATTCCCTCTACCAAGCACTCTCCTGCTTACACTGTCTTCCCTGGAGACTTCTTTCTGGAGCTTTTCAGCATGGGCTTGTCCTTCCTGGAAGTTGTCCCTTCCTTTTAAGGACTGCAAGCTTAACTGCCTTTCCTTCCGTAGTTGGAGCTTTCCCCTTTCTCTCTCCTTAGTAGCAGGGGTTTCTGTTGCTCTCTGTATTTGTGGTCCTCTCTGCTCCTGTGGTCGTCTCTCTATTCGTGGTCCTCTCTCTATTCTCCTGACCAAGCACTGCTTATAAAGCTGTTTCTCTAGTGGGCTTTCTGGCCCTCTACTCAGGTGTGCTTGATTAGCTATTGCATCATTACAATCTGGGTGTGTCAGCCTACCTTCTGCAGCCTCATGCCTACTCCCTCTAGCTGCACTTCTCAGTAACTGCATTCTCTGTAAATCAGTTTCTTTAAAAGAAACGGAGTTTTCTCCTAACTCTATAGCTTCAGTAGTGTCAGCTTCATCACAGTACATCTTTGCTTATGCTTTCTGTGTGCACTCACTTTATAAAATATGAATATACATCACAAATCTGCCCCCTGCTCCACCCAAACTATGCCCCTGGAAAGCCTAGATATACTGTATAACCCATAATAAAGGGTCAAGCACAAAAGGTACTATAAAAACAAACATCAAGCCCATGTTTTCATGTGATAACAACAATATTATGTATGTTGGACCAACCTAAAAACTGAAGACTATATGTTGCCTCACTGCACACCAGATCCCATTTATTGAATTTGCTAATATACGCTTGAGTGCAAAAATCCTTCAATGCTACCAAATATCGTAGCAATTATAATCAGTCATAAATATACCACACAGAACATCCAACACTGTGCTATGTTTTGAACAGGGCCGCTATGCTAAATTCTGCTTCAGTGAAGATTGTAAAAACACTCTCTGGGCATCAAACTAAACTCTTACCATCAAGGATTATTCTCAGTATAGAATCCATCTCCCATTGCCCATTCAATCGTAATTAAGTAGTCACATAATTGTCCCCATCTGATCAGAGCCCATGCAGCTAAGTGAATGTTCTTGCAACCTTCCTTGAAGCAAAGCTTTGCTTAGTAGCCCGTTCAAAACATCATACAGTGTGAGATGTTTGTTCAGGGTGGTATATTTATGACTGACTTTTATTGTTAGGATATTTGGTAGATTTTTGCACTCAAGGGTTATCAAATTCAATAAATGCCACCTGGTGTGCAGTGAAGTGCCGTCTATAGTCTTCAGATTTTAGTTTGGTCCGACATAAATACTTGGCCCAGAGAGTGGCTACTAAAACAGTCAGTGGCCTTCGTCATAAGGCATAAGTGGATAGACTTAAAGATCTCAAAAGGTGGGAGGGGGGTGTTATAATAGACATTTAAATACTTCTGTGGTGTTAATGCACAGGAGGCATCCCTTACCAGTTAAAAGAAAGTTCTGGAACAAGGGGTCATAGGATGAAGGTGAAAGGGGAAAGATTCAGGAGTAATCTGAGGAAATATTTCTTTACAGAAAAGGTGGTAGATGGATGGAACAGCCTCTCAGTAGAGGTGGTGGAGACGAGAACTATATCTGAATTCAAGAAAACAGGAGACAATGCAGAGGGAGAGGAAGGGATTGTAGAGCTTAATAGTTCTTATGGATTGGTAGACTGGATAGGCAGTATGGTCTTTATTGGCTGTTGTTTTCTGTGTTTCTGTGTAAGTGTGGGCCCTGGGAATGCCTGAGCATGGCACACATAGAAGTATGTGACTTCTTTTTGTGCACATACTTATAGGTGCATATACATCTGGACAATTTTTGAAGAGCCCATTTCTGCATGTAAAACTAGCTTTACATGCAAATAAAGAATTAAAACATTACCCACTACATACTAAAGTGGTAGAGGAGTAGCTTAGTATCCACGAGATCTGGGTTTGATTCCCATTCGTACGCCTTGTTATTTTGGGCAAGTCACTTTACTCTCCATTGCCTGGGAAGAAAAGGCCTAGCAATCTACTTCTGGTCATACCTTGCCAAAAAAAAAAACCCAGGGGCTGCTGGGTCACCAAGAGTCAGCAGTGATGTGAAGGCACTTAAAAGAAACATAATAAAGTAGACCAATGACTGAGGCACCTGATTCAGATTCAATGTTGATCAAGCAAACCTAGGACATACTACACATAAGTACATCATGCACATACCCCAGCTAGAGGTATTATGGTGGCAGGACTGGCCACAAACATGTTGGATGGAGGGGTGAAATTTGAGTGAATGAAAAAGGAGTAAAGAAAGAAATGGAGGAAATGGATGGTCTATGTTTTGCATATGTGACCGAGCTGCGGTATTCTGTTCATGTCGTTTCTATGTAACAGTGCCACTTGTTCTCTTTCGCCAGTAGGAGGTATATTGGTATTCTCTGAGATGCATTGGTTTAATATTAGCAGTGTTGCCTTTTGATAGGTAGGGTTTGGTGCTGTGTGAGTTCTGGTAGTGCTGTTATGATATAACAGGTTTGCTATGGGTTCTAAATGAGCAGTTGTCAGTTGGCACTGGAGGATAGCAATGTAGAAATCTGGTAGTCTTTCTTTATCCTCACTGTCCATGCAAATGATATTCCGACACTCATTAAGAGGACCCGGCATTGAAAATCCAGGTATAATCACACTGCTAGGAGGCCATGGGAGCTACCCATGTAGCACCGTATTTGATGCTACACGGTTAGCCTTACAGATATCTTAAAGGTGCAGCACGCAAACCATGTAGCATCGAAAAGCAGTTCTACCTGGGTAGCAGCATGGTCTGCCTCCGCACCGCCCCGGAATGCCCCTGATATGCCCCAGTGCTAACCGCATAGCATCTGGGCGCTTAAGGGACAAACCAGGGGATTTTTGAAGGCACTGCCCATGTAAGTGCCTTTGAAAATTCCCTGTTAAAGCATTTACATGAGTAACTAGGGCAGTTACCCATTTAAATACCTTCGAAAATCGGGCCCGATGGTCAAAAAAAGCTGAGTTCCTAAATTTAGGCTCCTATGTAGGCTTTTCAATTTGTACCTTATTTTAAACCACACTTAGAAGCTTAAGTTTTCTGCTGAAAATTCATCCTAATTTAGGAGCTTAAAGTTTATGCTCTGGGAGGTGCAGCTCACAATGCGGGGAGCTGAATCGCGGCTTGCCATCATCGCTGGAGGAGTTCTTCAGTGTGCGACTGTGGAGGTTTCCTGCTGAGGATCAGTGTGCAGGCACTGGCAGGGCAGCCCCGGACTGGTGAGGACCCCTCCCCTGCTCCTTCAAAGCACCGCAGCTGTTACACATGGCCACATGTCGTGGTGCGCCTGTTGTGTCCAAAAAGGTGCGACCCAAGGGGTTGGACACGTCCCTTCAGCGTTCCTGAGAAGCTTGGGGAGGCTTATTGCTTGCTGTGTGAACAAGGGCAGCGCTAAAGGAGTGGCAGTAGCACAGCCAGGTAAGGTTGTGGGTCCTATGGACAAGCGTTTGACTTCCCAGCTGCCTGGCATCCTATCACTGAGCCTCGACTCTCAATCCCCGCCCCCTAATCCTCCTGCCTGCTTTCTCGTCTACTCTTCTTCAGTCGCCCCCTGCAATGGCTGCCCCACTGCCTCAAGCCGTGAAGCTGATAGACTCAGGTGGGGTGGTTGTTTCTCCTCCATCTGGAGAAGTGACTCTTGCTGATTTGTGGGGTGCTAATTTGCGGTCAGAAATTGAATATTTTTCCTGATGTCGGCTGGGCTACTCAGATTCAGCAAAGGCAGTTTCTAGAGTTGAAATCACAGGTGGTGGGTTTGGGTGCTACCTTATTTTTTTTAATTTCCTTGTCATTGTATTATCGTTTTTGGGGGTCAGACCTCTGTATATACAGATGTTATTCAATTACAAAAGTTTTTGGCCGAGAAAGAGTCTAGGGGTTAGTAGTGGGATGGATAGGGATCTATGTATATCATTCCCTGGATGTGGGGTGGTTTTCACTGCTCTTTTTTCCTGGTTTTGTTTTTGTTTAATGGAATTTCAGCTCTTCCTCCCTTGATGTGGTCTTCCTTAATTGTGGGATTGATGTTTCTTTGAATATGGTATATATTTTCTATGTTTCCTTTGTAATGTATTTTGTTTATTCAAGAAAACCCTATAAATAAATTATTAAAAAAATATGCTCCTAAATTTAGACCTTTGTCTAGATTTATGAGCATAATTTAGGTGCCAAGTGCTGAAAAATCAGTGCTTAGCTCTAACTACTTTTCTCTGCCCTAAACACACCTCAGTTGCCACCCACTTTTTGTGCTCTTCAATTTAGGATTTTAGAAACATTTTAAGAAAATATTTAGTCAATCATCCCTAGTAAATTTTCAAAGAGGACAATGTAGGAGAACTCTGAAAGTTAGGAGCATAAATCTTTTGCATATTGGGCCCCCTATTCCTAGACTCTCCCCCTCAAATGGATAAACTTGCTTAGCCAATATTTTAAAGAGCAAGTTGACAGAGAGATAGATACAATACTATTCTTCCTCAGTCTATTCCTATGTCAAGAATTGTACAGAGGAACTACTTCAGCATCTCATATGAATTGCTTAACTAAACTGAGAAAGAGGTGTTGGAAGAGACAGAAACTATTGTCCGAATACAAATTTTGTAAAAGTTCTTAACTTTATTTTCTTTTGTTCTATAGGGTACGGACATGCAGCCCCAAGCACAGATGGAGGGAAAGTTTTCTGTATGCTCTATGCTCTACTGGGAATCCCTCTCACACTGGTCATGTTCCAGAGCCTGGGTGAAAGGATCAACACCTTCGTCAAGTACCTCCTGCATCGCATTAAGAAGTGCCTTGGTATGAGGAGGGCAGACGTTTCCATGGCTAACATGGTCACCATTGGTTTCTTCTCCTGTATAAGCACCCTCTGCGTTGGAGCAGCTGCCTTTTCCTCCTATGAGCAGTGGAGCTTTTTCCATGCCTTTTACTACTGCTTTATCACGCTCACCACTATTGGCTTTGGGGACTACGTGGCCCTCCAGAAGGATGAGGCCTTGCAGACCAACCCTCAGTATGTGACTTTCAGCTTTGTCTACATATTGACGGGGCTAACAGTCATTGGGGCCTTCCTAAATCTAGTAGTGCTGCGCTTCATGACCATGAATGCAGAGGATGAGAAGCGGGATGCTGAGCACCGGGCACTGCTGACCCACAACGGGCAGCCCAGCATCCATATGACAGATACCAGCTCATCCGCCAGTGGCTTCCGAAATGTCTATGCTGAGGTGTTGCATTTCCAGTCCATGTGCTCTTGCCTGTGGTACAAGAGCAGGGAGAAGCTACAGTACTCCATCCCTATGATTATTCCCCGGGATCTGTCCACCTCGGACACTTGTATGGAGCAGAGCCAAGCATCACCTTGCCGGTTTCCTGATCTAGCATCTAATGGATGCATTTGCAACACTCAGCATTCAGGCATCAGTTCGGTTTCCACAGGCTTGCACAGTCTCTATGGGTTTAGGGGACTGATGAAGAGGAGGAGCTCTGTATAGCTCCAGCACTTTCAAAAGGAGCATTTTATAGAGTTAATGAAAGCCAGTGAGAAACCAGTCAAATTAGGTGGAAAAACTTGGATTTCTGGAAACAAAAATTATAAATAAAGATTAGTTTATAAGTATAAGATATAGAGTTGTGTGTCTGACGCACTCAGATATTGGTGTGTAGACACCATTCTATTGTATACACTCAATATACACACAGTAGGGATTGTCAGAGTCAGTATTTACTGTTCTTTATTAATGAATTTCTGGGAAAGTTATTTAATTCAGATAATAATACCTGGTTGAGTACCACTTTTTAGAGCCAATGTTTTACCCTCCTTTTGGAGCTACAGTCGAAATCCTGATTACCTTAGAAACTAAGCCAGTACGTTGGCACACTACCCTATGATCTGCATTATGTTATTTGTTTTAATCAGAAATACGCCTTCCCATAATGCTCAATGACTTTTGGTTGCATTATTCAAAGTAAATCACATTAAGCACCCCTTCCCCCAACATATTTCTTGCCGTACTCTCAATACATGTATATATCAGCTGAGTGTACTGTGGCTTGTGAATGAAAGGACCAGGATGTCCTAATGTGGTTTTCTTATGACTGGGTTTGCCCCTTATGAAAGGGTTTTCCAAAGCACAAGCAGTGCTTTACACTGAAAGGCTGCAAATAGTTGTGGAAAATTCCTCAGGCTGTTCAGGGTGAAGCATGACAGCTTAATCAAAAGACATGGAGCCACTCTGGGATACCAGTGGTCAGCCAATGGCAGCCTGCGGAAGCTATGATATCAGAATTCATCAGGACACAGCTTTCGGTGGACAGCCACTGCATAGAGAATCCTAGACTCTATTCTATTTGTTTTTCTGTTTTGTTTTAAATAAACCCATACATCCCAAAGAAATGTGGTTGAAGAAAAAAAAATGGATGAGCCCTATACCCACTGTACTGTAACTTTGGCCATTTTAGACATTACTAAAGAGCCACCGCAACACTCAGGAAAATATTTTTTGCAGTTTGTAAAAATAGTAATATTTAATAGTTAATAATTGAGAAGCAAAATATAATTACTGTAGTTGGAGTTAAGTCTCTACAAGTTTAAACCTTATAAGCGCAAGGTTTTGTTTTAAAATGTAAGCTAATACTGTAGATGCTGTGAGAAATGTCTCTTGTTCTGTAAGAAAGGTATTCAGCCTGGGAGGGAGACGCAGAATCATTCAGACTGAGCAGGCCGCATAGAATGATAGTCTTATGTGGGAGACATCTTAAACAATTCACACAGAAAGATAAGTTTAGAAAAAAGTTGAAATTTGATCATCTGAAGCAGTTGCGTTCTAATCTACTTGGAACCAAAGTTCTTAAACAGGGTTTTCACAGTGTTGCAACAGTACAGGGAGAGACATATTGCCACTCCAGTCCTGATCTCTAGACATGTGAAAGATTCTGCATGTGTAACCCTAAGATTCCTGGGTGATCCAGGCCTCTTGACTTGACTTTCCAAACTCTATCACTCATTCCCATTCTCTCAAGTTAGCATCAAGGACCGCAGATGTAAGAACAGGCCATCACAAAATAAGGGATGAAGCCAAAAAAGTAAGCAGAAAGAGGAAAATGCTAAACATACTGTATTGGCAAGTATATATATGTTACAGAATCTTCTTCAGTATGTCTTTGCATTGCATTTTTAACTGCTAAAAATCAATCCCTCAGCCACCTGTCTCCATGCATCTGGCCTGAGAAAGAGGAAGATCTGTTATGGAAATCAATAACACTTCTCCTAATATGAAACTGGCCTAGTCTCTAGAAACTATGTTCCTACAAGTAAAGGAACTGTTTGAACAAAATAGAATAATATCCTTCAACTTGTTTTGACATCTCACTGATGGTAATTGCCCTGGCAGTAAATGATGACATCACAAACATTGCACTGTGATGTAAGTGATGAGTACTAAATAGTTTTTTATGCACATGAAAGCTTTCTGTAGCAGTAGATTTGGGGAAAGAAACCGCAGACAAGCTTGGAAGCTTTATGTGCTTTTTCGTATGTAAATAGTGCCATTTTATATATGTGTAAATGCAATTTTTAGAATGCTGCCTATTTACATGTGGAAATCCAATGCATGTCAAAATTCCATGGAGGTGTGGTAGAGGGCATGGTTTGGACATGGCCTGGGAGGTCCAAAAATCTACATGTGTATTTGCTATTTTACACAGGGAATCCACACATATAGCCAAAAATTTCCATGTCAGGTTCTACACTTGCTCAGAGGCACACATTTCAGTCAGGGATTTACATGAGATATTAACAACCCCCAATGCTAATCTCTTCCTCCAAAATGTAAAAAATTAACAAATTGCAGCCTTCGTACTTAATAGGCGGTACTTCGCTGTATGGGTTTCTAAAATAGCCCAGAAACACATAAGTACTGACACTTGCGTGTTAAAATGCAACGTGTGCTGTTGAGTCAATGCTGACTCCTGATGACCCAACAGCCCCTGGGTTTTCTTAGCAAGGTGTGACTGGAAGTAGATTGCCAGGCCTTTCTTCCAAGGCAATGAAGGGTAAAGTGACTTGCCCAAGGTCATAAGGAATGCCAGTGGGAATTGAACCCTGGTTGCTTGGTCACCAGGCCACTGCTCTAATACTAGGCCATTCCTCCAAAATTGCCACCTCCGTGTGGAAATATCAGCACTTCCACATGGATGCTGCCAAGTTGGTGATGCTCATTTTTCCCACATGTAGTTTTCTCAAATGGCTCCTCGACTGTGTCACTGCACAACCACTTGCATTTCTGCACATTCTTGTATGTATTTTACAAGAGGCTCCACGTTCAGCAGAGCCTTTTGTAAAATACCAGTGAAATAGAGCATGCCCGATCTGTCCAACTAAGTTCCATGTCCATATCCTAAAATTGGGCTGTTCGTATATCAGAATTGTCCAGTGTGTGAGAATGGCCCTTCCAAGCTTAGATCAACACTACTGCCGAAAATAATATGACAGATTAATGATGAGGTGATAGTAATATAATAACATGGAAGCTGCCAGAAAATAAGGGCCACTTTGCAAACTCAGTTTCCCTCCAGTTACCTCTCTCCCTTGTCCTCATCACTGCCCTATGTTGGCTGACATGACATGCCTAAATTGCATTTTAATTATATTTCTGAAATATGAGACTGCTGAAGAATGTCCTTCATCAGGTAGCATTTTTTAGAATGGGATATGGTCATGCCATAATAATAAAGTATTTTTTCCCCAAAAATGTCAAATCAAACATAAAATATCTTTTGAAATAAAAGAGAGATATACCTACCAGGCCAACAGTAATAAAGAGAAGAGCCAGTAGAAGTGAAGTTGTTTATTTTAGAATCCCTTACCTGCACTGCAATCTTAATATTAATAAAAGGCATGAGCAGACTGTCACCCTTAGCACAGTGTAACTTAGATTGTGTGCCTAGATTCTAGAGCAGAGGGTTCTCAACACAGTCCTCTGGACACATCCAGCGAGCCTGGTTTTCAGGATATCCCCAATGAATACATGTGAGATAGATTTGCATAGAATGAAGACAATGCATAGTCAGTGTAGATATCTTGAAAACCAGACTGGATCCAAAGCCCTACTCAAAGAGCACAAACCTGCCCCATTGCCTTAATATTCTGCAGTGTTAGGGCAGTAACTCTTTATATTTCCTCCCTGAGGTTATGGGCAGTGATTCATGGATGTATTAGAGTGGAATTGGATCAGATAATGATAAGTGCAATAACACTAATATACATGGAGGTATGTTTACTAAAGGTTACTGCATATTAAGTGCCACAGTGGCCCATTTTATTCCTATAGCTACCGTGGCACTTAACGCATGGTCAAATAACACGTATCGGGACATGTTTACTACGCCCTGTGCGGTAACACAGGTATGGGCCGTGTTACTAGCATGGAGCTTTGTGCTAAATGCTGGGGGTGGGTACATCCATCCCCCTGCATTTATTGCACTGAACCATGGTAAAACAGCCATAGGAGCAAATAACACCACCCACTGAGGTGGCATTAATTGCACCTGCAGTAATTGTGCCGCAAGCAGGTAACACGGACTAGAAACACCCACACTTTGTGTGCAACTGAGGGAATGCCTCATCCCACCCAGTCTCCACCCCAACATGTGCTGCAAGGGTAGCATAGAGTATCTAGTGTAGGGCCCCATGCTGCTTTTTAGGAAGGTGCTGATACTGTGCGCTAACCCTGAACTACCCTGGTAGCACTCTTTAGTAAACATGCCACATCAACTCAACATACTTAATTTTGTCCAAGAATACTGCAAAACAAACCTGGAAGGAAACCAAGGAATCTTTTCTTTTGCCTAGAGGATATATTGTTCATGAAAGGAGCTGATTTTATAAAACAAGCAAACAGGGAGAGTAATTTTATAATAGGCAGGGAAGCTAACTAGGGACATATGCTGTACCTGTTTTATAAAATGCACTATTTGCTCCTTTATAAAACTGCTTCCCCAGCTCCCAGACAAAGTTGCAGCTGGCCACAGCAGGAGTAACGTGAGGGGCCTTTCGCTAAAGGGTGTAAGCTAGCAGTACATGTCTGGTGCACACCAAAAGCGTGCCTTGAAATACTCATTGACAGCCAGGGTGGGGCCATGACAGCATGGGACAAGTCCTGAGCTGTGCATCCTGTGTTCGGGGCACGAGTGGGTGTTTTAGGGGTGGAGAGTGGGCATAGCGAGCTCTGTGCAGTTAGCGCAGGGTACACATCATGTGCTAACTGCCTCTCATGCGATTAGCAGGAGTTCACCTAACGCCACCTCAATAAACATAGAAACATGACCTTAGAAAAAGACTACATGGTCTATCTAGTCTGCCCTTCCATATCAACTACAGTAGTCCCCTTTTTATCTTTTGAGATCCTCTGAGTTTGTCCAAGGCTTTTTTTTTAATTCAGATACTGTCCTCGTGTCCACCACCGCTACTGGGAGAGTATTCCATGCATCTACCACTCTTTCTGCAAAGAAATATTTCCACATATTACTCCTGAGTCTATCTCCTTTCACTCTCATGCTACTTTATGTCCCCTTGTAGCAGAGCTTGCCTTAAAGTGAAAGACACCCTCCTGTGCATTTATGCTATGGAGGTATTTAAATGTCTATCATATTGCTCCTATTGCTTTCCTCTAAAGTATATATATTAAGATCTTTAAGTCTGTCCTCATATGCTTCATAATGAAGACCATTAACCATTTTAGTAGCCACTCTCTGCACTGGTTCCAACCTGTTTATATCCTTTTGAAGGTGGGGTCTCCAGAGTTGCACACAATACTCCAAATGAGGTCGCATCGGAGACTTATACAGAGACGTTATCACCTCCTTTTTCTGCTGGCCATTCCTCTCCCTATACATCCAAGTATCCTTCTGGCTTTTGCAGTCACCTTTTCTACCTGCTTAGCTACTTCAAGATTGTCAGACACAATTACACCCAGTTCCCGCTCCTCTTTTCTAGACAGAAGTACCTCACCCTCAACACTCCTTTGGATTTTTGCAGCCCAAATGCAAGACCCTGCATTTTTTAGCATTAAATTTCAGCTGCCAAATTCTAGACCAATCTTCAAGCTTAGCTAGGTCCTTCCTCATGTTATCTACTCCTTCCTGTATGTCTACACTATTGCAGACTTTGGTATCATCTGCAATCAAGCAAACCTTACCCGACAGTCCTTCTGCAATATCACTGTTAAAAAGAATTGGACAAAGGACAGATCTCTGCGGCACACCAGTGGTAACTTCCTTCTCCTCAGAGTGAGCTCCATTTACCTGTATCTTTTGTCACCTCCCACTCATCCAATTTCTAACTAAATCAGTAACTTTAGGGTCCATCCCTATAGTGCTCAGTTTGTCTATAAGTCAACTGTACAGAACGGTGTCAAAGGCTTTACTGAAATCTAAATACACCACATCTAGGGCTCTCTGTCAATCCAACTCCCCAGTCACCCAGTCAGATTTGTCTGATAAGACCTGCCTCTAGTGAATCCATGCTGCTTCAGATTATGCAATCCTTTGGACTCCAGAAACCACTCTTTTAGTAGCCTTTCCAATAATTTACTAACCACAGAGGTTAGACTAACTGGCCTGTAGTTCTCAATGTCATCCTTATTTCTGCTTTTGTGTAAAGGGACCACATGTGCCTTTCTCCAGTCCCCTAGCACCACTCCCAACTCCAAAGAAGCATTGAAAAGGTCAGACAGTGGAGTCCCTAGAATGTCTCCTATCCAGACCCATGGCTTTGTCTACTTTTAGTTTGGCTAGTTCCTCACGAACACAATCTTCTGATAAATCATTCAAGATCCATGTCACTTCTGTTCTTGCTTGTGGGTCTGAGGTCCTGCTCCTGGCCCTTTATCTGTGAACATAGAACAGAAATATTTATTAAGCAATTCTGTTTTTAACTCATCAGTTTCTGCATATTCATCCCCTGTACCCCTGCGTGACTTTTGCCCTTCCTCCTCTCACTAATATATCTGAAAAATGTCTTATCCACGCATTTTATTGCATTGGCTATTTTATTCTTCTTTTTGTACTTTGCTTTCCTGACTATTTTACTAGCTTCTCTAAGTTTTTTCAAATATATATGCCTGTCTTCCTCTCTCTGTGATCTTGTGTATTTCATGAAGGCCTCCTTCTTTTTCTTCACCTTTTCAGCTACTTCTTTGAGAACCATAGCAGCCTCCTTTTCTTTTTACATTTATTTACCTTTCTAACAAAAAGGGGTTTTGCCCTTAAAATATCCCCCTTCAGTTTTGCCCACTGTTTTTCTACATCTCCCAGCTGTTTCCATCCCACTAATGACTCTTTGAGGTATTGTCCCATCTTGGCAAAGTTAGTTTTCCTAAAGTCTAAGACCCTCGCTTTTGAATGGATTTTATCAACCCTAGTCCTAATACTGAGCCACAACATCTGGTGATCACTGAATGCAAGATGCTCTCCCACTATAAAATCAGAAACACTTTCCCCATTGGTAAACACCAAGTCCAGTACGGCCCTATCACATGTGGGTTCTGTTACTAGTTGCCAGAATAGAGAATCCAGGATCTCCTTACTTCTAGATGGCACCGCAGCAGCGATGTGCCAATCCACATCTGGCACATTGAAATCACCTCTCAATAGCACTTCTCCTTTCATGGCAATACCGTGTATGTCTTCTATTAAATGTCCGTTCACTTCTACTCCCTGTGAGAAGTGGAGTTAAATGCACCTACAATAATGTGGCACTTTTAGGGGGCGGGGCTCCAGGTTAACTGCTGGGAACATGCTTTCCACACCCTTGACAGTTAATGCGGTAGTGTTGTGCCTAACATACCTTGGTTTTAGAGCTATTGGCGCATTAGCTGCAAGACCTTAGCACCCTTTAATAAAAGACCCTCTTTATGTGTAGTGCTGCTTAGAATCATTCTCATGCTTTTATTGCATACAGTTGCACTCAACTTTATTGGCACCCTTGCAGTTCAACCCTTTAATGTCCAATATCTCCTTTAAAAAGTGGCCAATGTACTATACACATATTTGACACATAAAGGAATCTAATAAAACAAGACCAATTTAAAAAGGAAATAGTAGAAAATACGTAGTTTAAAAACTGGGACGTTGCCAGGACATGATTATTGGAAACCTTATAAACAATTCAATTCAGTTTGAATAGAAGAACTACATTCCCATTGCAGTAAAATTAGACACGTGATGAATTGTCAGTCCTCTCATGAATTGAATCAACCAATGACTGATGGCTCTAATGTTTAAAATAGCCACAATCACTCCCTGTTCCGTTTTCACAATGGTGAAGAAAAGAGAGTTGCCTGAAAGAATCTGAAAAGCCATTATCACCAAACATCAAACTTCAGAGGGCTACAAAGCCAGCTTCAAAGACCTTGGGATTCCTGTGTCTACAGTTTGCAATGTTATTAAGTTTTCTGCTCATGGAACTGTCAAGAAACTCCTAGGATGTGGTGGGAAGAGAAAATAAATCCAAGAAATCTTTGAAAGTTAGTGCAAGCTGTTGGAAAAACACCACATACAACATCCAAAGAGTTTAAGGTTGACCTGGAGCAATCTGAAGTGGTGGTTTCAACCTGCACCATACACCACACACTAAACAAAGAAGGACTTCATGGACAAAAGCCAAGAACAATCCTACTGCTCAAAGACAGACATAAAAAGGCTTGCCTGATCTTTGCCCAAAGCCACCTTGAGAAATCACAATCCTTCTGGGAAAATGTTCTGTAGACAGATGAAACCAAACTTAAGCTCTTTGACAATGCAGACTAGCGATACATTTACAGGTGAAGAAATGGACTGTTTTAAACTGGCCAGCAATGTGTCTTGATCTGAATCCAATTGAGAACCTTTGGAAAGAGCTGAAATCTGCCATTGGTAAAAGGAATTCTGGAAACATTCATAAGCTGGAACAAATCGCAGTTGAAGAGTGTGAGAAAGTACCAGCAGCTAGATGTATGAAAACTATTGATTGCTACAAGAAACATTTGGAGGCTTTCATCACTACCAAGGGTTGTGCAATATTAATGAAGGATGCCATTACTCCTGTCCAGGTCCTATTTTTTTCTCAGAAATTACTGTCTAAGTTGCACAGACATCTTTTTTTTTGTTGTATACCTTCGAACATACTATTACAATATTATGATGACATACAGTTGGAAAATTTCTGATTTTTTTCTGAAGATATTGTACACAACATACCTACAATGCAAGGGCGCCAATAATGCTGACCACAACTGTAAGTGCCAATCCTGCCACAGCTCTGCCAGTTTTCTAGTACTCCAGAATGCTTTTCAAGTAGGGACTATGTTTTCTGAGCACCTACTTTTATGCATGCATGCACTGGAGTAATTGTATGGTCTAATCACGCATGTAGCTCATCATTCTGTACACTCGAGTTGCTTAAAAAAGTACCCCAGAGTCTTTTTGTTTATTCAGCGAACAGGTAAAGCATAAGTACGGTATCAGTGCAAGCTTCCTGCCACTGTTCTGCTAATGTGCCTCAACCTTGCCATGGATAGACCACCACTACACTTTTAGCTTTTCTATTGAGGCAATCAACAGTTTATAATGATGGTTTTTCTATGTATACCTGTTCAATGGGAAATGGAATGAGATCATTTATTCATTTCATATTGGCCACAACATGGTTTTCAGGTGCTATTCACATTCGGTCTTTATTGATCTGAGTCCTGAGTAAACAATGGGGGGACCCTTAAAAACATTTTTTCTTTTTATGACTGAATTAGCCCTAAATTTGTCTGCAACCATTTTTTTTTCACAAAGCTATAAACATTTCATGAGCTTTTTTTCATATTTTCCAGACATCTAGGGAAATCTAACCAAGTTGTATCAGAAAGCAGAGACATTTCTAAATAAAAATTACTGCTGTGGGTGAAGTTAAGAGCTTGTTGCATGTCATAAATGCTTGTGTTGCCTTTGTATGTGTGTGTATATATACAGCTGGCACCTTTACAGTTGAAAACATATTGAAGGTCCCCTATAATGTACCAAAATCCAGAAGGGTCAATTTAATTAGATCTTGTTGGGAAGGAATGAGTTGCATATGACTTGCAAATGAACTGAAATTTAACACAAAGTCAACAAGAGGAAAAAACAGGAATGGGAATAGACGATGGCCACAGAGTCCAAGCAATTCCATTTATTTAATGAACCTGATTCAGCTGAGTTTTGGCAAAACTTGCCTGCATCAGGGGTCAGGATAGATCAATCATTGACTATGTTTCAAATATATGTAATTGCTGCATAGCGGGAACTCCTGGCTGCTCAGATGTCCATTATATCAGTCTTTCTTGTCAGTTTCTTTAGCTTGCCTCTAATTTTTCTTGATTTACTGCAAGACCCGGATGGTTTCAACAGTCATTACATTCTTACTGAAGCATTTTTCAAAGTTCTTCTGACAGCAGCAAGATGTCAAGAAAGAAACATGGTATGTGTGAAATGATACTCCAACACTGCAGGTATACATGTTAGTAAAGAGAGCTAGCTCAAAGAAAAAATGAAGCATAGCCGCAGCAAAGGGTTGCACCTGCGCACTACACTCCTTGTTTGCTGCAGATCTTCTGCCCAATAGAGCATTATCAACATTATGTTTTGCCTTTTGAATATATTGACTCCTGCTCTAGTGACTTATTCCAAAGACTTTTCTTCTGCCATGTTCTTGTGCCAAAAAAGCTGTGAAACTGATGTCTAAGTATACTAGTAGAGATATCCTCCAAGACTAATATAGATCCTAGTTTCCCAATTAGTCTCAAGAGCAGGAGTCAAAAGATTCACAAGGCAAAAAATCCAGGAAGGGTTTTTCACAGAGCTCCAAACTAGACAAACTTTGGGCCAATCAGGAAACAAGAAGGAAGAGCACTGGAAATACAAGACACATTTAAAAGAAGGCTGGCTACAGCCAAATACCTGGGTAATATAATAGCTTCTCCGATTTAAAGATGATGTATCAGAAGAATTTAAAGAAATACTGATAAACCGGGAAAATGTATTACAACTATTTGATAAATTAAAGAGCAGAAAATCACCTGGATCAGATGGTATATATCTGAGAGTGCTGAAAGAACTGAAATATGAGATTGCAGACCTCTGTGAACTATCATTAAAATCATCTGTAATACCTGAAGATTGGTGAATGGCCAACATAATGCCAATTTTAAAAAGGGTTCCACGGATTATCTGGGAAACTACAGACCGGTGAACCTGGCATCAATATAGGGAAAAATGGTAGAAACCATCAAAAAGAACAAAATTACTGAACATGTAGATAGTCATGGTTTAATGGGAGAAAGCCAACATGACTTTAGCCAAGGAAGGTCTTGTTTTACTAATCAGTTATATTTTTTTGAAGGTGTGAATAAACAGGTAGACAAAGGTGAGCTGGTTGATATAGTGTATCTGGATTTTCAGAAAGCCTTTGTTAAAGTCCTTCATGAGAGACTCTTGGCGAAATTAAAAAGTCATGGGATAGGAGACTGTGTACTATTGTGGATCAGGAACTGGTTAAAAGATAGAAAGCAGAGGTAGGGCTAAATAGCCAATTTTCTCAATGGAGAAAGGTGAATAGTGGAGTACCAAGGGATCTGTGCTGGGTCCGCTGCTTTTTAACATATTCATAATTTACCTAGAAATGGGAATTACAAGTGAGGTAATCAAATTTGCAGATGACACAAAATTATTCAAAATTGTTAAAATTCAAGAGGATTGTAAAACATTTCAAGAGGACCTTGAGAAATTGGAAGACCGGATGTTCAAATGACAGATGAAATTTAATGTGGACAATTGCAAAGTTATGTACCTAATAAAGAACAACCCAAACTATGGTTACACGATGCAAAGATCCACATTAGGAACCACCACTCAGGAAAAGGTTTTAGGCATCATCGTGGATAACACATTGAAACCCTCTGCCCAGTGTGCAGCAGCGGCCAAGAAGGCAAATAGAATACTAGGAATCATTAAGGAAAGGAATGGAGAATAAACAAAGGATACTATATGTATACCTGTTCATTGGGAAATGGATTGAGATCATTTATTCATTTCATATTGGCCACTACATGGTTTTCAGGTGCTATTCACATTTGTGACTGCATATTGAATATTATGTTTAATTCTGATCTTCCTATTTAGAATAGGTATAGAGAAGAGCCACCAAAATGGTAAAGGGGATGGAAGGATATCTCTATGAGGATAGGCGTAAAAGGTTAGGGCTCTTCAACCTGGAAAAGAGACCACTGAGGGAGATATGATAGAGGTTTATAAATTAATTAAGGGAGTGAAACAGATAAACATAGATCGATTATTTACACCATCAAAAAGTAGAAAGACTACAGGACATGCAATGAAGTTACAGTGTAACCTGTTTAAGACTAATAAGAGAAAATATTTTTTCACTCAATGAGTAATGAAACTCTTGAGTTTGTTACTAGAGAAAGTAGTAAAAGTTGTTAGTGTAGCTGGGTTTTAAAAAGGTTTGGACAAGTTCCTGGAGGAAAGGCCCATAAACCATTATTAAAGAGGACCCGGGAAATCCTCTGCTTGCCCCACTACAAGCATTGTGGAACCTGTGTATCTTTTTGGGAAACTGCCAAGTACTTGTGACCTGGATTGGCCACTGTTGGAAACAGGATACTGAGCTTGAAGGACCTTGGTCTGACCCAGTATGGTATTTCTTATGTTCTTGCAAAATGCCTTCCTTCTAACTGAAAGATCATTAGTTTAAGGCCATCCATGGAGCATGGGGAAAAACACTTTTTTTTAATTTGCCTGAAACATCTAATTACCTTTCAGCTATATTTTTTTGTTTGGACAGCAGCCACAACCACTATTAAGTTAAAAAAAAATTGGCCTGAAAATTTATAACAAAACATAAAACTAAAATTTATTAAACCAAACCTGCAAATGCCAAAAGAAACTAAAATCAACATTTTTTGCCTGCATACCCCTAATATTATCTTAAAGACTGGCTCCCTGTGAACCTTTTAAGGTTGGTTTAACCTTGGACTGCTTCAATGGGATGGTCAGCCAACCTTCTAACAAGAACCCATAAAGGCAGAAACAACATGCCCCTGCTCTATTTCTTTCCCTTGGCATTTCCAGTTTTGTTTTGGAAAGACATCTTTACACTGATTGCTTCCAGGAGTATCAGATAAAAGGAGGATTTCTGACCAGTTTTCAGATTAATTTTGATAGTTCCAATAAAAATCTTTGAATTAAGATTCAAGGTAAAAGGTTTCACTGAAAGATGAACGTTCTCAATGTGAAACAAAAATAATTCATGGGTTAAGAAATTGATTTGTTATATGTCCTTAACAATGCTCAAAGCTGCTTTGCTTTCCTTCTTTTTATGTTCATTTTAAAGCTAATTTTAGAACAGGGCACCTAGATTAAGAGGACAGGAAGGCATCTATTTTATAAAGACAAGGTCACATCTGCTTGTCTTTATAAAATACTAGCACAAATCCCTGCACAAATCACATCTAGACTGCAGGCAGATTTATGTTGCATTTGTTTGAGGAGAGGTCTAAATAGCACATATTTTATGAAAATAATTGTAGAAAGTCCCATCTAGTTAATGTGTGCTTTTCTGTGCATATTTCATGCCTATTTTATAAAGTAAAATACTTTACTTTATAAAATAGGGGCAGAAGTGATGAGATACACATGGCACCACGGCTCCACTGAAAAAGCCATAAACCCTAGCCACCAGCTCCAAAGCTGCTTTCCCCACAGCCCAACCCCCAATCTGGCCTCCGAGGTGGAATAAGTCCCCGTTAAAGCTGCCGGCCCTGTACGTATGAGGCCTGACATTGTAATCGGCCCTGTACGTCCGGGGCCAACGATCCCCCACTGCCCACCCTAACGCCACCCCGATCTGCCCCTTTCCCGACCCCGTCTACCTTCCCCATACAACTCGTGGGGAAGGTAGACTGGATCGGGAAAGGGCCCGAATAGTGGGGATGGTGTGCCTCAGAATGACCCCGTATGTGCATACACACATTTTATAAAATATGAATGTACTTCACGACTTGGCACAGGCTGTGATTAAACTCCATCCCTGTGCATGACTATTATAAAAGTAGATGCCAACCTCCACTGTGTGGACCTTTTATGACAACCAAATTCTACATGAACCCATTTATGCACCTAAAATTGTGCTGTAGGGGTGAAAATGGATTATAACCTTACCCTCATTTTGTCTTGGAATTTTCACAATCCAAGAAATCACGACGTCATATTGAGACTTTGTGTCTGTAGGAGTGATATTCAGCGGTGACAGCTCCCCCGATCGGGGTAGAAGCGCCTGAGCAGGAAACCGTCCCGCTCAGAAGCTCCTGCCCAATTGGGGCAGTGGGAGGACATCAAAAGAAGGCATCCCGTCGGCGAGGCTGCCCTCACCTCCCCGCCATCAGCCACAGCTCCCCCGATCGGGGTAGAAGCGCCTGAGCGGGAAACCGTCCCGCTCAGAAGCTCCTGCCCAATCGGGGCGGTGGGAGGACATCAAAAGAAGGCATCCTGTCGGCGAGGCTGCCCTCACCTCCCCGCCATCAACCACAGCTCCCCTGATTGTGGCGGAAGTGCCTGAGCGGGAAACCGTCCCGCTCAGAAGCTCCTGCCCAGTCGGGGCAGTGGGAGGACATCAAAATAAGGTGTCCCATAGGGCGTGCCCGCACCTGGTGGGCCCGTGCCTGAGGGCCTCGCCAGAGGGCCCTTTGGCATGGCCCTTAGGCAAGGCGCTCACAGAGAGACCAAAGAGGTCCATCTACAATATCCCCCAAAAAATGACATACATGGCCGCAGGAAAAAGCACCGAAAACAATCAAGAGCAGCTAAAAGTAAGTGAAGTCAAATCCTAAGGACAGCCGAGAAGAAAACATGTATGCAACTCTGATTCTCCCCATCAGCCTCCCCCTCACACAACTCCATCCACTTCATGCACCCAACCACCACATGCACACAAGCACACCATGGCTTCCACCAACAGCACAGATATACACACTCCCACAGTATACTCACAGGAACACCTCACAGGACACCCAGGCACAAAAAGCAAATCAAGCACAAGACCAAAACCCACGCAACCCCAAAGGAAGCTCACAGAACACTAAAACCCCCACCAACTATCTCAATAGAGCTCATAAACGCCATTTCCATAAGAAACAAAATTAACACAATAGCTGACCACATAGAAGATCAGCAACCTGACATACTTTGCATCACAGAAACATGGCTCACCCCCACAGACAATGTACTACTCAATCAATTAGTGCCCTCTACCTACTCAGCATTCAACTGCCCACGCGCACACCGGAGAGGAGGAGGGGTTTTGATCATCGCAAAGAACAGCCTAAAATTCAAGTCACGAAGTGCCACAGACACACAACAATGCAACACCATCACTGTGGAGAACAAACGGATGGCCCTATGCCTCATCTACAGAGCGCCCCATGCACCACCAGAGGAACTAGCATCCACACTAGAAGTGGTCTGCGCAGTCAACACAAACCACAAACCCCTGCTACTGATAGGAGACTTCAAACTCAAATCCACCACCAACAAGGACGCGGAAGCTTTCCTTCGAGTAATGGGTTCCTTTCAATACACCCAAATGATTAATACCCCGACACAAAGACACGGATCTTCACCAGACCTCATATTTGCACCCAGCTACCTACTTGACAGAGGCTTCATATCAACCCCCACTGTCACACCTGTACCATGGTCAGACCATCACTTAATTAAAATAAATATTGTCCCACAAGGCTGAAAGCATGACGAGAACCGAGACAACCCACCCACACAAAGAAGATTCAAGAGCTTCGACAGGGACCAATTTCTACAAGACACTCTACCCCACCTGAACTCAGAAGCAGATCATCTAGATGATCAAATCGGAAACTGGAACAATGTCATCAATGCCACAGCCAAAGCCACAGAATATAGACCCAAGAAAGCTCGCTGCAACAAATCGCACCACAAACCATGGTACTCAAAAGTCATACGGAACTAAAAGAGGGAACTTAGAAAGCTAGAACGGCGATGGAGACACACTAAGTTGCCCAACACACAGGCTCTATACCTAACAAAACAAAAGGACTACAACAAACTCATCAACCAAACTAAAAAAGAATACCACACAAACATTATACTCAAATCCAACAACAAGCCAAGAGAGCTCTTTGAAATCGTGAAAACCCTCACCAAGGAACAGAAGACCGAAAGCGAAGTCCAAATAGACCCACAAGCATTTGCAGACAACATCCAAGAAAAATTCCATTCCTCTTCACAACCAAAAACAAACACAACCACCAAACCAACCACACCTCCAAAAACCTGGGGAAAATTCAGCACCCCATTCACACAGCAGCTCTCACACATCATCACCGCACTCAATACAAGCACAGCTCCAACAGACCCATGCCCAGTGACATGGATTAAAGCTACTAAGTCAAACTTCATCCACACCATACACATCATGGTGCACAGGTCACTGACCCAGGGAAACTTGCCGAACCAGCTAAAGATTGCTACAATAAGACCAATCCCGAAGAAATCACCACTTGACAAGAACAACCCAGCCGCTTACAGACCGATTTCAAGCATACCACTACTGGCAATAAGTATTGAAAAGGCAGTACAGCATCAGCTATAGGACCACATTGACAACCACACACCACTAGACATCAATCAACACGGTTTCCGCCCCAACCACGGAGTCGTAACACTCCTGTTATACCTCTTCGACAACATACTCCACCTCATAGACAACTGCAAGAACGGAATATTGATGATCTTCAGCATTCGACACAGTGGATCACAAAGTTTAAGGGAGCAGAAAGTGTCAGAAATTGCTGTTAGCACCACTGTAGGTAAGTATTAACAACATAGCAAGCAGAGATGCACCTTGGTGTTAGGTGTTATCTGTCTTTAGGAAACTTGTGGCACTGTCCATGTAATAGCAAATACTTTGCAGTGTCCTACATCCTTTCCAAGAATGTTCCTTTGTAGGTATAAAGCACCTTAACTTTCTCTCGTACCTGCCATTCTTCCACAACCTTTTGCTACTATGGTGAATTTTAAAAAATAGTACTTTTGCTGCCTCTTTCTCTTAAGAAACTAGTAGGACAATTGAGGGGATCAGAGGTTCCTGGCCCCAGAACTATTGTCCAGCTTATTTTAACATGACCCACCCATAACACCACTTTGGACGGCCGCATGCATTCAGGCTGGATCCTCTAATTTACTTTCAGTGTTTATATAAAGTAAAGCTTGCAATTCATTCTTTAATACTGTAATTTCTTTTCTTTTTTTCCTGGCCAGTGGCCTTTTTCCTATAACTTGAATGTTGTAAACCGCTTTGATGTAACTATGAATGGCGGTATATCAAATAAATAAACATAAACATAAACATAAACTCTACTGGAAAGACTACAGAACATTGGGCTATACGGGTCCACCCTGAAATGGTTCCACTCATACCTAATGGACAGACAGATACAGGTCAAGGTCGGCCCCAACACATCCCAACCCATAAAGGTCAGGCAAGGCGTACCCCAAGGATCCGCTCTATCGGCGCTATTATTTAACCTCTACATTCAGCCAATATGCAAAATCATGAAAGAACACAAAATACAATACACAATTTATGCAGATGACATCATGATATACACACCAATCACACTTGACAAACCAGACTACACCAAAATCACAGATTGTCTCATGCTCATGACCAGCTGGCTTCAAGACAACAACCTGACCATAAACTACAGCAAGACCGAGGCACTAATCATCACCCGAAATACTGACTTCATCCCTCCACTCAACATCAAGATAAACAACACAACCATACCAATTAAACCGGAAGTAAAATACCTTGGAGTGACTCTAGACAAGGAACTGAATCTGCAATCACACATAAGCAGAACCACCAAAAATGCCTACCACAGGATGAGACTAATCAAACGCCTCAAACCCCTCCTCTCCCCGGAGCACTTCCGCACAGTCTGTCAGGCACTAATAACTCCAATACTAGACTTCTGCAACCCAAACTATCTCGGTCTCACAAAGAAGACACTCAGGCCACTGCAATTGGCGCAAAACACAGCAGTGCGCATTATATCTGGCACAGCGAGACACATCACACCCATTCTAAAAGATCTTCACTGGCTACCAATCAGCTCATGCATCAAATATAAGACAGTCATAAACATATTCAAAATCAAACAACAGACATCAGTTCTCAGCTTACAACCAGTCATACAATCCGACAGAAGCACACGACCAAGGAAGAGGGGCACTTCCAACCGTGTTAACACACCAAAGGTCTTCACCAAGGCCCGCAAGGACACTTCAGACTGAGCCCTTTCACTGGCTGCACCAGCAATTTGGAACACCCTCCCAGATGAACTACAATTAACAACTGACATCAAGGACTTTCGGAAGCAGCTCAAGACGACCCTCTTCATCGAACACTATGGGGGTGCCACATAAGCTGCTCGCCAGCCAGGACCACAGACCAACCCCCCCATTCCCCCATGCATATAGTATTGTATAATAGCGCATGCTGTAAATAGCTCAACAAGAATCTACGTCATCCTACTACACACGCATTCACTGTTTCACTGCATGCACACACAAAAATCTATTACTTGCTGATTGCTTGCTGTGTAGACCGCCTTGATTGAAGGAGAAGGCGGCATAGAAATCCTTTTAAATAAAATAAATAAATAACCGGCACTTCTATAGTGGATAGCCATTGCCATTGAACTTCAAACCTGGATATTCAATGTCAGAGTCATAGACAGACACCGGCATTGAATAACCAGGTCAGCCGGATAGCGCGGAAACTAACCGGGTGGCAGCAATATTAAACTGCTACCCAGTTAGCTTCAGCGGTGAAAATTAAGCGAGCCTTTCAAGTGCCACCTCCCACCAGCCCCCAGAATGCCCCAATGCTAGACAGCTAGCATTGGGACTTCAGTGGTGGCACCCGGGCATATTCGATGGCACTAACTGTATTAGTGTCACTGAATATCTCACTCGCCATGATAAACACAGTTAGCAGATCTACTAACTGAGTTAATTGCTTTGAAAATTTCCCTTTGTCTTTTCACTGATAAAGTTTAGAGGAGCTATTGCAACCATTCTAAAAATGTAGTTTTGTTCAAAGATATTGAATTCATTTGTTCCTATTTATTTATTTGTTACATATTTATACAGCTAAGGTAGGCACATCTAAGTGGATTACAATCCATAAAAGGAGAGCAGAGGAGACAACATAGTAATTGACAAAAGACAATGACTTGGTACATTAGTGAACAAATTCATGTTTGTAAGCAGCACTCTCTCTGCTAGTTTTTAATATCTTTACGCAGCCATTGGGATCACTTATAAGGGAGTTAGAGATGAGAGAATTTCTATATGCAGATGATGTAAAACTGCAAATCCTGATGGGTCATGACCTGAGTAGAATTACTGCAAGAGTTAATTATTTGTATTCAGTACTTCAATGGATAGAAAATAGTGATTTGATCCAGAACAGTGTTAAGATTGATGTATTGAGAATAATGGGAGATGTTAAGATGATGCCTTCATTGAAGATTACAATTAAAGGTACAGAAGTGATGGGGTAGATAAGGAAATAGATTTGGGATCTATTTGGATAGGTCATTTCCTTTAAGCTCTCAGGGTTCCATGTGGATTGGAAGACTGGTTTGAGACTTTCTGAAATAAGAAAATTACAACCTTTCTTAGGTCAATACTCTTATAGATTAATAGAACATACATATATCCTACCTACTGTTGGTTATCATAATAATTAGTATTTGGAGTTGCCTGGTAAATAAGATCGATGTCTTCAAGTGGACCAAATTATAGCAGCCAGATTGATTTACAGGCGTTTGGTAAGGCAGAATGCAACTCCCTTATTACAAACTCTCAATTGGTTGCCAGTGGAGCCCCAAGTGCATTGAGGAAGGAGGCCCATGTTATCTGAGAAGGAAAGTGCATAGGCTTAAACCAGGATGTAGTTTTAAGATGAAGTCAAATGGGAATCTTGAAAATTCTATCTCAAAAGGTGACAAATAAATAAATGGAGGAGTGGCCTAGTGGTTGGGGCAAGGTACTTCAGGCCAGAAGGTCAGGGGTTCAAATCTCACTAGAGGACAGCAACCTTGGGCCAGAAGGACTGGGGTTTCTAGTCCCACAGGTGCTCCTTGTGGTCTTGAGCAAGCCACTTAACCCTTCATAGCCCATGTTCCCTGTAAAATAGTTATCTCCAAGTTATAATGCCCTGTTCAATGTAATTTCAGTTTGTTCAATGTAAACCACACTGATGTAGAATAGCACAGTATATAAGAGAATGTAAATAAATAAATGAAGGTTAAAAGCAAGGGCTTTTTTAGTGGCTAACCTTGTAGTATGAAAGAATGTTATGGAGGTGGTATTAAACCATAAACTAATTATATGAATTTTTGCAAGAAAACAAAAACATAGCTATTCCCTAATTTGATCTGAAAAATATATGCTTATTGGGATAGAATTATATTTTAAGAACCTTTTGGTAATAATGACATTTATGCTTATTTGTATTTGATACACTGTCTTTAAAACAACCATCAAAGTGGTTTACAATATAAAATAAAGTGAAAGTTAAAAGTGAGAACAATAAATAAAAGCCAGAGTAAAATATAAAAGGAAAGGTTAACATTCTTAAGAGTCAAAAGAATAAAACAAAGATAGATAAAGAAAAAGAAACGTGCAACACATATTCTTGATGTTGACTCCTAGAGACCCTATGAATACTATCCATAGTAGAGGCTGTACAGCCATGAAAAATATCATTATCATAATCCACTTTTTTAACTATAAACGGTATGAATCAGTATGTGAACATTCTGTTTTCCTAAAAATGGTTGAAGGAACCTAATACGTCTTAAGGAGAAGAAAGAACCCTTCACAACACACAAAATATGCATTTTAAAAGACATCTTAAAGTCAAAAATAACACCAATAACTGTCTCCTTTACAGGAATCAAATTACCTTAAATAATAGATCAAAATTTGGAATAAGCTTATTTCTACTAATCCATAGAGCTTCACAGTTCTGTGGGTTCAACTTATTGTCAGAAAGCAACGTAGCTAGAGCATCAAGAGCACTATTTAAAGTAGAGAGACCCGGTTTGTAGTCATCAGTGACAGTTAAAAGTTGAATATCATCTGCATAAAAATAGCCAAAACTGATACTTTCCTCTTTTCAAGGTGTTGTCCTACTGTCATATCTGTTCCTCCTTGCATCCAGGAGACCCCAGTCACTATGAAAAGTAGCATTTGGGTCCAAGGTGTCCAACTTGATAGACACCTCATCTTTGCAGTTTATGAGTCATGCCACCTCTTAGGGGAACAGATGTTTCAGCCATTGTGCTGTGGCTTTCTTCAGGCTGAAGGCTGTGTAAGGTTAGCGCTTAGGAGCAGCTTCCGTGTTAGTGATGTTATAGCTGGTTGTAGGGGTAGGAGCTCAGAACCAGTGGACTCAATGTCCCAAGGGCCTACAACCCTATGTAGGAAGAGATGACTCAAGTCTGACTCTCAGCTGCAGAAACAGTCGAGCACCATCAGAGTGAACCAACCAACATGGATGGGAGGATTAAATTAGTACAAGTTTGAAAACTTGTAGGCAGCAGAGCCAACATAAAGGTTTAAACTTGGCAGACGTATCTCTTTCATATTTTGCAGTAGGCAAAAAACTCACCTGTCAGTATCAATGGGCCTGATGGGGAGTTTCCAAAGAAACTGTGCTAAATGATGTTGTGTCATGCAGAGTCAATGTCAATGTTGTAAGCAAAGCACTATGAAGGAGTGTGCGACACAGGGATCAGCACTGGGCACTCTTTCTAAGCATCAGGTCCTGAGCTCTTTAACTGTGTCGCTGCATCAGGCAAGGGATCTCAGCTGCAAGGTGTTCACCAGCAGACTTCAATGTTCCACCTCTGCAGCAAGTCCCCAAAGGATCCAAGTATTGGGAAGGAGGCCTTGGAGCTAGGGTAGCAAGGATCGAGGAATTATTGGCCCTCAGCAGCACTACCTGTTGCAGAATTGGGAAGAGGAAGTCTGGGCTCCCTTTCAGCGCTGTGTCCTCCTCCTCATATGGCCACATGGATACCACATCCTGAGTCATCAATGCCATGTGCCTCATCCTGCCTGGTATATCACGGCACTGGCAGAGACCACACATTGGAGTCAGCACTGCTAGGAAGTAAAACATCTGGCGCTGAGGGGGAGGCGTTGCATCATAGCTAGGATCCTGCATAGATGATTATGAGCAGTGCTTAGGGATTTCTGCCGATAGGGATAGGGAGCCCAGATGCCAGTAGAGAGGGTGCAGGGAGTGTGTTATCAGTGCCAAAGGGTCATACAGCACATAAGTGCCTCGTGCAATCCCAGGAATGAGGTCCCTTCACACCATCAGCTTTATTCTCTCTGGTGAAGAGTCAAGCCTCCTGCATCAGTTGTATCCAGGCTGTGGCTCTGCCCAAACCTCTGAGGCAGCACCTTGCTCTGTGTTCACATGGTATGAGGAGGCATCGCTTACAGAGCCTGCTCTGGAGAGTCAGGCCTGGAGTTTAGTGCAGGAACCTTGCTTTCCAATTCAGGGGCTCTGAGTAATGCTAAGTCGAGATTGAGGAGCAGTGTGGGCCATTCGGGAGGAAGTCAGCAGATCTTGCCAACATAGCCGTAGGCTTGGGTGAAGAAAGATCCCTCCTAAATGAAAGTCATGTCTGCCTTTCCCAGGCGGAGAGATCTCCCAGATCTATGTGGCCAGAGTCTTCATCATAGCTCATCACCACTTGTTTTTCCAGCTTCATGTTATGAAGGAATATTTAATCAACAATAAATTAGAACTTTGTAGTGCCTTACTACAAGGAAGGAGCACAGCCCTAATAAATCAAATCATACAAAACATAACGGTCAAGTTGTTCATCTGAGCCAAGAAGTTTGATCATGTAACTCCTTTATTCATAAAAGAACATTGGTTTCCTGTCATTCACTGGATCAGGTTTAAGATTCAAATTCTAACTCTCTGTGTCTTCTGTTGTGGCGTTCACTAGCTTCTTATCCAATCTTCTGATTCTTTTCCAGCTTCTGCATTCTCTCAGGTTAACCCAGGATAACCTCCTTGTAATACCATCAGACCACCACTAGGCAGTCAGAAGTGCTAAATTAAACCCGGATGCTGATAGGGCAGGAGCAACTGGGAATTATTCCTTCTCCCACAGTGGTTCCCAACCCAGTCCTCGGGGAACCCCAGGCCAGTCAGGTTTTCAGAATACCCACAATGAATATGCATGAGATAGATCTGCATACAATGGAAGCAGTGCATGCAGATCTATCTCATGCATATTCATTGTGGGTATTCTGAAAACCTGACTGGCCTGGGGTTCCCCGAGGACCAACTTTGGGAAACTCTAGGAAGTAATGAGACTCCTGGTAAATGGCAAGGGGTTTTGTGCTGGGGGAGGTGCCTTGTACAAGGGGGATCTGCCTGGAGGGGATTGGGGGGGTTGGAATCTATGCTGGGAAGATTGCTATATGCACCACTCCCTTTACTGTAAAAGGCTTCCCAGGAGTACCAGGTCACACAAAACGGCCTGATACTCCCAGGGAGGAAAAACAATGCCATCTGAAAGTTAGCATTGTTTTTCCAGGAATAATATAGCTTGCAAAGTTAAACACAAGCTGTATTATTCAACTTGCATAATGAAGCACTTTGCATGCATTTGCATGCACATTATTTTCTAGCTTGTGTTATGGTTAAATAACATGTGTCAAGGTAAAATAATGCATGATTTTGTATTTAACTGGAAAAAATTATGCATTAGTCCCTTAACACACATTAAGAACTACCTCTCTTAATATGCAGACAGGGTTTTTTTGCTCACGCCATAAATGTGGCATGTTGCAAGGGAGAGGAAAAAGGATAGATGGAAGGTGAGGGAAGTAGAAAGGGAATGAGTGCATGGGGAGGGGTGAGTGAAGATAGCGTGTTACAGAGAAACCTTACCCCTCATTTTCTCAGGAGGCAGGTATTAGAGAAAGGGGAAGATGGGGGACATACTGCTAGAGGTGGAGCAGGCTTCCAAACTTTAGAAATTTAGAAATATTATTACTACCATACCTCTGGGGATTTTCCCTCTTGCATCCACTTTTCTCCAGTTTGTCAAATCACCGAAGGGGTCAAATATGATTCCCACTCAAACCCGTCTCAAATAACTATGAGAGTTCTCACTCTCCCGCAAACTCTAAGGGAGACCACTCCAGACATCTCAGTGGTTTGAAATGCCCTTTGTGGCCCATTTCTTGAAACGTTTGGGGACTCCCTAAGAAAGAGAGATAGGCATAACCAGAAAAAGGCAGGGTTTTGTTCAGATCAGGTAGGGTTGGACTCAGGGAGAGGGGAGGGACAAGCATGCTGGATTCATTTTTGAGTTGGATGGGGACAACTGTCCATAAAAGGAAATTGGATCAAGTCAGGATAAGCACATTGGGTCCTCTTCAAGTTGGGGAGGAGCAAAGTTCCAGAAAAGGCCTGTTTGGGACAGGAAGAAAGTGCTGAGTTTGTTGGGTCTGGAACCAAGGCTAGGAGGGTGGGCAAATATTTGACATAGAACTGATGGGATCAGGCTTGAAAACGGTGGCTTACAGGGGGTGATGGAAGTTAAGAGGTTCCTCCAGTGAATTTCACTGGGTGTCGGCTGGTCAGAGAATGAAATCGTTCGTACATGTCTTCTAATATGCAGAAAGAGGAACCGGTCTCCAGTAAATGTATTTCTTGCTTTTTATCTGAGGAACTTGCTACTTGTTTTGAAACATCCTTGGTAGATATGGTTTACCTTGGCTCCAAACAGGGACCTGCTTTATGTCTGAGACTAAGTAAATGAAAATATTAAAAAAAAAGACAGGTTAAAAAAAGAGGGCCTGACCTGACAGTATATATTACCACTGAAAGGTTTCTAGCTAAACAAAAGGAGTTTCTTTGATCTTAATGTATTCTCACTTGATATTATTCGTAATGTTAACAAAATAAGATCATATGACAAAGAACTACAGTATAAGTTAATGAAAGAGCGCCTTTTACAGCAGCTCATCATATTGAATGGTCTTAAGGTAGAAGGACATTTTATCCAAAAGTGTTGTTGCTGACTTTAAAAAAAACTTGTGCTGCTGCTTACATGCGTATACCTTGTATCACGTGAAAGGAACCCCCGTAACTGAGATCTGTTCTTATAGTCTGCATCTCAGAGGCTGCTAGGATCTCACTGTAGTCTTCTGTTACTATTGTTCATTCCAACAGTTTCTGCACGTACATAAGAGACACTACCTTCTCAATAGAGCTTATAGTCTAATGAAAGCACCCGGACAAGACAAAGAAAACTTTCCAAGAATTTGCTGGTAAAAGCAAAAATCACTGGGGAAGGAAAGGAGAGGAGACCCCAAAGCAGATAACATTAACGCTTTAAAGATCTTGAACAGGAAGGAAAGAAATTCAGCTATTTTATGGTAGCTAGTCTCATCTTCCTGCCCACTCCCTGGCACCTGTGTCTTCAGACAGCTTTCCAGTCTCTTCTAGACCCTTTATACGTTGCTGCCTGTAACCTAGGAGTGATGCATCACAGATAGTACAGCAGGTCTGTCAGAAGTCAGTAAGTTAATGGATATTAATTTTCACCATTTCAAAAATGTTCCATTGCGCACTGTGCTAACTTCACACCAAACTTGACACTTATTCAGTTATCGATATTGTAGATGTCCTAAAGTGTTTCATTCAATATCAGATCGGTGCTGATGCAGAAATATTTCTCCACTGACAATGTTAGTTTACTGTGACTAAATTGTCCCAAGAGAAAAAGCGCAGATTAATGTAGCATGATTTAATAATGAGTGGCACCTTTCACTGTGATCCACTTAGCTTCTTGTGGCAAGTCATGCCTTGGGTGAACAGGGATGAACCAAGCTTGGGTAAGTACTGTCAACTATCCAGGCCATGAAGTATCCACAGCATGTGACTAAGCCTGGCAAGTGTTCTAGAACATTACTTAAATAATGGGATTTGATTTCATCGGGAAACCTTAGATTAGACATTAGGAAAAACGTTCTGACTGCAAGGGTAGTTAAGCACTGGAACAAGTTACTTAGTAAGGTTGTGGGGTCATCATCATTAGCACATTTTAAGAGCAGATTAGATAAATCTCTCTCGAGATGCGGCTAATGCAGTGAATTTTGCCTGGATGCAGTGGATACCTTGAAGGGGTATGTTTGCTAAAGTGCATTAGACTCCTGCAGATAATTCTGCATGTTAGTGCAAGTAGCGCTGCATTAGCTGCAAAAGCCATCTGTTAGGGGCAAGCACTGCATTTTTCCCAGCAGATAATGCTGCAAAAATGCAGAGAACATGGTGCGGCAGCAATGTGGATCCAGCAAACGCCAACCACTAAAGTGACGTTAGCTGCATTCGCAATGTCTGCCAAACCTGTGGTTACCGCGCACTGCCGACGCTCACGGTAGCTTCTCCTTGCGGGCATGCCCACTCTCCATCCACACCCTGCCCATGTGTGCTGCTAATGCACGGTATGCAGATAGGGCAGAAAATTCCCTGCATTTGGCCCATGTTAGCTGTTACCACGGTGCACTTTTCTCATGCTATTGTCATATTATCAGCTAATGCACTGTAGTAAACATGCTCCAAAGCTTCTTGTGGGTCTCTTGTGGGCCTATTTTTTTTGAGTTTTGCTTAAGTATATCACATTCTTAAAATTCCCCCCATTGCAAAAAGTAAAATAAAACAGCAATTTTCCTCTTCATTTCATTTTGTTTTTGCTGTCCTTCCAGAAACAGATTGCAATGTAGAACAACAAAAAAAAAGAAGAAACTATTCCCAGGGAAGGACAGATCACATAGACGATGATGGCTGCAGGAAAGAACGCGAAGGTCAAGGGAGGTTTTAGATAGTGTTTTAATAAATGCTGCTACCTTACACCATCTTTTAAAATCATCCATATAGCACGATAATCAAAGAATGACGAGCACTTATGTGCAATTTGCCTATGTGCCTTTATAAAATAAGCTACCTGAATGCTTTCACAGAAAATTATACCTGCTTGGAGAAAGGAGTAGTGCTAGAAATCAAAGTATATGCATGCATGCTCTAAAATGCATTCAGAAATCCCTGTCCTTCTCTGCCCCACCCATTCTTTGCTTCAAGAAACACCTATGCCCATGAAGGGTAATTTCATAAGGATCGGCTAGATTTAAGAGCACCTTTTTTATATAGTAAAGTACACACATACTTTAGTTTATAAAGTAGAGAAGTAAGTGGTCAAAAATGTATGTTACATAGTAACATGTAAGTGACGGCAGATAAAAACCAGCATGGTAAATTAGTGCTTCGCCCATGCTTTGCCAAAAGTCCAACCCCACATATGCCTACAGTGCAAGCGCTCATGTTCGCCCAGTACAGAAGAGCAACACTTAAGCACACGCATAAATATCTATTTACATGTGTAAACTACTAAAATACCATGATCTTTGTGTGTGCGTGGTACATAACTTTCCATGGCTCCTTTTAAAATTACCCCCACGTTACATAAAAAAGACCCTATGGAATAATTTTAAGAAGTACATTTAGTGCATAAGTGGCAATCTACATGTTTAAAATTGCTCTTATGAAATTACCTCAAGCGTAAAATTACACACGGTGGCATGAACATGTATACTTTTCCCGCAAGAGTTGCGTGGAGCATGGTCTGGATGGAGTGCAAAAGGGGTTGCGAACTACCCACAGGTCACTAATCTATGAATATTTCCTCATACTCTGCGCACAGATATTTATACCTGTTCTGAAGTAGACGGAATGTCTGCGATCTCCATGTAGCTGTGATTGCCCCTGGATTTGTGCTAATATATTAGAAGTGCCTATGTGTCCTTATAAAATAGGCTTAAAATACAGTAGGTAATTTCTCCATCTCCAGACCTAGGCATCCTTGTACTGTATGACATTACCAGCCATGGGCCTACTTAGTGCGGTGAAGGTTTACATTTAGCATTAGTAAACTGCCAGAACTACCCTTCAGTAGCTGCAAAGTCTCTGTGTTAACTGTGGGGGGTGTTCCCAACAGTTTGCCATTCAGTGAATGCAGAGAAACATTCTTTTCCATGCGGTCATTGATCATACAGTGCAGTTCGCTATACCTAACTAACGGTAAGATGCAATCGCAGACAGTGTGGGTGCAGAGTACACCACCTCCATGGGCCACACTGTGCTCTCTGCATTTTCAGTGTGATATCTGCTGGAGAAATCCTGAGCATACTCCCAACAGATATCACACGACTTTTGCAGTTAATGCCGTGTTAACTGCAAGAGCCCAGTATGGCTTAGTAAACAGACTCAAAGGCCCCGATCCAAAGAGGCAGATAGCGGGGCTGTATGTCCTGCTGGGGTGCGCAATCCCACTATCCACCCCTGTCAAATACCGCCTCGCATCCCCCCTGCATACAGAGTCACTATGCGTGCTGCGGGGAATGGGGGCGTGATGGGGCAGAGTGGGAGGGGTGTGGGCAGGACCGACCCCTGAACATACAAGGCCAATTCTGCTCATGGCCATGTACATCTGGGCAGCCTGTTTATTCCGCCTCGGAGGTGCAATAAGTGGCAGCTGAACCCCCCGATCGGCAGGCCAGGACACTCAGGCCAGCAGCAGTGTGGTGGGTGGGTCCCCGCTGCCTGATCGAGGCACTGGCAGCCCCCATCGGGCTTAGGCGGCGGGGCTTCGGGGTCCCAGGTAGTGCAGGACATTTGATGCCATGGGGAGGATGTCCCTGCAGTGATGCTGGGCTGGCCGGGCTGTCTCCAAGGGTCTGATCCTGCACCTGCGGGAGCATCTTACTCCTGCGGTATAGAATCGGGCACTGACAGCCCCGTCTTGGTGGAGGCCATCCAGACGGCCTGGACGTGCCCCATTGTGGATCGGACTCCACGTGTTAATACATATTATTTGCCAAGCTGACAGCTATCATAGCCTAATAAACTGGCCTCTGAATGCTGCTATTATACACACATAACCCAAGGAAAATGTTATAAGCTTGTATTTGAGGGTATAAAATGCTGTTCTGTATGTTCTGTATGCTCAAGTCACCTATTAAATTATCTCCAATGAGTCTATTAATTAAGTGGTGATAAAGCAAAGTTAAAATTCTCCAGAAGACAAAAATAATATGAGCGGTAATATATGTCAGCTATGATCCATATGCATTTAACAAAATAAATTACAAACAAGATCTATTAATTTAAATTATTTAAAATTCTTGGGGATTTGTAAGTGAACCCTGTTTTAAAGCAGTTCTCAGGTAAACCTGTAGCTTCTGCCACCATCTTCTTTAAGACCTCAAGGAAAGCATAACCTTTTCTCTAGGTTCAACTGGCTAGTCAAAGGCAACCCCCACAGGGCTGTGACACAGTTCAGAAACTTTGCTCCAGTTTCTCTTGTCTCTATCTCATTCTTCTGTAAAACTAGTCTGACCTATATTCAAAAGCACTTATCTGTATAGCCTCATCCACTAGACAGATAGGTGCCTTATCTATGAATTTTCAAAGGGGCCATCTGTAGAGTGCTGATAATTCTTATAAACTGTCCTGGACTATTCAATAGTGCCGGGGTGGAGCGAAGATGAAGGATGGGCAATTTGCCTAGCACTGCAGATAGCCAGCAATATTCAACCACGATCTCTACAGCAGTGATTCTCAACCCAGCCCTTAGCAAGTCGGGTTTTCAGGATAACACAATAAATATGCATGAGAGAGCTTTCATGCATTACCTCCATTGTAAGCAAATCTCTCTCATGCATATTCATTGTGGTTATCCTGAAAACCTGACTGGCCAGATGCGTCCCAAGGACTAGGTTGAGAACCCCTGCTGTATAACTGTTCATTCTAAGTTCAGACCTCAAAAGAGCTGCCCTAACTTAAACTGCACAGCTAAACAGATAGGCATGGAATATCTCTGCTATCCTTAGAGCCGGTGGCGGGCATCTCTCTCCACATATACTCAGCACTGATGGCTATCTGGACAGTGGCACCGACTAGATGTAAAATATTTAAACAGCATAGCAGACATTACAAAATACTGACCACAGCATTTAAATATTGACCTGTGGGGTAACATAGTAACATAGCAGATGACGGCAGATAAAGACCAGCATGGTCCATCTAGTTTGCCCAGCAAGATGGCAAGAGTAGGTGCACCTGTCGCTCTGTGCAGGCCACCCCTCCCCATGTCTTTGTTTAGGGGTGAACCCACCACTCCATGTAGGACACCTCTATTTGTTGAAACGTTAGATGGTTCAGAAGTTGTATGTTTCAGTTTATTTTGTTTTTATCCTGTTGCTTTAAGGGATCCACTGTGTTCGTCCCATGCTGTTTTGAATTCCATCACTGTATTTGCCCCCACCACTTCCATCGGGAGAGCATTCCAAGCAACCACCACCCTTTCAGTGAAAAAATATTTCCTGACATTGCCTTTCAATTTACCACCTTGCAGCTTCCTGTTATGCCCTCTAGTTTTACAGCTTCCCCGTCTTTGGAAGAGGTTTGTTTGTTCATCATTACTCTAAGTATTTAAAGGCCTAAATCATATCTCCCCTGTCCCTCCTCTCCTCCAAAGTGTACATATTTAGGTCTTCAAGTCTCTTCTGAAACGGCTTCTGACGTAGACTCCAAATCATTTTGGTTGCCTTCCTCTGAACAGTTTCCAGTCTTTTTACATTGTTTGCAAAATACGGTCTCCAAAACTGAACACATTATTCCAAGTGAGACCTCACCAGAGACTTATACAGTGGCACTAGTACCTCTTTCTTTCTGCTGGTAATCCCTCTTTGTATGCAGGCCAACATCCTCCTGGCTTTTGCCACCGCCTTATCGCACTGTTTTGCCACCTTGAGATCATCAGAGATAATCACACCAAGGTCTTTCTCCTGAACCGTGCACACCAACCTCTCGCCCCCTATTGCGTACATTTCCCTTGGGTTTCTGTTACCCAAGTGCATGACACTGCACTTTTTCGCATTAAATCTTAATTGCCAAGCATTAGACCATTCTTCCAGCTTTTGTAGATCTTTCCTCATGTTAACCACTCCCTCGGGGGAGTCCACTCTGTTGCAAATTTTTGTGTCATCTGCAATAAGACAGACTTTTCCATTCAGTCCTTCAGCAATATCACTCACAAATACATTGAACAGTACCGGGCCCAGGACTGAACCCTGGGGCACCCCGCTAATAACCCTCCTTTCATCTGAGTGAGCTCCATTTACCATCACCTTCTGTTGTCTGTCAGTCAACCAATTTCTAATCCAGTTTACCATCTTGGGACCCATCCCAAAGCTACTGAGTTTATTGACAAGCCTCCTATGAGGAGGGGTGTTTGTCTAATTTTCCTCAGGTGATGGCACATTTTAGAAAGGCCATTTATGGGTTGCCTGGACACCCACATGAAAATGTCTGCAAATCTATGCTAATCTTAGAAGAGCGGGTGGGCACGTGTAAGTCTGATGTCGTATCAACGTATCTGGACCCCTCACTCTGGACGTGTGCTTTAAATCCAAGAAGGAGGCACAGCACACATGAGGATGGACATCTATGTGCAGCAGGAGATATATATGGGAAAACCTAGCATAGGAACCCCACAATTTACATGCGCAAGTAGCAGCACTTTAGAATGGATTACCACAGAAATCCCTGTATCGCACACTTTCAATATCTGAAAAGCAATTTTTTGTCAGGCTCACTATAAACAAGGTGCAGTCAGAAATTTCTTCAGCACCCCTCATCAGTTGTCCTTTTACTAGTCAGAACAAGTCCACCCCACAAAGTGTGACATCTTAATTTGTCACCAGTCTTATAGATATGAGTATTCTTCTACTTTTCGGAAAACTTGCATAACTAACGTAGCTCGCAGCATGCTGCTATGTTTCCATGGTCATTCAGCCCCATCCGCGTCAGGGGAAATCCATATTCATGCTGCAGTTTCCATACATTCAACAAACCTTCTGCAGTCTCTTCTAAACAGAGTTTCTCAAAAGCGACTACAGCACAAAAGCTTCTTCATGTCCTCCTCTGTACGTGTAGACGTTGGCACTTACTGTGTATCTTGGCCATGTACAGCAGCTCCTAACCAGTCACAGAGGACTCTCTATTTACCTCATTTGAGTTTGGAGGGGGAAATATAAATTGGGGGATTAAGAGGGATATCCCCTTAATCTCTTCAGTAAGGGGGCTGGCCAAAACAAGCACTTTCAAAAACCTATTTGCGTCATGAAGCCAGTGTATATCCCAGCGCGGACAATTTCCATCTTCCGCGTGCATCGCTGTATGAAATGAGTGAAATCTGTGCAACTTTTTGTTCCTCCAAGACCACACCCCCAGCACACATCATGCAACTTAGCCGTGCTCAGAACAGACACATGTAAATTGCACTCTAAAATCACATTTTACACATCGATGCGACTTGTCCATGTGTAGAACGTGAATAAGGCTTCTAAAATAACCCCCTAAATGTTTTGGAATTTAAGAATTGGCCTTTCTGTGTATGAGAGGTTTGTCATCTGGATCTTCATACAGCATTATATGCGGTGAGGACAGAAGAATCAGGAAGTAGGAATATCTGAAATAGTTTAACAGAACAAAATACCAGAGAAACTATGGATGACAGAAGGTGAAGTCAGCATGCCCCCCTTGAAAATGCCTTCAAGGCAATCTTGCAAGGTGGCTATGGATGAGAAACAATCGGATGCAGGGAAAGATGTGTGCAAGAAACAGAGAAAATTGATATTCTAGACGTGTAGCCCTTGGCCATATGACAATCATATTTACTAGCTAATAAAACCACTTACACTGAACACATAGATTTGCTTTTTACTCACATAAAACTTCCATTCAGCGTTCTCTGATCAGAAATCTATAGTAGCGTTTTAGCTGTGTTCTGAATAAGGCTGTTATCGCCTTCCCTTTCCTCTCAATCCCCCTTAGCCTTATTACTTCCCTTTTAATGCTCACTCCCCTCCCTGCACACAGTCTGCATTACTCTGCACATTTTAGAAAGACTGTTCATACTCTGCCGCTCTTCTCATGCTCTGCCCAATCGTCACCCAAGGACGCACGTGTTGCACAACAGTATGCGCTGTTTTGTCAATGCACTTATTTGTATGAGCGTAACCCATGGGGTACTTTTATAAAAGCCTTTTCATCGGTGGGAAACATTTATAAAATTACCCTTTATGTCTAAATGGTGATATTTCAGCCTCTAAACATATAAATGATGGGAGTAATTTTCTGTGATGCCAGTCAGTGTGTTAACGTACATAGCTGCCATGGCTTTTAACGCATATGATTAATACTGCTATTTGGGTTGTCAGTAGCACTGACTGTATGTGTTCACCACTGACCACTGTCCATTTAGTTTAGAGAGCCGTTGAAAATTGTCACTGTCTGCCACTTCGCTTCTCTCTGTTCCTCCACTATGCAGATAGTAGCGGAGCTGTTGGACAGAGTTTTAACCCATCACTATCCTTATAATGTCTGAAAAATCTACAAATACGGAAGTTTTATGTCAGCAAACACAGAACATCCTTGGAAAACTGATGCATGTACATCTAGGTGGCCCGCAGAACTAGCAAGGATAACTTGACTCATCTTACTTAGACTGTTCGAGCTATGCAGGGATATTTGATGGCACTATATAAAATGGATAAGCATCGCCGAATAAGCAGATGGTTTGAAAATTCTAAGCTAAACATTTAAAATTATATGTTGGACACAGAGCTGAATATTGATCTCGGGAATAGTATGTGGAGGCTGGAGTTGAGATATTGATGCTGTGATGCATTCAATTCCAGCAGTATTTTAGAAACGGCTCTGCTAAACATGGAGCCTTTTCTAAAATAGTGCGGGAGTGCATGTGTATTTGCTAATATGTGGAACAGGAGAAGCCATTTTGCAAATCTGTGCATGAGAAAAATCAAGGGGAAAACTTAACAATTTCAACATGTAGATATCAGCATTTACACATGCATGTCAGCTACTTTGCAAATCCGTGCATGGAAATGCTGTCAATTAACTACAGATGCTGCTAGCTTTTATTGTTCCTTTGTGCCTTCAAGTCAATGCTGATTCAGTAGCTCCTGGGTTTTCTTGGTAGTGTGAACAGAAATAGATCACCAGGCCTTTCTTCCAAGGCCTGGAAGGGTTAAGTGACTTGCCTAAGGCCACAAGGCGTGCTAGTGGGGAGTGAAGGCTGATCTCTTGGTTACCAAGCCAGTGCTCTAACCATTAGACTACTCCTCCACGCCATGCTTTCTTTATCTAATTTCATTTTGAAGGGGGAAAGAAACAATGGGGGATTAAGAACAATGACACCCCTCCCCCCAATCCATACTGTAAAGGTCTGGCCAGTATGAGCATATTTTCAAAACCTACATATGCCAGGGAACAGTTGTAAATTCCAACCTCGACAATTGCAGTATTACACATGTATTTCCTGTATGAAATGGGGAATACACATGTAGATTTTTGACCCTTACCATGCCCCGTTGCAATTTCTATGAGGTAAGGACATCTACGTGAAACTTCAGCCCTAACTGTCCTTTTTCAAATGGGTGCCATTTCCATGCATAAATGCTTGATTTTACCTGGGAAATTGTGAAGAAAGCTTATAAAATTGCCCTCACTGTGCCTTCTCCTCTCTCATACTTGAATGCAAGCAACTGAAGCACAAGAAATTGCGTCCATATCATCCGCTCTTCGATATTTTCTTTTGTATAGGTTGAGATATTGTAAAAATGAAAAAAAAATTATATATATAAAGACATTGGTTGTTATAGTTGTCTGTATTAACAGAAGCCAGTTTTCCAAAGTAATGACAGTATCCAAGCACGCTCAAATCCACATGAAAAATTCAATACCTTAACAAAATTACAAACACGTATTCACTGCAAGGAGAATACAAAATAAAACAGAGCAGGAAACAAGAAAAGAAGCAGAGATGCTAGAAGGGGCAGAGAAGCCGTCATTTAAAGCAATAGCTTGTCTTGGCCATGAACATAGCACAGAGGGAGACTGTCAAAACTATGATGACGCACAGTTTTGCCCCGGAATAATGGAAAATATTCTGAGACTATAGTTGCAAGTCTAGACCAAATTTTGTATTGCAGACTTGATGTAGCTGTCTAGAATGTCAGTGACAGGACAGAACTCTGAAAGAGTTTCCAGATATATGCTCTCCCTGCCAGGTCAAACCTCTTTCTCCAGTTTAATTGGTCTTAGAGCATGATAGAACCCTGTTACTGCACTTGTGAAAAGCAATAGAATAAATGTCATATGCCTGAAATAAAGTTTGCCTTGCAACTTACCTTCATTGCCAGGGTGTCACCTTCATAGGAAGGCTGTCATCCCTGACCATATCAATCACCATCACCTTCATTTACGGTTACTAACTTGCTCCAGATTCACCTGACAGCTTGCATCCAGTCCTGAGTTTACCTTATTGCATGTAGGGACTTGTAGTTCTGATTTCTCTATTATACTCCATAAAATAAACAAAACTACATATCCCTGCATGCAGTAGGTGAAAACCCAGGACAGGATCAAACCTGTTGGGCAAATCTGGAGCCAGTTGGCAACCCTACCTCCATTACCTTCGCCCTATTAAAATATTAGAACTACCCCGTTATAATTATTGGAGTCAACAAAAATTTCACTCATTTAGTACAGGAGGGTAGGAAGGAAGCTGAAACACTGAAAGGTAGTTTATCATGTTTAGTGTGCATATATATATAGAAACATAGAAACATAGAAATATGACGACAGAAAAAGACCACATGGCCTATCTAGTCTGTCCTTCCATAACAACTACAACAGTCCCCTTTTTACCTTTAGAGATATAGAAACATAGAAATATGACGACAGAAAAAGACCACATGGCCTATCTAGTCTGTCCTTCCATAACTACAACTGTCCCCTTTTTACCTTTAGAGATACAGAAACATAGAAATATGATGACAGAAAAAGACCACATTATATAGCAAGGGCTGTGTGAGTGGTGCGGCCACACAGGGCGTAAGTACAGAAAGGGCACTGATATCATCAATGGGCTTTCAGGAAGCTCAAAAAGAGTGAGCACATGGCTGGGGCAGAGGGGGACACCAAATTTGTTAGTCACACAGGGCACCTTTCTAATGTGGTACGGTCCTGTGTGCACATACAGTATGTATATGTGGAAAAGGTTGCTTTATGTGAATATTGCCTACGATAACAATGAAATACCTGCAGTGCTCTAACTAATGAGAATGTACTAGGCTCAGTTTTAAAACAAAACTGAACAAAGAGTAATTTCACTTAGGGATACATATAGAGCTTCTGAGAGCGATGTTTGTACATTCATGGCCTGTTTTCTTATTTGCACTGGTCTTCACCAGTGGGTCTAAGCCAATTTTTTCTGCTCAGCAGTAAATCTAGCTTTGGCTATGTCACCCGTTTGTGAATATTTGTGAATTTAAAGTTCTTTGCTTTCGTATCTTGATACAAGGTTTACAAGGTCTTTTGCTAAGCACTTTTGAGTGCTACAGGTGGCCAGCAACATTCCTGTGAAGCTGTGCAGGGGTCCTCCACCTACGCGGCTGATGAAGGGAGGTGCTGCAATATCGCATTTTAGTTACAATAGAGCCCCTCCTCCACCGGGAACAGCGTGGGCGAAGGACTCCTGCACAACTTTGCAGGACCATCGGTTACCAGAATGAAAACATGCAAACAAACATTGACAGTAATGGAAATCATAAAACAAGAAACTCTCAATGAATGATCAGGGACTTCAGTGTGTGGGTAGATAAATTTCTCTGCCATATGTTAATTGGTTCCAGTCCATTCCTCATCGATAATGATCAAAAACCCATTGCCATTTGAAAGTTGTTTCATAGCTCATGTAATGGGAATTGGTGCTTTCAGCCCTTGTACCAGTGGGTAAGCGTCTACTTCATTAAAACCACTGGCAGATTGAGAGTAATGGTCAGTCTCAGCAAAGGGGTTAATGACTGAGGCCTTTTTCCCTAGACAGAAATTTTATAAAAGGTTGCCTTGGTGGGGACACATAAATGCTGCTCTGTCTTTATAAAATACTAGCACAACTCCTTGCAAAAAATATTGGCTATATCGAACGCATGCACACTTACAACAGATAGAGCAGATACAAATGTACAGATCTACAGTATACACAAGTGGGTTTTGAAATAAAGTATGGGGTATGTTTACTAAGTGGCAGTAGCGGACTCCGTGCAATATCGGTATTGCACGGAGTCCTCTACCACCGTTTAGTAAACATACCCCTATGTGTGCACATCATGACTCCGCTCACACGCTATCGAAAACCTGTCCCCTAATACACCTATACGAGCCAGTCGTGTACAAGTACGCAGATTCTCATCACTGCATATGCTTTTACATGTGGGGTAATCTTATAAGTGGCATTTTGTATGCATAGACTGACATATATGCATGAAAAAGCCCTTTGTTAAATGACCTCCAAATGGGAGAAAGCCTTTAGTACATAGGCTTCTGCCTGAGATCAGAAACTGAATTACCCTCTTACTCAAAGACATAGCTCCTTCAGAAATTCAGCATTTGATGCAGACGTATTTCTTGTATTGCACCTGTTCTGGGGATAATCAGAGCATTTCACGTCCTAGTGATATCAGTCTATCACCTTTGAAAACATTCCCTTCAATGGAAAATACTTTTTTTAGTTGGATTTCAGTGCAAGAGTTCTGTACTGTAATTGCTGAAGAGCAAAAGTATGCTACTCAGACTATTTCCCATTGAAGAAATGTTTCATTCTTTTCGCTGTAAGCAGTGATGCCAAACACACAAACCCGTATTTTTCAGTGTTTTTGTGTTTGTTTTCCCTCTCTGGAAATGATGATGTATGGCGTTCTCTATAAATCAATGGCATTTTGGTGAATGGCATCATGAGTTGCTTATCAGTATCCTTTTCAGAAACTGATTATACTTGATAAATAGCACATAGCACTACAGAGAAGATATTTATTAATGAATAAGGTTATCTAGGCTGTATATAAAAATATCCATAAATATATACTGTATATACAAACTTGTACAAAAATAAACATCTAATGCACTTACTTAATGCTCTTTTGACTCTAGGAATTTTGTTTTTCACCCACAAAACATTGTATTAAATATTTATCTCTGAATCATGCCAAAGTATATTTATATTACTAATTATTTTCATTGAAGAGGGGAAATAAAGACTATTTAAAACTCTGTCTTACTCATCTGTCATTCCTGAGAGTGAAACATAGGAGGATAAACTGAAGCCTATGGCTCTGAAGACTGATTTGCCATTAGGGATGTACAAGCCAAAACTTGCCATTTTGTTTCATTTCCTGAGTCATTAACTGGATGCTTCATATTGTTTCATGTCTTTTTTTCTATTTCTAGGTAATACCATCGACAGCACACACGATTGCGCCATAATGAGCATTGTAGATTGATAGCATTTCTCAATGGGCGCAACTACTCATCAATGCACGAAATATACTGGGGAGGGGGATATTTTGCTGCAGTCACTAGGCTTTTGAAAGTGCCTAGCCACTGCCACTTTAATAAAACCTTTAATAAAACTAGCACCAGAATGCATCCGGCATCCGGCGCTGAATTTTTGGGTTTTTCGATCAGCATGTCGTTAGCCAATCAGCAGTGATATGCAGTCACTAACCAGATGGCGATAACCGGTTAACGTTCAGACAGCCATTCACCTCTCCAAAATTAACCGGTTAAGCTATCCAGTTAGGGACTGAATATCACTGCTAACTGGATAGCAACCAGCACCTCCCCTCATCTGCCCAAAGACCACCCTGATTTTAACTGGGCAGTTTGTATGCAGTCTGTGGGGATAATCAGCGGTGATAGCTGTATAGTGTCACTGACTAGTGGGCTCAGCGTGTTTCAGCTGCTCAGCAGGTCTGCTAACAATCTACAGTGCCTTGATATTCCACTCCCCCATTGTTTTTATTTATTTATTTATTTATTTTATTTAGCTGCATTTATATCCCGCTTTTCACCGGGTCAAAGCGGTTGGGGGATACATTTAACACGAGGGGATATGAGACACATACACTAATACTTACAGGGAACATGGGCAATGGAGGGTTAAGTGGCTTGCCCAAGACCACAAGGAGCACCTGCGGGACTAGAAACCCCAGTCCTTCCGGCCCAAGGTTGCTGTTCTCTAGTGGGATTTGAACCACCGACCTTCTGGCCTGTAGTACCTTGCCCCAACCACTAGGCCACTCCTCCCCTTTTAACCTGAAACAACAGGAAAAATGGTGTTTTTGTCATGCCATCAAGTGTGTAATATACATAAAGTGATGAGATGGGCAAAATCCTGAAATTTGGAGATTTTCCTGTTGTTGGATTAAAAATGATATTACACAACATAGGAAACGTTCTTGTCATTTCCCATGTCATTTCGAATGAATGTAGATGCCTGCTTCCATCTACCTCTGTTAATAAGCACGGTAGATGATGGCTGTAAAAGACCAATTGATCCATGCCTGCTCATGCTGCTAAAGATATACCCCTGCTGCCACCTAAAGCATGTGACTGCTTCTAAGATATCACTCCTTATCCAAAACGGTATTTGCCCTCTTCTTCCCCTGCACTGCACTATTTTGTGTAACAACGCAGCCCATGTTTAGCTCCCCTTCAGACTCCGTCTTCCCATGCTTAAGCACCAAGCTTTGTAACAATCTACAGAGCCACTTCTGTAGATCTCAGTTTTCATCCATCCTTTATGTCGTATGAGAGGGAAGTAATTTAAAAGTAGGCATACATTAGGCACCTTATGGAATTTTCTCATAGACACCATGTTCTAAAATTAGTGCCGAAATGTGAGAAAATCTTTAGTAAATACCGTATGTCATTCAGTTTGTAGCAGAGGCAATGGAAGGTAAAGCGCAGGCATGTGCAAAACCAAAACTTGTTGGTTCCCATGTTATTCAGTGGGACCTAGTTACAAATAGTGCATGCTAGCTGCTCAGCTTATTAAAACTGCCCCTAAAATTCTTAAGGCATTCAAATAAACCAAATGCGCATTAACAAAAGCACATCCCTAGTGAAAAGGCTTTCCCAAAGTCACAAGGACTTTCTGTGAGTGACAGAGCATTTGAACTCTAGAGCGCCCTCTAACTACCAGGCTGCTACCCCTTCACTTCATGCGAGCAAGAGAGCCCCTGGTAGCCCTACAAGCAGCGTGTGTCCCTGGAGAAAGGGCATGGCAAGATTCCTATTCAAAGCTTTTGTTAGTTATCTTGCAGCAGAAATAAAAGAACTTGCCATCTTCCATTTTTCTTTTAAAGATGATTTTCAACTTCCCGTGGGGCTAGATATGCTCCGTGGGATCAGAATCGCCATCTCCTCTGTACTTCCGGCTCAGCACAGATGTACAAAGTGGATCTACGTCAGGGGCAGAATCGGGCCCTTAGCAAATAGTGCAGAATAGATTTTGGTCCAATAATGGGCAGAGGTTTTGAATGATCTTTATTCTTTGGTAAGTCACTGCTGTTGCTTTCTTAATATGGGTTTGGAAGTTCAGTTTCTGGTTTAGCGTCACACCAAGATATTTGACTTCAGACCTGATGGGGATATCATGATTATTGATTGTAATCTTCTCTGGTGGGGTGTAGATGGAGCTTCTATTTAAGACTAGTGCCTCAGTTTTGCTAAAATGTAAAATAAGTGAATGTTCATACAACCAATGAGTCATTTTGTTAAGACATGAGAGGATGATGGAGAAGTCTGGATTTCTCATTGCGAGTATACGACATAATGTCATCTGCATAAATATGATACCTTATCCTGTGCTTCCAGAGGATGAGACATATGGGCTGGATGTATAGGTTAAATAGGAGGGCAGAGAGAGCTGATCCTTGAGACAATCCTTGGTGTACTTGAAATGGTTCTGAGGTTTTATTTTGCAGTTTAATCTATTACATGCAGTTGGTTAAATAAGAGTAGAACCATCTTAACCCTGAGAGTACCGATGGGGTCAAAAGTGACCCCATTGCAAGTTTCACAACGCGTATCTCGGAAACTAGTTGTTCAAGAATGCAATTTTTTTATGACTTTTCACATGTCAATATTCTCTTTATATTGCGCTATGAGAGGAAAATTGTCATCCGCTAGGTGATGCTAGTGATGAATTGCAGCACAGAGTACCGGTGGGGTCATTTTTGACCCCAGTTGCTTACGTCTGGTTTGGATCGTGATACAATTTGCAGTTTTGTGAATTTTTTGATCTGACAAAGGTATTTATCATTAATTATGTATCATTTATATTTTGTACTCTTATTTTATGAAAATTACCCATTTTCTCTAATTGATATCATACGTTCTCTCATTATTTCCGATGAAATCTAAAGGCTTTCGGCTCGTTCATCACGATTATTGTACACCTATAGTAAAACTGCTTTGCGTTTTATTCAACTTTATCTTTGTTTATTTATTTTAGGTTATTGTTTATGATGTCAAAACGAAAGTATTCAGCTGCCCAAGTAAGAGAAATATTGCAACGAGATGCTGACAGTGACGGCTCTGAGTCGTCTGATGATGCAGCATATTCAGCAAGCGAAGAAGCATATCAGCCAAGTTCAGGCGATAAATCTGATGATGACAGTCATGATTCAGATGGCGACAGCAGTTGGTCACCAAGTGAATGTGAGACTGATGTTGAGCCAGTAACATCACCTGCAGCAAAGAATAAGTTATAGGTCAAGGCAAAGGTCGAGGCTGTGCTGGACGGGGAAGAAGGCAGGAGTCCTCGGTGTCAGTATCATCTGTGAGGAATCTTAGTTGTGGTCGTAGAGGAGCTAAGAGGTTATCAACTATAAGCACAAATTTTGCCATTGAAGCCTATGTATCTAAGGATGCCACATCATGGAACAGGAAACCTATAAATCAAGCTGCTGGAAGATACGCCAGAGCTAATGTCATGTCCGTACTACAAGGTCCTACAAGGTATGCTGTACGAAATGTTGATGGCATCTCGCAGCATTCCACTTGTTCATGAGGAAGAATTTATTGAATGAAATCATGATGTGGATGAGCAAATAAGGAAGACGCATTTATTGACGACACCTGGAAAGATTTGACAGACGGAGAATTTCACCGTTTTCTTGGACTTCTGATCCTCTCAGGCGAGTACAAGTCACAAAATGAATCCATAGTTCAGTTGTGGAACCTTGAAGATGGTCGTTCTGTTTTCGGCAAAAATATGGCCTGTAACCATTTTCAGCAAATTTCTTGTGCTCTCAGATTTGATGATGCAACCAACAGACGTGAACAACGAGGCGTGGATAAGCTTGCTCCAATCAGACACGTTTTTGATACCTGGGAAGCAACTCTAAGTGACGCCTTTGTTCCTGGTGAAAATGTTACCGTGGATGAGCAACTGCTTACATTTTGTGGCTGTGTTCCGTTCAGACAATATATTCCCAGCAAACCTGGGAAATATGGCATAAAGCTATGGATGTTGTGTGACAGTACATCACATGTTCTGTGTCTTCAAGTATATACAGGAAGGGAACTCGGACAAAACAGGGAACAGAATCAGGGTGAAAGGGTTGTGCTGCAACTCACTGAAGGATTGACGCGATCTGGCAGAAATGTTACTGTTGACAATTTCTTCTGCAGTTTATCCCTGTCACAGAAATTGCTAGAAACACAAATGACACTTTTGGGGACAACTCGAAAGAACAGAAAATAATTACCTCCAGAATTTGTAACAGCAAAGGGCCAAGAGGTATTCACTTCGCTGTTTGCCTTTCGCGATGACGCCACTCTGGTTTCCTATTGCCCAAAGAAAGGAAAAGTGGTTGTTCTTCTGAGCAGTTTGCATGATCAAGAAGAAGCAGATAACACATGTCCAGAAAAAAACAACGCATGATCTTGGACTATAATTCTAGTATAGTTGGAGCAGATACGGCAGATCAAATGTTGCGCGCGTTTTCCACAAAACGAATGACAAGACGCTGGCCAGTAACAATCTTCTACAACATGTTGGACATCAGTGCTTTGAACGTCTTCATTGTTTGGATGTCTCTAAATCCAGAATGGCAGTCCAAGTCAAAGCACAGACGTAGTCTATTCCTCTTGGGATTAGGAAAGCAGCTGCTTCAGAGTAATTGCATCCTTATTATGTTGTTCCATTGTAAACAGTTGAAATATACTGCCTTATTTTGTTCTATGTAAACCATCTTGAATCGCAGAAAGACGGTATATAAAAACTTTAAATAAATAAATAAATAAAATTGCAGTGAGACTTCTAGCATTGAAGAAGCCACTGATGCTGTTTGCAATGTCGGGATCCCAAAGAAAAGGGCAAGGTGTCACTGCTGTTCCAGAGAAAAAGACAAGAAAAGCATCATAGTTTGCACATCCTGCAAGCGCAATGTTTGCAAAGAACATTCAGAAATTGTCTGTGTCTCATGCAAATGACTGTAGTACTTTACTTTGTTCATCAAGTGCATGCAAAAACTGCTTTCATGGCAACTCTTCTTCATGTAATTTTATGATAAAGCATTACATTTCAAAACATTTAACCTTCATATAATAAATAATTAATCTGGAATAATATAATGTCTGTTTAGTTTAAATTTTTCATGGTTAACAATTAAAATTCGTCATGGGGTCATTTATGACCCTAGCGGTATTCAGTGTGTGCAAAAAATCTCGGTAATTCCACGGTTAAAGGAGTCACATTTATTTTAATTTCTACAAGGCGGTCAATGAGTCTTCTGTGTTTTACAGAGTCAAAAGCTGCTGAGATATCAATGAAAATGAGGATGAGGGCCTGTTTGGATCTTTCAATTCCCTTTAGCAGGTTGTCCAGGAGGGAGGTGAGGAGTGTTTCTACACCATAATGTTGTCGGAACCCGTGTTGTTGGTCATCAAGGGGTGCATTTGTCTCTACAAATTCCTGTAGCTGTAGCTGGATGGCTTTCTCTATTATTTCAGCTCTGGACCTCTCTTCTGCCTTTGATGTTGTCGACCACCGCACTCTCTTGTCTTGTCTATTTGATTTTGGTGTCCATGGAACTGTTTTGCAGTGGTTCCGTTCCTTTCTTTCTGCCCGCATCTTCTCAGTTCACTCTGGCCACTCCACCTCCCCTCCATCCGCCCCAACCTGTGATGTTCCCCAGGGCTCTATTCTTGCCCCCCTACTTTTCAATGCCTTTCTCGCTCCCCTAGCTTTGCTCATCCAACAGTCTTGTATTTCCACTGACATCTACACCGATGATATCCTTTTGGTTCATCACACCTCCTCTTCCTTCCCTGACCTTGTCCCACTCAACCGTTGTCTCTCCTCTGTTGTGTCCTAGTTCGACTCAAACTTTCTACATGCTAACCCTGCCAAATCCTCCATGATTTGGTTCTCATTTGGACTTCTTTCTCCCAGCTTGTCTCCTGTTATGTCCTCCCGCTCCATCCCCCTGGTCCCGACCCTCCGTTATCTGGGCGTCACTTTGGACTCTTCCCTTTCGTTTCATCAACACATCTCTTCCGTCGTACATATCTCTTTCTTCCATCTGCATCGAATAAGGGCTGTTCAATCATTTATTCCCCCTCCCTCTGTTGTCACCCTCGTCCTGTCTCTGGTAATGACCCGGTTAGATTATTGTAACGTCATCTACGCAGGTCTCCCTCTTCCCAGCTTTGTCGTCTCCAATTAGTACAAAACGCTGCTGCCCATCTCATCACTTGCTCCCCAGCTCATTCTCACGTGTCTCCCTGCCTCCTCACCCTCCACTGGCTCCCGGTTAAGGATCAGTTCATCTTTAAAGTGCTCATTCTCACGCACAAGGCTCTCTACACCAGCACTCCCCAATACCTGGCCAACATCATTCACCTCCAGCCCTCTCCACGTCTTCTCCACTCGGCTCATGGTAATCGTCTCTTTCTCCCTCCTCCTGCCCAGGCCCATCTGGAACTCACCCATCACTCCGCCTTTTTCTTTTTAGGCCCCGCCCTCTGGACCTCGCTCCCTTTATCACGTCGTACGGAACCATCCTATCCCCGCTTTAAAGCTCTCCTCAAGACTCATCTCTTCTGTCAGGCTTTCGATCTCCCCCCCCCCCCCCCGTGCTGATGGTGCCTTATCCCCCGGCCGCGCTCCCCACCCCTCATAATACCTCCCCATATGCCCGCTTCCCACTTTTCCTTTTCCTCCTCCCCTTTCTCGTCCTCTTGCCTCCCCTCGGGCCTTTTCTGCCTTCTATCTTTTAACTGTCTCTCCCTGTCCTATTGGTTTTTGGCGTTCCTTTCTGACTTTGTTTTCAGTAGCCTTACCTTTTGTATTGTACACCACCCTGATGCTCCGGCCTGGGCGGTTTATCAAATTTTGCAAATAAAGATAAAGATAAAGAGAGGGATATTTGAGATGGGTCTATAAGATGTAGGTATGTCAGGGACAGCCGTGGAGTTCTTCAGAGTAGGTATGATTGAGGAGGCCTTCAGGTTAGTTGGCATCAGCCTTTGGGTGAGAGAAGAATATATTATTTTGAGCAGTAGTAGGTTTAGCTCTTTTCTGGCTGTTTTGATCCATGCAGTTGGGCATGAATCCAGTGGTGAAGTGGTGGTGTTCATCATGGATAGAATACGATCTAGTTGATTTATTGATATTGAGTTAAACAAGATCAATTTTGGTGGAATGCTGACCGAGTTTGTTGTTATTTGATCTAGTGCTATTGGAGCTTAAGCACGAGGGAATTTGTTCAGGAGGTAAGAGGCATAATCCTGTGGGTTCAAGCTTGAGCCTTTTGGAGTAGGTGGGACTTTTATGAGTGACTTCTTAATATCGAACAGTTCTCCAGGGCGGTTGAGGAATTTGGAGATGAGGTTACTCTGGCATTCTTGTTTCCTCTAGTTTATCAATTTATTGTAGTCCTCTTGCTTGGTGGAGTATTCTCTTTGGTGTTTGGGGTCTTATGTTCTGTACCATCTTCACTCCGGTTGTCTCAGTTTGAACTTTGCTTCTTTGATACCTTTTGAGTACCAGGGTGCTGTGGAGCTTCAACTCAATGCTCACTTTGGCAGGAGTGCTGCGAATGAAGTTATCAGATTATTCCAATCATCTACTAGTTTTGTGAGATCCTTTGAGGGTGCTTCTATTAGTGGGGTGAGGTGTTCAAGCAGTGCTTCCTTGTTGAATTCTCAGAATCTGTGCATTCCCTGGTGTTGTGGTTCACTTTTGTGGTTGGTCTGGAGCAGCAGGAGATCGAATGAGATCATGTAGTGGTCAGACCATGGTAACAGTGTAATCTGAATGTTCTGTGTGGTGATCTTTTTAGGTATGAATACTTTGTCTAAGGTATTTCCTCCTTTGTGTGTGGGAGAGCTTATGATCTGTGAAAGGTCCAGAGCATCCATTGCTTCGAGGAAGGATGTGACTTGGTTTGTAGGAGCCAAATGTAGGTTTAGGTCACCTAACAGGATGAATGGTTTGTCTGTTGCTGATTGGGAGCTTGCTAGCTCAGTCAGCAAAGCTAGGTCATCGGCTGTTGAAGTTGAGGATCTGTAAGCTAAGCATATGGAGAAAAGGGTATTAGTAGTGCATTCAGAGTGTCATTTGTTAGGGCTGTGGATGCCTGGAACTTGTGGTCTTTGCAGGTGAGAATGAATATCCCTCCTCCTCTTATTTATTCATGGGCAGTTCTTTGATGTGATGAGCTGGTTTGCGAGCACCTGATCTGTTTCTGTGAACCATGACTCTGTTATGAACATAATGTCCAGCTTGTTGTCATTGATGTAGTCATTGATAAGGTGGATCTTCTTGCATGTAGAGCGTTTGTTTGCTAACGCGCATTTCATATATTTGAATGGGTGGATGTAGTTCTGTTGATCAGCTGTGCAGGGTGATCTATTGATTTTTATTAGTCTCAGTTGCTGTCTAGGTATATGCGTGAATTGCTGGCACTGAGTGAGGTTCCTTTGACTGTATACTATTGATATGATTCCAGTCGGGATGGTGTCAGGATTAGTTATTCTTATCAGAGTGAGCGTGAGTATAAGTAAGATAAGTACTGAAAAGTTATCCGAGTCATTTTGATCCATCTTACTGTCCTAACCTGAACATTAGAGCTTCTCTGTGTAGTGGGCATGGCTGGGCTTGAGAGCAGGGCTTGATAATATAGTGGGTCTGAAGCTCGAGGGGAGGTGTGAGTTGTGGACCATTGCACGGATGGTAATCATTAGCAACATTCTTTGCTAGTGCTTCTGTGGTGCCAGTGGTCGCTTGTTCGTTATTTATGTGTTTTACCTTGCTGCACTCTTAGTTATTTGTCTGTTGTTTGTTGTTGGTTTCTCTATTGCCAATCTTGTTTTTTTCTTGTGGTCCCTGTCATCCCGTGTGGATAGTTGCAGCTACCTCCTTGGACCCGCCTAAGGGCCACACCAAACAGATTTAAAGTTAATGGTAGATGCTGTTTGACTCTCACATTTGGATTATTGTAATCTTTTGAACCTGAATGTAACTCACCTTGCTACTGTAATACAGCATGATCCCTTCTATTCACTAAGAGCACAATTCCATAATGTGCACGTCTGGACGCCGACATATCTAAATGAAAAATGGGCCCTTTTTTACCCTAATTCTGCATGCATGGGTCTGGATGTGCCTGCAGGTCTGGAATCAGAGACACAGATGTGTTCGGCATGGCACGCACAAACCCTGGGAGACGAGTATACAAAGATCCCAATTCAGGGAGGAGGCTGTTAGGACCACTGTTCCCTCTAAGCTGTGCACGTGTGCGCGCGCACACACCTCGCCGAGCGAGCGCACATACTTTACAACAGAGCGCACAAAAATTATGGTTCTGATTCTGATAGAAAACAACACAGACATCTTAAAATTGAAAAGTTGTTGTGTATTTCCAGTTTTCACAAGTTCTACAATATTTTCTAGTGCAATCAATGTGGTGTACATACTGTATTCTGACGTGTAGTCATATTTTAAAGTATATAACTCCGAGTGTCGTTATGTGGCGCACAAAAATTTAACCTTCCTTCAAAAGCTGCACAGCTGATATTTTATGCGCACACAACCTACAGAAAATTAGAGGGAACATTGGTTAGGACCCAATTCTGGCCCTGCACCTCTACAAAACAGCTGGTATAACATGATGGCATGGGGTTCCAGGACTACTAATCCGATCTGTGTTTCTCACCCACACATGCATCCTTCCTATGCTCACCCACATAAAGTCCCTATATCAACAGTCCCACTTCTCGGATGACATGGATTGTTAGGGTGCCCTAGATCACCTCCTCTAGCTCACAAAGCAATTGTCAGCATAGCTAGAATAATCAGCATTGCACCTTTGAATATTTCTGTAGGGGTGTTTAGTAATGTGTCTTTACCATACAACCTTTTCTCACCTCTTTACAACTGCATCTTGTGGTCTTCCAGACTGCATACACACCAGTCACAGTCAATCATCTCTATGGAACACATTGCAGGGCAGAGCAGAAAAGTCTCTAAGTCCTAGCCTTATTCCACGTTTCTGCTGGTATAACATGGACATCCTCAGGAAACATGCAGAATGTACATGGGCCTTTCCTGAATATGCATTGCACGTCTCTGCTGCTGATCATGTTCCCATTCCGCCCTTCTCACCCATATTCTGATGTATGTACAGGGACATAGGTATTGCAGAATATGGTTAGAAACATGTATGTGCCGGATGTCCAAAGCACTTATTGCTATTCTGGAATGACTCCCTAAAAGTTTGTAAAGTCAATTACAAGTACTCCAAAATAGAGCAGCAAAATTGATTTTACCCAAAACAAGGTGGCAGAGCATGGAGGAGTAGCCTAATGGTTGGATCAACAGCCTAGTACCAAAGAGATCAGTGTTTGATTCCTCCTGGCATTCCTTGTGACCTTGAGCAAATCACTTTATCCTCCATTGCCTTGGAAGAAAAGGTCTGGCAATCTAGTTCTGCTCATACCTTACCAAGAAAACCCAGGAGCTACTGGGTTGCAAGGAGTCAGCATTGACTTGATGGCGCTTAAAAATAATAGTGGAAAGGCTACTCCACTGCTTGTCCATTTACACTGGCTTCTGATCAGGGCCAGTGCTAGGGTTTCCAGTGCCTCCCTGCAACCTATAAATCGGAGCCCCTCCCTCATTATTATTAATGTTCGCTGTACCCTACCCTCCTTTTTCCCAAAACCACTTTGTGAACTCTTTTTAAGCAATATTAATATTTCTCCTTCAGATCCAGTGTTCTAAGAAAATTGCAGCGATAGAGCAATTGCATAGCCAAAATAAAAATACTTAGCAGCAAATACTTAGCATCATACAAACAGGCTGTGAAAGTCCAAAAAATAAAGAAAAATCTGATTCTGGTCATCTCATTAACAACAACATAAACATTCTCCAGTGCCAGGCATATTGGGAACTAATTAAAACACTGCAAAAGTCACTGAAGAGCTACAAGGCCAAATCTACCATACCATACCAGCATACACTTCCAAAAGTCATACAATAAGGGGCCTACCCAGAAAAAAAGCAGCACTATAAACACTGCAATGGGCCCCAAAACATCCATACACCTATTTGGAAAGCTGTACAAGTCAAATTACTACAGTACAGATCCCTACATCCAAACTCCATGTTAACAGAACACCTGGCCTTGGTCACACACTCAGAACACAGACCCTCACCAAGTAAAGAATAAATGACCACAACCTAAAGTAAAAGTAAAAATATGTAGACAAAAATTTAAATGAAACCCCAAGAAGCCAGACTCCGCATGCGGTGCCACACCAGATAAGAGATGCAGTTCCCCATACTGTGTGAAATATGAAAATAACGCAAAGTCCAATCACTAAACTGAAAATAAAATTATTTTTTCTACCTTTGTTGTCTGAAGATTTTTGATCATGCTGGTCCCAATCTGAGGTTTCTGTTTTCCTCTGTCTTCTCTTAGCTCTTTTTCTATGATCTTTAGTCCATCTGCCATTTCTCGTCTGTCCTTTTGCTTTCTTCATTTTCTTCCATCAGCCTTTTTCCAGTTCCAGTAACCCTCCCCATTATCAGCCCCCTTTACAGCCTCCCCTCCCAGTGTCACCCCCTTTACATTCCCAGCACCGCCACTGCTGTCTATTCCCTTCCAGTCCCCCTCCTTCTCCATCGTCCAGCCCCTGCTAGTCCAAATACCATCCCGGGTAACAGTGAACTTCCAGTCCCAGTGCTTCCTCCTGTGTCAGTTCCATTCTGGTCACCCTCTCCACTGTCTATCCCCCTTCCAGTGCCATCCCCAGTTGTCAGCTCTCATCCAGTCCCATCCCCAGGTGTAAGCTCCCTTCCAGCCCCCACCTTCCCTCCAGTCCCCTCCTTCCCCTCTTTTCCACTCCCTTCCAAACCCCATGTGAGCTCCTTTCCAGCCCCTACCTTCCCCCATCAGTTCTCCTCCAATCCCCCTCCTATTACCCATCCACCTTCCAGCCCCATCCCTAAGTGTCTGGTCCCTTCCAGCCCCCCCATGTCTGACACCCCTTCCAGCCCCCCATGTCTGCACCCTTCCAGCTCCCCCCATGTCTGCTTCCCTTCCAGCTCCCCAGTGTCTGCTCCCTTCCAGCTCCCCCCAGTGTCTGCTTCCTTGTAGCTCCCATGTCTGCTCCCTTCCAGCTCCCTCCTGTGACAGCTCCCTTTCAGTCCCTCCGTGTCTGCTCCCTTCAGTTCCCCCCGCAATTTCTGCTCCCTTCCAGCTCCCCCCCCCCCCGTGTCTGCTCCGATTTGTCCTTCAAATAAGCAGCTGTGAGAACATTTCTCTGTTCCCATGGCTCTGCTAACTTTCACACTGCTGGGTTGTGGAGTTTCTAAAAAAATAGGAAATGCTTATTATTACCTTTAGAAACTCCGCGATCCAGCAGTTTAAAAGTTAGCAGAGCTGCAGGAACAGAGAAATTTTCCCACGGCTGCTTCCTTTGTTGAAGCAGTGGGTGGTGGGCGGCTAGCAACGGCGCCCCTCCACTGTTGGCACCCTCCTGCTGCGCTTACCTGGCTTACTAGGTAGTGCCGGTCCTGCTTCTGATTGATTTAAGAATTGTTTTTAAGCTTTTGATGTTCGCTTTTAAGATATTACAGGGGATTGGGCCCCATTATTTGCGTATGCATTCAACTAGATATGTCCCTACAAAGACTTTGTGATTGCAATCTGAGATGTGATTGGTTATTCCTACTGTGAGCGAGATTAGATACAGTATGCAGCTACCCGTAATTGTATGATCTTGGGAGCTGAACCACAATTTTGGAATGATTTGCCAAATGGGTTTAAGATAGAATCATTTTACTATCATTTTAGTAAAAAAGTGAAGACCTGGCTGTTTGATCCATTGCTGAAGAGATTGTAAAGTGCAAATATTCATGATATTCAGCAGGGCTTGTATTTTTGTGGTCTATTATTGGAAAGGTCTCGTTTAGGGAAGATTTAAGCAAATTAGGACAGATCATGAACTTCTAATTTGGTTTTTCTGAAAGGCGGTATATAAAACCGTTCAATAAATAAATAAATAAAAAAAATAATAGGGTCATCACCTATCGGAGGCAACTATGAAAGGACTAAGTCAATTTTTGCCTTTCTCATTGTATTTCTCTTATACAAATTGCACTACAAGTTCATAGATGCACTGAGACAAAATCTTGAATGGATCAGACCTGAATCAAATGAAAGCCTCACTGGTCATTAGAGAACAAAGTATCCCTCTGCGGCAGGGAAAGGGTGAATGGAATGTTAGAGAAGTGCATGGACAAAAATGTTTTTGGTTTGTTTGGCTTTTTCCCCCAAATTTCAAGTATCTTTTGGTTCATGTCACACATTAGTTTTAATAATGTGTTAGAATATTTTTATACTCTGAAATTGATTATACATGCATCACTTTGTAAGATAATATGCATACAGTTGCTTTTGTGTACAGTAAGGGGCATGTCTACTAAAATTTATAGTGTGCTAATTTCATTCGCATGCATTAAGTGCCCACAATCATTTTATTTCAGTAGGCACAGTGACATTTAATGCATACTCATTTCATTAACACATGCTGACCTTTAGTAGACGTATCCCAAATGACCCACATGTGCACTAAGGGAAGCACGTCTCTATGAATGTTTCTTTTTTCTGTTGCACCTCAGCTTTATTTCCACTCTCTGGTGATAAGGGCACATCAGAAAATAGAACCCTGAAAACATTTTAGTCCATATTCAGCTCTGACGGCTAATGCTGCCAAAGCAATTAGCCACCAGCACTTTTAAACCCGGATATTCAATGCCGGGGCCATATCTGAGCTCTAGCACTGAATATCCAAGCTGCTCAGACTGCCGCAAAGCTAACCAGGCAGCGGCGATATTGAGCCGCTCCATGGTTAGCTTCTATGGTGAATGTTAGGACAGAGTTTCCTGCACCCGACTTTCACCACGTATCGCTAACCAGGCAGCGGCTCAATATTGCTGCTGCCCAGTTAGCGATGGGTGCACCTCAAAATGCCCCTGGCCCATCCCGATGCAAACTGGTTAGCATCGGGGTGTGTAGTGGAAGCACCTAGGGATATTCAGAGCCACTACCCGTGTTAGTACCGCTGAATATTACACAAACAGCATTTGCATGGTTTGCAGATCTCCAGCAAACCATGTAAATGCCCTTGAATATGCACCCCTTTCATTTTAGAGATGATGGCCACCTAAAAGATAAAATACAGTACCTTAAAAAATTACTTCTCCAGCAAAAGAGCAAATAAGAGGGAATCGCGAGCATCCCTGCTGCTCCCTCCATTTAATGGGAAGAGACTAGATAGCACTCTATTGATTTTTAATTCTGCTGTTGGATTTGTATCCTAATAAAAACAGGTCCAAAATTTAGCTTTCCCTCTATTTTTTCAATATATATGAAAAGTTATAACCAATTGCAACCTGATATTTGAAACTGAGCTGACTATAACTGTGCCTTTTGTAATGTAATGTATTTGGTATAATAAAATAGAGTTTAAAAAATCATAACTTCTATAAGATACCCACTGGTAGCCTTACAAGCGGTGTGTGGCATTGAAGAAGGGGCATAGTAAGTACAGTCATTTAGAGCAGTGTATCATGTTGCACCTGCACCCCCTTAGGATATGCTGTTATGGAAGTTCCATGGTTCTATGTTATCTAGGGGCCCTTACAGCAGGCATGTGAATATTTTGTTTGGGTTTGGTTAAGACAGGATCTCTTCCTTGTCTTTCATGGTGGATTTTTCAGTTAATTTTTGAGGAAGCAGGATCACTAATTTGTTCCCTCTAGATTTGTTTTTTAAATTATACATATTTTTAAACTCTAGCCTTCAGAATATGAAAGAAGTGGAGCCTACTAACTTTACTGAGCCTTTGCTTAAATTAGTATTTAATTCTTTAAATTCAAAGGTGAAATTTCAAAGGATGTGAAGTGGCCGCATATGACTGTGACTACATGTTTTTTGCTTTGCTATCTTTTGTGTTATAGCATGGAGGTTTTTCAGTCCTTCCCTCCCTTCCTGAGGAGAATGCAGAAGGAGAGTTTCCTACCTGCAGAAGTAAGAGATAAGTTTATTGGTTGCTAAATGGTATGTAACTTGAAGGAATAAGGAAGTGCAGAATTCTATAAAAGGAACTTGACCAGAAGAGAGGCATAGACAATTATCCATAAGATACCTATGTGCAGAGATTAAAAAAAAAAAAAACAGGATCCATATAAGGGAGGTCAGAAGAAGCAAACCAAGGATCCCGGGGATGATACAATGGAATTTCACCAAAAGTAGGCAAATTTTCCTTGCCCAAGACAGAGAAGCCCGGGGAGGGTCCTACTCCCCTACCCCTCTCCACCCCTTGTCCACTTGAATAATGCTGAATCAGGGTGAAGAGAAAGTGTAGAATCTTGGTTTGAGCTCTACTAAGTCAAGTGGTTGTAACAAAGACTTACACTCACACACCACTTTGGATTTCCATCTTTTAGCTATAGTGATGTTGTAATACCACTATGAAATGTGTTTGTTTCTTGCCTCAGTTCAAATATTACCAAACAGTCAGTATCTAGGCCCAAGAAAGAAGTTTTTCTTTCCCTGCTTCCCCTATTGGAAAACCGTTATTTCAGGTAGAGGAGACCCTCAAGGAGATATTAGGTAAATTTACTCTGGTATGGGAGTGAGATATGGATGAGAACCTACCTGAGGTAGTGACTACATTTCTATCAGAATGCATTTGGTATTCTCTGTGAGACAACTCACTGCTACAGGGTTTCCATGTCATTTTCTTTAGGAAGAACAAGTCAACATTTTGAGCAAAATCATCAGCCCTTTGATCACACAAAAGCCTGATCTTTTTTTACTGTAATTCATTTCAATACAGGGGCTTTGTAAACAAGCCCCACAGAGTTAAGACACGTTTCTCCTATTCCAAATAACCATTAGAGTTTTCAAGTATTAGAAGATGCTACATTTATAGCTTAGTTACTTATTGCCATGGGTAATTCAAAATCAGCACAAATATAAGGGACTTTTTAAAGCATTATTATTCAAGTTTCCATCTAGAAATTAAATACTTTAATCTAACTTACTGCAGATTTGTTTTCAGTTTCAGCTGCTTCAGAAACTTTTGTGACGTGATGTGTGTGTGACTTTGAGCTGCTTGGCTTATTTTTCTTGAAAGTCGTTCTTTCTAAACAAGCAATAGTGCCAGGCTCTGAAGTTTCTGTTTTCCTTGCCAGCCACTTCTTCGCTCAGCCTGTCGATCCAGTGTCCACCTTTCCAGAAAGGAAATAAGTTGCTTTATCATATTATCGTGTGCTGTTCCTTCTGAATTTGCTGCCACGCTGAGATGACTTCACGGCAAATGAATATTCCACATGTCCATTTCTAACCGTCCAACATGCTGGTAGAGGGAAGGAATTCAGATATAAGGCTTCAGTCAGTAATGTTTTCTCTCATAGACAAGAGAAGGTGTGAAAAGCCTTAGTAAACCAGGCCCTTATAAAGTAACATCTTGGATCAGATTACTCCTGGGCGAAGGTGCACACAATTACCTAAGCACAGAATTTAGCTTTTTCCATGCAGAATTCATTTAGGACTGGCTCGTATAAGTGTGGCAATATAAGCAGCTTTGTAAGATGGTGGGAAGAGGAGAATTTTGTGCAGTTGTGTTTGTAGGGAAAAGGCGATGCTGAAAGTTCGTGCAAGGAGAAGGGGCTGATGCTTTATGTTGTATTGCAAAGCTTTCAGTGTCGGCTAGCTGCCTCGCTACCTGTTCTCACAAAGACGTTGAGAGCAGCGTAGATTTTTGAGCATCACACGTCTCATAATCTGAGAGTTGAGTGGTACGGGAAGAAGACAGAGTTGGTGCCTACAGTGTAGGTTGGAAGACAAACAGGAGAAGGAGAACTGAATGGTGGAAGCCGGTAAAGGTTGGTGTCTGAGAGAGGTGGGTAAGGGTGGAGACTGGCTGGAACAGAATTATGGAGGAATGAGAGGGTGAGAGTGTGGAAAGGGAAGACATGTTGGGGTGAGGACCATTTGGGGAGACAGTGGGTGAAGGAATGTATGATAGAACATATGTGGGGGAAACAAAATTGTTGGAGTAAACAAATGCAAGTTTAGGGGAAGCAAGTACTTGAGGGGTAAGTGTGTGGCAGGAGATGAGCTGGGGTGGAGTTGGAAAGAGTGCTGCCGGAAAAAGGTTGAAAGAAGAAGGTGAGGGAGTGTTGGTTAGTATGATATGGGGAGAGGAAGGGAGAGAGGGCATTGGAAGGAGATGAGCCGAGGTAGGAGGAAAGAGAGTTTAGGAGGGGAGATGTGCCAAGGAAAGGAGGGAAAATGTTGGGGGGGGGGGGGAAGCTAAAGGAAGGATAGAGATTGCTGGGGAGAAGAGCTGGGGAAGGGAGAAAGAGAGTGTATAGTGAAAGAATAGTCTATTTTCTTTTGGTTAGTAATATATATTTAAATTTGGCTATCAGCAGAACCCAAGAAGAGCCGCATACATCACTGACTTCTACTGACATTTGTAGCGACAACCAGAAATACTGCCGCAATGCTATAAATACTGGCAGCTGCACGAGGAAAGCACTGCCTGTAGCTCAAAATTTATTTATTTATTTATTTATTTAACAACTCTTATATACCGCGCTATTTGTTATCAGTGTGGTTTACATACAACAAGGGTACACAGGCAGCAGCCTGTACTGTGCTTACATTGTAACAGGAGTTTAAAACTCCCCTCAGACTCCGCAGACAGGAAGTCCTAGTTATAACGTACTCTTACTATACTTGTACCCAGGGGTTGAAGGGCTGAAATGTTCAAATCAAGAAAGAGTTGTTGTTTGTATTGTTACATCAAGGGGTGACTCTGTACTGTCCCTTTAAGAGGTCTCTGAAAGTTACAGCCATCCCTAAGGCTTGGACCAGAAGATCTATAACTTTAAGGCCACAGGTAGTCAGCAGAAGCAGGTTGTACTTACAGTGAACTGAGACTGCCAACTCTGGAAAGGTGTATAGGATTTGTACTTAGAGGAAATTACAAATAAATCATTTTTAAAAAGGTGCTAGGGAATTCCTGGAGAAAGAAGTACACTTTCTGAAATAAAGGATCTCAAATAGGTCTGGAAGGAATAAACCTTAGACCCAAAAGTGTTACAGGAACACAACCTTCCACAATCTTTTGTCTGAATACCTGCACTTATTAATTCAGAAGACAACTGACAGGCCAAGAAGAAGCAACACACAATTCCCCCTCTCCATCGCACCAGCACACAGGAAGAGCAGCTGTATGGCATCAGACAGAGCGCTCTCACTCAACACTCCGCACCTCTGGAATGAGCGACCTGACAACATCCGAGCCATGAGTGACCTTGAAGACTTCCAGAAACTACTGAAAACACACCTCTTCACAGAACACTTTGGTGGAACCATTACATAAAGCATAAGACCATACCAGCACACTTACCTCCTTCCCCCGCTTCTCCCCCCTCCCCACAACCCTGCCTACTCATACCCGCAATCCCCTACGCGTTCAATGCAGATATGTATCACCAGTCTTACCAATGCTTTTCACTGTTCCTCATTGCTTTATAATGTTCTCGTTTGCTTACTCTGTTACATGTACGTTAAGTTTAACTCATTGCATGTAAACCGCCTTTTATTTATGTAAACGTTTTTTTATACCGCTTTATCATTTTAGTCAAAGTGGTTTTCATTGTAACTTAAAATTGATAATGTACATTAAACAAGAACATTGATACCATGGGGCCCAATATTCAAAAGGCATTTACACGGTTTACAGCCCTGTAAATGGTGTAAATGCTGCTATCCAAGATATTCAATGACGCTAACAAGGTTAGTGCTGCTGAATATCTGCTGTCTTCTCCCCCCTCGCTAGATCTTCCCCCGGTGTTCCAGGCTCCAAGCAGAAGGGAAGTAAGCCTGGGATCCATCCACCGGGGAGAGTGGAGCTCTGTCCAGATGGGGGGGGGGGGGGGGTGGCGGATCACCTGTAACCCTTGTGGTGCTATATGGCTCTATCAGGGCCCTGGATGTGTCCCTCAACAAATCCATAGAAGAACAGTCTGAAGGTGGATTTCCTTACAGGACTTGCCTTGGCTCAGAGGGAGGAATTGAACCAGCATACTGTTAAGCTGGGGCAGTTAGCTACTCAAGTGATTGAGTTGGGGGCAGTCAAGGATGCCACTGTGAAGGATAGTGCGGGACTTTGGAGAAAACTGGAATACCTAGCAAACCAGTCCTGGAGGAACAATCTAAGGTTTCTGGGTTTTCATCGGTCCACTTTACTAGGTGCTGCTGAGCTGGTGAGGAAATATATTTTGGAGATCCTGGGCCTGGTGTCAGACAATCTACCTCCTATAGCTTCTTCTGGGGGAACTCCCAGGGGCCCCGCTAACCCATCGGGCCATCTGGAGCTGTCTGGTTTTCTAGAAGGGTCCCTGGAGTTGGTGACTGATAGAAGCATATTTATCTTTGAGCAGGATAAAGTTTCTATACTTCATTTGTGTTTTAAGCATATGCAAGAAAAGTTTTTTGACTCCATTATTCGTGTATTTCCTGATATTTCTAGACAAACTCAGGACCGCTGTAAAGAGTGATTGGCATTAGAGCCTAGAGCTCTTGCTCTGGTGGGTATCTGGCTTTTGAAATTTCCTGCACTTTGTTATGTAAGTTTTGAGGGTAAGAATTATTTCTTCACAGAGCCAAAACAGGTCCTTGATTTAATTTCTTCTCATGAGGAAATCTTGAAGGGGCCAGTAGCGAACCATAGTGTGTGTTTCCTTGGATAGTGCATGCTCCAAAGCCTTTACAATGTTTAATATTATTTTCTTCTTTTTTTTCTTTCTTGCCTCCTAAATTTAGTGGTTGAATGGGCAATTGTGAAGTTGGTTCCATTTATTTTCTTTGCCTTTCTTTTGGACATATATTTCTGAATATTGCCTTGTATTGTTTGAAATTTGATAAATAATAAATTTAAAAAAAATAAAGCACACTATTGTTCAATAATGCATGCTATTGTGCACTACTGAAGAATGTTGTTAAGTGCCGTCACGTCGATGTCGACTCATGATAACCCTCCCAATAGCTGTCCTAAACTGTGTTAGCTCTTTAGTCAGGCAGCTCATTGCTGATAGAGTGGCATCCCTAGCTGTATGAACTATTTGAGCAATAGGAGATGCTATTGCACAGCAGAGCACACAATTGCCTCCGAAATTAAAAAATAAATATTTAAAACCCCAAATAAAATGAAAAATCACATAAACAACATGGGAAACTAAACAAAATGATAATGTTTGGCCTGCACACCCGTTATATTAAATGTCTCCGTCCTTTCTCTTCAAAACCTATGTCTAGTATAACTAACATGGAGCATTTTGGGATCCCAGTTTCAGAATTCAGTAAAGAGATCATTAAGGGATATGTTTACTGAGGTGTCATGCTTGGAAGCAAAGGGTTTTGTGCGCCTTTTGAGTACAGCTCTAAAACGAAGTGTGGGTCCTAGCACCAAAAATCCCACACTGCCCAGGGTGTGCATGATGGGACAGGGACTGGGAGGGAAAGGAGCAGAACAGAGGCGTTGCCAGTATGTCATGGTTAGTGCTGGCATTAGGAACCCATGCGAGGCCACTTGATACCCTAGTGTGGGTATGTTTAATGCCACCTCAGTGGATGCGCCATCTCGCATGGTGTGGCATCTTGGGCTCATACTTACTGCAAGAGGATGAACGCACATGGCCTCTGAAGTTAGCATGTGCTGCCTGCGCTGGTAACATGGTCCAAGCATGCGCTTCCGGCGTGAGCCTTACTAATCACTCAGAATAAAGCTCTAGGATTTTAAAGCATGTGCCCTTTTTCCAAAATGATCTTCTGACTCATTTGCTAAAGTAGATGAAACAAAGCTTCACTCTATGACCAGGACTTGTCAGACAGACCTTTTGTCGAGAGGCACAGAATTCTGCAGAGAGACAGAGTTCACACTCTATTTCTGGCTTCCTTTCCGAGAAGCTAGTTTATATAGTATGTCTCTAATACAGCAAGAGCCTGTTGGTTTCACTATGTTCTCAAAATAAACCTTGCTGCGTTCTCGGAACAAGCGGTTATCCATTACTGATTAAGATGTAACATCCAGCGAAGGCTGATTCATTCTGAAATACAAAGGCTGCTGTGCATATTCTTCCATTCTTCAGATTGACCTTAACTTCCCAGTGTTCCATATTAGGCCTAGTTTCTACATTAACGGGCCCTTTTATGAAAGTGCAGGCAAGTTTTTGCACCCAGAAACCTTGGCCGTGCTGCCATGTCGCTGCCCCACCTCAGCTGTTTCTGTGCCCCTCCCCCCCAGCTGCCGCCAATTTCATCTCAGGGGGAAGGCAGGCAGCGGCAGCAGCAATATTTCAAAAGGCAGCTGGTTTTTGTTGCCACTTTCTTCCCAGTGGCAGGCCATGTCCTTCAGCACACATGGCCTATTGCGGGCAAGAAAGCAGCGACTTTTACTGCTACTAAAACCTCCCCCCTTCCCCCCCACGACTGAGTCAGCAGAAGCTGCAGGGTGTGGGACAGCATGGCTAGTCATGTGTGCCGCCGTCACGCGTAGGTGGCCGCCTAGCTCTCCTAGTGGACAGGCCGGCCCTGGTTACATGGGCTATATGTTGCTGGAACTTCTCCTTCATACATGTAACAACAAGATGAAGGCTACATCAAGGTAATCCCAAGATTGTACAGTATTGGCAACATGGTTGAGATGAAAACACCTAGGGCCTTGTCCACTGCAACACGGTTTCAGTCACATTTTTGACAAGATGCACATTCCTTAAAAAACTGTGGGGTATGTCTGCCATGCTGGGTTAATGGTTAACCCGGGCTATCTGCCACTAGGTCCCATTGACTAACATGGGACTTAGTGGCAGATAGCCCGAGTTAACCATTAGCCTGGCTTAATAGACATACACCTGTGTGTGCAAAAATGTAGTTTAACATGTGCTAACCTATGAACTAACACACATTGAGAGGATTTGTGCATATGCAAACATTTTTATTATATCGAATGTGTGAAATGAACAAAACAAAACTATACCTGAAAATCAAGAAAATTTCCAAAAACGTTGAAAACAAAATATATATTTTATTTGCCTGTGCAGATCCCTGCCATGTTTTACATCATTTATCCAGAAAACCAGACTTACAGCCTTCAAAGAACAAGGCTGTACATCTCTGTTGCCTGAATAAATTAATTATGAATAGAGCTTTGCCACAAAGACAGAGGAGGGCTAAATCTTTCTGAATACAAACAGTAAAAGGGAAATTTCAGAAGGGACATCCAAGTGCAGTTTGGGACATATAAGCAAGAACATCTGAAAATAAAGCAGTAATGTAACGGGCTAGAAATAGGACAGCCAAGGTTCCACTCCCATTACGGCTATTGTTGAAATTGCACTGAGTACTGGGGATGATGGAGTGTTTTCTTCTCTATCTCTTCTGGATGTTTTTTCAGCCAAAATAAGCACTTTTCAGTTGCCTGGAGCAGGTCTAAACGTAGATACGATGTCGGACATTCATGATATTTCTGAGGTCAGGCAACGATGTCCAAGTTCTTAGGAATGCCCCAGTCATGTCTCCATCACATCCCTTTCACACTAGGGACGTCCATAAACCAGGCTTCTAAAATGGCTCTGGGGACATCTCTATGCGCATTTGTGGACGTCCAAAGCACAAATAGGGCTTCAAAAATAACCCCAATAGTGACACAAAATATGACCTGGACAGGTCAACAGCAGCAAAAAAAAAAAAAAGAAAAATATTTCCATTATATATTTTATTGTCAAGAGAGCTCATCCCAGATACCATAGGCCATGAAGAGCAAGGCCTGAGACAAATTACTTTAGTCAGTCCTTTGGCCCAAGTGCTCTCTTCTTCACTCCTTACTTCTTTAATTATATGATCCAAATGCAAAATGTTATGGCTGGATCTCTGGTGTGGATTGGCCAGCCTTCTTGTGTTTCATTTTTGATCCCCTCTCTGTGTTTGCTCAGAGTGCAACTCCAGGATATGCTATTCAGGAATGCTATAGATTTATAATACTTGATAGGACATCTTGTTTGCCCTACCAGGAAGGTCCTTGCCTTTCTTGCGAATCTTTTACAATGGACTGAAATCTCATTTCAAGCAAGGGAGAAGCATCTTCTGGACACAAAGACAGAGGTATTAGAGCTTTCTGGGCTAGGAGCCACTGTATTGCAAACTATTTTAGAAACATGGACGTGTGAGATCTGGATGTGCATGCTACCGAGTCAGGCACAGGAGAGAGCAGATTTGCTAGTATGATATTGTACAACACATACATAGATATTGTTATTTATTGCATATTGTTTTTTAGTTCTATTTCTTAGTTGGCTTTTTATGACTTGTATGTTTTAATGTGATGCCTTTTTTAATTATGTTTTTAATTATGTTTTATTTATGATTTTTAACTGTGTTTTATTTATTTATTGGTAAGTTACAAATTCCCCCTGAGGAAGGCGTTTGCAGAAACGCGTTGGGGTACATTATTAAAGCACCTTGTGTTCATCACTCGCTCTTGCTCTCTGTGTGTTTCTCATGCATGCTACCGGCCACATCAATGTGCCAGTGTCGGTATCTCAGAATGTACACCATATATGTCGCCACATCCACGTCCTGGTCTGGAAAGGGAGATGTGCCGCAGTGCAGCAGTAGACAATAAGGCCTAAAGATTTACCTTCAAGGTTTTTTTGAGTTGCCAAAAGATATTGAGGAACTGTGGGACATTCTCCCCTTCCTTGTGCTACTGTTAGCTGGATGAAACAAGCACTCTTCAAATGTCTGTGCCCAGGGGTAGATATAGACATGGACGTGTCTGCCAGATTTAAACATGTGGCAGTAATCTAAACTCGAAAACACACGTGTATCTTTTTTAGATTGCCGCAGACACACCTCTGGCATGCCTCATGTGACATAGACGTGATCATACCAGACACATGTAAACTTGAAGAAAGGCTAGAAAGGTTAGAGCTCTTTAACCTGGAAAAGAGACGGCTGAGGGGAGATATAATAGAAGTCTATAAATTAATGAACAGAGTGGAACAGGTAAATGTAGATCAATTGTTTATGTTATCAGAATATAGAAAGACTAGGGGACATGCAATAAAGCTACAGGGTAAACTAAGACTAATAAAAACAAATATTTTTTCACTCAACGTGTAATCAAACTCTGGAATTTGCTTCCGGAGGATGTAGTAAAGGCTGTTAGTGTAGCTGGGTTTAAAAAAGGTTTGGACAAGTTCCTGGAGGAAAGGTCCATAAACCATTATTAAGAAGGGACCCAGGATATCAATGCTTGACACAGTACAAGCATTGTGGAACCTGTGCCTTTTGGGGAAACTGTTAGGTACGTATGACCTAGATTGGCCACTGTTGGAAACAGGATACTGGGCTTGATGGACCTTGGTCTGACCCAGTATGGCATATCTTATGTTCTTATGTTCTTAACTTGGGTCATTCTGAAAGGGCTTTAGGGATGTGGATATGATTGCGATGTTTGAACACATTTTAGGGAGGAATGGCCTAGTGGTTGGGGCAAGGTACCACAGGCCAAAAGGTCAGTGGTTCAAATCCCACTAGAGGACAGCAACTTTGGGCTGGAAGGACTGGGGTTTCTAGCCCCACAGGTGCTCCTTGTGGTCTTGGGCAAGCCACTTAACCCTCCATTGCCCAGGTTCCTTGTAAGCACTAGTGTATGTGTCTCATATTCCCTCATGTTAAATGTATCCCCCAATTGTGTTGTGACCACTTTGATTGAAGGATAAGGCAGTATGCAAAGTTGTCTAAATAAATAAATCCAAATCACAAATAGGCCTTCTAAAATGACCCCCTTAGTAACTTCATATTCACAGTGGCCAGGCAGTAGAATCTTTTTGAGATCTGGGTAGTTTGCAGGTGTAATGATCAATGTCCTATATAAAAAGTGCTCCAGCTAATACAGAAATAGCCCTAACTCTGCTGGGGCCTCAGTCTGACACCAAAATTTGAGTGGCTGAATCCTTTAATATCAGTGCTGGCATTATCCCACTATGGTCATGCAGACAAGAGGAAACCCATCTCTCTAGGGCATTGATGCAATTTGCATCTGTTGAATCAATGCTGACTCCAGACAACCCAGCAATCCCTGTTGTTTTTTTTGCAAGGTGTGACCAGAAGTAGATTGGAAGGCCTTTCTGACAAGGCAATGGAAGGTAAAGGTAACTTGCCCAAGACCACAAGGAGCATCAGTTGGAATCAAACTCTGGTCTTATGATCACCAAGCTGCTGTTCTAACTACTAGGCTACTCCTCCATTATGGCCAGTGGTTTTCTCATGGAAACAAAAAAGAAGAACCTCAGTGGTTCATGCTTTACACTTTGTAACTTAGTGGTAACCATGAATCTAGCAAACATTCTATTCATCACTAAGATTAAGTGGAAAAAGCCTCACAGAGTGCACTGCCACAAGTCTGTGAAACCTATGCTTGCTTCCTACATAAAGCACTCATTCTTATCTTTAAAAAGAGCGTGTTCCATCGGAGGTTAAATTGATGTTCCTTCTTATCTTATCCTAAAGTGCTTTCATTAGGGCACACATATGGTCCATTATTTAAATTTTTTTGGCTATTGTACAAACTCCTTAATTTATCTCAGTTGTCTTTCGAAAAATTTCATTTGCATGGTTATCATTTTGAAAGCACAGCTATTAGTCGATTTCCATACACCTTTTTTTTTTAAAAAAACCCTTTTGCTGGCCACAAATTTTCATTTCTTTTTTTATACACGCGCTATTCAGCAACGGGTATTTCCGTCTAGATGATATAAATAGATTCACTAATAGATTACACAATGTATTTTTATATGATTAGATATGTATATATTTATCCTAGTTGTCTTTCTCAAAATCCCACTTACAGGGTTAATACTATGACAGCATAGCAACATGTATTTTGAAGTTAATGGATAATCTCAATCAGGTAATTCATTTATTTTATAAGCTTGAGAATGGTTGTGTGTGCATATCTCATCCCAATATTTTTAGAAAGAGGCTTTTTGCTGTTTTATGTCTACAAACCCTCGGAATTATTTTTGTCATAAGATAGGTTTCCAAATGTAGCCGAATTTTCATGATCTCGTCCTCATCCCTCAGTATTTGGTTCTTTTGGTTTTTTGGTCCGTTCTCTAATGATAATGGTTTTGTTCTTAATATCTTAGGCTCCCTAATGATATTATGATAGGAGTTATTTTCAGTATTTGAGGTACACAATATATAGGTACATTTTTATTTTTAATGTTATTTATTAGTTTACATTTGTGATGAGTATCTTTTTAACTGTATAAATACTCGTTTATTTATGTTTTATATATTTATTATATAGACGTTTATTGTGACAAGTAATTATTTATATTTATTCATTTATATGCTAAATTATGAGTTGTTAACTTATTTTTTATAACCAGTTATTTGATAATTTTTTTTTTTAGTTAGTTTCAAAATTGCATTCACATAATACAATCAAAGAAAATCAAGAATAAATTCAACCAAAACAGATGTATAAACATCAAGCAAATAGACCAACACATTGATATAGTCCACATCAAGGAACTCAACTAAACATTAGAATAAGGTCATACTCAGGAAAATCAGACACAAGGCCCACATAGGGAGGCAACAACTCATTCTTGGGCGCCCTGTACCTCACTAAGTGCCTTCCGCTTCTCAAGCAGGAAACTTTCCAATTGGGTGACTTCGGTGAAGATATATGAAACCTCCTTCCAAGTAATTACACACTTACAAGGAAAACGGAGAAAGAAGGAGGCTTCACCTAAAGACAAAACCTGCGGCTTTAAAGCCAGGAACTGTCTACGTCTAAGCTGGGTGCTGCGTGCAACATCAGGAAAAACATTTACGAGATGTCCACAAAACTTTACAGTCTTGTGTTTAAAAAGGGCACGCAGCACACACTGCTTAGTATCCTTAGTCAAAAAAGTCACCAACAAAGTAGAACGAGAATTGATTATGTCCTGAGAGTCCTCGAGAAAGGCTGTGAGATTGGCAATAGAAGGTTCAATAACATCAAACTCCCCCTCAACCGGATTAACTCTCTTAAGGTTAGGGGATATATAATATATCTGAGAAACTGAAATAGATTCCTTAATAAGTAAGACTTCCTGCAGGTACTTATCTAATAATATCTTAGGAGCGAGAAGCTTAGAAATAGGAAAATTTAAAAAACGTAAATTACAAGAACGTGCGGAATTCTCCATCGCTTCAATTTTATTATGGAGGGTCAGTGAGTCCCTTATACCAACTGCCTGAGCAGCATGCATCGAACCCATCTGACCCTCCAATTTTGAAATAACTGTATTAAGCAAAACCGTCCTACCATCTAACTGCTGTAAAGAGACAACAGTCTCTTGAGAAAATTTAACTAAGGAATCAAAAGTACCCGAGATCTTACTATCAATAGACTTAAGAACTCCCCAAACATCCTTCAGGGTAATAGTTATTTGATAATTAAGTATCTGTTTCATTGGTATTTATTATTTTTTACTGCTCCTATTATGAAAACGTTTATATATGATTTTGATTCCTATTTTTTTAGCTCCGTATATTGGCTGTACTGCAATTTGTCTTTATATTTTAGAATGTTCTATTTATATGTCTTGGTTCGTTCTTTAAGTTCCTTTTAATATTTTGTTTTTTGATTTTAAATGTTTTTTGCATTTTAGCCATTCATTGCCCCTGAGGAAGGTTTTTACGAAACACGGCCTGTGTCGGGCCAGTGGCTGGAGTGGATTTAGCTAATAAAGGCTTCTATTTCTACATGTCCTTTTGTTTGCAGTCCACGTTTTTTACTGGGTGGTTCATTGCACGTGGATCCGTGCTTGTTTTGTTGGACCCTACTCCTCCATTATGGCCAGTGGATTTCTCATGGAAACAAAAAAGAAGAACCTCAGTGGTTCATGCTTTACACTTTGTAACTTAGTGGTAACCATGAATCTAGCAAACATTCTATTCATCACTAAGGTTAAGTGGAAAAAGCCTCACAGAGTGCACTGCCACAAGTCTGTGAAACCTATGCTTGCTTCCTACATAAAGCACTCATTCTTATCTTTAAAAAGAGCGTGTTCCATCGGAGGTTAAATTGATGTTCCTTCTTATCTTATCCTAAAGTGCTTTCATTAGGGCACACATATGCTCCCTTATTTTATTTTTTTTTGGGCTATTGTACAAACTCATTAATTAATGTCTGTTCCTCTTTTTTAGTCGTTACAAGGTATTGGGAGAAAAAAATTGAAATATAAACTTCTAGGCCTGCCTTATCAAAGGCTTTCTCCCTTTCTGTGCCTATGGAAAAACCTTTGATAAGATAGTGCAACAGTGGAGGAATAAAAATAGAAATGTATTTCCTCCTGTACTGTGCAAAATACAAAGCTATCAGAGATGCGTATTGCCCAAAGCTAAAAGAGAACATAAGAGACTTCTCACAAAATAATGAGTAGGAAAAGGTCTCTCTAATCCTGGGGAGGGGGAGGGAGGAAGAAGAAATAACAGAGATGGCAGAAAAAGATGTTATATTCTGCCACCAAAAATATAATTTGACCACAGACAATACCGAATAGCACCATAATCATGGGGCTGACCTTTTTGGTGTTATGTAATTATTTTTAATTTTATCACTTTGCCCGCATTTTTCAAACAGTTGTCATTAGAATAAAGACCATGCATACTTTTTGCCTGTAGGCTTTGTATCAGTTCAAAAGAGGAATGCACAGGTATACCTTTGGAAACTTGCCGCAAGATTAGGCATCTCTGCTTTTTCTTCAGATAGAATTTTGCTGGAAACGTCAGTACAGAGATTTGAACATTTCTACCTATGCAGGTGTTTTCCTCCCAACCTAAACATGTAGCCGGGAACTAGACATATGCACAGTTTTTGATTGGTTTCTTTTATTTAATTTGGGTTTTTTTTGTTTGTTTCATTTTGTTATAAAAAAGCAAACAAAAAAGGAATTTAAAAAAAAGAATCATAACAAAACAAAAACAATGTCAGGTCAATGCCACCATGAAAATAACAAAAATATACCTCCTAGGCTCTCCCATGGGTCCAGACCAATGCCATCGACTTGTATGTCAAAAATTGACAAAGGAACATCAGTGGGGGAGGGGCAACCAAGTATTCATCGGGTGTGAAATGGAAGAGTAGTATAAGGGTTAGGGCATCAGCTTAGACTCAGTGTTAGAATCCCACTACTACTCCTTGTGGTCTTGGGTAAGTTGCTTAACCCTTGAGTACACCCTTAGTTATAAGTCTTTTGGGGACAGGAAATATCCTCTGTACCTGAATATTACTTGTCTTAAACTTCTGAGAAAAGGTGTAAGTTAAATCCAGTTCCCGTTCACTGTGAAGCAAATCAGTATAGTAAAAGAAGAGGTGGGAGGGGAGCTCAGGAGGGCATTTAATGTTTGGGGTAGGGATCTGCCTAATTTGTTTTAATGAAATGAAGAAAAACCAGCACAGCTTCATTCATTTTTCATTTGTTATGTTTTAAAAATATGAATTAAAGCAAAACTAACAGGAACACCTGCTATGAATGCAGCTAAAAGTATCTGAATGCTGGAACATGAACTTTTAGGTGCATTCACAGAGGGCAGTTTCAGCTAGCCAGGTCTGACCTGATCCTGCCCAGACTTGCTGTCCTAGCTGCACACGCACAAAAAAAACCATGTATACGGGTGAACAAGCGGAGTGGAGGAGTACCTTAGTAGTTAGAGCAGAGGCTTGTTAGCTAACAGACCAGGGCTTAGTTCCCACTGACACTCCTTCTTTGTGGCCTTGGGCAAGTCACTCCACCCTCCATTGCCTCGGAACAGCCTGGTAACCTACTTCCAGTCACACCTTCTCAAGAAAACCCAGGGGCTGCTGGGTCCCCAGGAGTCAGCATTGACTTGATGACACACACACCCTGATGAACAGATAGACAGGTGAATGGATCTCATTGGATAGAAATCGCTCTGCCCGGCAAAACCAGATATTCAGCACTAGATGCCGGATAAGCTCAAGTGCTGAATATCTGGTTTTAATGAAGCAGCAGCAGCCAGGCACTTTAAAAGCACTGACTACTGCCGTTGAATATCGGCAGTGGGCGCCCCCAGAAATGAGTTGAGATCTTTTTTATTGGGCTGCCAATACATTTCTTGACCAGTTTTTGGGAGCTAAAACCCCCTTTCTCATTTCTATCCTGACCTAAGGAAGGGGATTTTAGCTCCTGCGATTTAGACAAGTAATGTATGACCATCCCAATAAAAAGGTATCCCTTTATGATTGTTGTTTTTTTGCTTTTATTTATTAACATTTATTCTTGTGTATTGGAGTTGAGAAACTGGGACATTGTTCTGTGAAATAAAGAACCAGATTTGGTTAAGAATTTCTGACATTTGGTTCAAATTTCAGTTTTATTTTGAGCTGGGTATAAATTTTAGACTCTTCGCATATCTAGGAACATCTATTGGATCTGGGAAAAATCCAAAGCAAAACCGAAAAATCCACTTTGAAATCCCAAGACTCAGAAGGGCTGTTGGCTCACAGGACACTGCAAGAGAAAGCTTTTTCTGATTCTTATTAAAGAACCACCAAAAATATCCAGACAAACTATTTGTGACTGCATTATACGTAAGCATCTGTGCTTCTTGTCTAAGAGCAAACACATACATAATGCTTTTAAGGGAAGAATTACTTAATTTTTCCTCCATTTTCCTTTCCTCCTTATCCCCATCTTGGTCCCCTAACCATTGCATCAAGTGTACGCTGAACCTCCAAAAAAGCTGAACTTGTAATAGGTGTCACTGAAATATGCAACCACCAATCCTCCCCAAACCCTACAATGTCTGCTCAAACCATGGCAGCCCGAATGGAAAAATAAGATGCATAAAGACAAGCTTCCCTGTGAGGCAGAACACAACGCTTCTAATAGAGCCCATAAAAAAGTATTTTATAAGAGGAATGTTCTTGTAACATAATTCCATACACACGGAATCCGAAGTGAAGTTTATCAACACAGATCGTGATTTACTTTGTTTGACTGTTGAAGTATATTGGCCAACAGCTTCATTATAAAGAAATGCCAGTGTCCAAACCTTTTTTAAACCCAGCTACACTAACAGCTTTTACTACATCCTCCGATAACAAATTCTAGAGTTTGATTACGCGTTTTCACTCAACGTGTAATCAAACTTTGGAATTTGTTACCGGAGGATGTAATAAAAGCTATTAGTGTAGCTGGGTTTAAAAAAGATTTGGACAAGTTCCTGGAGGAAAGGTCCATAAAGCATTATTAAAGAGGACCCCAGTAATCCAGTGCAAGCATTGTGGAACCTGTGTGTCTTTTTGGGAAACTGCTAGGTACCTGGTGAAAACAGGATACTGGGCTTGATGGACCTTGTTTTGACCCAGTATGGCATCTCTTATGTTCTTAAGCTAGATAGGGGAGAGACTTTGTCAGTGGTTGCTGAGGGGCACCTAGAAACACTATTGCTGCAATCAACACCACCACTGCTCAGACAGACCCCTGTCCTGCTTTCTGGATAAAGGAGCTACGGGCCGACCTTAGCCCTTTTATAGCCAGGCTCATGGACCGATCCTTCACAACAGGTGTCTTCCCTCAATCCCTCAAACACACATCCATTAGACCTCTGCTAAAAAATAGCAAGCTCAGCACCCAGAAGGTGGACTCATACAGACCAATATCGAGCATACCACTTCTGGTCAAAATAATGGAAAAAGAAGTCCAAAGATAAATTCAAGAACACATCAACACCGTTTCGCTGCTGGACCCCTGCCAACACGGTTTTAGAGAATATCACGGCGTTGAAACGCTTCTCACCACCCTCCTTAATAACATAACTGTGGGAATCGATAACATCAGTCTTGGGTTTGTCCTCATTTTCTTGGACATAGCAGCTGCTTTCGACTCAGTAAACCATGAGCTGCTACTGGGGCGCCTCAAGGAGAAGGGTATCTGTGAGACAGCGATAGATTGGTGCAAGTCATACCTCTCGGACAGATGGCAGCATGTACAACCAGGGGCTTCAACATCTGAACCATTCCACCAGAAGCAGGGCATCCCACAAGGATCCTCCCTCTGCGCCCTGATGTTCAACATATACATGCAGCCCATCTGTAACCTCATCCGGTCTTACAGTGTTACTTGCCTGATAAATGCCGACGATGTACTACTTTACATGCCCTTCTCGACAGAGAATCCAGACCTCTCCCCACTGATAGACTGCTTTAATGCAGTATCCAACTGGCTCCAAACCCAGAACCTCAGAATTCAGCACAAGAAAACAGAGGTCCTGTTCATTACGAGAAATCCAAACTTCACCACACCGCCCCACCTAAAGGTCAACGAAGCTGAACTACAGACCAAACCCACGATCCGGTACCTTGGAGTCACCCTAGATCAGCGCCTGGACATGAAAGTACATATAAGCAATGTAGTTAGAGCCATATACCATAAGATCCGTACCCTCAGGCACCTCCGCTTCCTGCTAGACCCGGACGACCTCCGGACAATCTATCAAGCGCTAGTCATACCAAACTTTGACTACGCCAATTCAATCCTGCATGGTCTTTCTCAATCCACTTTAAACCCTCTACAGCTTGCGATGAACGCCGCAGCGAGAGTTCTACTTGGAGCGTCCAAGAAAGACCACATCACGCCCACCCTGAAACATCTCCACTGGCTCCCTATACAGGCCAGACTCACTTTCAAAACCCTGCTGCTTACCTTCAAAACCATCAATGGGCTCTCCTCTGCATCACTAGCAGAGCTTATTCAAGTCACTCCCCCCAACAGGTCCAGAAGATCAGTAGCGATCAACACACTAATAGTCCTGAAAGAAATAACCCAATGCACCCAGACAACAACAAACAGAGCTTTCAAATTCTGCGCACCCAGATGCTGGAACACTCTGCCACCCAGCATATGTGCAATCCCTGACCTTGCCCAGATTAGGAAGGCAGTAAAGCACTATTTATTCCTCATGTACTATCAGGTAAACGGTGATACAATAGCCCCATCCACGATCTAGACTAGGCCGTACAATCAAATCTGACCCTACAAGACACCCATGAATATGACTAGCGAGATACGACTTCCATGACGATTAGATGTAAATAGTTACCCAAGTTATCCAAGTTTGAATACCTGTTCCTTGTAAACACAGTTCAGTAATTGCAATGTGTATGCTTTATGTTCCATGTAAACCGCACTGAGGTTGAACAGCGCGGTATATAAGAAAATGTAAATAAATAAATAAATAAAATAAAAATAATACATGACATCAGCGTGCTTGTCAGGGCTACTATGCTGCTGGGTGTTGTACCTTTCATAAAACATTTTTAGTAGGTAAAAGAATATTTATTTTTATCGCACCCCTGAAGCAGCTGTACAAACTCCCCACACACCCACTTCCTGCCCTTGTGTGTTCCCGCCTCACACTAAATTAGAGAGCCATCGATTTCTTTTCCCTTCTTTGTTGTGTAGCCCTTGTTAATCTGGCTTTGGGCTACTTTGCAGAAACATGCTGTTCAAATTAATAAGAATAATCTGAGGTGTCGTGCACACTGTGAATATGAAAGATTCCCTGGCAAGAGAGAGGATGATAATCCTGGCACCCGAGTTCAATTCCAACAGTTTTTGCGATAGTTTCTGACGAGTTTCTGTTTCCCTGCCTGGAGCAGTTGTGGAACTGTGATTTATGAAGTGAATTCAATAAACAAATAAATACTATGCATATCCTTTATAAAATCATAGAATAATGTAGCTAGAATGGCACAAAAATTATTCTCACATGCCTACTGTAACCTGCCTTTTGTTACCAGTCCTGGCCAAATCTGTCACCTTGTACTTCCAAAGGCACACTGCAATTGACAGGCCTGCAGTACAGTACGTCCCAAATGTAACGGCAGGAAAGGGTTAATGATGTACTCTAAACAAATGTAAAATTAAGCACCAAACAGCTGTTTAGAGGGTTTCTGAGCAAGGGCACAATCCTCTCAGTGCAAGCTGCTGGGCTGTGACCTGACGGATGAAGTGAAGAGGTCCAGGAGTGAAGCAGTCTGAAACAGATGTCTTTGCCACTAGCAAGGAGTAGAATAAATCTGTTTTGATGGAAAGCTGGAAGGGATGCTAAAGTTTTCCAAATACTCTTGCATAAAGGCTTCTGCCTTGATGGAATTTTGGGGGGTAAAAATAAACACCACCACCCACGAAAGGACAATGTATGGAGGTTATGTTGAGAAATAAATATCGGGACTGATCTACAGATAGATGTGAGCAGAAGCATAGATCAGTTAAAAAATGAAACAATGTTTGCAAGCAGCCACGATATAGAGCAGCATCTCACATTGCATCCTACCTTAAGGCAGTAAAAGGGGACAAGTTATTCCATGGAAAACTCAGTGGACTTAGCTTGAGCTTGATAATGACATCCAAACGTTATTTTTTATATTTTTTCCCATAAATTACCAATTATTGCATTTAAGAGGAAATTATTTTTTGATCAAGACTCTGCTTACTACATCTGGAGAGCTATTCTTCTGTAAATAGACTCCCCCTATCCTGTTTTGCAAGTACTCTCAGAGAAAATTGAATAACATTTCTATATCCAATTTCCAAGGCCGATGTAAACATGGTCACCTAGAGCAGCACCTTTTGGGGGGGGGGGGGGAAGAGGCAAAGAACAGCTGCAGTTGAAGCATTCTAGACCCTGACAGCCAAATAAACCATGGCCCTTATTTTAGAGCATGTCCCCGTGGATCTTAATCCATTGTTCTCCTTCTGTCTCCTTACCCTTCCCTACTATACCCTCATACTGTCTGTCTTGATTAGATTATAATTTCTGAAGAGCAGGGGCTGTCTTTTACATATGTCTGCACAGCACTGTGTACGCCTTGTAGCACTATAGAAATAATAGTGATTAATAGTAGTAGTAGTAGCAAACAGAGACCTTTTCATTTATAGATCAGCTATACATGCAAACAGCAATTTTAGAAGGCTGCTATTTACACACAGATATCTACACCATGTCGATTTCAAGGGGGTATAGTTTGGATGTGGATGGGGCCGGGCGGGGCAAAAATCTAGATGTGTGTTCCCTATTTCACAAGTAGAATATATATGACTGGCTAATATGTACCAGGAAGGACCTGTAAAGCAGACCTGGCATTTTTGGCCATACATGTGCATTCCCTATAGAAGATAGGGATCCTTCAGCCACTCAGACCACAACCAGACCATGTCCATGATAAGTCCCCTTGCAAACTCAACTATTAGTGGCATCCGGGTGTAAATGTAGCCCTAGCTAAAATCACCATTTACACCTGGATGCCTTTTCCACTTGAAGATATAGGATTTTCCTCCATAGGCACTATTTTGTGAAGACGAGTAGGCACCTTTTTGTATTTATAAACTACTACAATATGTGGTAAAGAACATGTCTGAATGAGGGTGTGATCGCGTACACATGCACAGGAAAGATTCTTTAGTCACCACCACACATTGTAATAACTACAAGGTGGTGTAAACATTCACACGTACATTAACTATGCACACACATAGATTAAGATAGTTTATAATCTATGGCGTATTGTATGTGAAAACTATGCCTGCAGTCCTTCCAGGCTGTACCACTGTCATGCACTTTTACGCCAGTCAGTGTTTTTATAGTAGGTCATTTATGCATGTATGCGACCACATATGCCCAGGAATAACTTTCTAAAATTACCTCCAGAAGGATATCCTCTCTCTTCTCTCTAACTCCCATTTGACATTTCTTTTACCTCTTCCTATCTTCTTTGTTATTCCCTCTTATTCCCCAGTCTTCCACTAAGTCTCCCCTCTCGTCCTCCCTGTCCAGTGTCTCCTCCTTTCTGTACCCTCCCTGTCCAGCATTTTCCCTCTCTTTCTCAGCCCTCCCTATTGAACACCTTTCCTGTTTCTCCACCTTCCATCTAGCATTTCTCTCTCTTGCTCTCTCTTCCATCCAACATCCTCCCCGCTTGCCACAATCTGTCCAGAATCTCCTACTTCTCTTCTCTTGCCCCTCCAGGATCCAGCATCTTCCCCTCCCTTCCCTTCCCCCATCATTCAGCATCTCCCCTCTACTCGCCCTATCTGTGGGATATGCTCTTCTCGGTCTAATATCTCCCTTCCTGTCCCAGATCCCATTCCAGTCCAGCAGCTCACTTTCCTGGACCCTCCCACTCCTGCTCTCTGAGACATATGACAGCAGCAATAAGACAGTACTGAAAGCCCTGGCACGTCCACCCCTTTGATGCAGACTTTGACGCAGAGCTTTCAGTGCGTTCACAGGCTCAAAGTCACTGTACACTTTCTGTTTTATTGCTGCTGCCACATGTCTTGAGGCGTGGCAGCGTCAATGGATGTGGTACAGGAGTGAGCCAGGGGAGATGGATCCTGTGATGCTAAGGCAGCGGTTCTCAACCTGTGTGTCACGACCCCCATGGGGGTCGCCACAGGATTTAGCGGGGATCGCCTCACTCCGACGTTAAAAAAAAAAAGTGCACAAGTTGCTGCTGCTACCGAGTCCGCTTCTCAGCAGCAGCAAACTCACCACTTCCCTTCTATTACTACCATGGCTCCCTGCCTCTTAGGGAACCCCGGCTATGCCTGTAAAACTGTTGCGGAGCCTTCCTGCCTCTTGACAGGCTCCGTGCAGCATTGTCCCGCCTCCAAAGGAAGTTATTTACCACTTCCTTTTGAGGCGGGACAATGCTGCATTCGGCCCGTTTAGAGACAAAAAGGCTCCGCAATGGTTTTACAGGCTTAGCCGCAGTTCCCTAAGAGACAGCGAGCATTGGCTGCAGAAGAAGGAGGGGAGAGAGGAGCAGGGAACCTGCAACAGGGCTGACATGGGGGAGGGGGGCTGACATGGACAGAGGGGGGGCTGACATGGAGGGAGGGGGCTGACATGAAGGGAGGGAGGGGCTAACATGGACAGAGGGGGGCTGACATGCAGGGAGGGGGCTGATATGGATGGATGGAGGGAGAGGGGCTGACATGGATGGGGCTGACATGGATGGATGGATGGATGGAGGAAGGGGAGGGGCTGACATGGGCAGGGGGGCTGACATGGAGAGAGGGGGCTGACATGGATGGATGGAGGGAGGGAGACTGACATGGACAGAGGGGCGCTGACATGGAGGGAGGGGGCTGACATGGATAGAGGGACGGAGGGAGGGAGGGGGGCTGACATTGATGGATGGATGGAGGGAGGGAGGGGGGCTTACATGGACAGAGGGGGCTGACATGGAGGGAGGGCGGGCTGACATGGACAGAGGGGGGACTGACATGGAGGGATGATGGAGGGAGGGAGGGGCTAACATGGACAGGGGGGCTGACATGGAGGGAGGGAGGGGGCTGACATGAATGGATGGATGGATGGAGGGAGGGGGCTGACATGGACATGGGGGGCTGACATGAAGCGAGGGAGGGAAGGGGCTGACATGGACAAAGAGAAGAGACAAGGGGACATACTGGACAGACGGGGGATAAATGCTGGGCAGAGGGGAGAGAGTGTGGTTTAGGATTATAATGGGCAGATGGGGGGGGCTAGGACTGGTAATGGGTTGATTAGGGAAGGCTAGGACTGGGAATGGACTGATCAAGAGGGGTTGGGACTGGTAATGTGCTGATAGCGGGGTAGGACTGGTAATGGACTGATGGGGGGCTAGCATTGGAAATGAGCTGATCAGAGAGGTTAGGACTGGAAATGTGCTGATTAGAGGAGGCTAGGACTGGTAATGGGTTGATGGGGGGGGGGGGTAGGACTGGTAATGGGCTGATTAGGGGAGCCTAGCATTGGTAATGGGGTTGAGGAGGGACTAGCACTGTAAATGAGCTGATTAGGGAAGGCTAGGACTGGTAATGAGTTGATTGGGGGGGGTAGGACTGGTATTGGGCTGATTAGGGGCGGCTAGCACTGGTAATGGCGTTGAGGGGGGGGCTAGCACTGGAAGCGAGCTGATTGGGGGGCTTCGACTGGGAATGGGCTGATTGTGGGGAGGGGAGGATAGAGCTGCTGGCCCTGGAAGAAAACTGGGGGCTAAGGCTACAAATGGGCTGATACGAGGGGATGGGAGATTGGAACTGGAAGGGAGTGGATCTGAAAGGGGCTGCCATGGTATTTGTACTAGAAGGGATTGGTCAGTGGGGAAGGAGGGGGACTGGAAGGGAATGGACACCAGTGGCAGTCATGGGAATGCAAGTTGACATTGGAAGGTACTGAGAGTGAGGACTGGAAAGGAGCTGATACTGGGGAGGGTTACTGGGACTGGAAATAGACTGATGGAAAGAAGTGAAGAAAACGAAAGAAGAGATAAGAAATGGCAGATGGACCATAGACCACAGAAAGAGAGCTAAGAGAAGACAGGAAAGCAGAAGCCTCAGATCGGGACTAGAATGATCCGAGAATAAATTGGTCAGACAACAAAGGTAGAAAAAATAATTTTATTTCATATTAGTGATTTGACTACAAAATCACAGAGCTTTCTCATTTATAGCTCCTGCACTCTGGAACCGGTTGCCAAGTGAACTGCGTGAAATCTGTGATCTGAAAGATTTCAGAAAAAATCTTAAGACACACCTCTTCCAATCACACTACAACTTAACCTCGTGATTTTCACTCAGCTGTGTGTAAATATGTATATAAGGATCCTGTGTAAAGTCCTAACAATCAGTCACTTGTAAATATGTATATAAGTACACTGTGTGAACCCTTAACATAAATCAACTGTAACCCTGTAACCCCATGTTTTTGCTGTGCTCTGCCTCCCCTCCCTAATCACATTGTATGCATCCATAATTCTGGCCGGTACAGCCAACCTTACCATGTGTAACAACCGCTGCTGATCACTGGAAGCAGCGGGATACAAATGTACGCTAAATAAAATAAATAAATAAAATAATTATGAAATCAAATATTGTTACTTGTTATTGTGATTAATTATTGTGGTTTAAATAAGTAAATTTTATAAATAAAACATATTGCAAAGGCCTGTAATATATTAATAATTCAACAAATGATTACAGTGACAATGCGTTAATGGTAAAGGAAGAGAGACGCATTTGATTTTATCATTGGGGGTCACCACAAGTTGACCAATGGTAAAAGGGGTCACGGTACAAAAAAGGTTGAGAACCACTGTGCTAAGGGCTAGATGAAGAGGCTTATTGGGTCTTGAGTTTGATAGCCCTGCTTTAGACCATGATCTCCTTTTGGCTAGATTATGAACGCTAGGCTTTGGGGGTACTGCCTTATCTTGGTTTGATTCATTCTTGAAGGATAGGCTACAGAGCATTTGTGAATTGGGACAGATTTGCAATGTCCCCAGGGATTCATTTGATCGCTGGTATTATGTAATGTGTTTCTTTACCTTTGCTTTTTTTGATTATCTCCTTTGATTTTTGATTGCTTTAATTTTGCTGATGTTCGTACGGCAACATTTATTGTTCAGGACCAGGTGGAAATGGTCACCAGATTGGACACTTCTCTGGCAGCCGTTTTGCCTTGGCTATGTAGCCAAAGACTTAAATTAAATGCTAAGATGTCTGAGGCAATTTGGATTTCTCATAGGAAAAGATTGTTGCAGATTGTTCTATGTATTGAAGATCTTTAATTGACCCCAAAAGACATGGGGTTGCAGTTCCAAAGCCAGTTAAATGGCATGAAGTGAGATAATCAATGGCACTAGCATGGTTAGTGCGCTGAATATCCCTGAATGCTGCCCCTAAACCACTCACCCAAGCATCTTCCCTCTATCGCAAAACATCCCCACTCTTGGAGCGACCATGTGGCTTCCTGTCTCCAGTTCTTGTAGTCATCTTCACCACCAGGCAAGGGAAGCTTCCTCGAGAGTCCTGAGTCACCACCACACATTGTAATAACTACAGGCATTCTGTGCAGCCTCAGTTATCTGTTCTACTGCTAGGATAAAGGATGCCGTATCTTCAAGAACAGTCTCTGTAGGAATTAACATTTTTTAAAATATCTTCCAGGGTCTTCCAGGCCCTTTTCAAATCCAGGCTAAAAACTCACCTCTTTGAGGCTGCTTTTGGATCCTGATCCACTTAATCTCCTGCTCTCCAGCTATGTGTTTCTTTACCGTTCCCCTAGAGTAGACATATCCTTGTCCCCAGCTGTTGTGTTGTCTGTCTGGACTAGACTGTAAGCTCTAATGAGCAGGGACCATCTCTTACATGTCTCTGTACAGTGCTGCGTACGCCTTGTAGCGCTATACAAATGATCAGTAGTGGTAGCAATAGTAGCAATAGCATGCCAAGACTTACATACAAATTACAACTGCTCCGAGAAAGGTATAAATTTGTGCATATACTCCACCAAACTATGCACCTGGGAACACCTATATGCAAATCGCATAAAAGCAGCAACCGTCTCTCCGTGTGCCTAATTTTTATGTGCCTATATAGTCTTGTAATTTTCTTACAGCCTTTTTCGGTGTGCAAGAAAAAGTCTATACAGGCAGAAAAAGCTTTATATAATTATTACATTCAGTGCTGCTGTATTAGTTAATGGTGCTGAATATAGGTATTCTCTGCTCATTTCCATATTCAGCTGCTATACAGATCACCTACGCATTTTACTTTAGGACTGCTATTCCGCTAAATATGGTTGTTATATGGACAATTTATAGCTCCTGTTCTCACTCCGTCCCTATATGGATAGTGGCGAAGTGGTTAGATAGATTTTTAGTTCACCACTCTCTGTGCATCAACTGAAAATTGAGGGGTAGTGGATTTATATAGATACCTGTTTCTGGTATCTCTCTAGACCTTTCTTGAAAATTGGCCCCTATGAGTTTTAAATCAGGGGTAAGGAGAGCAGGGGGCACAAGTGTTACAGTTAGGACTGTAAGTTAAATACTGAAGTTGCAGCAGTAAACATATTCTGAAATACCATTTTATAACGGCAGATTTAGCACATTGAAGTGAAGCCACTTGACTAGAGAACAACGGTTCATATTTAAACTGGAATATAACCATTTTGGATTAGAGAGGTCCTACGGTCGTCCTGGAAAATCTCTTAAGTATCTGGTTCTACTAGTCATTACTTGCTTATAAAGTACCATAATAAATTAGATCACAGCCAGTCCAAGGGCCTTTTGAAGAAACGAAGCGCAGAGGTAAAATGGAAAATTTAATGTTATCCTAACAAAGACAAATGGGCATGTTTTCCTAACGTCAGGAGAATAAACTAGAAAAAAATCCATTGATTTGGAACAATTCTGACATCAAACCTTACTGGCTTCTTTTAACTTTCACTGCACTGTGAACTTGAGAAGAGACAGGTGCACTTTCCATCCAGCAAGGAGTCTTGATTTATATGTTTAAAAAATGTCTCTGGCAGAAACCTTAAAGACATATAAAATGCCCGTAAAAGCATGGACTTCCAGCAATCAGTGGGTTACACATCAAAAGCCACAGACGCAGAGAATGGGGCAAGCAGTGATCACAATCTTACTTGTTTGTTTCAGATCAGAAAAATCTTTTTGTTGTTGAGTATAACAGGCCAGCTGTTTTTCCGTCCTGTTCCCCTTGGTAAGTGAAATGTTAATCACTGTTTCATCTCAGGCATATAATTATCTTTTGTTTTACAACACACTATGGGCTCTTTTTACTAACACTTAGCTTGAGCTGTCTGCCACACAGCCCATAGGAATAAAATGGGCCATGCGGCAAATAGCTCAAAGTATTAGTAAAAGGGGCCCGACATGAACTATATTCAATTTCTTTATTTTGTTTAGACCTCATCTCTGAATATATTTGTTCAGGTGGTCATAAGCCAAATATGGGTTCATTATGATATTCAGGAGAAGGAGTGGTGGTGGGGGGGGGGGGGGTATTTCTCCAAATAATGTAGATATTTAAATTCCATGTTCAAAACTAAGGCCATGGACATGCTGTCATTTGAACCTTCCCCTGTACGCTGGGTCCATCTGCTTTTCCAGCCCCCCCCCCCCCCCAGCTCTCAGTCACATAATAGATTACATTCCACATGTGGAAGGCAACTTCATAACTGGGGCACTTTTTTTAAGCCCTCAGAATGTGCCCTCCTTAAGCCTGTTTTATAAAGACGAGCAGGCAGCTACTTTCCTTTATAGAATGAGGGTGTAAAAGGCCAAAAATGCATGTTAAATCTTGGCACGAGTGCTGACACCAGCCCAAAGCCTGACAAATGAAGGTATATTTGGCATATATGATAAGCACATGGCGGGCCCAAGGAAAGTCATCTGTACCTCACCAGGCCATGAAATGTCATAAACCTCAAGACAAGTGCATAGGCTAGATTGGCTACACTTGACAGAGAGCCATGATTAACTGTCAGCCAAGGTGTATGAAAGTCCCAGAGGTGTGCACCACTGGACAGGCAGGCCATTACTCATGGAATGACAGAAAGGGAGCTCTAAATTCAAGGAACTAGCTTCCTAGGATGGTCTATAGGGGAAGAGAGCAGCAGACTAGATAGGGAATCTGCAGAGAAGGGATTACACAAGAGGTGGATGATGAAGCTGCAAGAATCGGAAATATGCCACAGTCTGCACCCAGTCTCAAGGTCTCCATAGTGTCATGGCCTCTAATACCAGGTGCCCACTAGAACACTGGACATGTCATGCACTACCTTCAATGACACACATATACAAAATGGCTGAATCTGCAATGAGCAGCATCCCCACCCCCTACCAATGTCACACATTGTGTTGGGCTATGATGGTATGTTCTTGCCAAATAGTGCAAAGGGGTACAGCACAGGGTTTACATACTGGCAGAAAGTGCACATATAATGCAATGTTGAAAAGCACATTACCACACAGTGATTGATGTACGAGCACCACACATGATATAGCTTCATGCAAGTAGTACCCCTTTATGACCCCAGCATGCATCTGCAATATTTTCTTAATGCTACATCTTTCCATCTATTGATTGTGTGGGGCATCAGGACTCCAGCCCTCTCCTCCCCCCCCCCCCCCAGGATCCATAGGGAAACATACTAGATTGTCTAGGAGGCCCAATGAGAGATTGTTTGTCATTGGTTTGCATCATAGCACTTTTTTTTTAAGTGCCATCAAGTCAATGCTGACTCAGCAGCCCCTGGGGTTTTTTTGGCAAGGTATAACCAGAGGTAGATTGCCAGGCCTTTTCTTCAGAGGCAATGGAGGGTAAAGTGACTTACCCAAAGTCACAAGGAGTGCTAGTGGGAATTGAACCCTGATCTCTTGGGTGCTAAACTATTGCTCTAACCACTAGGCTATGCCTCTGCAATCATAGCACTAGGCAGGGCCAATTTGGATGACAGCAGCAGTGGCAGTGCACCACCATCATCACCACCTACAACTGCTTCCATGTCTGAGGGGAGACAACATGACCACCACCCGCATCACCATAGAGAAAGGAAGCAGCAGCAGCAGAAGTGCCTCCCCAACAGAGGGTTCACCCAATTTTATGGATGACATAAGAGAGAAGGAAGACACCCCCGAAGTGCACCACATTTCAGACATTAAATAAAATAGCAATAAATAATAAAGAACTTACGCCCATTCCTTTCACCTACCGACTTCCGGTCTGTATGTCAAGCCATAATAACACCACTGCTCAATTACGCCACTTCAATATATCATGGCATTCCAAAGAGCTCTATACATGTTGCAGCTAGCACAGAATACCGTTGCAAGAATTATCCTAGGTCAAGCCCGTCAATCCCACATCGTGCCACTTTTCAAATAAATCCACTGGCTGACAATACCACAAAGAATAAAATATAAGGTCCTTATCATCACTCATAAAACCATTCACAACGTCTCAGCTCTCAGTCTCCATGCCTTAATCTCTACCCGCAATGGCAATAGACCCACCAGAAAGAGCATGTCCAACACACTAAGTATTCCAACAGAAAGAACAAAATGTAGCCAAAGAACCAGCAATAGGGCCTACTCGCTATATGCTCCTGCATTGTGGAACTCACTCCCGCCACAAATAAGAGACATTCAACTATTACAAGACTTCAGAAAATGCTTAAAAACCTATCTATTCTCGGAATACTATGGCCCAGCAACAAAAGACAAATAGTTTTCACTTCAACCCTATGGAGATAACACACACAATTGGCATTCTTGCCGTTTATAACCCTTCATCGCTCTATGTACATAGTTCATTTACCCTTATGAAAATGTGTTAAAAACTTCTGTCATAATGTTTTCAATATGTTCAATGTAATGTGCACCACTGTTTGTTGTTTTCCTGTTATCGCACTAAGCTACTTGTAAACCGTCTTGACTTGTAGAAAGACGGTATAAAAAAACCTGTTAAATAAATAAATTAATAAATAAACAAAGAGGAGAGAGGAAGTGTAGCCTCTAGCTCCACACCTCATCACTGGAGGCGAGTCATCAGGGGCTGCAGCTGGCCAGGGGACCACCCAACCATGCCCCAGTAGGTACTGAATGGACCTTGGCACATAGAGGGTGCCCATGCAGAGGAGGAGGGGAGCACATGGGGTGGAGGATGCCGAGGGAAAGGTTGTGGTGGTAGAGGACATGGAAGGGGAGATTTAGGTGGTGGATGGGGAGGAATAAGAGGATGTAAAGGGTAGAGAGGGGGAGGATCAGGTGGCAGAGGGGGAAGGGGGAGGGAAAGTGGAAGTGGAAGTGGAATAGCGGGTGGTGGAGGGTAGTGAGGAAGCAGGTAGACAAACTGGGAATCTTCTAAAGCTGCTGGTGACCCAGCCTGTCCACTTTACCTCCCTGCTGGATAAGATGGGTTTCCATGAAGTCTTAGGGAGTTTTAGACCCCAAAGCTCTCCTGCACCTGATGCAATGGGAGGTGCAGCAGGGTTTTCCTGTGGTACAAGTTCCCAGGACCTCATGGTAATCCATGTGGAGTACCTGCAAGCAGAGATACATGTCATGTTACAGGTCATGCACTAGCAGCTAACACGTATATTTGCCCCAGCTGATCCAGAGAGGGAAAGCAAGAAGAGACATAGGCATGTGCCACTGAGGGTGAGAAGTCTAGGTTGTAGTATATGAAGGAAAACACTGTAATATGTCATGAACCTATAGGTGGCCCCAGTGACCCTCCCCGCCCCCCCCCCCACTACATATATTTTACTAGTTTGTTACATCTGATCTCTGGTGTCTGGTCATTTCCAGCCTTTTAACACCCCAGCAATATAGCTATCCACAACTCATTGGCAACCACTGTATCTTAGTGACATGGCCAGGGGAATCTAAATGGCAATCTACCCAGTATGGAAGGCAAGTCGCATGACTGTATATGCCATAAGAACATAAGAACATAAGATATGCCATACTGGGTCAGACCAAGGTCCATCAAGCCCAGTATCCTGTTTCCAACAGTGGCCTATCTAGGTCATACGTACCTAGCAGTTTCCCCAAAAGACACAGGTTCCGCAATGCTTGTACTGGGTCAAGCATTGATATCCTGGGTCCCTTCTTAATAATGGTTTATGGACCTTTCCTCCAGGAACTTGTCCAAACCTTTTTTAAACCCAGCTACACTAACAGCCTTTACTACATCTTCCGGTAACAAATTCCAGAGTTTGATTACATGTTGAGTGAAAAAATATTTTCTTTTATTAGTCTTAAATAGTTTACCCTGTAGCTTCATTGTATGTCCCCTAGTCTTTCTATATTCTGATAACATAAACAATCGATCTACGTTTACCCGTTCCACTCCGTTCATTAATTTATAGACTTCTATCATATCTCCCCTCAGCCGTCTCTTTTCCAGGTTAAAGAGCCGTAACCTTTTTAGCCTTTCTTCATAGGAGTATCCTTCCATCCCCTTTGGTGGCTCTTCTCTGAACCTTTTCTAATAACGTTGTGTCCTTTTTAAGATACGGCGACCAGAATTGCACATAATATTCAAGGTGCGGTCTCACCATGGAACAGTATAGAGGCATTATAATATCTTTTGTTTTATTTTCCATTCCTTTCCTTATGATACCTAGCATTCTATTTGCTCTCTTGGCTGCCGCTGCACACTGGGCCGAGGTTTTAACAAGTTATCCACAATGACGCCTAAATCTTTTTCCTTGGTGGTGGTTCCTAATGTGGAACCTTGCATCGTGTAACCATAGTTTGGGTTGTTCTTCCCTAGGTGCATAACGTTTCACTTGTCCACATTAAATTTCACCTGCCATTATGATGCCCAGTCTTCCAATTTATCAAGATCCTCTTGCAATTTTCCACAATCCTCTTGGGTTTTAACAACTTTAAATAGTTTTGTGTCATCTGCAAATTTGATAACCTCACTCGTTATACCACTTTCCAGGTCATTTATGAATATGTTAAAAAGCAGCGGACCCAGCACAGATCCCTGGGGTACACCACTATTCACCTTTCTCCATTGGGAAAATTGGCCATTTAGCCCAACCCTCTGCTTTCTATCTTTTAACCAGTTTCTGATCCACAGTAGTACACTGCCTCCTATCCCATGACTCTTTAGTTTTGCCAAAAGTCTCTGAAGAGGGACCTTGTCAAAGGCTTTCTGAAAGTCCAGATACACTATATCAACTGACTCACCTTTGTCCACCTGTTTGTTCACACTTTCAAAAAAACATAACAGATTAGTAAGACAAGATCTTCCTTGTCTAAAGCCATGTTGGCTGTCTCCCATTAGGCCATGACTATTGTGATAAGGAAGCTTATCAGGACCTAGAGGAGAGGGGTAAAAAGAAAGAATTTACCTTAATAAAGGGACCCATTTTAAAAGGTCCAGGACTTAAAACTCCATTTGCTCCTAGAAAGCCAGTAATTCCTGGCTACAATGAGGAACAGAGTGCCCCTAGTGGTAGAAAGGATAGGGAATACAGGCTCAGGGTAAGGAACCCTTACATCACTGCATCCCCTAATCACACAGCTGCCACGAGGGAGTTTAATCTTTCCCACCTGAGAGGGGAGAGGGTGGAGCAGGAGCCTGAGGGGTTTAGGTTTAGTTCAGTTAGGTCAGAGAGACCAGGAGGTGAGAGACCAACAGAGAGACCAAGTCAGAGAGCAGCAGCAGGACGACGAAGAGGGAGAAGCAGGACACATGGAGAGGAATTGGAAGGACTCCTGAGACCAGAGAGTGCGGTAACTGCTAAGCAGAGGGAAAGAGAGAGCAGAAGTTTTGCCTACTCAAGGAATGGAGCAGTGAGAGCCAGAAGCACTAATTGGAGAACAGGACGTGCTATATGGTGGCCAGAGCATGTAAGAAGTGAAACTATTACAGGCTTGGATCAAGGTATGAGTCCCAGAAGCTTAGCTAATAAGGAGCAATACGTATTTGCCAGAGACAGCCTTAATCATAGCAGAAGGCAGTCAAGTAAGCAATCTGAATCTGAGCTAGAGAGTGAACCAATGGAATTGGGAGAGCCAGATTTACCTTGTGGTGAAGAGGTCTCATACATGGACTGCTCTGCATGCTAGTCTGCCAATTAAGAATGGTTACAAGGGGATGTCAACCGTAAAGAGAAGTCTCCAGTGTCCAAAGCCTTGAGAGCTGTGTTTGCTTGTTTAAAGTTCTAAGCTCAGGAAAAGTGTTACGCAGTGAAAAGCTGAAGCTTCCTGATTGTCTTTTGAGAAACAGCTGTGAGCAGTGCAGAGCTCCTTTGATGCCATTTCAACTGAAGGAAGTAAGAAATGCTTTTGTCTGTCTAAACTGCTGAGAAAACCTGGAAAAGAGTTTTATTGCTTGTATGAATTGGACTATCTGAATGAAGTGCTGAAGTTAAGCATATAAGGTATCCAGGTATTTGCTCTGGACTGGAAAGGGAAAAGAAACCTGGTTTAAAAGTTTCTTTCTGTTTGTTTTGATCTTCACGGAAAGCTCTGCTGAAGGCAGGTGCTGTTAATTAAGGCTGAGGAAAGCTGTTTTGTTTCAGTTCAAGTTATCCTGTTATAAGTTGCAAGAATTCCTGGATGAAAATATCTTTAAAAGGTGGACCTGTGAACCTAGTGTGTCCTATTTTGTGCTAATGAATAAATTGCACTCACTCAAACCCAACTACAAAGAAGGTGTTTTTTTTTCATCTGAGCCCAAGTGATATCTAACTTAACTACATTTCCCAGAATGCATGTAAAGGCATCCAGTTAGAAAAAGGCCAGAAGTTGAAGCACCACAGTGACAAAAACAAATCCACGCCCCCCCCCCCCATACCAAAGTAAGGGGCTAAGGGCGTGACACTATCTACATGCTGAGTAATTTTATTCTTTATGATGGTTTCTACCATTTTTCCCGTTACTGACGTCAGGCTCACCAGTCTGTAGTTTCCCAGATCACCCCTGGAACCCTTTTTAAAAATTGGTGTTACACTGGCGATCATCCAATCTTCAGGTATTAGAGATGATTTTAATGATAGTTCACAGATTACTAATAGCAGGTCTGCAATCTCATATTTCAGTTCTTTCAACACCCTTGTATGTATACCATCCGGCCCAGGTGATTTGCTACTCTTCAGTTTATCTAATAGTTGTAATACATCTTCCCGATGTATCGATATTTCCTTCAATTCTTCCGCACCTTTAAATACCACTTCAGTCATGGGTAACATCCCTACATCTTCCTCAGTAAAGACCGAAACAAAAAATTCATTCAGTCTCTCCGCTATCATGGATTGTGTACCTGATATGTGAGAGAAATTCAAACCTCCTAATCCTACCTCATCCCTGAAATGAGACCATGTTTATCCCCCATACATGGGTCAGGCTGCAGGTCATTTCAGAATGAACCATGTGTAAAATGGTGACATAAGGTCCCACCCTTATACAGTACATGTGAACAAAACCAGAAAATACATGGGCAGCAGCCCATTTTAGAAACACTGATTTGTGCTGATTCTGAGCAGTTCATGGAGCCCAAGCATAAGGAGCTCATCAGGAAAGACAATTTCTGTCAAGGGGAGGCTGAGGGAGTTGCTAAAGCACCAGCATGGTTTTGTGGGCCATACCAGTGTCCATGTGAGTGCCTACCAGAAACAAAAAATCTTGATGGGCATATGTCAACATATGAATGTCATAAACCATAAAAATAGAGATGCAGAGGACCTGAAAAAAAAGTGGAGGAAGGTGAAGTGCAAGACCAAGAAATGAATGAAGACCAATCTGGATAGGCAACTAAAGCCCCTCAATGCCTTGAGTGGCAGATACTGGAAACCATAGATGAGCACTCAGTGAGGGAATAGAAGAGCTAGATTCCTCAAGAGCCTCACAAGAAAACAGCAGGTATATTTAGCACACATTGCAGTCCCTTCCAACCTTTCCCTACCTATTGTTGAGACCTCCCCTACACCTAGCTCTGGTGGTAGGGTGTTTGGACTCCAATCACCATAATCTCACTGCCTTCACCCATGGTGGAAGTGAATGCCTTTCAAGTGGTGCATACAGCAGGAGAAAAGTGGTCTCTAATCCCTAAAGGTATTTTATTGCCATACTATGGGGTGATATCACCTCCTAGAAGTTGTAATGCTGTGATAGTGTAGCTGCTGTCCTGACAATGTCCTCTCCATTTGGTACTATGTGTGCATAGGTAATGACTTAGAGTAGTATGCCCCAGTGGTCAGGTTATTATCTAAACAGCCCCCTACAATCAATAAAGTCACTGATTCAAAAGGGGGCTTGGTGGGATAGATAGGCAATCTCTGGCCCTGCTGCTATGGGGTTTCAGAGCAGTATTCTCTTATGTAAGACCTATAAATCCCATGTTTCCATGCCTTGCACCAGTCTCATCACCACCCTCTTGGCCAATGGCTTTTATCCCACTTCATTGTCCTTCTACAGAGTGCATCCTCAGTTCTGGGTTAGGCCACCATGCATATCTAACCTGATCAGCTTTTTCTGCATATGCCTTAGGGTGTGTAAGGTAATGGGATACGTGCATGGGACATCTCACCACCCTCTGTTTTGGAAGCACCGACTCCCATTTTGTACCAAGAAACATGTGACTTGCCATGGACATGCAGAGTGTGGAATTGGAGAGCACAGCTTTTGGCTCCTTCCCATGATGGGTCTTCATATAACCTTAGCCTTATCACTTGTCTGGCTCCAATAGGCACGGGCATAACTTGTGCTAGAAAGAAATGGGCGCCACTGTGAATTCCATTGTCAGTTATACAATGTGCACATTTGGACCAGAAGGGATATCTTTGTAGAAATGGGCATGAGAGGATGATTTCACATTGGGTAGACATGGCATGCATGTGGGGACCGATTTAGTATGAGGCACGTCCAGGCCATATGGATGTCCAGAAAACGGACCGGCACATCTGAACCTGATTCTGCAACCGCGCGAGCTATACATTCCCATAGTTGCAGAATCAGGACACTTGGACATCCCGGAGTGCCCTCCATTCTGCTGTGGGGGAAATCCAGGGATTTGTGCAGCCAGTCTTTCTGCACTCCTGCTGGTGTGCTGGTGCTGTGGCGTCCCATCGCCACGGCACCGGCAAGTCCTGACCAAGCAGCAAATGCCTGCTCACAGTTAAAGTCTCTTTTCCATGCCGCCCGACCTTTGGTGGGGGCAGCCAGAGTTGGGAATCAGGCAGCAGTGGCTCCATCACGGTGTCCCTGTTCTTTTTGGGGGGCTGCATGGCCCGATCACAATGGAGCCCAGCACTTATTCTACCTCCGAAGTGGAATAAGCTGGGGGTCCGAATTGCCACTGCCAGACATACAGAGGCCCGACAGGAATGGCCTCTTTACACTATTGCCTCTGTACACTAATGGCCTCTGTACACTATATGCTGTCCTGTTAATTGTAAACTCACCCTTGGTTATCCAAGTTTTGCTGCCCTGTTAATTTTAAACTCAGGCATATGTATCTTGTCTGATTTTTCTGTTCTATGTAAACCGTGCTGATGCCGAATAGTGCGGTATATAAGAAATTGTAAATAAATAAATAAATAATACATTTCAGTACCGCGGCCTGACCCTGCTCCACCTCTATGCCGCCCACTCCTGCTCCCATCCAGCACTCACCATATAAATGCCTTGTATGTGCGGGGTGCTAACAGGATGGAATCAGGAGCAGCTGCTGGGCGCAAGTTATATGTTCAATCCGGACATACAACCCCACTATTCGGGGCACTGAATCTACCCCATAGTGATTAAGTGCAGTTGACATGAAAGGCCACAGCTGGAGATCTGCAGGAGGGCAGCAGCAGCCACATCAGGGGACATAAACCTGGAGAGGCTCTCCAGCACAGTCCGTGGCAGTCAGGGAAGAGGGAAGAGGGAAGCATACAAGCCGAGTTGGAGGACAAGGTATCCAGTCAAGAGAGATGTCAGAATGTGGTGGCGGAGGATCAGGCTAATGTCCAGGTGGAGGTGAATAGGAGGCAGAAGGGGTGACAACTAGTTTCTGCCACTATCTCCCTCCTGTGTTGTTATATATGCCACACCTTGCAGGTTATCCCCTCCCCCCCCCCCCCCATGGCTTTGTACACTCCTAAACAAAAGCATTGAAGCACAGAGCAGTGGGTACAAACCTAAGCTAAGGCATAGAAGGGTAACCTATATAGAGTGGTAGGCACCACTCTAGTCACTTTACTGGGTAGATTAGATGGACCATACTAGCCTTTACCTGCCATAATTTATTATGTCACTATGAATCTTCCTTCAATGATGGTGAAGAGTCTGTGGAGAGTGAACCAGCAGCCATGGGCCAGGAACAACCTTGTGCCAGTAGGGGCAGTCATCAGCCACTGTGCTTTGGTGAATGGCTGCTGCAACAGAATCAATAATTCCAGGCATACCGGGCAGAGAAAATCAAACTGCTGAGAAGATTCCTGGTCATAGAGGAGTTCTGTATTCACCTGGAAGAGAGACAGATGGAGGTGTCAGGGTCCCTAATAGATGAGTTCCAGGGGCTAAGCAGGGACTTGCACCACATTATCCACCATCACACAAAGGTCCCCCTCTAAGCAGCTCTTTCATCTGCCACAGTGCCATCGGTGCCCCAGCCTCTCAGCCTATACATGCAACACAGAAAAGGAGGGCATCTCCACTTTTGACCTCCACCAAGGGCTCTGACACATCAGAGAAGCTGTCTGTCCAGTACACACCACCCTCTTCCCAAATTTTTGGACTTGTGTCCTGTGGAAGGGTGAGTCCCTTTAATTTCCCCCATTCCATGAGGCTACCCATTGCTCTGCTGGGCTGGATAATCTCTCCTTAAGTTCCTCAGACAGCAGTGAGATATCATTCAGCACACCACTGGGGCAACATATTCAGCGTCAAGATCAGGGGGCATGGGATAGGAGACAGGGTAGGGGATGGGGGAATAAATGATCTTGACATCCTATTACATGAAAGGGAGAGAGACAGAGTGCTGATGCTGTGGGGAGATGGGAAAGAGTGGAAGGCTGCTGCTGGAGTTTGGGTTGCAGGTGGGTAGGAAGGTACTGGTGGGGTGTGGGAGTTATGTCACTGTGCTGGTGATGGGGTAGTGTGATGGTGTAAGTGGTCGGGTGATGGGGGTGGGAGGGTGGATGGAGCAGAGATGAGCATGGGAAGTGGGTTTAGGAATGGCCAAGAAGGTGGAGAGGATGTGGTGGAGAGGCACTCCTATGTACATCCTTTAAGTTTGAGCAAAAGAACACCTACCTTCACAAGAAATGCCTGTGTATGAGCTCATATCTTGTGGTCACACCCAGCTGGTGTGGATGGACTGTGTCCTTCTGCTTAGGGTTTTCTGCATTTTCACCTATGTCTAGGTCTGACATTTCCTGTCCTTCAGGCAGAGTCTGTCGCTGCCTCATTGCCAGAATTGGGAGCATGTAGAAGGCCATAAATATCTGACAGATCTTGAATGGGCTGTACAGGAGTTCTCCCAGGATTGATCGAGGCAACAGAAGTGACTCTTAAGAAGGTCAAAGGTCCTCTCAATGATGGATCAAGTGTGTCTGTAGGCCCTATTGTACTGCTTCCCTGCATCTGTGTATGGTGTGACAATGGGAGTCAAGAGCCACCTCCTCAGAGGGCAGCCTCTATCACCTGTGTGGGTGGAAGGAGTGTAAGCACAGATTATTGTCTAGTACAGGGGTCTCCAATTCCGGTCTTGGAGGGCCGCATACAAGTCAGGTTTTCAGGATGTCACTAATGAATATGCTTGTGATATATTTGCATTCACTGCCCCATTATATTCAAATATATCTCATGCATATTTGTTAGGGACATCTTGAAAACCTGACTTGTTTGCGGCCCTCTAGGAGCAGAATTTGAAACTCCTGGCCTAATACAAGAATATTTGATGTGCTGGGTAGGCACTGAAACCAATGGTTGTGCTTACCAATAATTGCAGCTACCAGGGACCTCCTAGCATGTGCAGTCCAGGTGATGGAGTGGACTAGTTCAGAGCTTACCTGACAGCCATCCACTTGGAATTTCTTTCAAATTTCTCATAGATGCCAGAGTGGATCAGAATCTATGTGTTTTGGCAGGAACCTTGAAAATATATCATTTATCTTCCCCTGTGGATTGCAGATAACCTGCATGTTCAGTGAATGGAATGCCTTCCTGTTGCAGCAGGTGGCCTTCCTTCCTCATGGGAGCCTGATAGCCATATGTGTTGAATCGATGACACACTGTATTGACAAGAATACAGGGTCGTACCGAATGAAGATCACGTCCTGTGCGACTTGCACATTGGGCGGGTCCCCCCCCCCCCCCCCCGCGGCAGGAGAGAAGAGGCGTGCCCGATGTGCAAGTCATAGAAACATAGAAATATGACAACAGAAAAAGACCACATGGCCTATCTAGTCTGTCCTTCCATGTCAACAACTACAACAGTCCCTTTTTTTCCTTTAGAGATCCTCTGTGTTTGTCCCATGCTTTTTTGAATTCAGTTACTGTCCTCATCTCTACCACCTCCACTGGGAGACTATTCCACGGATCCACCACTCTTTCCATAAAGAAATATTTCTGCATATCACTCCTGAATCTATACCCCTTCACCCTCATCCCATGTCCTCTCATAGCAGAACTTGCTTTCAATTGAAAGAGGCTCTCCCCTGAACATTTATGCCATGGAGGTATTTAAACATCTTAATCATATCACCTCTATACCGCCTTTCCTCTAAGGTGTACATATTAAGATCCCTAAATCTGTCCTTATATGCTTTATAATGAAGACCACTAATCAGTTTAGTAGCCACCCTCTGCACCGACTCCATCCTGTTCACATCCTTTTGAAGGTGCGGTCTCCAGAATTGCACACTATACTCCAAATGAGGTCGCACCAATGACTTATACAGAGGCATTATCACCTCCTTTTTCCTGCTAGCCATTCCTCTCCATATGCACCCAAGCATTCTTCTAGCTTTTGCCGTAACCTTTTCTACCTGTTTAGCTACTTTAAGATCATCAGACACAACCACGCCTAGGTCCCGCTCTTCTTTAGTGGACAAAAGTACTTCACCCCCTATATTATATTGCTCCCTTGGATTGCTGCAGCCCAAATGCATGACCTTACATTTTAACATTAAATCCCAGCTGCCAAATTCTAGACCATTCTAGCTGGCATGCTAAATGGATCTGTCCCTCCCTGATCTTGCAGGGAAGGAAAGATTTGCTTAGCATGCCAGCGAGAAGGCTTAAGGGGCGCATTTTAGCTGTCATGCCATTGCCTGCCATCGCTGAGAGAAGAATAAGTGGCGGCGGCAGGCAGCAAAAGACAGCTAAAATGCACCTCTTAAACCTTTGCCCCCTGTGCGGCCGCACCACTCGCACAGAGCTAGGTACGGTCCTGCAAGAATATGTCCATCTCATAGAAAAGGCTTATGGATAACCACCTCTGCTGCACTGTCTGAGGGAAGGCTACACATTCTGCATTTTGGATTAGAAAAAACTGTGAAATACACTGTGAGATTGCTGACTGGCTGAGACCCACTGTGATGGCCAACACAGACTGGAAACTGCCAGTGGCTAGGAAGACAAGAGCCATGGTAACCTTGAGGCGGATGAGCATGATTTGGCCCCTTTGTGTGGTGGAGTGGATGAGGAACTTTAGCTCCTGGCAGAGATAGTGGATGGCTGCCTTATTAAGCAGAACCTGTGAGGTCTACAAATGGGTTCCTGGAATTGTAAACCCTCTAATAGGGATGCCTCATGTTGGCTCTCCTGTGTTCCCTGCAGACTCGCAGACTCCTGCAGCATAGTCTATGAAAACCATGTATTCAGGTCACCTATAACACACACACAAGCAGCAGGGAAATACACAGAGATATAGATGCAGCTAGGAACACTAAGGCATTCCCAGAGACACAGAGGTTGCAGGGAACTCAGAGGTGCACACAGACATGCAGCAGGGAACCACACAGAGACACAGATGCAGCTGGGAGCACTGAGAAACACACAGGCACAGTGAAAAGCGGTATGTAAGCATAGCTAAATAAAATAAATAAATACAAATAAAATAATCCCCATACTATTTCTAGATTTTCAGAAAGCCTGATGGAAGGCTCCTGAGGAAATTAAAAAGCTATGGGATAGGAGGCAATGTAGCAGCTGATAAGCATGCAATAAATAAAACCAGGAGTCAGTTCAAAGATCCAAGCCAATTTATTGTGCACATGGCTCAGAGAGACAAGCTTCAAAAAGACTGAGCAACATTCTTACAGAGACATACTCATTTATACCTTTTCTTCAGCTTGATACATGCAGACTTTCTATTGGTTCCAACGCCCCCTGCATCTCTCCAATCGGGGACCCTCTCTGGGTCACCCTGTTCCCCCTTCTCAGGCTATTCTAACAAAGGCTCAGTTTCTAGACATAAACACATCCCTACTACAAGGTCATCTCTAGGCTCAGAGAATGTGAGAATTAACACAAACTTATCAAAAGCAGTTTAGAGCGGTTTAAGGCAGATCCTCAGACCTTCACTGACTCTGATCTTTCTCAGCACTACTATTTCTAAGTGGGGGTGGGGACTCAGACCTAGCTTGCAGGCTTCTCATACATGTACCGGCTATTATATAGGCCATAGCCTACCACATTCCCCCCTTTGATTATTCTCACCCGCTAGTGAGTAAGGGTGAGAATTAAATCACATATTAAACTTGCGTAAAAGCATCATTTTGGGGTAAAGGGTAATATTGCCACATAGCTAAAACTTTTGTAGCTGCCTTCCGTTCTAGGTGCTATCAATGGCTGCTGACTTTACTCGACTGTGATGAATCCAGGGTTCGAGTTCTGTAACTCTAACTGTTGTTGGGGTTAATAAGATGACAACAAAAGGTCCCTTCCAATGCGGTACCAATGGTATCTTTCTCCACTCTTTGATCCACACCGAGACTCCAAGCTTGAGAGGATGCAGGGGTTCTGTTAGATGGATGGGCAGCTGAGCTTCTATCCATGTCTGAAGACTCTGCAAAACAGAACTTAAAACCAATAGTTCTTGTCTAGTAATTTCAGCCCTCATTCTTTGTACAGGGCCCCATGTGCATGCAAGGTTGTAGGGGCATACTTGGAATCTGTGTACACATTTAGACAGAGCCCTTCTCCTTTTGTCAGTGCTCTAGTAAGAGCTATCAGTTCAGCTTTCTGTGCTGAAGTTCCTGGGGCCAGAGCTGTGGACTCAACTACCAGATCAAGGGTCACCACTGCATATCCAGCACAACAATGTCCAGTAATGATGACAAGACTGCTTCCATCTACAAAGAAAGTCCATTCAGGGTTCTCCAAAGGAACATCAGTCAAATCTGGGCGGCTTGAGAATATAGTGTCCATAGTTTCTAGACAGTCATGATCAGGGGGGGTCAAAACCAACTGGTAACAGCGTAGCAGGATTCAAAGCTTGACTGACCTTCAGTTGTATCTGGGGGTTATCACACAACATTCTCTGATACTTCAACATCCGTGAATGCGTGAGCCAAAAACTTCCTTTGTGTTCCATAAGGGTCAGAACAGAGTGTGGTACGGTAACTTGAAGATTCTGTCTCAAAGTGAGCTTGTCTGCTTTGCTCACTAGGAGGGCTGTAGCTGCAACAGCTCTCAAACAAGGGGGCCAGCCTTTTGCAACTACATCCAATTGTTTTGATAAGTAGGCTACTGGCCGTTGCCAAGATCCAAGAGATTGAGTCAACACTCCTAGAACATTTCCTTGTGACTCATGAACATAGAGACTGAAAGGTTTTCTGGACATCTGGTAGACCCAGAGCTGGTGATAACATCAGAGTGGTTTTCAAAGATCGAAAGGCTGCATCCTGTTCAAGCCCCATTCCAATGGAGACTTTTCCATTCCTTTGGTAGCTTGATACAAGGGTTTGGCTAGCAGCGCAAAATTGGGAATCCATATACGACAGTACCCCGTGGCACCCAAGAAGGCTCTCACTTGCCTCCTGGTGGTTGGAGCAGGAATACTGCATACAGCTTCTTGGCATTTTGGTCCCAGGCATCGAATTCTGCTGGACAACTGGAATCCCAGATATTTAACTTGTTTGACATAATTGCACCATGGCTCTTGAGACTGCGTATCCAGCCTCATTAAAAAGGTGCAAGAGTTCACTGGTGGCTTGTAGATATTCACTTTCTGAGTTGGTGGTTATGAGCAAATTGTCCACATACTGGAGAAGAACCCTTTCTCCTGGGTTCACATAGTAGCTTGAAAGATCCTGATTCAGGGCGGCACTGAAGAGAGTAGGTGAATCCTTAAATTCTTGGGGTAATCGAGTCCAGGTGAGTTGGCCCCGCCTTCCTGTTGTGGGGTCTTGCCATTCAAAAGCGAACAAAAGTTGACTGGTGGGGGCTAAGCGTACGCAGAAAAAGGCATCTTTCAGGTCCAGGATGGTAAAATGAGTAGCCTCAGCGGGGATTAGTCCCAAGAGAATATAAGGATTTGGTACCACTGGGTGTATAGTTTCAGCTGCAGCATTCACTCGCCTCAGATCTTGTACTGGGCGGTAATCCCCTGTCCCAGGTTTCTTAACTGGGAGGAGGGGGTGTTCCAAGGTGACTGGCACTACTTGAGAAGTCCATACTTCAGCAGTTTCATTAAATGGCAGTGGATACCTTCAATGGCTGGTCGGGGAAGAGGATACTGCTTCACATGCACTGGTTCCGCTCCTGGCTTGGCGGTGACGATGACAGGGGCTATGTTCTTCGCTAGGCCAGGTGGATTATCTTCTGCCCATACTTCAGGTGGGGCTAAAAGGTTAGGAGTTATACAGGAACTAGCTGGTTTGATTGGAGATGCACTATAGAACCGCTACTCTTCTTCTCGGGGAACAGTCAGCACCATCAATCCAGCAGGCTTTGGGTTCACAGTCATTTGCATTTCTCCCCCTTCAGCAAAGGATATCTGTGCCTGGAGCTTTGCAAGCAGATCTCGGCCTAAAAGTGGAATAGGGCATTCAGGCATATACAAGAATTGGTGCGTTATTTTCCGTCCCCCTAGTTCACACATACGGTTCTGCAAGAAAGGCTTTGTGGCCTTAGCCCCAGTAGCTCTGACAATGGTGATGCATCGAGAAAACAAAGGGGCTACTGGCTTTAGTATTCTGCTCCTGTATCCCCCATAAAGTCCATATATTGGTCCCCTATTTTTAGACTGACCATAGGCTCCTGGGGACCCAGGGAAAACTTGGAGCCCAGTCTGGCCTGGTCTTCATCCATGCTGTAGCCCTCTTCGGCTGCCACTCACTCTATAGCTGCTTCCCTCTCTTGCTGGAACACTGTGCTCGGTTTATTCTTCTATGACTCCTGTTCTCCAAGTGCTCCCTCCTCCCTTCCTGGGGGTGGAGTCAAGATGCGGGTATTCACTTCTCTAATGTCCTTCTTCTCTGCAATGGGCGCACTGATTCGCACCCAGTGGGGGCCGATCATTTTCACGACCCCTTCCACTTCCTCTGCTCCTTCGATTAGGAAAACCTCCTCCACGTCATTCAACTAGAGTATCAGCAAGAAGATCTGCTTTCTTCTTCATCTTACGTTCACTTTCTCTGTCACATTCATTTTCACGATTCACGTACTTTCTGAGCAACTTCCATTAACTGGGCTGTATTCATGCCCGCAAATCCATCCATTTTCTGTAATTATTGTTTTATATCTCTCTGGGACTGACTGACAAAAGCTGCGTTTACCATACACAAATTCTCCTGGGCTGCTGGATTGCATGGGGTATATAGTGAGGGCTGCCTGCACTATTTGGATCCCACTTGGGGCCATCAAGGCTGATGGGTCTGCATAATACTGTTCATTAGTTCAATCAAATCCTAAGGTTTCTCAGTGTAGGAGGCATAATGCAGCTTTCAGTCCAGTAAATCAGTGGCAGAAACAAAGCTGGTCAGCTGGCTTTCAGTATTAAGGGTGGGTAGGCCCTGGACCTGGCGTAATGGTATAACATGACCATCCCTTTTACTGGTAGCTGTACTTCTGAAGGTATACGGCAATCGGGACTGTCTGGGTTCCACTTCATGTTCTCGGGTGCTGGCTGTGAGTGACCCTGAATTGGCAAATGAATCCCCGCTTGTAGTGTCATGGGTGGACTGTGGCCCACTCGGAGTACTTTAAACTGAGCCGGGGCTTCCGGTCAAGAGGGGGTGCACGTCCTCCTGCTGCGGATGTGGCTGGTGAACTACTTGGGGTACATCTGAAGGGAGGTGTCCCCCCCCCCTGCCCTAAGCTCTGCCCGGGGTGGCGGCAGAGCTGAGGGGACTGACTTATAAATATACTGGGACGGACAGAGTGGAATGTCTGGAGATTCTGGGGCAGAATAAACGGGCAGCTTTTTTTCTTCCAGACTTCCGGGCCCCCCTCCCTTGTGGCTTTTTTATCACAAACATTTAACCAGGAGTCTATGTAGGGGAACTGATCATTTCTAATCGGGACGGATACATTCTAATTCCATAGTCTAATTCCAGTAAATCCCTTGCTAACATTCCTAGTCATACATTTCAACAAAATCTGCGTGGACTCTGCCCCCCCCCCCATGGTGACGTACTTGACAACAGACAGAGGGGGTGGGCAGTCAGGCTGCATTTTCCTGTAGACTAAACATAATGGATGTGTGTGCTCATTCTAAATAGGAACAATTTAGATAAAGTCCTTAAAATATAAAACTATTATTTTGCAACATGTTATAACAACAATCCCAATAGAAAGAACTATGGCTCCTAACATGACGGCCACATATCTATTACATATGACTAGAATAAAAATACTTAGCATGGTAACTAACTGCCAGCCGTAATAAGCACATAAGCTGAACAATGTCTCTGCAGAAGAAATTACTTTAAATCATACAGTTCAGAAAGCAGACATTACAATCCCTCAGGATTTTCATTTTCAAGTCGCGATCTGGTACTACTGGCTCGGGATGCTTCATAGTCCTGTCAGGGTTCTTAACCTCTACTTCGTAGGTCAAAGGGAAAACAAAAGCGGTTTCCTTAATTTCTCTATCATTTCTATTTGAACCATTACAGTGCTTGCTGAAGATTTGAACATAAAAAGACACAAGACAAGGCTAAGCCCACAAATGCATTATACCTATAGCTTTACAGAAATCCTTCTCACTTGGTCCGAACAAGAACAGTTAAGGAACTCGAACGGGGTTAATAATTCTGACTAAACATTCTTATTAAATGATATATAATACATGACCATAGCAGAAGGAACATCACTATTAGAACATATTGAATAAAACAGGTACAATTTTCCTGAAATAAGCACAAATTAACCCAGCTGCAGAACGTTGAAAATAAGCCTTCACAGGGTTAACCGATACTAAACATTCCTTTGTACAGACACGCCCCTTCTCTCTCTGCTTGCCCGTCTCACGCTATGCTGAAGAAAAATAAAATCACAGAGACAGCTTGTCTTCGCTGTGCTGAAAAGAAAACCTGGAATGAGTGAGACAGTTTCTTTACTGAAAAGTGACTCCTGAGTTAGTTTGTTGCTTTATTTCTCCTCGTCCTTTCTCAGTACCATTTCTCAATCGGTAAACTGTTTCAACAGATAACAAAACCAAATACAAACAACAGACAATAAGGGAGACAAACACCAAACACTTTCTCTTTTTCGCGACCTGGCAATGCACTAGTCAGGAGCCAGCACCTCGCTTGGTCTGTATTCAAGACCTCTCATTCACACACGCAGACATTCAAGACAGAATTAAATCCCAACGTAAATAAATCCCAATAAACAGAATAAATCCCAATAAAACCTGACTGACTGACTGGCTGAGGGGTTGGTGGGTTCAGTCTCTGCTTATACCTTTAAGACTTCTGAGACCTACTAGGACCGCCCCGAGAGGTGATCAGACTCTCAAGCACTTATTCCAGACTCCCGACGGGCTGATAGACTGACTGATTAGCAGAAAATTGCTACTCACCGGATCCGGTCCCCGATATCAAACCAGTACATGGGTTGGATCCTGGACTCCCCTCGGGTTCGGAAGTGTTGGCCAGCTGGACCCAGTGGCCCGCCGAGGCAAGGCGGAACCCTCTCCGATACAATAAGACCGGCGGTGCCTGAGAATTCCCCTGCGGTTGGACAGACATGGTTCCAACCGGACCAAACCTGTGAGGTGAGAAGTCATGGTATATTCACTTGCATACCATCCCCCGCTCACACATTCCAGCCAATGCACCAAGAATATGTAGCAGCTGATAAGCATGCAATAAATAAAACCAGGAGTCAGTTCAAAGATCCAAGCCAATTTATTGTGCACATGGCTCAGAGAGACAAGCTTCAAAAAGACTGAGCAACATTCTTACAGAGACATACTCATCTATACCTTTTCTTCAGCTTGATACATGCAGACTTTCTATTGGTTCCAACGCCCCCTGCATCTCTCCAATCGGGGACCCTCTCTGGGTCACCCTGTTCCCCCTTCTCAGGCTATTCTAACAAAGGCTCAGTTTCTAGACATAAACACATCCCTACTACAAGATCATCTCTAGGCTCAGAGAATGTGAGAATGCAAAACACTGGAACATATCTATCATCAGCATAAAAGAATTGAATAAGGATTAACACAAACTTATCAAAAGCAGTTTAGAGCGGTTTAAGGCAGATCCTCAGACCTTCACTGACTCTGATCTTTCTCAGCACTACTATTTCTAAGTGGGGGTGGGGACTCAGACCTAGCTTGCAGGCCTCTCATACATGTACCGGCTATTATATAGGCCATAGCCTACCACAGCAATGCCCTATTGTCGATAAAGAACTGCTTAAAAGAGAGAAAATAAAGGGGGCCAAGATTTAGCAGTGGCAGCCGGTGCTTTTAAAGCACATGGCAATTGCTGCTTTAATTAAAACCGGATATTGAGTGCCAGAGCTTATCTTTATCTTTATCTTTATTTTTGTGCTTGATATACCGCCCAAGCACAAGCATCAGGATGGTGTACAATCAATCAATAAAGGCTGCAGATGAAAAATAAAGAGAGAAAAGAATACCATTGTATGGCTAGAATAGTGACAGGTGAAGAACAGATAGAAAAAAGAGGGACAGAGACACCTGTCATACGAGAAAGAGGAGAGGGGGTGGAGGGTCTGTGTAGGGGGGAAGGTGGGGAGCCTAGGGGACGGGGGGAGGTCAAAAGCAAGATGGAAGAGATGAGTTTTGAGCATATTTTTAAACCGAGGGAAAGACATTTCGGTACCGAGGGTGTGCGGGAGCAAATTCCAGAGAGTCCAACGAAGAAAAAAGCAGAGTGGCGGGTGAGTTCAAGATGGGCCTGTGTGGGGGAGGGGAGGAAGAGGCGATTACAGCGGCAGATCGAAGGAGGCAGGGGGAGTGCTGAAGATGGATGAGATCTTCTAGGTACTGAGGGGTGCAGTGTGGAGAATTTTGTGAGCAATTGTGAGAACTTTATAGGCAAACCTGGATTTAATTGGGAACCAATGAATTTGCATAAGCAAGGGTGTGACATGATCAGTCGGGGATGAGTGGGTGAGGAGATGAACAGCGGTGTTCTGAACCAGTTGTAAGTGACGGAGCTGATATTGGGGGAGGCCAGCAAGCATAATGTTGCAGTAGTTAAGTTTAGAAATGACGAGTGACAATAAAAGAATAACGAGGGAAGATGGAGAAAGAAAAGGACAGATGGCACGGATTTGGCATAGTGAAAGGAAGGAGCGACAGGTGAGTAAAGAAATATGCTGATCAAAGGAGAGTGAGGAGTCCAGTGTGACCCCAAGGTAACACAGAGTAGGAACAAGAGGGATCGAGGTGGCGGACAGGGTGTGAGACAAGGTGGGTGAGGGGGCACTGAAGGAGAACCAGAGGGCTGCAGATTTAGAAAGATTCAAGTGGAAAAAGGTGGTGTTCAGCCAGTCAGCGACGCAAAAGAGGCAGGCATTAAGGGCAGTGGGAGAGAGAGAGAGCTGGTGTGATACAAGAGGAGGATGTCATTGATGTAATAGTACCCAGATAGCCCAGATTGCTGAATGATGAGGGCAAGTGGTGCGAGACAAACATTAAAGAGGAGGGGGGTGAGTACTGAGCCCTGGGAGACACCACAGTGAAGGGGAGTCATTGGGGAGGTGGCAAGACCAGTCTGAACGGAAAAGGTGCGAGACGAGAGGAAGGAGCGAAACCAACGATGAACTGATCCATGGATTCCGAGGTCGTGGAGACGAGTGAGAAGTGTATAATGATCGATCAAATCGAAAGTAGTGGACAGGTCTAGAGAGATGGCTAAGGAAAGGTCACCGTGTTCGTGGGATTGATGGACCTCATTCAGAAGTGCAAGAAGAATGGTTTTGGTACTATGACCGGATATAAATCCAGATTGGCAGTGGTAGAGGGATAGAGTGATATCGAGATGAGCGGAGAATTGTGAAAAGACAAGTTTCTCTAGGATTTTCGAGAGGAAAGGGAGATTAGAAACGGGATGCCAGTTGGCCAAGGTGGTTTCAAGACACAGTTTCTGCAGGATGGGCCAAATGAGAGCATGTTTCTAGGCTGAGAGGAAAAGACAGGAAGAGAGGCTTCAGTTAATCATGTGGAGGATGTACAGTAGCAATGTAAGGGAGGGTTCTGAGAGTCAGGCGGAGGCAAAGGGGTCGAGTGGGCAGGTGGTCTTATGAGAGGGAGGAGGTAATGGCCTTAGTGAGTTCAGCAGTAGTGATGGGACGAAAGGTGTGCCAGGAATGGGGGAAGGCTGGGGAGGAGGAAGAGGGGGGGACAGGGAGTGGGATTGGGAGGGGGGGAGCGCAAGAGGATTAGGAAGCACGAAGGAACTGGATTTTCCTGGCATCTAGCAGTATTTAGCCACTAAACAGATAGCGAAAAACAGATGAAGCTAGGAAAGCCACTGACCTGTCCTGCCTATGCAGCTTAGCTATCCAGTTAGCAGTTGAATATCGCCGCTAACCAGACAGCTGTCGGGATTACCCGTGCTCCGCCCACAGACTACCCGGGTTTTAATTGGGCGTCTTGCTTGTGATCTGTAGGAATAGTCAGTTTCACTATCCAGATAGTGCTGTTGAATATTAGATTGCCATGCTTTAGTCGGATAACTATCTAATTAAACCCTTTCAATATCCCTCCTCATAAAACTTTTGTGTATATGGACCCAGATTTTTAAAAAATGCCACTTATGCAGTCAACAGCTTAACAGAGCATACAAGGGTCCTTGAAATGAAGGTTTGCAAGGAGTGAGGGGTTTAAATACAGAACGTGCAGATCTCTTTGACGGAGGGCAGGAACACTGACTTGTGACTGAGTGTAGGGGGAGGGGGACCCCTGGACTGTGCTCCTTTTGAAAAAACACACTGATCCCTTTAAGAATGCTCCCAGACAGAAAACTAACTCCAGCTTTGACCTGGCATTATTTTTAGAGAAATAACGCAGCTTGCACTGTTCAGTATAAAACACATCATCTGATTAGCATAATAATGTGTTATTTTGCATGCATTTGCATGCTTTGCATCTCATTATTATATAATGGGCATGTTTAATAAGGTCACACATGTGTCTGTCAGCCAGATTCCTAGCATGAGGAGATCAGCGCTGACTTGAAGGCGCGTGTGCTTCCATCCCCCTGCAGTTTGCAAGGGCCCAGGATGTAGCATCACACAAGCCAGCATGCAGGTGCACATAATGTCACCCATTGAAGAGGCGTTAAGTGCACCTGCACTAAGGGCTGCAAGTGCAGTTAGCATGGGCCATTAGCACCTATGCTAGCTGTGATGTGCTGGCAATACCCCGTCCCGCCCAGTCTCTGCCCCTTTATACACTTCCAGGGTAGCATTGGAATTTTGGAACTAGGGCCCACGCTAATAGTAGCCCAAGCCTCACACTGAACCGGGTAATCTAGTTTAGGAAACATGTGTCAATATCCATTGGGATAAAACAACGCACAATTCTGCCCTTTATCGTGTTAAAGGGCAAATATCTTTCGGTATTTCCTTAATGCACCTTAGTAACTACACCTCTCAATCACTTATGCTATAAATCAGTGGTTCCATAACTTGTCCCAGACGACCCCCAGCTAGCCAGCTTTTATTTTTTTTTAAACTTTTATTTTCATTTTGCAACAAACAAAAGAAACAACACACCAAAAGAGACAAAACAAGTATACAATAAGGAAAAGTAAACCCATTACCCCCCACCCCGATGCTTCTTCTCTACCCGATTATATCAGCATGTGAGCGCTTCCAATTAACAGTGATTATACATCAAACGATCAAAAGAGTATCTACAATACAGCATGATCATGGGACAGAGATATATACAAAGTTAGACAGTCAGATGAGAGCATTTAGCAAAATGTACATAATCATTGAGCATCTTCCATTGAGACCAATGAGAAGGAGTCTGAACGGAGGAAGCGAACAGACGAGGTATTTGTCATATTTACTGTAAAGACAGGCATGATTCCACCATTCATTGGGGCTCAAATGGGAGCTAATTTTCCAGTATTACTTAATTAGGGAAATAGCAATGCCAAGCATAAAGTTCGAAAGGAGATAAGCCATTTTTGGGAAGAGAGGGGATCCCCGCAACTGGGCGAAGTCCCACTATCCTCCAAGAAAGGGGCTCCTGAGAGTGCGAGATAGACTAAATACGACCCCAGACCCGACGCCAGTAATACTGTAGTGCGGGATATTCATGCATAACATGAGGCAATGAACCAATGGCCGCAGGACGTGTCCAGCAACCATTGCCCTGAGTAGTGTTCCATTTGTCTAATCTGTGAGAAGTGTAAAAACACCGGTGGGCTAGAAAGAAGAGGGTCTGAATGGGTGAGGCGGATCGGGAACCCGTGTCCCTCTACTCCAGATAAGGCTCTATTGCTCCGAGGTCAAAGTCACATGCAATTCTCTCTCCCATACTTTCTGCGCTATAGGGGTATCTCTAGTTATAGCATTACAGAGGGTTTAGTAAAATTGGATGCTACACCCGGTGAACTACCGAGAGATCGGAAAGTCTCCAATCAACCTTATGTAGAGAATGCCGATGGCGGGAGTACTCTAGTACACCGAAGGCGATGCTGAAGTTGCACTGACCAGAGTCGGGAGTCTAAAGATTGCATAAGAGTATTAAAGGCACCTAAAGTGTCTAAAAGCATTGGTGGATAGTGGGAGTCTGATGGGAGAGTCATACCAGGGAGAAAGGTAAGAGGAATCGGTTTGCAAAGGCCCGCTTCTATATCTAGCCACACAGGTCTACTCGGTACTGGATCTTCCAACCAACGAGCACCTTGTTTGAGAAGAAAGATTGAGGGAACACTTGAGTAAAATCGCCACCAAGTATTAATGGAGCATTGGCAGAGGCCAAGGCCAACTGCGCTATACTTGCATAGTAAGCAGGGTTGTCCACATTCGGGGCATAATGCAAATACACGTGAATTCACTATCTCCAACCTCAAGATGTACACGGGCCCATCTACCCTCCTTGTCAGCGCTAATATCAGGTACAGTAGCGTGCTAAGACTTCTTAACCAGAGTGGCTATCCCATACCATTTGAAAACGGTGGGAGAATAGGCAGCTACCATGTGAGGCTTAGCATTGAGTTTCAGTGTTTCAGCAGAGTTTAAATGCGTTTCCTGAAGAAACACTAAATCAACATGCTCATGGCTAAGATAGCTAAGGATTTTCTTTTCTTTGAGTGGACCATTAATGCCTTTGACGGTGAATGATAAGATTTTACATAAGGCCATTCAGAAAAGTTAAAAATTCTGAGCATGATAGCACACATAAGTTCACTATGTCCCTCAAACTGACTGTATCTGGCTGTACACATGACATAGGAAAAATAAACTAATATAATACAATGAAGCGCCCCACATTAACAAAGAAAACCGCAGTACGGTAGAGGAGAAGCAAAACCCCAAAATTACTGGCGACCATGTGTCTGCGGGGAGAAACCCCCGAGAAGGCCGAAATTGAAAAAACACATAACCTGTAGGACTGTGCGTGCTCCGAATCCGACCGAGGCACACATCATGAAGGGATAGGAGACCAAAAAACAAAAGTCATAGAGAGAAAAAAAGAAAGTCCAGGCTATTTCTGTGCTTGGCTATGACCGCCGCATCGGGCCCTTCAAAATGGCGGATAGAGCCGGCAAATAAGAGTCCAAGATTTGGGATTAGCGCATCTGCTCTGCTTCTTTGGAGTCTAAAAATGTTGATAGTAGATCAGGATCTTCGAACGTCCTGGTTTGGTTGTGGAGAGTCACTCGGAGCTTCGCTGGATACAACAGGCCAAAGCGAGCCTGTAGCTGTTGAAGTCGAGGGCGAAAAGCAAGGAGTTTTCTTCCGACGGTCAACGGTAGGCTTTGCCAAATCAGGAAAGAAGGAGACCTTACGACCTTCAAATTCCAAATGATGATTCGCTCGGGCAGCATGTAAAATTTGTTCCACTTGTTGATATCGTAGCAAGCTAAAGACAATAGGCCGGGGGGTCGTGCGGTTGAGCGCCATGTGGGCAGGAACACGGTGTGCTCGATCGATTTCCAGTTCTCTGTGAAAAGTGATCTTCAGCAAGGAGGGAAGAGTTTTGAGCAAGAATTCTCTTATATCTCCTGCTTCCACCCCCTCCGGCATTCCGAGGAGCCTCACATTGTTGCGACGGGCTCGATTATTGCTATCTTCTAACTCCTTTTGAAGATTCTGTATCTGGCGCTCAGCCTCGTCCAGTTTGCCCAAGCGCACCTCGTGCGAGTCGAGGACCCCCGCCATGTTGTCCTGCCGTAATGAAAGACTTTCAAGTCGGTCCTGGAGCACTCCAAAGTCTTCTCGCATGGCTCGAAGCGCTTCTCCATTGGACTGCACCAATTCCTTCACGCCGCGTATTTCCTCCAAAATCTCCAGGTGCATCTCGGGGTTTTCACGAAATGGAACCATCTTCTGTGGAGAGGACACCTCTGTTTTGGAGCGTTTTCCGTGAGAAGAAGAAGGAGACCCGAAGTCCAAGCGCGCTGGTTTATGGGCCGCCATTCCCCCCGAGGTGCCCCGGTCAGCTCGGAGCGAAATAGTAAATTTGTATAGGTATTAAGTCAGGATTCTAAGTAGGCCTCTCGGGAGCTTCAACGCAAAGCGTCCTACCCGCTGGACATCAGGCTCCGCCCCCTGCTAGCCAGCTTTTAAAGATATCCACAATGAACCCACATGAGATAAATATGCAAGTATTGCCTCCATAGCATGCAAATGTCTTTCTTGTATTATGAGTATCCCAAAAAGCTAACAGACTGGAGGTCTCCCAGGACAGGTTAGGGAACTACTGCTCTCGAGAGCTTATCCATGTGATTTAATGCCACCAAAATGGGTAACCCAGGGCATCTGCTCCCTTGTCAGCACAAGAAAAGCACATTTATATTGCATCTTTCCATTACAGTCCAGTATTGGTGTTTTCTGTTGAACCGTCAATGCACTTTCCCAGAGATAAGGGAAGAACACTATGGAAAGGTTAGACAAACAGTAATTGAAGTAGATTAGGAGGACAGATTTTCCACTCACCAATAGAGGACAAAAGGAGGGCTACCATTTACTGACTCTGAAGCCCGCATGTGGTATAATAGCAACAGAGCTATGCAATCAATTACACTTATCTTTTATTTAGTCGTGCACACTCTAAAGTTAGGTTCAGCTGGCATGGATGGATCATAGAATCCATAATAAATATTAGAGCCTTTTTCTGACCCCGAATGGCACGTCTTCTTTATAATGCTCTTAACCTATGCTGGGTCTTCGGCATGGAAGACTGAAAGGGAGGATGGGAGGAGAACTGGCAGCAAAGGAGGTATTGATGGGAGAAAATACTAGATGAGAGACTGAGAGAGAAGGAAATGGGAGTCAAAAACTAACTGAAAGCAAAAAGAAAAGTTAAAAGAAAAAGCTGAAACAGAAAAGGAAATAAATAAGAAACAATGGACAATGGCCTATTTTGTTCTTTGCAAGGAGATTAAAACTTTAATGATTTTTCATTAAAAACTGACTTCCTTTATATATAATTAGGCAACATACAGCTATATGCAACTTTCAGCAAATGCACCATACAATTTCCTGAACACTAGTGCAGTGATTTATGGCACAAGACATTGATACAAATAAAAAAAAGTGCTATTACTGAAGGCCCAGAGATTTCTGCAGCCACATCTGGGTAGTTTATGCACTAGTGTTCAGAAAATTGTATGATACATTTGCTTACTGGCCTGCAGTTTCCCACCCCTTCTCTGTTGCCACTTTTGTGAAGAGGGACTCCAATCCTATGGAACCTCCCACATCTGTAAGGATCTATTAAACTCATACTTAAGATGACCTACCAGAACTTCTATGAGCTCCTTTAGTATCCTGAGATATATCTCATCCATCCCCATGGCTTTGTTCTCTTTCAGTTTTCAAGTTGTTCATAGATAACTTTTTTCCATGAATGGTGTAATACCCACTTGTGTGGAGGAGTGGCCTAGTGGTTAGGGCTGTAGCCTAGAATCAGAAAGATCAGGGTTCAAATCCCACTGATATGCCTAGGGCAGGTCACTTAACCCTCAGGTGCAAGATTAGATTGTGAACTCCTTGGGGAAAGCAAAACACATATTTTACTGGACTGTAACTCACCTCGATCTTCTCCTGGAAAGGCATGAGCTAAATGCTAATAATAAATGACTCCACTACATTTCCATATTACTTTTGTCAGGCACCTGTATTTGTTTAGTATTTCTGCTTTTTCATCACCCTCCACACAGCGATCCTCAGCATCCTTCGGTCTTACAAATCCTCATCTGGACTTCCTTCTATCCCCAATTTACCTGAATAAAGTCTCATCACCTCACTTTACATCTTTAGTCATTTTTTCTTCCAGCCTGCTTGTGCCATGCTGATTTCTTTCTTTGTCTCTTTGAGCTCTATCCAGTGTTTTTTTTCTCTGTTCCTCTTTTTGTGGTCAGTTTTCTTCATCTCTTGCTTTATTGACTTTCCTTACATAAAGACTGGTTGCCATTTTTATAGCTCCTTTAAGTTTAACCCACTGCCTTTCTGCGCCTTATCTCCCCCATCCTGCCAGCTCCTCCTCAGGCACTTCCCCATTTTATTCAAGACACCATGTGTGAAATTCAGAACTTTGGGCCTGATATTTAGCAGCAGTGGCTAGTGCAATTACAGCGACTAGCTGGTGCTACTGAACCCTAAGGGGTATGTTTACTAAACCGCGGTAATGTCACCCGCGTTAGGTTCCGCGGTAATGGTACAGATGCCCATAAAAGGCATGGGCGGTGCATCATTAAAGCAAGACGTGTGAGGTAATGCGTGTTACAAACTGCTAAAATGCGGCACAGTGCGCCATGGACCCAGCACGCATGAACACAATAGCGGACGGGAAGCAGCAGCACGTCCAAAGAGGTTGACATCTAAGGCGCGCTGACAGTAGAAGACGAGCTGAGGGATGTGCAGACATGGTGCCACATCAGAAAAGGAGTCGTAGGTGTAAAGCCATAGGCCACAGGCATCTAATAACGCAGTCTGGAATGGGGGCGTGAGCCACAAGTAACACAGGCACACACACCATGAAATGGTGTGCAGTGAAACAGCATGCAGAGGAGTAAACAAATATAACGGAAAGGGCACCAGGGTTCGGTCTGAAGGGCCAGCTGTGTGGAATGTCTGCGTATAAGGGCAAAATGGTCAGGGGATCCAAAAAAGAATAAGAGGGAATTGAACCAGTACACTGAAGAGCCCAAACACAGCTCACTGACACCAGTACCAAACCACTGAGCCACCTGCTCACCCAGACATCTGAAAGAAAGGGAGCATATGTAACAGCCAGCATGTGACAGATGGGCTGCATGGAGGGGACACCGCAGTGTAGAGTGTGGAGAGGGAAGGGTGTGTAGAGAAGGGAGAAAGCCTGAGCCAATGTATGGTAAAGAGAGCCAAACAAATGAAAAGGAACCTGTGGAACCCAAACCCACAACATACATTGACTCCAAGCACATCTGCAACCACTATCCCAAACAACCACAACAAGCAGAAAGCAAATATGTTCCACCAAGTAGCCTCGTGTTTGCCAGATCATCACACAGTAGTGTGTCCTACACGTTCTGCGTCCTACACCTTGTCCTGTACCTGATAAGGTGCCTTGTAAGGCACATAACAAGGCACCTTATAAGGCGCCTTATGAGGTGCCCTGTAATGTGCCTTATAATGTGCCTTATAAGGTGCCCTATAAGGTGCCTTGTAAGGTGCCTCGACATTTACAGGAATGATAAGTACCTGTATAGGACAGGCATAAAAAAGGACAACAAACAGGAATTGAAACCATGACCACTGGACAGAAAGTCAGTGCATAAACCAATAGGCCACAACAACATAGCAAGTGCTACAGCAATGGCTGCATACAAGAACACGGTAGGTCACCATACAAAATGCCTGCTGTGTGGCAGGATAGGGCAACCCCAACAGTATCCATGATGCAACGCACATGCATAACAGCCATCCACAGCTCATTTCACCATCTGTAATTGGGATGAGAGCCACATATAAACACATGCACACACACTATGAAATGCCATGTAGTGGAAACAGCATGCAAAAGAGCAAGGAACTGAAATGGAAAGGGCGTCAGGGGCTGGCTGGGAGGACAGCCGTGTAGATGGTCTGTGGATCTGGGAAAAACAGGGAACAGAACGAAAAAGGAGCCTCTGAGAATTGAACCTGCACACTGGCATGGACCAGACCAGCCCAACAACATCAATACCAATCCCACAAGCTGACTGCTCATATGAACAGTACAAAGAAATAGCCATATGTAACAGCTGATATGCGACAGATAGGCTGCATAGAGGGCACAGTATGGTGCACAGTGAAGAGATGGAAGGGTGTGTGGAGAGTTGACGAAGCTGCAGCCATTGAATGGTCAGGTTAGCAGAACACCAGAAAAAAAAAGGAAAGGAACATGAAGGAATCAAACCTGCAACCTATGGTGTGGCAACACAAGTCTGTAATCACTATTCCAAACATCCTCAACAAGCACAATGCAAATTAGTTCCATTAAAGGGAATGTGTGCATGAAAACACATAGCACCCTTGAGGTGGCAGACGGCTGGCACAGAGACAGCTGCCCCTGGTCAAGTAGCATGAGATCAGTAGCGTCACACCATAATTGTTGGTGTTTTGTCATGACAAGATTGTAAGTGCCTTGTGTTGTGTTTTGTCGTGACCATATCTTAGCCCTGTGTATTGTAGTGACTAGATGGTAAGCTCTGACGAGCAGGGACTGTCTAACACATGTCTGTCCAGTGCCACATACCATGTTGTGCAGTGGCGCTCACAACCCCCGTGGGCCACCATGTCCAGATGGCTGGGGAGCTGTGCTGCCCATGAGAGCCTCATGCAGCCTGAACTGCTCCTCAGCCATCCCCGCCATGGTACCCACCACCTGCTCCAGGGTGTGGTTCTGTGCTCGCTGTGCCTGGGACACAGCACACAGTGACACAGACAGGGAATGAACAGACATACCATCACACAGAGACCATGTGCCTGGTGTCTGTGTGGTGGCATGTGCAGACATCCTGCTTTTGGCACTGTATGCTGTGTCTGTGCCCAGACATATGACATCACCGGACCCATGGGGCAGGTGGCAGGGGCCCCCAGTGCCCTGTGCTGTCCCATGCCAGCACATACCCAGGCCACCCACCACCCCCTCCCCGGCCACCCCCTCCACCTCCCCCGCCAACCACTCTCCCTCCCCCCCATCCCACACCCCCTCTCTGGCCACCCCCTCCCCATCAGTATTCCCCGGATCAGCCAGCATGGCACAGTCCTCTTCTGACCCTGTCTCCTCATGGCTTGTGGGCACCAGCGTCGGGGGGCCGGCCAGCTGTGGCTCCAATGATGATGCTCCCTCGGCAGCATCTTCATGCGCTGTGGGGGGAAACCAGACAATACCACCATGTTCATGTGTTTGCCACATCATGGACACATAATAGGTGGCCCCACAGACTGCGGGGCCACTGGATCATGCTGTTGTTTGACACACAGGCTGCATTACTCTCTGTTCCGTCGGACCATCGCCTTGTGCTGGAACAGCCTGAGTAGGCGGGGCGGCACAGCCGCAGCTTCAGAGCCATATTGTAAAGTTCCTCCACCTGGGGGGACAGCAATGGAGATGGACTGTTAGGGGACAGACATCACTGGCCATCGGCTGATGCACATCACACATGGCTGTGGGCAGCAGGGGGCTGCCCCTGCTGTACACTGTTGGTTCAATGCTAGCTGCTGCAAATGGCACTTGCATGTGTGCAAGTGAGGCTAGGCATGTGTGGATTGTCCCCACGTGTCCTGCGTGCTACCACCCAGGCACCCCATGCCACCTGATGGGCTGCCTCTGCATGACATGGTTGCCCCATGGCATTGATGGCAGTGTCAGTGTACCAGCAGTGCTGTATGGTGCCGTTTCCCATGTGATGTCTGGCCAAGGGGTAGTTGGGGCATGTGCCACATCCAAAACAAATGTGCTGGATCCCCTATCCACCACACCTTACAATGTGCCTGAGACATGTGGCAACCATATGTTGTGACTGCATATGCCCGTGCCACAGTAGTCCATGGCAGCAGCCAATGTGCCTAGCCATTGTGGCATGCATACAGCAGAAGACTCACCTACGAAGGTCCAGGGGATGTATCATAGTCCTCTCTGGGCCACCTGGGGTTCGGGCAGACCTGCACACATCAACTGCCGCACATACCATAGCAACAGGGGCAAATACAGGCCTCTGTAATGAGGCCTGAGGCCACCTGGGGTGAGAGCATACCTGCGCACATCAACTGGTGCAACTGCAGTGGTTACAGGTTGAGCCAAAGACTTATCCTTAACCCATGCTGTGCCTGTATGATATTTGTGTTGATCGCTGGCTACTGTGATGCACCCCTTGGTTTGTGTGGCATGTCCCCATGTACCTACCTCTTGTGTGTAGGAGGCAACTCTATTATAGCACCTGGTGAGGCGCTCCCACGCCCTCCTCACCCAAGTGAGGTGGAGGCATCATGAGGAGCCTGGGAAGAGGTGCCTCTGCCGCAAGCAGATGAGGTAGGTCATGTCCTGTGGGCGGGGAAAACGCAGTCTCCGTGAAGCCATCCTGTATGCTGTTTCCTGTCCCTGAAATGATGCAACATAAATGTATCTGCGTAGTGACGCAATGTGCGTTCCAACACGCGTGCACGTTCCAATGCAAATGTGGCATGAGTCATGTTTAATGCCACATTTGCTTACGGCATCATAGAGGGTGCCATCCCTTGCAGCGCCTTACAACACAGCTTGGGCAAATGAACTCTATAGGCACCTTAGGCCAGGACAATGAGGTCAGGGTGGGCATAGCTGCATGCACATATTGCAAATATGTGTCTGACTGTTACAGGCATGAGAAAGACCTGCATATGACAGGCCAACCAAAATGAGAACAATGGGTGATTGAACCCATGACCCATGGCCACAAGGTCAATGTATTAACCATTAGCCCCTGTGAGATCAATGGCTGGCTGCAGAAAGACTGCAGGTCACCGCACACACTGTCTGCTCTTCCTCAGGATAGGGTAAACCCACCAGTAACCATGATGCACTGCACATGCAGATCAGCGCACACAGCTGTTCACCAGATGGGGTATGGATCCCCCCCCCCCTCAGCACTTCAGTTTCCTAAGTGGAACTGAGCCTGTGTGATACACCAAAGAGCCCAAACACAGCTCATCGACACCAATACAAAACCACTGAGCCAAATGCACACCCAGACAGCCCAAAGAAAGGGACCATATGTAACAGCTGGCATGTGCCAGATAGGCTGCACGGAGGGGGACACTGCACTGTAGAGTGAAGAGAGAAAGGGTGTGCAGAGAGGTGAAGAAGCCAGAGCCACTGTTTGGTAGGGATAGCACAACATAAGAAAAGAAAAGAAAAGAGAAGGTATCTGTGGGAATCAAACCCACACCCTGGAGTATCACAACACACATTTGGAACCGCTATCCCAAACAACCATTACAAGCACAAGGACCATATGTCACACCAAAGGGAACATGTGTATGGACACCTGTAGCACCCCCTGAGGCAGCAGGTGGTTGGCACACAGACAGCTGCCACCGTCCAAGGATGTGAGCACAGGTGGGCCATGCACATCAGCAGTATACCACTAAATATACCAGTCAGTGCGGTGATGTAGCAGCACAGACAAATGTGTGTATAACATATCATACAAAAGTTACTAGCCCATCCACAGATGATGGGAAGGACAGAGCATGTCCACGAGCTACATGGTATGCACTGGTCAGTAGGCCACCACCCAATGCATGAAGGGAGGATACATAGATGTAATGCCATGCTGACACACAGTGATGTGGATCTGCAGTGCACAGGCAAATGCATAAACATGACAAATATGTCATGTCACAATGCCCCAGCACCACCCCTCAGCTGTGTAGACCATATGTGTGTGTATCAGTGGGTCACACAGCAGTGTAGATGGCCAGACAACAGTATGTGATGTGCAGAGAATCAGCAGACATCAGGTACTCATGTAAACAAACACCTTTAATGCACAAATGGGAGCAGAAGCAGTTACACAAGGCAAAAATGAGGACATGGCAACAGGTACGAGAGGCACATGTTGCCAAACAACAAACAAAGCACAACCTCACAGATGCAGAGGTAGCACTATGTAGAAGGCCTGCTTCAATGGGTGTTGTGGAAACAGGAGCATCACATATATGCCAATGTACAAGGAATGCACAAATGAGGTCAGAAAAAGGACACAATCACCGCCCCACTGCAAAGTTACTGGGGCAATGTGAGTGGCACAATGTCATGTGATAAAGAGGACTGTGCAGACATGCATTGATTACCTTGTAAATCAATGTACAGTGGCACATCTGTACAGGAACAACACACAATAACATATACGTGGGGTAGAATGAAAGGTCCACAACGGTGCACTAACCCACACAGAATCCAAGTGGGCACATGCACATGCATCAGGGTAAAACCAGAAACAGGCAGATGCACGTGCACCATGTACATTGAACCATGACAGAGTGCTGCCCCAGATGTACCATAACACCCCCTTCGAGGGTCAAACATCAATCACAGGTGGTGGCACGCATCACAGTGTTGTGGTGGCAAACAGTGTGTCATGTCCAAGTGAAAGGTAGCCAGACAAATAAACAGGAACTACACAATGTACCCCCTGTGCCACACACATGGCATCATGCACATGTTGACCCAAACATATGTGGAAATACTGTGATGCCAGTCACAGACATGGGCCACAGACATCAACACAATGTGAGATGGCTGTACAACATACAGTGAGTATGTGAGTCCATGCTGTCCATGTATGGACCAGTACATAGTGTCCACAGTCAAAATGTCATTTGCAAACCCACATGTAATTGTAGAGTCCATGGGCACGCTAAGTCAAGTGTGACATCACAATGTGCCACAGTAATGCAAAGGTGCTGTGTGTCTCCAGCGATGAACACGACACCCAGCCAGAGCACAGCAGCAACAGTGTGCTGATCCACCTTGTTCTGCTCAAAGTATCAGTCCAGAAATAATGTCCAGCATAGACATGTGTCCCACATGCATAGGTCTGTCACCCAATGGTACCATCTCCCAGGGACCGTTGCATGGAGCTGGTCTGTCACCTGTTCATTGCCTTTCCTGAGTGCTTTATCTAGTTTTAGGGCTACATCTGTCTCTGTTCCACACAGGTCATGCATGTCATCCTGAGGCACCTTGCAGCCCCTGGGGCACACTAACCTAGGGCACCATAACCTTGTTAGGCCACCTTAGCCTATGGTTCCATAGCCCAGGGTGCCTTCTGTGGTGCCTTGTCCAGAGGTGCCTAATAAGGCGCTTAGCCTAAGAGGCCCTAAAGGGCACCTTACAGGGCGCCATATAAGGCACTTTACTAGGCACCTTATAGGGCACCTTACAAGGCACCTTACTAGGCACCTTATAAGGCACCTTATAAGGCATTTTACTGGGCACCTTATAAGGCAAAATACAGGGTGCCTTACTAGGCACCTTATAAGGCGCCTTACAGGGCGCCTTACTAGGCACCTTACACGGCACCTTATTAGGCACCTTACACAGCTCCTTACTAGGCACGTTACATGGCACCTTATTAGGCACCTTACTAGGCACCTTACACGGCAACTTATAAGGCACCAAACAAGGTGCCTTACTAGGCACCTTACACGACACCTTACAAGGCACCTTACTAGGCACCTTATAAGGCACCTTATAAGGCATTTTACTGGGCACCTTATAAGGCACCATACAAGGCACTTTACTAGGCACCATACAAGGTGCCTTACTAGGCACTTTACAAGGCACCTTATAAGGCACCATACAGGGCGCCTTACTAGGCACCTTATAAGGCGCCTTACAAGGCACCTTATAAGGCACCATACAAGGTACTTTACTAGGCACCTTATGGGGCACCTTACACGGCACCTTACATGGCACCTTATAGGGCACCAAACAAGGCACTTTACTAGGCACCTTATAAAGCACTTTATAAGGCATTTTACTGGGCACCTTATAAGGCACCTTACAAGGCACTTTACTAGGCACCTTATAAGGCACCTTACAAGGCACTTTACTAAGCCCCTTATAAGGCACCTTATAAGGCATTTTACTGGGCACCTTATAAGGCACCTTACAGGGCACCTTACTGGGCACCTTATAGGGCGCCTTACAAGGCGCTTTGTAATGTTGCTTGTAAGGTGCCTTACAAGGCGCCTTGTAATGCTCATTAGTCTAAGGCGCCTTGTAACGCTTGTTAGTTGCTACAGCTTGCTGTAATGCTGCAACGCCCACGCCTTTATATGGGCATCTCTACCTCTACCACGGAACCTAACGCGATTGACATTACCGCAGTTTAGTAAACATACCCCTAAGATCATCATTTCATTCTCAGAGGGCCCCATAGTCATTTTCTTGGTGATAGCTGCCTCAATTAGTCGCTGCACTAATCCCCCGACACATGGGATTATGCAGTATCCTATTGCAGTTAAGACTCCTAGGACTATGGATAAGGATGTTAGGATGGATACTATCACCCCATTCCATTTACCAAACCATGACTCCAACCACCCAATTGGGGACGTATCTACCTTGGAGTTCTCTGTGAACTCCTCTGCCAAAATGGTGAGGCCTTTCAGAGCCTTGCTAATGGTCTCATCTGGGGCTGTATTGTTCGGGATATAAGTACAGCATTGCCCGCCCCCCAGGACTACATAGGCTCTGCCCTTTTCTGCCAATAACATGTCTAAAGCTAACCTATTCTCCCAGCTGTTCTGCTATCCCTTTTACTGCATCCCTGGTATAGTTTATGAACCTTTGTTGGTTATAAAAAAAATATAATTTATCCAGTCCACGTTTTTGTTTATTGTGGACCACCAGAATAAAGCTGATTCAAACCCTGCCACTATCTGGTTCTGGGCCTTGAATTCATCAGGTATTCCCCAAGGCACCCCTATCGGATCTATATATATTTGATCATCAAAGGAGGTCCCATAAACATCCCTCCTTCCTTTCTAAATGCCAGGGTGAAGGGAATAGCTAATTGCACAATTGCACACATTTCTGCTGAGGTAGTACCCGATCTCAACACCTTACCTCCACAATACCACCAGACATCTGCTCTAGCCACCTGCATCCTGGAGTAGTTCCCTTGGCCATCTCCAGCCTGTGTAATGTTCAAGGACATGGTACATGAGGATAGTATTCCCACAGCCTTGGCAAAATTTGCCCCCTGCCTGCTGAGACGGGCAGAGTGATTTCCTCCTGCTGCAAAAATCTTGGTGGAATGCCTATGTCGTTTTCTTTCAGTGCTGGAAACATCCTTGCCAAGGAACTACAGCTCTCCTGGCCCCAGGCCATCTCACTCTGGAACAGGGCTAGCATACAGTACATCCCATCTGGGTCTGATCTCCAGTTGAGTTGAAATGGTACTACCTGTGCAAGAGGTCTCCCTGAGACACATGCATACCAATTTCTTTTGTTAAAACATTTCACAGTATATTTAACCCACTCCATCCAGGCATTTAGTTCTTGGTATCCTGTTTCCACCTCAAAGGTCCGCTGTAAATCCTTAACTTCTATTAGCTTTATTACCTTGTGGTCATTGGGGGGCCTCCGCTGTTCTATCTTGGGAGCGCTAGGGAGTGGGGAAAGTGGGGGAGGGGGTTTCCTTACTACTATCCTAAACCTTCCTTGGGGGTCCGTTCCTGAGATCCAGGCCCCCAAGCCATAGGTTCTATGCACTTCAGTGTCTGCTCTCAGGACTGTGAGAGTTATGGGGTTGCATTGCAAGTGCTGACAGTGACTACTTACGGGATATTTACGGAACACTATTTGTGTCTTAAGAGGCTCTCCCTTCCCACCTGTTGGGGTCCACCCCCTTCCTCCCATGGTCCACCATACATTTGACCACCTGGAGCAGGGAGATGCCATACTTAATCACCTTTTCCCCTCTGGACATAGATATTTTATTTCATGACTTAATTCCCTTTGTCTCTAAGTTCCCACAGGGGAATACTTGGCAAGCATCCAGTCGTATGACCTGGGGTATATTTCCCTCGGTAATATTAACCCATATTTTACTGGGTACCCCCCTCTTCATTGGTCATCCTCCTGTAAATCTTTATCTACCAAAGGGGCTTCTTCTGGGGGGGCCCTAAATTTCACAGAGACTTCTGGAAAATTTATCAGGGCTATTAATATTACCAGGAAATCTTTCCTCTGTGCCCTCACTAGCTCCATTCTGGCTCTTCCTTTTCCTCCCACACAATAATGATTTCTTAAAAATACAAATTATAATAATTCCCAATATACAGCCTGTTACTAGGATTCCTATTTCAATGACAGTTAGCTCCTCCCCCAATAAGATAGTATTATGTTCAAAAGCATATAAAAGAAATATATCACATTTATGCTTATCATGCACAATTTGGCTAAGAGCAATATCTCTAAAACAGTCCACTCTTCTTCAATAATCATAGCTCACGCTGCAAACCGATCTGGACACAATTCACCATTTCACTGACTCCTTAAGTCCCAGGAACCGTCTCCTCCTGCTGGACGGAAAGTTATTGTCTTTTTAGTCTTATAATAAGGGGGTCCTCAGTTGGCTGTACCCTCCAGGCTTCTGGGGTCTGAGTTGGAGCTGGAGTTGCGACAGGTCCCTTGACTCGGGTGTGGTGGGTCCAATCCCATTCAGCTGTTCGTACTGCTGTTTCTGTGGTGAGCAGGACTTGGTATGGCCCCTCCCAGTCAGGCTGTAACTTCGTTTCTTTCCATGACTTAATCAGGACCCACTCCCCAGGCCGAATCGAATTGGCAGCAAACTCAAGGGGTGCAGTCTGGGCAAGAAGCCCTCATTTCCTGAGGATAGACAAGTCACAGGACAGTGCCAGCACATATTTTCGGATAAATATATTGTTGGTCTCAATTACAGGGATCTCCCCCTGCCCCTGCAAAATAAGGGAGCCCGAACAGCATTTCGTATGAAGACAGCCCCAAATCTTTCCTGAGTGCTGTTCTAAAATGAAGTAATGCAAGGGGCAGACATTTAGTCCAGGGTAATTCGGTCTCCAACATCAGCTTGGCCAGCTGCTTTTTCAAGGTCTGATTCATACACTCCACCCTTCCTGAGAATGGAGGATGCCATGGGGTATGTAAATCCCAGGTTGTACCCAATTGCTTCATTACCCCCTGTAACACCTGGGAGGTGAAGTGACTCCCCCTGTTGGAATCTACCCTTTCTATAATTCCATATAGGAGGATCACTTGTTCTAGTAACACTTTAGATCAGGGGTCTCAAACTCAAATTGCTTTGAGGGCCAAATGAGGACTTGTAAAATAACCCGGGGGCCGCATGAGACGTGGGACCTCATTTGCATAAGGGACCTCATTTGCATAAATATTTGCATAATGTTACCATACCCTAACTTTTAGTAAACATGCCTCTTAATGAGTGCATGAATAAAGAAAGACTAAAAGATTTCTACATTACTATAATCCAGTGCCAACCGCCAGGCACATTAGGAACTACTACAAACAAACACTGCCCATTTAGAACCCATAGCAAACCCGCCATATCCTAACAGCACTACCAGGACTCACAAAGCACCATACCCTACCTATCAAAAGGCAACACTGCAAATATTAAATCAATACATTTCAGAGAACAATACATGACCTACTGGGGACAGAGAACAAGTAGCAATGTCAAATAGGAATTACATAAACAGAATACCTCAGCTCAGTTACACATGCAGAACATACACCATCACCAAACAAGGAATCAAAATTTAGAAACAAGACAATTAAACTGGGACCCCCAAAAGCCAAACTTGGAATGTACAACAACACTGTAGAAATAAAACTATAAATTAATTTCCTCTTGTACTAAACAAAGCGCAGATGTTATTGATGCACATTTCCCAGAACTGACATATTCCAGTTAATAAATTCAAAATAAAGAGATTTTTCTACCTTTTGTGCATTTTTTTTCAGTTGCAATTGTTCCAGCCACTTTCTTCTGGTTTCTTCGTGCCTTCTGCTAACTCTCCATCGTCTGCTGTCCATTTGTCCTTTCTTCTCTCTTCTAGCTTTTTCCATTCTCCCTCTACATCTGCTTTAACATATTAATCTTTCTCCTTTTGCTCTTTCCTCATTCCTATTTCATCCACTCAAATTTTACCCCTCCATCCTCAATCCCCACTTACTCTCCCAATACCTGGCCAATTGTAGATTTGTCTTCCCTCCCACACAAAATATTTTCCCCTCTCCATTTCACTCTCCCAGCTCCATCCCATTCTAATCCTCCCCCAACATCAGCTCCCTTCTAGTTCCAGTCCCACACAGCACCCGCTCCCTTCTAGTCACTGCATCAGCCCATTTTCAGTCCTAGCCCCCATCAGCCCATTTCCAATCGTAGCTCCCCCCCATCAGCCCATTTCCAGTGCTAGCTCCCTCCCCTCACAGCCCATTTCCATTCCAAGCCCCCCTCCCCATCAGCTATTTGCAGTTCAAGCCCCCCTTCTACTCAGCCCATTTCCAGTCCTAGCAGACCCCCCAGCCCATTATCAGTCCTAGCCCCCCCATAGCCCATTACCAGTCCTAACCCCCCATAGCCCACTTCCAGTCTTACCCCTCATAGCCCATTACCAGTCCTAACCCCCCATCACCCCATTTTCAGTGTTACCCCCATCACCCCATTTTCAGTTACCCCCCTCATAGGCCATTACCAGTCCTAGCCCCCCCCCATAGCCCATTACCAGTCCTAACCCCCCTCCCACCATCAACCAAGGTAGATTTTTAAAAAATGTATATTTGCTGCTGCTGCCGCCACCGCAGTATTAAGCGTCCCGCGGGCCCCTCTGCCTGGCAGAGTCCTCGCCTCCCTGCAGCATCAGCTCCAAAAGCGGCGGCTTTCAGAGCCGCGAAGAGAGAGTTTCTCTCTCGCGGTTCTGAAGAGCAGCGAGAGAGTCTTCAGAACCGCGAGAGAGACTCTCTCTTCGCGGCTCTGAAAGCCGCCGCTTTTGGAGCTGATGCTGCAGGGAGGAGAGGACTCTGCCAGGCAGAGGGGCCCGCGGGACGCTTAATACTGCGGCGGCGGCAAGTTTGGATTTTTTATTTTTTTTTACATGCCGGTAAGTGCTTCGCGGGCCGCACAAGATGCTCTCGCGGGCCGCGTGTTTGAGACCCCTGCTTTAGATACTTCCCCTGCTGTGGCTGTGACAGTGGCCTTGGGTTATGCCTCCACCCATTCCGTTAAATGATCTACAATTACTAGAATGTATCTAAGCCTCCCCGACCCTCGGGAGCTCCGTAAAATCAACCTGCACATTCTGAAAAATTCTTAAGCTAGGTTTTTGTCCTCCCAGGACTTGTTTTCTCAACACTTTCTTATTAATATTTTACACACCATATACCCCTCACACATTTGTTTGGCCACAGTATAAATTCCCACACATCAGTATTTTCACAAAATCAAATCGCACATTAGCTGCACTACCCAGTGACTGCTTTGATGCAAAATGCTGGCAATTTGTTTGTTCACTATCCCCCTCCCATCCTGCAACAGCCACCTTCCCAATTCCCCTAGGGCTTGTTCTTCTTTCCCCGAGAACCTTAGGATTAGCACTCTAAGAGGAACGGAGGTGGTTAATGTGTGTATTGTAATGGGCTTTGAGTTTAAAGCAGTCTCTTTTGCTGCTTCATTTACTAGCAGATTTCCCCATGTTTCCAGAGTTGCTGCTCTCCGATGTCTCTGTACATGCACTACTGCAATTTCATCTGGCAGCATTAAGTTTTTCTAAAACTTGTTTTACTAACTCATGTACCAACTCCTTCCCTCTGCTGTGACTGCTGATAATATCTCCTCCTTGGTCCCGGAGACCAATATGTCATCCACATATTGTAAGAGACCCGCCTCTTCTGGCACTTCAAAGGCCTTTAAAACTTGTTCTAATACCTGGTCAACCAAAATTGGGGACTCGGTATATCCCTGGGGAAGTACCATCCACCTATATTGCTGTTACCTTCCTGTGTATGGGTTCTCCCACTCATGCAAATAAATCCCTGCTTTCTACCACTAGGGAGCAGGCTTCAAACCCACCACACTGAAGCACCTGTGTTCATGTGGAATTTTGCTCAGCAGTGTATAAGAGTTCAGGACCACAGGGTGTCGGGTCTGAACAATCTTATTCAAGCTCCTTAAATCATACACCAGCTGGTATGTTCCATCCAGCTCCCTTATGGGCAGGATAGGGGTGTTGTAGGGAGACATGCAGGGCTCTATTAATCCATCTCTTACTAGGCCCTTTATTACTGGGGCTAGTCCCTTCCGTCCTTCTAACAGGATTGGGTACTGCTTTTGACTCACTACTTCTCCTTCCCTCCTGCACCCATACATGCGGGTCAATTTCCTTTTCACTTTCCTCGGTCAGGATTCCTATAACGGGTATTATTTGGTGGTCGGCTATCTCCAATCTTAATCATAGGGGTCTGTTTACTAAAGGCCGGTGTTGTGCGGTCCGCGGTACCGAGCGGGTGCCGTATAAGGAGTGGGCGTTCCGTCGTGAAGAACAGAAGCTGTGATTGACAGATGCGCTAAGGTGCGCGGCGCCCGTGTGGTTAGTGCCCTGTGACATTACGGCGTTTGATCTGTGCACATAGATCACACTGCTCACGGTTTTTGGGCTTCCACTATTGTGCTGCACATTGCTGATGGAAACGGTTTCTTTTCCCTGCACAGCACCTCTAACGCGAGTGTTTCACTGGCGGTAAATTTCTTTGCAGATTCGGGCACGCTCCTGTGCGGCGAGTCTCTCCCCTCCCACATTCCGCCCACTGACCCCGTCTCTCCGCCCCTAGGGGGCCTTCCTCCGCCCTCATTTCGCCTTGGCACGCCTCTTTCGCACATTACCGCCCCGCAAATGTGCGCGTTGTCGGCGCACGCTTGCGGGACCCGTTAATGTGCCGCGCACTCGTACGGGGCGCTTAAGAGCACTTAAATACATCTTTTAGAGCGCTCATGTGCGCCCCGTACAAGTGCGCCGTTTAGTAAACAGACCCCATAGTTTCAGTATGAGGTCCCTTCCCCGAAGGTTACTGCCAATTCCAGGTATAAACAATAGGTCCCCTTGGACCTGCTCCTGGTCACATTCTATGGTCATTTTCTCGAAGACAGAAACAGCAAAGTCCTTCCCCTTCACCCCTGAGACCACCAACTGATCTTTAGTCAGTGTTGCTCCCCATGGTTTAAAATTTAATGAAGATCTCTCCGCCCCCGTATCTATAAGGAACATCACTTCCTCCCTCCAAGGTCCTACCTTCAAATTTATCAAGAGCTCCCGGTAGGACCATGATTTAGAAGACCCCTGACCTCCCTATTCTTCTCCATAAGCCATCATAGCTGCTTCTTCCTCATCTCTCAATCTAGGACATTCCCTTTTAAAATGTTCTTGTTCTCCACAGTGGTAACATCCAGCCCGAGGACCCTCCCATCTCCTCTGGTGGAGTGAGGACTCACCCTGATCCTCCTTTTCCCTTACTTCTCCTAGGCTTAGTTCTCAAGGGGAACATCTGCTCTGAACCCTCCCCACACCAACATTCTGCATATGGACTTCCTCATTCCCACCCCTGGTTTACTTCTTATATATATATTTAAAGCTTGACAGATCCAGTTCTCCTCTGCCCCATACTTGGGCCAAAATACAGCAGGAGGGCGGATACTCTCTTGGGTCCAGATCAAACAACAATCATCTTTTGCCTATCCTTATCCCTGGTTAGCTTATTCTCTTTTCAATGCTTCAACATCCTACCCAGGGGACTATTTGAGGGAATATCAGCTAGCTTCATTTTCCTAGCTCCCTCTCCCTGCCCCTTTTTAACACTTAGGCTTCCCCCCATTCTCTCAATTTATTATCCCACTGAGACTTATTGCACTTGCTCTGCCTCTTTGCTTCATCCGTCTCCGGCTGTCCCCCTCGCGGGAGTACAGAGCCATGGATCAGGACTCCACACTCGCTTCGTACGCAATTGTACATCTCACTCACACACAAGAAGTCTCAGTACCTGATAGAATGGCCCAACCACCAAGGTAATTTCCAAAAAGTCCCACTTTTTCTTACATTGGTCTGTGCACAGAATCTTCTTGGTTGCTTCTGCAATCCTTTTAATTTATCACTTCTCACACTCTGCTTCACAACACCTCTGTTCTTTGTTTAGCTCCGGGATCATTACCAGCCAGCAGGGGAATCTCTCAGCAGGGAGGGAAACGAGACTGTTGAACTCAACAGGACGCGTCTTCCCGTCCCTCCCCAGCAGGAGTCTCCCTCCTGTGGTGGGATCCTGGACGAGCCCCCAAGCTGTTAGTAATACCTTTACCTTTACCTGTAGTCAATTTTCCTATGACCAATGAGATTCAGAGAGAAATTGTTGTGAAGCAGATTTATTGTGCAATTACGTTGTCTAGAGGGCGGGTACCTTCACAGCATCATGCCTAACAGCATTAAGTGAGGTACGCCCCTTGCTCGGGCTACCTTACTTTTATCCTTTTTCTTTGAACATCCCCTTTCCTGTTCCTTCCACTGGCATACCCCTTATATGGGTTATCTTGCTTTTCTTTAGAAACGCTAGCTCTGCCCCCTCCTGGGGGGGGGAGGGGGACAGCTGAGGAAGTTTTAGAACTTCATAGAATGCAGTTTTTAGCTTCTTTTTAATGTTACACATATAAATGTATACACATATATACATATACACATACGCTGCAAGTAGTCTGACTATATATGTAACCTAAGAAGAACTAAAATGATTCATGTAAAACATTTATATGCTGTTTATACACATCACCAATTCAACCCAAAATCAATAGCCGCTGATAACTTCTATTTCTGACACACACTACAGTACAAGACTGAAAACGGAAGTTAAAGCAGATTAGAACAGAGCTTTACTGTGAATATTTACTAGAAAATCTTAGAAAAGCATATTTAAAACCAGGCACTAATTAAATGGTAACTTCATTATCTAAGAATGACTTAGCTACTAAATCAACTATTGTTTTTTTTTTTTTTTACTGGCAGCAGTCAGAACACATTAAAGAAATCTTCCAATTAAAAAAAAATAAAAACTCTGTTTTAAGTTAGAGAAAGCTGGACAAACATTAAATACTCCCATATGCAAATCTGCATTTATTCCTATGCTTGTGCTTAATGTCTATATTTTCTTCTACCGTATAATTTCCTATACACTATTTGGCTTTGCCAGTTTGCGTTAGAGATCGGGTGAGTTAGAGGAAGGGGGGGGAGCTTTTCTTGAGAGAATGAGTAGGGATGTGTATTTCAGGGGGTGTTAAGATCAGTTGTCAGTTTTTAAGAGAAAGCAAGATAAAGCAAAATAGTTGTCAGTTTTTATTCAGTTGCACAGGAGCTATGTGCTCCTTGACCTACTGAACTAAAGGAGGCAGGAAGGAGGGGGGAAGGGGGACTGCTGAGAGAGAAGACAGCTGGTCAAGGATTGATAAGCTAGCATCATATTCTACAGGCTCCTCTGATACCTCTGGTTAGACTACTATAATGCTATGCACACAGCGCTGTACAGAAATATAAGCAAAAAGACAGTCCCTGCTCATCAGAGCTTACAATCTAGTCAAGACAACACAGAACCATAGACAGTTCAGGAAACGTTAATTGCAAGGGATGGTCTAATAAGGATTATACACTATGTAAGACATTTGTAAAAACAACAGTTCTCCATGCTTTCTTCAATTAACAGACCTCTGTAATGAGGCCTTGGGCCTCCTGGGGATGGGGCAGATCTGTGAAAGAGCAACAGGAGCAGGTACCTTAGCACCAGGATGAATAACAGACCTCTGTAAGGAGCTCTGGGGCATCCTGGGGTTAGGCAGACCTCTGCACTGCAACAGGAGCAACTACCATAAAACCAAGATGAATAACAGACCTCTGTAATGAGTCCTTGGGCCTCCTGGGGATGGGGCAGATCTGTGAAATTGCAACAGGAGCAGGTACCTTAGCATCAGGATGACCAACAGACCTCTATAAGGAGGTCCGGGGCATCCTGGGGATAGGGCAGCTCTGTGAAACTGCAACAAGAACAACTACCATAAAACCAAGATGAATAACAGACCTCTGTAATGAGGCCTTCGGCCTCTTGGGGATGGGGCAGATCTGTGAAACTGCAAAAGGAGCAGGTACCTTAGCACCAGGATGAGTAACAGACCCCTGTAATGAGGCCTGGGGCATCCTGGGCAGGGCCGGCCTGTCAATTGTGCAAGAATGTTGTTTGCACAGGGCCCCGCGCTTCAGGGGGCCCTCCGCCAACAACAAACTTACACATGCAATGCTTTCTCCTCCTTGTCTAGTTGTCTACTTGTCTGCAAGTGCGTCCGAAGATCGCGGCCCCAGTCTGCTTCAATCGGCCCTGCTTCAGCCCCGCTGTCTTTGTCCCACGCCTGTGCCGGCCGACGCCATCTCCAGTTTAGTCCTGCCTGCTTGCTGCGCTGCCTTAGGCTGAGGGCGGCTGGCCAGCCTGCCGCAGACAGTGCCAGCCACAACGATTGTCGATCGAACTTGATGGGTTTTTTTTTGCTCCGCCCACATGCCTCACATGTTGCTGCATTGCTGCCCGATGTGCTGTGCGCCAGGATGAAATTTTGCACGTGTTTCATGTGTTTGCACTGCAGCCGAGAGACGTTGGACTGAGTGACGGTGTGCAATTTCGTGCAAAGGTCTAGCTGGCTCATGGCCGACTACAGACGACAGACACAGACACAATAGGCTTCAGGCTTGAATTTGCAAATTGCAAAGTATTCTACCCTTTTTTAAATTGTTTAGATATTTTTAAAAAAGTAATGGGGGGCCCGAGGGGGGGGGAAGGGGTGAAGGGAGAAGACAAGCACCGCACATCCGCACCGAAGTTACTTGACATGGACCGGTGATGAATGGTGGTAGGTTGGCCGGGCCCATCATTGTTTTTGTAGTGTGTGTCCAAACTAGCTGATTAGAATTTAGCAGCAGCTGAAAAAAAGAAAGCGCAGGGCCAGCCTAAGTGTTAGGGGCTGGGAAGAGACAGTCTATACTATTGCTAGACAATGGGATGGTGGAGGCCACTCAGGCCAGGGAGAGAGGAGGTGGTCGCCGCCTGTGGCCCAGGCTGTTTCCCGTATAGCCCAGGTGGTATCCAACTCATCGCTAAGACCTGTCACTTCTTTCTCTTCAACATTGGCAAAATCCACCCCTTTCTCTCTGAGCTCACTACTAAAACCCTCATCCATTCCCTAATCACCTCCCATCTTGATTATTGCAACCTGCTTCTTGCTGGTCTCCCTCAGTCTCATCTCTTCCCCCTTCAGTCTATTCAGCACTCCGCTGCCCCTTTGATTTTCCGTCAGTCTCGTTTTGCCCACATCACTCCTCTCCTCAGATCTCTTCACTGGCTCCCTATCCGTTTCCGTATTCACTTTAAGCTTCTCCTTCTGACCTATAAGTGCATTCACTCTGTGGCTCCTCAGTACCTTTCTTCTCCCATTTCTCCCTACTTCCCCCCTCGTGAACGTCGTTCTTCTACCCAGTTGCTTCTTGCTATGCCCTTCTCCTCTATTGCCAACTCCAGATTCCGCTCATTTCACCTTGCTGCACCTTACGCTTGGAATAAACTTCCTTTGTCTTTACGCCAGGCATCTTCTTTGTCCCTCTTCAAACTTAAGTTAAAAGCTTATCTTTTCGCCTGTGCCTTTGGCTCTTGATTTTGCTGTTCTTATTCTTCTCCTTTTCTTGCTTTGTCTTTTTTTAGATTGTAAGCTCTTTTGAGCAGCGACTGTCTCTTGTATGTTTTCATTGTACAGCGCTGCGTGTGCCTGGTAGCGCTTTATAAATGCTTAGTAGTAGTAGTAGTAGTAGTAGTGGTATACCGTATGGCATGGGGCTGGGTGAAAAGAGTCCAGGGGCTGGTTTGGGCCCACCACGAGCCTTAGTTTAGGGACCACTGTTCTAGGCATTCATGTATATTCAGTGCTTAGGTCAGCAGCTGATTTCCAGAGGGAAATTTTTCATGGGTAACTTTACTTATAGGTTACGGAGGTGTTCATTCCAGAAGGTGTGCTGTGGCAGCAGGGTTGTACTTCTAGCCTAATTCAGGAGCTGCAGGCAAGTTGAAGACTTGTATGCTAAGGTAATTCCTGTTGTCTTGTAAATACCTGTGTTAAGGGCACTTTGCATTGCCTCTTCGATTAGGGTTAGGACTGGAAGTGGGCTGATGGGGGGGTTAGGACTGGTAATGGGCTATGGGGGGCTAGGACTGGAAATGAGCTGATCGGGAGGGGGGCTATGGCTGGTAATGGGCTATCGGGGGTGGCTAGGAATGGAATTGGGCTGATGGGGGGGTTAGGACTGGTAATGGGCTATGGGGGGCTAGGACTGGAAATGGGCTGATCGTGAGGGGGGCTAGAGCTGGTAATGGGCTATCGGGGGTGGCTAGGAATGGAAATGGGCTGATTGGGAGGGGGGCTAGGACAGTAAATGGGCTGATGGGGGGGCTAGGACTGGAAATGGACTTATTGGTTGGATGGTTAGTACTGGTAATAGGCAGATGGGGGGTTAGCACTGGAAATGAGCTAGGGCTGGTAATGGGCTGATTGGGGGGCTAGGACTAGAGTGGGCTGATAAGGGGGATAGGACTGGAAATGGGCTGGGACTGGAAAATGGGGGAGGGGAGGAGAGTGCTGCTGGCCCTGCAAGAAAACTAGGGGCTAGGGCTACAAATGGGCTGATGCGGGAGGATGGTAGACTAGGACTGGAAGGGAGCAGATAATGAGAGGGTCTGCCAGGGGAAGGAGGGGGCAGGAAGGGAGCTGACACCTGGGATGTACTGCAGAGGGACTGGAAGGGAGCTGACATGGGGATGGGAGTGGTAGGTGGTTGGGTAATGGGGAGGAGGTTTGAAGGGAGCTGACATGCAAATGGCATTGGAAGGGGTATAGACAGAGGGTAGGGCGACTGGAAGGGAGCTGACTGGGGGGGTGGCACAGAGTGGACGTGAGCTGATATCTGGGATGGTATTTGGACTAAAAGAGGCTGGACAGTGGGGAAGGAGGGGGACTGGAAGGGAATGGACACCAGTGGCAGTCATGGGAATTCAAGGCGGTTGACATTGGAAGGTACTAGGAGGGGAGGAATGGAAAGGGGGCTGATACTGGGGAAGGTTACTGGAACTGGAAATGGGTTGATGGAAGGAAGTGAAGAAAACAAAAGAAGAGATAAGAAATGGCAGATGGACCATAGACCACAGAAAGAGAGCTAAGAGAAGACAGAAAAGCAGAAGCCTCAGATTGGGACCAGCATGATCAGAGAACAAAATGGTCAGACAACAAAGGTAGAAAAAATAATTTTATTTAATTTTAATGATTGGACTTTGTGCTATTTTTATATTTTACACAGTATTGGGGAACTGCATCTCTTATTTATCTGATGTTGCACTGCATGTGGACTCTGGCTTCTTGGGGTTTCAATTTAAATTTTGTCTACATATTTTTATTTTATTATAGATTGTGGTTACGGATTCTGTACTTGGTGAGGGTCGATGTTGTGAGTGTGTGACTGAGGTCAGGTGTTCTGTTAACATGGAGTTTGTACATAAAGATCTATACTGTACCGTAGTAATTTGGCTTGTTCAGCTTTTCAAATAGGTGTATGGATGTTCCAGGGCCCACTGTAGTATTTAAAGTGACACTTTTTTTGGATGGGCTCCTTATGTGAGTCTTGGAAGTTTGTGCTGATATGGTATGGTAGGTTTGTTGTAGGGGTTTGTATTAGTTCACAATATGCCTGGTACTGGAGAATAGTGGTTGTTGTTGTTGTTAGTGAGATGATCAGAATCAGATTGGTTTTTTTTAAATATTGAGTTCTGTGGGTGAATGTACTGGTTCTGCTCTGCACCTTCTGTGGATTCAAAATATATGTTGAAAAAGAAAAAGCAAGAAACATAACACAGTTTATAACAACAAAATAAAAATGAATTATATGAGTTATAACAACAAAATAAAAATGAGTTATAATAAAAATGAGTTATAAACTGTGCTGTTGGTTCTTGCTGTCTTTAAGTTCCTTGATGTGCAAATGGGACCGTACCTAGACCTGTGTAATCGGTGCAGCCACACAGGGTGGAAAAGCTTGGGGGGCACATTTCGTCTGTCTGCTGTTGCCCTGCCGCGCTGGCAGGACAAAAGCAGGCAGTCAAAATGCGCCCCCAAGCCTTTTCGCAGCACTTTAAGCAGGTCTTGTCCTTCCCTCCTCCAACGCAATTTCAGAGTAGGGAGGGACAGATCTGCTTAAAGTGCCGGTGCCTTTCAGATTGGGCACATGCCCTCCTCCTCCTCCCCATACTTCCGTCCAACGCTGCCTGCTCTTTCCCTGCTGCTGGCGCCGCCGTGAAAAAAACAGAGGGCGGCAGCAGCAGGGAAAGAGCAGGCAGCACTGGACGGAGGTATGGGGGAGGGGGGCATGCGCCCGAGTTGGAAGTTGCACAGGGTGTGATTACAGCTCGATACAGCCCTGTGTGCAAACATCTTGCATTTCCTCCATATAATCTAATCTGCTTTTTGGTTGGTTCGGTTCAGTCTCTGATTGGGTGTAAAAGCTTCTTGCACTGAGTGCAAACACAGACCCCATACTGAGCTCTTCTGTGTGGGTGGTATTGAACCCTATCAGAAAGAGGGGTACCTGACAAGAGTTTATATATGAGCAGCCTGGGAGGGTACAACACTCTCCTGATGGACTGTGTTCCCTCTTATTGAATGAAAAGATCACTCGGAATTTGTTTTCTAATAATCCTTTATGTAAATTTCACCAGCTGACTGATTCTTCAGCCTCAAAAAATGGGTGGCAGAGTGATGGGGGAAGAGGGAGATTGATGCAAATGATATTATTAGAGGTGCACTGTAGGCAGAACAAACTAGGTGGGAAGAAATGAGCAAATACCAAGTGTTGGTCAGAGAACATCTTACAAAGACATGCACAATCTAGAAGAAAAGTCCATGGTCAGGTCACCTTTGCAACCTTGCTTTTATATGACATTGAAGAAATGTAATTTTTATTAAATGAAACTTTAAAAATATATTAGGACAAGAAAGGGACCAGTCCAGCAGGCAAGGACTCTGGCGCTGGTCTAGACTCAGTTGAACATTGGAGAAGAGATTCTATCAAGCTGAAATCAGGTGATGATTTTTGTTTAATTTTTTTTCTCGCTGTTGGCTCTCATTGTCTCCTTACTAATTTAAATTACAAAACAGTTTGGGACCACATAAACTATAAATTTGCCATAACTTAAATTTAGAAGCAATTTGGGTCATGTTATAGAGTAATAAATTACTATAAAAATTAAAGAAAATTACTCCAATGAAACAACCTTATAGCAGAAAGACTCAGAGGGTTCACTCTTGTTATTTTGAATCTATTGCACGGAAGTTGTCTCAGACTTCATGGCTGTAGTTAACTGGGGTTTTTTGGAATTCTTTGTAAACACCAGCTCAGCCTTAGTACATCAATGACATTTTCCGGCTTTTTTTGTATAAAGTGTCCAGATACCCTCTCTCCTCCTGTGTATCAAAGTTATCTAAGATTGACTGTGTTTGCACTCGTACTTAAACACTTAAATTCACTTGGGACTCGTACTTAACTTTAGGAGTCTTCCAATAAATCTTGTTCATATAAATCTTCTCAATTGAATCTTGTGCACCCGACGCCTCACTTTCAACGTTGAGAACAGCGTTTCACTCAATGAATGAGGTTCTTCAGGGAATTGTTCAGTAGTGCATATAGTCCAAAGATTTAACCAGCTAGGACGTGCGGTCTAGGCAGCTTCCTCTAACGGACATTAGAACTTGCAATTCATTTTGGCAGCCTACGGCTGTTTCTAACTTTTTTCCGTCCAGAGCTTGTTTGCGCTGTCCCAGGCCATCCCCTGTGCAGGTAGGCGGGTGTCTCGGGTGCGGTGTCTGGGGTGGGGAGGCGTACATGGACATCCACACACACCCCCCATCACCGCCAACAACATTATGTCCCTTCCACATGGGGGTGGGATGACTGGGGGGATGTCCGGTCTGTGCCCTGGCAACTGTTGGCTAGGGTGGTCAAAGCATTTGTAGATTGTGTTTGGCCTTGGTCAGCTGCTGTCTTGTTAATTTTCAATTTCTATGTTCCTATGTGCCACCTAGATGTCAGCCTAGTCCGCCCTGTGCCCCAGCTGCCCCACTGCATGTCCCGCCTGCAGACCCCCTATGCCCCATTTGCACCATCACCATAGTGGCCTTTCATATTTGGCCACTATACTGTTGTTGCAAATAGAGTACTACTATCACCATTCTCGGGCTCCCTGGCTATGATGTACATTGCTGACACTTAAATGGTTTCTCTCTCCTGCAAATGTGCATCTAGCACCAGGTTTTCAATCGCGGTAGTTTTCAGCCCTTCAGTTCCCCGCGTTGGTGTCACGGGAGCTTCTCCCTGCCCACTCCCCGCCCATTGACCCCTTCTTTCCACCCCTCTCCACCCTCTGCGGGACTTACCACGGCCAGGAATGCTTCCGCGCGAGATGTAACATTACTGCGTGTTAACGTTACGTTGCTGTGCGTTAATGTTATATACCACATGGTAACATTACCTAACACATGGTAACATAGCCGCTGCTACGTTACTGCAGTTTAGTAAACATACCCCTAAATCTGGATATTCAATGCCAGGGCCATATCCGGCTACCGGCATCGAATATTCAGATCAGCTGTGGAAGCAGGAAGCTAACCGGGCAGCAGCGATAGTCAGTCGCTGCCTGGTTAACCTCAGCAGCAAAAGTTAGGATAGTTTTTGCTAGACCATATTTTTTCCGCCAAGGGATAACCGAACAGTGGCTGAATATCACCACTGACCAGTTATCCCTGAGTACTGCCCACAGAATGCCCCAGTGCTAACCGGTTAACTTTGGGGTGTGTAGCAGTGGTATTCATGGATATTCATAGATGCTGTGTTAGTGCCGCTAAATGCCTTTGCATATCGGGCCCTTTGAATTTTGTGGGGACATATTCAACGGAGGTAGCCAGAGCAACTGGCTGTTGCTGCTTTAAATAATGCCCGGATATTTAATGTTGGGACCATATCCAGCCACCGGCATTGAATATACAGGTTGCTTGGTCAATGTTTCAGCTAACTGGTCAGTGGTGATATTCAGCCATTGGCCAGATATCTAAAATGGCTAAAATTAGGACAGCCTTTTTCTTCCTAACTTTAGCTCGTTTAGATTAGGCAGTTAGCGACTGAATATTACATTGACTGTCTAACCTATACTCTCACCCCCACTCTGCTCTCCGGAATGCCATGACAGCAAACAGTATCAGGGTGTTTAAAGTGGATAGGAGGTGATATTCAGTGTCACTCATCGCTTTAGCACTGCTGAATATCCCGCTGAGCTAATTGGCTAAACTGCTTTGAATATGCCCCCGTGTGTCTGGACTCCACTTTAGCTTTCAACTCAAGCCATACCATGTGATGATCACTGCTGCCCAAATGGGCACCCACCTAGACATTAAACACACCATCTCCTTTTGTGGGTATTAGATCCAGCATCACCCTTTCTTGTGTGGGTTCCTTCACCATTTGTCTGAATAGTGCACCTTGAAGGACATCTACAATCTCTCTGCTTCTGATTCTCTAGATGGGATAATGCATTCCATATCTGGCAGGTTGAAATCAGCACCTCCCCTTTCACTCCCAACCTTTGGATATCCATGGCCAGATTTCTGTCCACTTTCTCTGCTTCAGGTAGAGGTTTGTAGACCACACCTATGTGGATGGAAGCTCAATCTTCTCTTTCCAAGATGACCCATATTGCTTCTTCCTATCCCCAAGCCTCCTGCATTTCAGTTGCTTTAATATTGGTCTTCAGTACTGGACTACTCCTCTACCTTTTCAGCCATCTCTGCCCCTCCTAAGAAGATTATGCTTGGTATAGCAGTGTCTCATTCATGGAACTCATTGAACAATGTCTCTGTAATAGCAACAATATCTACCATTACGTCTACCATTAGGGCTTGCAGATATGCAACTTTGTTACTTAGATTCAATGGAGTAAATTCTGCCCAAGCAGTCTCTGTGGTGCAAGAGGATCTCCAGGGAAAGAGGCCCAAATATAGCTGCTCCCACATCTTCTGAAGTGGACTTCCTCTATTCTAGGGGCCCTTTAAACAGTGTTACTTGGGGGCCCATAATTTGAATTTCTGCCGCTGCGTAGACTGCAAGCATTTGTGCTCATTGTTTTCCAGCTTTTTTTGTTGGCTTTCTTGTTTTCTTCATAGTATTTGCAAGAGATGTTAATGAAATATAATTTCTACAAACTGCAAAAAGTGAAAAAATCAGCCAAGACTCACAGGAGGCCTAAAAATTTTCCACATCAAATTTTGCCTTTTCTCTTTCCTCAAAAATGTTTCCATTAAATTCCATAGTGAAAAAAATGGCAGAAGCAGATATTTCCCACAGAATATTCACAATAGGATACAAGGCAAAATTCTCATGGAGGTAATTTTATAATTGGTCACCTATGGGTGAAGGCCACCTTGGTACCTAATTTATAGCTTATATTATAAAGATACATAGGTGCCTGTGGGACTTTAGGTGAGTCTTCGATCCCTGGGGTTTTGAGCAGAAGCCAGATCACAGTTCAGAAATAACAAAGTCTTTACTAGCGTAGTGCAGGTTCAAATACAAAACAAAGGGGTATGTTTACTAAACTGTGGTAATGTCACTCACGTTAGGTTCCGCGGTAAAGGTAAAGCATGGGTAAAGCATGGGCGGTGCATCATTACAGCAAGCCGCATCAGCTAACGCATGTTACAAGCTAACGTGCGTTACAAGGCGCCTCACAAGGCACCTTACAAGGTACCTTGTAAGGCACCTTACAAGGCACCTTGTAAGGCGCCTTGTAATATGCCTTGTAAGGTGCCTTATAAGTAAGGTGCCTTATAAGGTGCCTTGTAAGTTGCCTTGTTAGGTACCCTATAAGGTGCCTTGTAAGCTGCCCTATAAGGTGCCTTGTAAGGTGCCTCATAAGGTGCTTTGTAAGGTGCCCTATACAGTAGGGCTCCTTAGGCTAAGCGCTGTATTAGGCATCCCTGGACAAGGCACCTTAGAAGGCACCCTGGGTTATGGAACCATAGCTTAAGGTGGCCTAACAAGGTTATGGTGCCCTAGGTTAGTGTGACCTAAGGGCTGCAAGGTGCTACAGGATAACATGCATGACCTGTGAGGAACAGAGAGAGATGTAGCCCTAACACTAGATAGAGCATGAAATGAAAAGGTGAGTGAAGGAGGGAGAGCTGGGAGCCGCTGGACCTGCCATATCTGCGGGCATCCCATGTGACTGCCAGTACTGATGACAAACATGATGGGGCAACTGTACCAAAGCACAGGGTGTTGGCAGTGTAAAGTACTGGAAAGACAGTTGGTGACAGACGATGGGAATACGTGCCCCCCAGTGGAGGCAGAGGTGACAGGATAGTTACAATGATGGGTGGACAGAGCAGTGGTGGTGCCATGCAGTTCAGGCACAAGCGAGGCAAGCATGAAGAGGCACAATGCAGGAAAGAGTAGCAGTGCAGGACATGGGGTGACAGCCTGCACAGGCAGACAGGATTCTACACAGCTGACAGACGCAGATAGACGGACCGAGGGAATGTTGGCAATTGTGGCGAGGGTATTATGGGCTGGCAGCACAAATCTGCAAAAACATGACTGTTACAGGCATGCACTATTTGAGTAGGACAGGCATGAGAGCAGAGAATAATGAGGAATTGAACCCATGAACACTGCTGAGAATGGCATTGTATTAACCAGTAGGCTATACCTCTGTGGTGTATGTCACAGAAATGGCTGGGTACAGAAGGATTGCAGGTCACCACACAAACTGTCTGCTCTGAGTGCCAGGATAGGGTAACCCCACCAGTACCCATGATGCAATGCACATGCTGAATAGCTGTCTACAGCTGATCAGCAAATGGGGTCTGCACCTCTCCGGTACCTCAGCTTGGAAAGACGAACTGACAGTGCGTGATACTGGCACAGAGTAGCTATAGACCATGCCATTGTGCAGGTTCTGTGTTCTCCCTGAGGGATAGGATGGGTGCCCAGCACTAGGTCCGCAGTACATGTGATGCTAGAGATAGGCCCTGCTGTACATCTCCATCACTACCAGTATGTGACAGGTGTTCCCTGCAGTGCATCTGAAGATAATTCGGTGTCCATCTTTATCCTGCAGTCACATGTGGCCTGCTGGGGACCAGACACCACCCAGATTAGTGTGTACCCAATGTTAGGGTCTGGCTGACATGGGCAATGGTTATCAGGGCAGAGGGGTTTCCAGACTTGCATGAGGTTTGTATAGCAGTGCTATTATAGGTCAAAGTGGTATACACTACATACCCCAAAGGGCTCACATCACCCTTTTTGTAGGTAAGGGGCAGGTGCCCCAGCCCCTGTAAAGCAACCTTCATCCTGCTGTATAGAACAGCTCTCCAGGGTTGGTGGGCCAGAGCCATACCTGTGTCAGTGGCAATGATGGGGATAGCTCTGGAAAACCCCAACTGCCTCACCCCACTGTCTGCCAATCTCCAGCAAACAGCACAGTCAGACGGCACCTTATAGGTGTTCCTACCATGCACAGTCTAACTGCAGACAGCTCACTAGCCAGTCCATAGTGCATGCTCATAGAGAAACTATATGCACCAAGCAGGCATCTTAGTGATTGGGGCCCCAGCACTAGGAACACAAAAGTATCACTGGAGGTAGATAGTGTAGAGCGCTATGTGGGAACCTAGACATGCCATGGTCACTGCTTGGTCAGAGTGAGTGCCCTCCCAGAATGCCATGCTGTGGCCACCCTGTCCATGCAGGCAGTGGTTGGGCACTACAGTGTCCCAGCCATTGCCCCACACCCTGTGAAGATGTATCCTGGCCAATCTGCCCTGTCCGGGCCATACCCACAACACCTTGCTTCTCATTATGCACATATTCAGGCTAACGCTGGTAACAGTGGGACATTGTGGGCCCGGTGAGGTGTGGGCAGCCACAAAACAATGGATAGTGTTAGTGTGGGTTATTCCTTTCCCAGAACTATATACCACTTACCCTCGGGATGTCCATTAATCCTCTGGGCTGAGGAATCACCTTACCTTCTCTGTCTGGAATTCCAGGGGAACAAACACACACACTCGCACATAAGTAGTATGTAAGTTTATTCCACAGGTTAGAGGGGCTGTCTGTCTTTTATACATTAACAGAAACATATACATACGTCATCAGCTCATCCCCTGAGGCCCACCACAGCTTATCAGTAACTTCACAGATGTTAGTCGTCTCCATGTAGAACAATCAATTTGTCTTAGCACAGCACATTCCTTTCCATATATAGATATATATAGGATTCCTATTTTCCTTTGCAGGCCTCTTAGTCCTGCTGCGCACTTTAAACTTTATTTTTCCTCTATCAATCCCCCCTTTGGGCCTGCATAGGCCCACTATAAGAACAGCCAAACAGTCTTCTGAAGGACAATTAAGCAGACATGATTAACTGGAGGTCAGTGGTGGCGTGCTCAGGTGCATCAGCCACCGGGGAAACAGGTGTATAAGAGTACATAAAAGTGGTGGAGCTCTGCAGGGCCTGAATCCAAGTTGCATTGTTCTCTGTCCGATGTGCCTGCGTTCAAGGTCCTCATGGCTGGGGCGAGTCAGGCGTCTTCCAGGAATCCTCCGGTGCACTCTTGACGCATGAGGCGTGTACCCAGGTCGGATGCTTATCAGTTAGCACGGCTGTGCGAGTAACTGCAATAATCTCCTCCGGCTCTCCAAACGGCGGATCCCACTGGCCCTTCTTATGAAACAGCTTTACCAGCACACGGTCTCTCGGGCAGAATGGGTGCGTCGGTTCTGTAGAAGGAAAAGGGAAAGCATTGTACACTTGTTCAGACACCGTGCATAAATATTTAGCTAGCTGTGTAGCATATTCTTCCTGTGCCAGCAACAAGTCATCCGCCATTATCACCGTTCCCTCGGGCCATTTCCAGGGTAAGGGGAAGGGTCATCCCATCAGAATTTCAAAAGGAGAGAATCCAGATGCCCCGGGGGTTAGCCTAATTTCTGCCAATACAGCTGGCAGATACACTGGCCACCTTCCTGGGGCGTGTTGTGTAGCCTGTTTTAAAATTTTCTTTAATTGTTCGATTCATTCGTTCCACTATCCCTGATGACTGTGGGTGATATGGGACATGAAATTTCCAATCTATGGCAAACATCTGAGTAATCTGTTGTAACACCTTAGAGGTGAACGCTGGTCCCTGATCAGAATATATAGAAAGGGGACACCCAAAGCGGGGAATAACTTCCTTACAGAGAATTTTTGCTACTGTTCTAGCATCTTCCTTGGTCGTGGGAAAAGCCTCTGGCCACTTTGAAAACCTATCTACAATGACCAACAAATACTTATAACCCTCTATTGATCGTGGCATAATGTGAAATCTACTTGTAGGGCCTGAAACCGGCCTTGGGGTGGGGGTAAATGTTGCAATTGTCCTATTGCTTTTCCCTGCTGAACATTATTCCTAGCACTTACTAAGCATTGACTTAATTGTGATTCCACTAAATGAGGCAAATCTCTGCAAACAAATATTTCCTGTAACTCCTTAAGAACTGTCTTTCTGGGGTATGTGTACTAAAGGGTGATTTTTGCGCTGCTGTGACATTATCACGCGATAAGGTACCTTATCGTGCAATAATGGCGCTTTATCGGGTGCAGAGGTACCTTAGCGGGCGATAACGTGCGCAGCGGCACAAACGAGCGCTGAGGGTGGAGAAAGGCTCACGGAGGGCAGAGGAAGGCTCCCCAGGGGCGGAGAGAGAGGGTCAATGGGTGGAGAGTGGGAGGGGAGAGGCTCCCTGCACACTAACGGTGTGGATTCCAGGTCTGAAAACTAACGCCAGTGAAACCCTCACGTTAGATCAGAGTTAAAGGGAAGAGAAACCATTTATGTCAGCAATGTACAGCAAAGCCAGGGAAACCTACAAAAAGTGATAAGTGTGATACATGTGCACGGTAGAAAATGGCAAATAAACATGGAAAATGACCTGAACAAAATGGAAAAAAAACATAACCAAGCTGGCCAATAGTGATATTAATGGGAAACAGCAAAAAACACTACCAAGAAAGCTCCAAAAAAAAGATATTAATTTTGGAAGGGTCTATGCTCTGTCCCCATACAAGGTGAATGATCCCACAGTGAAATAGCGCTGATCAGGGTTTTCCCTTGTTATTGGACAGGTTTCCTATGGCATGCACATGTTCCACAACAGCAGGGTGGGCATGTCGGAATGGGCAACTGGACAGATGCTGGAAAAGGGGATACAGAGGGCTGCAGGCGGCACATGCTGTGGTGCAGCTGGGCCACAGTGCGGACTAGGGTGATGCCCAGATGACCCATAGGAATGCTGAAACAGTAGAGCAGCCAGACAGCAACTGATGAGGGACCAACATGGGCACAAGTGTGTTTCCCACAGTGTCACAGGGGATAGTACCCAGCAGGTACCCCCTAAGGCACAGAACATTGGCAGGCGGTGCTGGGGGGAAGCGTGGACATCTATGCAGGCACCCCTACCCCAGAACCTGCACCATAGGTAGCTGCCAACCTGCACACTGGATGGACTGAGACTGCGCTCCACCAGCACCACCAGCAGAAGGGCATGTCAGCATGGTGGCAGAGGGGTACTGGTGGTGGAGGGGGCAGTGGCAGCTGCCCACAGCAGACCATGGCCTAGCCCTGTGTAGGTGGGTGCCATGCACTGCAACAGACAGGCCCTGTCTGACGAACAGTCATGGTATCCCCAGGGAATACACTGTCCCTGTGGTAACACAGTGGTGCAGTACACACAGCCAGTGTGTTCAAGAGCAGAAGGTCACAGGTTCAAGTCCCAGCTGTGCTTCCTGCCAACCCAGTCCCCATATTTTACCCCCCCCCCCACTACTAAACCGTGGTAATAAAGAGGGAACCTTTATTGCAGATAACATAAACATGCCTGAAACGCCTGTATTTTACCCTACAGAGCACAGACACCATAGACATGTGCAATACCTAGAGCAGAGTTTCTGAAATGCAGTCCTGGAGGGCCAAAAACCATTCAGGTTTCATGCTGTCTCTAATAAAGATGCCTGTGCTGCATATCTATGCGCTGCCCCCATGGTATGCAAATGTATCACATGCATATTCATTAGGGACAGCATGAAAACCCGAACAGTGTTTGGCCCACCAGGACCGTAGTTGGCAACGTCTGCCCCAGAGCAGTGGCCAACAGGGGCAGAAACACCCGCACCCACAGGCTCCAATATCCACAGCCTCATGGAGAGGCAGGATGTTGGGCCCTGCGTGCAGCAGCATCTCTCAATACTAGCACTTGCATACCTTAGCAATGCCAACCTAAACCTGGGAATACATTACACATATATCAAAAGGTTCCTATAATTAATCGCGGATAGCAATTCCTAGGTTAAGCACAATTTGCTGATTGAGCTGCATCATAGCAACCTTTCTGATGTTTACCACCCCAGGGAGTGGCCCCAACAGTATTGTGTACCATAGCCATGCCTGCACTGTGCCCAGGACTGGTGAGGTGGCCAGGGCTGCCAAAAGCCTCTATATTTGCACAATGCTAGCATAGGTGTGGGAATGTGTGTCTGTCTATCCAGTGTGTGGTGGCTGCCAACACCTTACTCAGCCCACTCTGCTTGCACTGTTTCCAGTGTTAGCCTGCCAATGTGCATAATGAGGAGCAAGGTACTGTGGGTATAGCCCGGACAGGGTGGCCTGGGCAGGATGCATCTGCACAGGGCACAGGGCATAGGGCAATGGCTGGGACATTGTAGTGCCCGGCCACCACCTGCACAGACAGGGTGGCCACAGCATGTCCTGCTGCGAGGTCACTCTCACCCTGACTGAGCAGTGACCATGGCATGGCTAGGTTCCCCCATAGTGCTTATATAGCATTTTTCTCAAGTGATATTTAGGTGTTCTCTTTTTTTTTGGGGGGGGGGCTTAATCACTGACTTATCTGCTTGGTGGGTGTGCTCACATCCCCTCCAGGAACATGCACTATGAACTAGCTAGCAGACTGTCTGCAGTTATATGTGTATGGTTGGAACACTTTCCAGGATGCAGCGGCTGGAGAATGTCAGAGGGTGGTGGGGGGCAGCTGAGCATTTCCAGGGCTACTGTCTGTCTGCCATTGCCTTATGGATGTGTACAGATCTGTATTGACTGCACTGTAGGGTGTCTGTTCCTCAGCAGGACTGAAGCTGATGGTCCCCTCTACTGCCACCATTGCAGGGAGCTCTGGTTTCCCACCCTGAGCCATAGAGAGCAGGTTGGGTGGTGGTGGTAGTACATAATCTGCCTATGGGTCCAAACAACCCCCCTTTGCCTACATCATGTGACCATAGCATCAACACAGAATATGCACTATTCTGGGTGCATCATAGCCCACAAGAGCTAAATGTGACTGAGAAATACAGATGCATCCTAGGTGCGCACTGATGCAGACCTGCAGCATGGCCTGTTTCAGTTATGAAAGGTGCTAAGGACCTGGTGCTGGGCGACCCACCTCACCCTCAGGGTGAGCACAGTACCCACACAATGTGACGGTCTGTAGCTACTCTGTGCCAGTAACACACATGGTCAGTTCCCCCGTACCAGGCCGAGGTGCTATGGGGATGCATACCCCATCTTGTGATCATCTGTAGACTGCTGATTTGCATGTGCAGTGCATCATGGGTACGGGTGGGTTAACCCTATCCTGGTAACCACAGCAGACAGTTTGTGTGGTGACCTGCAGTCCTTCTGTAGCCAGCTAGAGGTTTGTTAGTAGCTGTAGCCCACTGGTTACTCCACTGCCTGTGGAGTCAGAGGTCATGGGTTTGATCCCACAGTGGGGTTATCTGATAGGGCTGTCTGAGGCATTTTCTTTTTTTAATTTAATTTAGTGCTGCCAGCAAAAACACCCTCACAGTGCTGTAACATTAAGGTGCCTCATAAGACGCCCTATAAAGCGCTCTATAAGGCGCCCTATAAAGCGCCTTATAGGGAACATTATAAGGTGCCTTGGTGCCCTATGTTCCCTATAGGGCGCCTTATAAGGCGCCCTATAGGGAACATTATAAGGTGCCTTGGTGGACATTGCACTTTATAATGTGCCCTCTGGAGTGCCTTATAGGGTGCCTTATGCGGTACCTTAGGTTACGGCATTGTGAGGGTGTGTTTGCTGGCAGCACTAATTTAAATTAAAAAAGAAAATGCCTCAGACAGCACTGATTTAAAAGTAAAGGGCAATGCCTCAGACAGCCTTACTCATTAAGCCCACTGGGGGATCAAACTAAAGACCCCTGTTTCATCAGTCAATGTAATAACCATTGTGCTACACCTCCTGTTGCTGTATTTGTTGATCAGCGCGCCTAATTAAGGCTAACGCGCGTTAACGTGCCACGGCTCCCTCTATTGCACGAAAATGTACCTTATCGCACGATAACCCTAAATGCTACCTTAATACCGAACGCCCACTACCTTATATGGCATTCGTCACAGTAAGACGCTGGTAACATTAAGACGGTTTAGTAAACATACCCCTCTGGTTTTATGCCCTACCCCATGTACTTGACCAATTAAGAGAGGGGCTGCCACTTTTGGTAGCCCTCTTCACCCCCCCCCCCCTTTTTCTGCCAAATCTGTGCTGAATTTAAACTCATATTATGCTGTTCCCAATACATAATATCCTTGGGATCTGCAGCAGCCTGCAAGTAGTGCAGAGGAAAAGAATGCTCAAGAGGGGAAACATAATATTCAGACAATAGAGGATCAGACAAATAATAAGAAACTGTCAGCATGCCCTGAGAGATATTATTACTACGTAAGAGTTCAATTTGGGCTTGTGCACACTGTTTGGCTGCAAGATCAGCTAAGGCATTACCTTGAGAGGCAATAGAAGTGTCATATCTGTGTGCAGTACATTTAATAACGGCGACTTCTTTGGGTTTACATAAGGCGGCCAGAGTTCATTAACCAATTGTGCATGAGAAATTGGTTTACCGTCTGCAATTTTCCAACCCCTACACCCCCATAAGAGACCAAAATCATGCACCACCCCAAAGGCATACCTGGAATCTGTATAAATGTTAACACGTTTATCAGCAAATAATTCACAGGCTCTAGTAAGCGCTACCAATTCTGCAGCTTGTGCAGAACCATAAGGTAATAACTTGGCTTCATGCAAAATATTTGGGATTCTACAATGGCATAAGAAGTAATGTAGGTGTTGTCTGCGGGACGGACACAGCTCTCGTCCACAAATATATGTGGAGCGTCCGGGAGCGGGGAGGAGGGCAAATCAGGACATACTGATGTCTCAAAGTTAATCAACTTTAAGCAATCATGTTCTTCTTGGGGCAACTCGGAATCATCTACTGGGCACATTAAGGCCTGCAAGGCCAGCATTGGGGTAAATTTATTTATTATTTATTTAGCAAGCATTTGTAGCCCGCTCCTTCCAGCGATCAGAAGCGGGTAGGATTACTATTGTGAAACTGCCGAATCAAGGCAGGTACAAATTTTGTTTACATACAGATTGTCAGAAAAGCACATCATACAGAGTTAACACTTCTTAGCTATGGGGGAGTTCATTTACATATATACATAAATACATATATACAGGCAGCAGATTGCTGTTTAACCGACAACCCTTCAGTAGTTGTTAAAATTACCTCATACCCACTAAGGCGCTGGGCTGTCATGTGTTGTGTAGTGAGGTTCTTTAACACATTCAAAACAGAATGGGTAGAAAACAGAATAGTCTCATGAGACAGGGTAATCGGGATAGTCATCTGTACGGCAATAGCTGAAGCCGCCAGGGCTCGCAAACACGCAGGCATACCCTGTACCTGGAGGGGCAATTTTTTCGACAAATATGTGACTGGGCGCATTCCCCCCCCCCCACCCCCGTGGTCTTGAGCCAAAATAGCTGCCATAGTTCCTCCCTCTTCCCTTACATATAAGTAAAACATTTTCCCATAATCGGGTAGTCCAAGTGTAGGAGCAAAGATAAGAAGCTTTTTCAAAGTAGCAAATGCAGAAAGCATTTCTTTGGTCCATTCAATAGATGCAGAGCTTGGTAACTGCAAAGTAGCCCTTCACAATATGGAATCCCAATAAGCACAGTCCGGGATCCAAGCACGACAGAAGGATACTAATCTAAGGAAAGCCAGCATTTGTGTCACTGTTGTTGGAGGAGATAATTTTATAATTGCCTGTAATCAGGCGGGAGAGAGCACCCAGTTTCCAGGGGACAGCACAAACCCCAAGTAGGTAACACGCTCACAACACCACTGGAGCTTTTTTAAAGAAGCCTTATGTCCATGGGAGGCTAGATGGCAGAGCAAAGATACAGAGTCATTTTCACATTCTGTGATTGTTTTAGAACATAACAACAAATCATCCATATACTGGAGAAGGGTGGAGGAACAAGGCGGATGCCACATTTCAATTGATGCCTTAAGAACAAGAGAATACGCTGCCAGGGAATCAATGTATCCCTGTGGCAGGTGAGTCCAGGTATATTGTTTGCCTGCATGTGTGAAGCCATAAGAGGTTGCGTGATGGGATCTAGTGGTATACTAAAAAAAGCATTAGCTAAATCAATAACCGTGAAGCATTTGGCTTCCGTAGAAATAAGAGTAAGTAGCCCGGCAATATCGGGCATCACTGGTGCCAGTGGGACAACAAGCTGATTTACGGCCCGTAAAGCCTGGGTAAAACGGAACCCATCCCCCTTAGGGATGGGATTCACGGGAGTATTATAAAGAGAAACAGTAGGAACTACAATACCTGCTGCAACAAAATCCTGGATCATAGACTGCAAAGCAGTTTCCTTAGGACCAGACAAAGGGTACTGTCGAATACAGACAACAGCTTGAGGATCCTTCAAACATGCCACGTACGGGGTACAGGGGACCAGTCCAGCATCAGTTGGGGAGGTGGCCCAGAGTTTAGGAGGAACCTTAGACAACCCATGTGCCTCTGTAGTGTGATGAAGAAGCCCATACTGAACATATGGAAGGGGAAGAAAAGGGTGATTTTGCCTTTAAACAAACTGACAGTCAGGCTGCACACATGTTTCAGTGTTTGCAAGAGAGAGGCAAGCATAGGGAAACAGGAGCTAGGCTGACACACCCAAGCTCTGACGTAACTGCAAGCCTGAAACTTAATTACACACACCTGTTCAGGAAGGCAGACCCAAGGCTCAGGGAACAGGAATATAAATCCTGGCTAGGAGAAAGCAAGGGAGGAGTTGGAGATTGGAGTCTCGTAGAGAGAGCCGGTAAGAGTGTTGGTGAGAGTATTGACTGGAGAGTGGTTGGAGAGACGGTTGCAGAAGAGCTGTGAGGAGACCTTTGAGGAAACCCAGCTGCAGTTCAAGAATTGAAGCAGACAGAGCAGAAGGAGAGAAGGGACAGACTGCTGTCAGAAACCTGCCTAGAGGGAGAGAGCAGAGAGACCTTCAGACCTCATTGCCAGATAAAAAACTTCAAGGAACTCACAGGTGGGAACCTACCACTAAACCCAGGAGTTTGCAAAGCTCAGTTTGTGACTGGGAATCAGAGCAGTGCTCCAGACAAGAACTCCAAACAGGGAATCAGAGAGTGTTTCCCTACAGCTGGAAAAAGCTAGCTGAACAAAGCCAGAGAGGAATCTCCACAACCTCAGGTATTTCCATTCCTTACCATATAGAACTGTGCCCAAAAGGAAGCACCAGAGGTCTTAGGGGGAAATTATCCTAAGCCGTATAATAACAGCTTAAAGCCAAACTCCTTAGTTCCAGAGTTTGAAGAGATGCAACAGGACTTTAATGAGAGTGACTCAGCAGAAGTGCCTATGGACTGTACACTGTGTTTGGCAGATGATATAGAATCCCTTTGCTAAATGTGTATGAAGGAGCTGAGTGTGAACAAAGGGAAAGAAGATATTTTTCTTTGTGAGAAGAAGCTGTTATGTTTTCTATCTGTTACATGTGATATGCATTGCACGTTTTGTGAGCAAAGAGTGTGAAGCTCAATCAGTTTAAATTCTGTAAATATCCTCGAGCAAACACCTGAAGAGTATCCTGATTTAATCTGCACTGAATCTTTTTGTTGGGGAATAAATTCTTGTCATTATGCCTTACCACTGGTCTCACAACTATTTCCTTATCAGAGGGCAAAGGAACTACCACTCCCAGCAGGCATAGTAGGAGCAAAAGGTTTTATCTCACCTTCTGCCAGGAGCATATAATGGCAACCCCAACCCTCTGAGCCCTAGGCGGAGGGCTGGGGCTTGACAGTAGAAATAATATTTAATAAAAAAGGGAGAGTGCAAGGCAAAAGAGCCATCTGAATTACTAATAGTTACTGCTTCTAAGCAACACAACAGGTCCCGCCCCAGGAGACTCACTGGACAGGAGGGAATAATCGTAAATGAATGTGTAAACAGAACGGTATTGTTACCAAGTGCGGAGACAGACAACGGGGGTGTAATCCATGTGTGGGTAGAGGTTCCATTTATCCCAACTGAGGCAGGACCTGGCATTAAGGGTTCCCTACAAACAGAGGCATGCAATGTAGAGCAAGTCGCTCCCGTATCAATTATAAAGGAGACTTGATGGCCATTAATGCACAACGTACAACAAGAGGGCTCCTTCCATCCACCCGTTAACTGAACCCAGATCGGAACCGTTGCCTCAGGGCAGTCCTATGGGAATTGTGGGGGCTGTTGCCATGTGATAGGGATAACAGGAGTTGTGGAGCTACTAGATGGGGGAGGGAGTGGTGCCGATGGTGTCGCAGGATGGAGTAAGGCCCACCCCCCTGAGTCGGCATGGGGCCGCTACCTGCCGCGTAGGGGCACTCATTTTTCCAATGTCCTTGTTGCTTACAATGAAAACAAATCTGATTCCTAGATATTCCCTGCCCTACTCCTCTTCCACCACCCCGACCGCCTCGAAACCGGCCCCGCTGTCCCCTCCACCCTGAGATTGCGGCCACTGAGGCCCCAGGGGTTGATATCCCCTGGGGTAGGATTGCTGGCAACCAATATCCTGCTGCCAAGCATGAGAAATTTTATCTTTCTTAACATCCATATCTGCAAAGCATCCCGCTGCTTCCTTCGTTAATATTACCTTCTCTAATTCTGCCGTAGTCATGCTAAACCAAGTATTTATCATTCGCTTACATGCTACAGTCACTTCGGGGCGCATAGTCCCAAACAGCGTCTGAATATACATCGAAGCCATCAGGCCTTCCTGTGATAAACCTGCCTCTTCCTTCCAACACTTACGAAACCTTCGCACAAACTGTGAAACTCCTTCCCCTGGTTCCTGCACGCATGCAGTAGATGCAGCAAGATTCTGTTTCGTCCCAAATAAACACTCAAACATTTCTAACACTTCATCCCACATCTTTTTTATCACCTCGGGATATCAGAGGGGATTATTAGAATCATCTGGCGTCTCATAAGGATTCTCCAGTGACTTAACTTTCGAAAAATAATATGTATTTGACATACATATTAATAAATTAAATATATGTTAAAAAATTATAAATAGATTATAAAAAATCAAACATATAAATTCAAAAATTGAGTTGTATGTACAGAAAATTATATAAAACAATAAAAACAATAAAAATTCATGTAAAATAGCTATAAATAAATGAAAGAGAAATCATCAAAGATAAAAATGACACATACCTGCTCTTATCCTTGAAATTATGTCTAATGCTACACCTTTTTAGGAGAGGAAGAGAACATGTATAAATTAGATAGGTATAATTAACCATTGGGAATGACAGAGACCAAGCGCACAAAAGAGAACCAAATATATAGAGAAGTGTATCAGTGAAGTCTAACCCAAAAGATTGTTAATTATATAAAGAAGCGTATCAGTGGAGTACACACAAAAGAGAACATTTTATATTTGTATTCGCCGGTGCATTAAAGTTAAGACAGATAGAAAACAATTCATTAGTCTTTACCTTTGAGGTTACCTTCCAACGCGTGTGAAAAAGGAGACAACTCCTTTACACTATACAGCAAATTGGAATTTCACCAAGTAGCCACTGGCGTATATACTAGAAAATCATAACAATGGTAACTATTTAATAAACACTCAGATTAACGACGAACAACCCATCCTAAGCTAACCTTTAAAATCACCATCATACAGCATTCCATCCACAAGATTGATAAATACCCTAAGTTAATGTTTTGAATGTAGTGGCACAATGCATAAATAAATAAATAATAACTACAAAAAACCTTTTAACTACCTATATGCCATGGCGAAGGTTCAACAATGGTACACAATAACCTTACCACCCTAGGGGCAATATACCTGCCGCAAAGTCAAAAACTCAAAAAACCACATATTTAAAACCACATAAAAATAATGCATAAAATCTAATCATCATTTAAAATCCTAAAAGGGTATTATATACATATATAAAAACCTTACTATAAGTTAATACAACTATTCATTCCAAAATAGTAAAACGTCATGTCGGCAAAACCTTTGACTGCACATACGCCTTTCAATTGGGTATTATTCAACAAGTGTAATACATAATAAGTAATTCTCTTTAACCACAAAAAAAGGGGGGGAAAAAAGCGCAAAGGGCTAGAAAACTTTCTCACCTTCGAAACAATATATCTCCTACAAAGGTAAGTCGCAACATGCGCTCTTACTTTCATAAGAATGCTTCACGAGCAATGCAGCTACTTCTAAAACCAAACCTTCAAAAATTGCCAAGACATGGCATTTAGGATTTAACCTCCAAATTTACAAAATTAATTCTCATCTTAAAAGAACATTGTATAATCGAGAACACTTAAAAATAAAATCCATATAAGACCACATTTACAAAAAAGTGAAATCTCATCGGCAAGCCGTAAACTATGGATCTATCATATAAACTATTCTTTCTATCTACCCTCAAGGGACATCTCAATAAGGTTTCTTAAAAATCATGCATTGCAAAAAGTGCTTAAAAGACGCAAAAAGGTGTAGCATTAGACATAATTTCAAGGATAAGAGCAGGTATGTGTCATTTTTATCTTTGCTGATTTCATTTATTTATAGCTATTTTACATGAATTTTTATTGTTTTTATTGTTTTATATAATTTTCTGTACATACAACTCAATTTTTGAATTTATATGTTTGATTTTTTATAATCTATTTATAATTTTTTAACATATATTTAATTTATTAATATGTATGTCAATTACATATTATTCTAAGGCTTATGTTGTTTTATTGTTTTATTGGTATTATTAATATGTTTATTTATGTATTTTTAGTTTGTAAGTCCACTTTAGTGCCCCTGAGGAAGGCAGCGAAACACGGCCTGTGTCGGGCCAGTGGCGTTTTGTTTCCTAATAAAGATTGGTTTATCCTTCTGAGTATTCCACGTTTTTTACTGGTTCTGTTCCCATACATAGATATATACAGGATTCCTATTTTCCCTTGCGGGCCTCTTAGTCCTGCTACGCACTTTAAACTTTATTTTTCTCTATCAGATAGACAAACACACACATACTCCTATTGCAGCATTGTGCAAAGATAGGGGTGGTTGGCAACCCTGCCCAAGAAAAATCACTTAACTTAAAATATATACTTGGAGTAAATAGCCAGCCGCTTCCCCGACGTCTCAATATAGAGCTCTCATACATTTCGCGAGCACTCTCGCTTCATCAGGGAAAAATCACTAGAACACAAAAAACAAACATTTGCTCATGCACTATTAAAAAATAAACAGAAACAAGATCAACCCTCCAAACAATGCTCACCCACATATCCATTAGGCGAAAACCTAACAACAAGCAGCCATCCTGCCAGCTTCTCTTCAACAATGCTGTGCAAAAAAACGCCACGCATGCTCACTCAACAGAACCCACCTTTCTCTTAAAGAATACCCCTAAGCATGACATATGGGAATTCCCTGCAATACAACTCCACCCCCTCCTTACATGCACACTCCCCAGTCAATCCAAAGGTTCAAACCCTCCGGGGCCACAGTACACAATCTATAAATCCACTTCTGCTCACATATCAGCAGCGATTGTTCCCTACTCTTTCCATCTCGATCAGCTAAAACCTGCTCCAGACAAAAACATCACAAATCACAAAACCGGTGCTTCAACTCTATGCAATGCTGAACCAAAGGTGCCTCACGCACTAAACATTTGAGTCTACTTTTGTGCTCCATAATACTCTTACGAAATGGCCTACAAGTACTCCCAACATATAGTAACTGACAGGTATACATAATCCCATAAACGACAAATGAAGAATCACATGAAGTCCGGTTCTTCAACTTATATTGCACACCATGATAATAAAACTGGGATATCACACATGAAAACTCACAGACCGAACACTGTCCACAAATATTGTGACCACATTCATCCGTCCGTGCGCCCGGCAATGCCCGCAAAACAGAAGGACTCAATAATTCACGCAGGTTCCACTAGCCCTGCCAAACGCATCTCACTGTTTTATCCTCCAACCCCGGGATCGTGTGTAACACTCCCAAATGTTTATTGACAATTCGCTGAATACTAAAACTAAAAGGAGAGTATTTTGAGATCAAATTCACATGCTCCCTGCCACCCGACTGCTCATCTTTGCTTTTAGGCATTAATAGGAGGGACCGATTATTATACAATGCCCTTTTATATGCATCATGAACCACCCTCATCGGATACCCCCTAGCCATAAAACCCTGTGCTAGGGACTTGGATTGATGTTTAAAATCAACCACGTTAGAACAATTCCTACGATAACGAATAAATTGGGAAAACGGTAAACTGTTCCTCAGACAGATTTTCATTCGCGGTAGGATTAAGCCCTTTAGTTCAGCACGTTAGTGTGCAGGGAGCCTCTCCCCGCCCACTCCCCGCCCATTGACCCCTTCCCCCCACCCTCTCTCCACCCTCAGCGGTGTTTACTGCGGCAAGGAACATTAACAGTCGTTAGGTAACGTTAACGATCGTTAACGTTACCTAATGCGTGGTCTCTAACGTTACCGCAGTATAGTAAACATGCCCCAAAGTCTGTCTTGTCTAGTAGGCTGACAGCTCAGTTTCAAACACAATGTGACCTAGCCCCAACATCTGTCTTCCTAGCAAGTCAGTAATTCAGTTCAGAAAGGTTCTCTGAATAATCCCTGGTAAGTATACAAAGAAGCTTGTCCTATCTTGCAGATCATAAATCTTCAAACTTCTTCTTAGCAGAGCAACAAGTGTTACTTGCACATAGTAAGCATGGGTTTAGTCTGAAGATTGCTTCTTCTTGGTCTGGATCTCATTGATGTCCATGTCTGAAAATGGTATTTCAGGTGGGTCAATCACAAAAGCATCCCAAGAACTATTTTAGAAAGCTCTGAATTTACACATGTCCCATGTGATTACATCCATGTCACATGGGGGCATGGTGGAAGGGTGGAAGGGCAAATCTGAAAAGCACTTGTGTATACAGTACTTGATTTTAGAAACAGCCTGCACGTCTACGACTGCCAGCTGTGATGTCCATATCTATACCTGCTCAGGGCATAGATAGGCATCAAAGTGCTCATTCTAGTACCCAAAAGCTTGTAGGGAGGAGAGAAGGCAGCACTCTCAAATCTTATACACTTTTCACAATGCTAAGAAAGCATATAGAAAAACGAAGACACTTGTTTTGTGGCTGTTGTGTGGCTGCATATCTCTGCTTGCAAAATGTCTGGCTGGCATGTGAGTCTCCCCGCACAGACGTGCCCATCTTGAAATACTGTCTGGGTATGTCTATGTAGCCGCAGGCGCTGCTGGCCATTATGGGCATGTGAAAAATCAGCCAGGATTATGGACACACCTGCGTAGTTGATATGCACGAGCTTGGTATTTATATTGCCATGGAGACATGTATCTTTCAGGGGTGGAGATGGAGCAATTAGGGAAGGCACTTACACAGACCCGCTTTCACTGCTGTCACTCCCACAGCATTTGGGAAGCTTTGACTTGGATGTCCAAGATTTCACCCACATTACCTTTTTAAACTGTGCCTTTAAGTGTCTTTATAAAATACTGGAACAAATCCATTCAAAATAGCCGCTAGACTGTTCTTGCTCCCCTTCTTTTCAATGTTTTCCTGGCCCCTCTTGCACTTGTGATCCAGCAGTTTGGTATCTCCGCATACTATTATGCGGATGATATCATTCTGCTGCATCACACAGATTCACACACCTGATATCTCTCCCCTTAATCGCTGTCTTTCCGCCGTGGCTTCCTGGTTTACTTCTAATTTCCTGCAAGTCAATCCCACTAAGTCATTTGCTATTTGGTTTACCCTAGGACGTCCCTCCCCCACTTGTGTTCCTTCCTTTTCTTCCCAACCCATCCCTCTCGTTTCATCTTTTAAGTACCTTGGTGTTATTCTTGATTCTTCTCTTTCCTTTAAAGAACACATCTCTTCTATCGTTCAACGTTCTTTTCTGTCTCTCAAACAACTCCGTCCTGTGCGCCCTTTTCTCTCACCCTCTGCTTTTGCTACCCTTATTCTTTCTTTTATTATATCTCGCTTTGATTACTGTAATGTCGCTCTGGCTGGCTTACCACTTTCTCAACTTTCCCGCTTACAACGTGTTCAGAATGCAGCTGTCCGTCTATTGTCTTGTGTTTCCCGTTATGACCATGTCACCCCCTTACTTTTGCACCACCACTGGCTACCGGTTTCCTATCGTGTTCAGTATAAGGTTCTCATATTTGTGCATAGGGTAACTCATACAGGTGTCCCACTTTACCTTGCAGACCTTCTTCATTCCCGCACTCCCCATCGCCTGCTACGTTCTATCCATGTCAACCGTCTGGCCCTTCCTTCACCCTCCCAAGCTCATCTCGAGTCCACACGTTCCTCGGCTTTCTACTTTTTGGGTCCCAGGCTTTGGAATTCACTCCCCCCTCCCCTCCGTGCAGAGCAATCATACCAAGCTTTCAAGCAACAACTAAAAACCCATTTGTTTTGTCTAGCGTTTGATCTCCCACCCCCGTCCTTGTCTTCTTCTCTTTCCCTAAGTTGATGTCTTTTCCTCTTCTAATTCGCTGTGCCTCTTTCTTCTGCTTCTCTTCTATCCTTTTATTATTTTAATTTGGCGTTCTTTTTAACTTTTCTAACAGCCTGTATTGTAATTTTATATTTGTAACTTTATATTTTTAATTTTGTAAACCGCCTAGACGCCACTGGTATGGGGCGGTATAAAAAGTATTTTAATAAACATAAACATAAACATGAGCAGGGGTGAATTATAACATGTAAATTATGCACATATCTGCATATTTGATAAACTGCAACTCTACCTAAACTCCACCCAGACTTCTCCCCTGAATATGCCTACTCTAAGTTCACATAAAAATATGTGTCTAATTACACTGTGCGTACTTTTATGCGTGAGGTAATTTTATAAGAGGCCTTTTACACAGGCATGTTATCATTTACGCAAAACCTTTATAAAATTACCCCCCTAGTGTGCATCTGAAGTGGATACGGGGGAGATCTGTTGTCCTGGGCTCCTTCTAGTGTTATTATGCTGGACAACGCCCTTGGTGAAGCTCTAACCGGAGCAGTAGGTCACCAGCAAGATGTTTGGAAGGCTGGTCCCTGTATTTGTTTGTGTTGTATACAAATTAGGAGCATTGATCATCTCACTTAGGTGGAGACCAAGATGGTTGCCTGACTGTTTCGGCATGTGGCCACTCTTCATTTCTATTGGAATTATGGAGAAGCATAAAGTTATTTCTCCGAACATTAATGAAGAGCTGCACTAGCTCTCCATTCTTCACTTTCCTACCAAGAAATGGAGTTTGTTTGGGGAATCACCCAGTGCCCGTAGAGGTCTCAGTTAACCAGCTCAGGCTTCTCTGAATGATTCGGGTCCCAGTCCTGAAATACTGTGTAGCAAAAGTCATCTGGCATTCAACTTCATTGATTTCTTCAACAAAGCAACGTACATCTGATTCAGCGAGAGTGCACCTTTCCGGAGTGGCTTCTGCCACCTTGTTAGCCGACCCAGAGTTGATTGATTCTGATGACAAGTTGGCTGCATTGTTAGGTGCTTGTAAGACTGTAGAATCTCCTGTTTCTTTGCAGGAGTCTGTTGGTGGTTTGTTTCCATCTCTGGGTCATTGCCTCAGTCCACACTCACTTTCCTCTAGTCATGCACAGATGCTGTCACTCCAGGTTCAAGACGACAATTCTGTTTCATCAGCAACTATGGGACATATGTCTTTTCTTGATAACAAATCTTTGGAGAATCCACTTTTTTCTGCACCCAAGTCTCTGGTATTATCAGAGAGAAAATATCAGTTGTTAAAATTTTGAATGCATTTTTGCGATTTGAGCAGCTTGTTTAGGCAAAGTTTGAACTCCAACATAATGATGTTAAGTCCGAGTAACGTATTGAACATTGTGACAAATGTGTTCAGCAGTGTGTCTGTAGCACTTCAAATCTTCAAGCTGAAGTTAAATGAGTGCAACCCACCATGGATATTTTAGTGAAGTCTTCTGTTGATATGGCTCAGAACTTGGAACATCCTGAGAATTTATCCAGACAGAACATTAGACTTGTTAATTTCCCTAAGCATGACAAAGTTCCTCCTGTAGATGTGTTTAAAAATTATTTGAAGGAAGTGTTGATGGCTCCTGATTCTAATTTGCCTCCAGTCACCTCTGCTTACTTTGTCTGTGAGGAACTCTGAGTTTAAAAAATCAATTACTTCTGATGGTAATATTACTAATTCTTCTTTACAATTTGTACCAGATACAATAACCTCTGCAACATTAATGGGGTCTTTGACATTAGAAACTGACTGTGATGGGCTCTTTAAATTGTTTTTTTCCATCTCGTGATAAGAAGTTTTTAGAAAGAATCATTCGTATGTTCCCTGATGTGGCCTAAGTTGCTCAACAACGTTGTCGGCAATTTCTTTCTTTACAACCTTCTGCATTAGAGACTGGTACTATATTCAATTTATACTATCCTTGTAAGTGTGGGATTAAGTATGAAACCAATGTGTATGTTTTCTCCCAACCTGAACAACTAAGGGGTATGTTTACTAAACGGCTGTAGCGGACTCCATGCGGTATCGGAGCCACGGCCCCATTGAAATCAATGGGATCACGGCTTCGATATCGCACAGAGTCTGTTACCGCCATTTAATAAACATACCCCTAAGTCTTTTTATTCATGCAAGAATTTTACAACAGCTAGTGGGGATGACAAAAGCCTCTTTTTTTTTTCTTTTTTGTGATAGCTATCACAGCCTGAGCTAGGTTTTTTTTTTCTGTTGAAATTATTTCTTGGTCTCCCATTCAGAGTTACTATTTGGAGATTATTTTTGGCTCTTTTCTTTTTTCTTTTTCAAGCTGATGCTAATCTTTCAAGATAATAATGTAATGGACTTTACTGTATGATAAAATAAAAATATTTGAACAAATCATGAGCATCATAAAATGAAAGAGAAATGAATAGGAAAGCCTGGCGCCTGGCCACTTTCTTTTGGCATGATGCTTGAGCAGTCTTGAAAAGTTATTAATTTCCACTTATCTTTTTTCTGTCTAGAATAGAAGCCAGTTGGCACAAAGTATGTCTTCTCCGCTGGATGACCTCATTTCGCCTGGAAATTTCCCCAGTTAAAACACACAAGTCTCTCATAGACCTGAGACGGTTCAACAGCCAAACTGAGCAAGATCTGAAGGTTTTAGATCAAAAGCTGAAATTGTGATAGATTACTTCTTGACAAATGAGGTTGCAATGTAAAGTAGAAAGACAAAAAAACCCATAAAAATCCAGAGGAGTACAGGGCAAGTTATACTGTTTGAGCACTTTTTTCAAAAACTAGATCCATTGCATTAGTAGGAAAAAGTCTCTCTTTTCCACTTTTGGGCTAGATGCACATATTTTCGATACGGTTAGGCAGACCTTAATATTACACATATATTTCTTATTTTGGGGCAGTTTCTCCAAATAGGTGAGTTTTGCACATACCATATCAGTCATGAGCCTCACTTCTAAGCCAGGGTATGTGGAGTATGATCTCAGTCTCTCAAATTTACTGCTCATGCCTGGCATAGTACTTGCATTGTGCCAAAGAGAGCCTCCCTCTGGAGTTTGTAAGATGTTACGTGTATGGGTAATTTATCAAGGTATGCTTGGAAATTCCTCTTAATTAGACCAGTGGCACCCAAGACAATGGGAAATAACTCAGTATCTTTCTGCCACATTTTCTTGGTCTCCGACTGCATTTCTTGATACTTGAATATTTTCTCCCTCTCAACGCGATTCACAGAGTAGTTGCTTGGAACTGACACCTCTATAATCAATGCCATTCTGGTGCTTTTCTCCTTTACCACTATAGCTTTCTCACATACAGCTTTTTATCATTTGGAATGGGAGTATCCCAGGTGATCATAACCTCCTCATTCTTGGTAAATCTTTTAGGGTCATGATCACAGTACTTTTCAGGCACAGTAATGTTGCAGTGTTTACAGAGTTTCCAATGGATAAGGTGTGCCACTTTATTGTGCCTTTCTGTAGAGAAATTTTCTGCCATCAGAACTTCACAGCCAGCTATGAGGTGAGTCACAATTTCCAGCTCTTTCCCACTGAATCAACATATGTCTATTTTGCCAGTGATTTCAATGCTCGCTGTAAACTCTCTCATCCGTAAGCCACTTTTCTGAGCTGCAACTATCAAGCTCTCATCCTTTGGTTTTGCATTGGTAATACGAGTATACTTAGGGGTATGTTTACTAAACCGTCTTAATGTTACCGGCGTTAGTTGCAGTCTTACTGTGATGAATGCCATATAAGGTAGTGGGCGTTCCGGTCTTAAGGTAGCATTTTGGGTTATAGCACGATAAAGTCCATTATCAAGCGATAGAGGGAGCCGTGGCACATTAAAGCGCGTTAGCCTTAATTAGGCATGCTGACCTGTAAACACAGCAACAGAGGTGTAGCACAATGGTTAATGCATTGACTGCTGATGCAGTGGTCATGAGTTTGATCCCTCAGTGGGCTCAGTTAAAAGACTGTCTGAGGAAATCCCTTTTCCTGCTTGTAACAGTCAGACACATCCCAACAATTTGCACTGCCAGCCAAAAAAGCCTCACTCCAGTGCTGCAACCTAATGCACCTTTTAGGGCGCACCATAAGGCACATCATAAAGCACCATGTCATCCAAGGCAGGTCATAATGTGCCCCAGAGGGCAGCAGGAAAGGTTGGCACCTTCCAAGGCAGCATATAAGGCACCCCATAAGCTGGCCAAACCTAAGGTGCCGTGAAAGATGCCCCAGGGACGCCAAGGTGACACAGGAGATTGTGCCCAGGGGCACAAAGGTGTCCCAAAGTCAAAAGCATGAAATGTATGGCTCAAACACAGATGTAACCATAACACTGCACAGAGCACCAAGGAAAGGCAATGAACAAGTGATGGAAGGAAGTAGACCAGCCAAATCTGCGTGCAGCCCATGTGGCAGCAGGTAAAGTGGACAAACATAACGGGGGCAGCTGTACCGATGTACAGGTGATGGTAATGTACAGTGCAACAATGACAGTGTGTGGCAGAGAATGGGGATACGTGTCCACCAGAGGAGGTAGAGGTGGCAGGATAAGTGCAATGACAGGAGGACAGAGGAGAGCAGTGCCTATGCAGAGCAGACACAGGAGAGGCAAGCATGAAGAGCCGCAATGCAGAAAAGTGTACCAGTGCAGGACATGGGGTAGCAGCCTGCACAGTAGGGCAGGATGCCACACAGCTGGCACACACACATAGACGGACAGAAGGATGGATGGCAACAGTGATGAGGGTATAATGTGGCGGCAGCACAGATCTGCACAGATATGACTGTTACACGAATGAAACGTAGTTGTGTAGGACAGCCATAAAAAAAAAGGGGGAACAGAGAAGAATCAAACCCATGACCTCTGCTACTGAAGTTATTGCATTAACCATTGTGCTACATCACTATGGGAGTTATTATGCCAATGTCTGGCTACAGAAAGAGTGCACGTCACCATAAAACTGTCTTCTGTGGCTACCAGGATAGGATAGAACCAACAGTACCCATAATGCAATTCACATGCAGAACAGCAGTCTACATCTGCTCACCAGATGGGGTATGCACCTCTACAGCATGTCATCTTGGTAGGGGGGAATGACCGTGCATGTTACTGGCACAGAGTACCCACAGGCCATGCCAATGTGCGTGTTCTGTGCTCACCTTCAGGGTGAGGTGGAGTGGCCAGCACCAGGTCCATAGTACCCGGGGTGGTTGAGGTGAGCTGTGCTGAAGATCTCCATCAGTGCCATTGTGTGACAAATATTTGTTGCAGACACCTTTAGGAGGTCTCTGTGTCCATTTGTAATTTCCAGTCATGTTTGGCCCTTGTGGACCATGATGCACACAACATAGCGCATATCCACTGTGCTTGCTATGGCCACCTGTTTAAGGAGCAGGGGTGTGTCAGGGCTCACATGGTGACAATGTACTTAGCAAGCCACTCTCTCTGGGCGAGGGTGGGGGACATGATCTGCCTCCAACAGACCCACACTCTCACCCTTTGCAAGGGGGGGGGGCAGTGGAGGTACATGAGGACAGGCTGTGGGACCAGTAACCCCAGTCGTGGTGGCGAACGGACAGCTGCTGAGGATCTGCACTTGGGACAGGGCCACTGGTAGACAGGTAGTGGGCCCAGTCAGCTCAGCTTCCCCCACTACAATCTGGCATTCACCAGCAGAGGGCAGTCAGTGTGCACCTGCTGCACCCTGCAAGGTGGTGCAGCCATACAGATGCTAACTGCAGACAGTCTGCTAGCTAGTACATAGTGCATGTTCCTGGTGGAGATGCATGCACCCAAAACTGGGATGTCAGTGACTAGGACCCAGAAAAGAAAACCCATAAATAACACTTGAGAGAAACACTGTATAGCACTATGGGGGAACCTAGCCATGCCATGGTCACTGCTCAGTCAGGGTGAGAGCGACCTCCCAGCATGACATGCTGTGGCCACCCTGTCCATGCAGGTGGTGGTCGGGCACTACAATGTCCCAGCCATTGCCCTATACCATGTGCAAATGTATCCTGTCCGGGCCATACTCGCAGCACCTTGCTCCTCATTATGCACATTGGCAGGCTAACACTGGAAACAGTGCAAGCAATGTGGGCTGAGTAAGGTGTAGGCAGCCACAACACACTGGATAGACAGACACACACTCCCACACCGATGCCAGCACTGTGAAAATATAGAGGTTTGTGGCAGCCCTGGCCGCCACACCAGTCCTGGGCACAGTACAGGCATTGCTATGGTACTCAATACTGTTAGGGTCACTCCTCGGGGTGGTAAACACTGTCAGAAACAATAACTGAAACACACTCCACAGATATCAGAAAGGTTGCTATGATGAATCTCTATCAACAAATTGTGTTTAACTTAGGATTTGTTAGCTGACATTGATTACAGCAACCTTTTGATATATGTGGAACGTGTTCCCAAGTTTAGGACAGCATTGCTAAGTTATGCAGGTGCCAGTATTGGGAGATGCTGCTCCGTGCAGGGCCCAACAGCCTGACTCTCCATGAGGCTTTGGATAGTGGAGCCTGTGGGTGTTGGTGTTTATGCCCCTGTTGGCCGCTGCTCTAGAGCAGAGGTTCCCAACTCCGGTCCTGGTGGGCCAAACACTTTTCAGGTTTTCATGCTGTCACTAATGAATATGCATGAGATACATTTGCATACAATGGGGGCGGCGCATACAAATGCAGCACAGGCATATTTATTAGGGACAGCATGAAACCTGAATGGTGTTTGGCCCTCCAGGACTGCAGTTGGGAAACTCTGCTCTAGGGATTGCACATGTTTATGGTGTCTGTGCTCTGTAGGGTAAAATATAGGTGTTTCAGGCATGTTTATTTTATCTGCAATAAAGGTTCCGTCTTTATTACCACGGTTTAGTACTGGGTAAAATATGGGGACAGGAGCCACAGCTAGGACTTGAACTTGTGACCTTCTGCTCCTGAACAAACTGGTTGTGTGTACTGCACCACACTGTTGCCACAGGGACAGATCATTCCCTGGGGATACCATGACTGTTTGTCAGACAGAATCTGTCTGTTTCAGTGCACAGCACTCACCTAAATGGGGCTTGGCCATGGTCTGCTGTGGGCAGATGCTACTGCCTCCTCCGCCACCAGCACTCCTTCGCCACCATGCTGCCACGTCATTATGCCGGTGGTGCTGGTGGTGCGCAGTCCCAGGCCATCCAGTGTGCCGGTAGGCGGCTGCCTATGGTGTGGGTTCTCAGGTAGGGGTGCCTACATGGACATGTGTGCTTTCCCCCGGCACCACCTGCCAATGTTATGTGCCCTTGGGGGTACCTGCTGGGTAATATCCCCTATGACACTGTGGGACACACACTTGTGCCCATGTTGGACCCTCATCAGTTGCTGTCTTGCTGCTTTACAGTTTCAGCATTCCTATGTGCCACCTAGGCATCTGCCTAGTCTGCACTGTGCCCCAGCTGGACCACAGCATGTGCCGCCTGCAGCTCCCTGTATCCCATTTACAGCATCAGTACAGTTGCCCTTTCCTACATGCCCACTCTGCTGTTGCTGCACATATGCACGCCATAACAAACATGCCCAATCTAAATGACAGAAACCCTGATCAGTGCTATTTCAATGTGGGATCATTCATTTTTGGGGGGACAGAGCATAGACCCTTCCAAACATGATGTCTTAATTTTTACGCTTTGTCAGTAGTGTTGCTTTATGTTTATCATTAATATCACTATTGGCCAGCTTGGTTATTGGGATTTTAAATATGGTTCTGGTCATTTTATATGTTTATTTGCCTTTTTGGTTCCTGCACATGTATCACAACTATCACTTTCTCTGGGTTTCCCTGCCTTTGCTGCACATTGCTGACTTAAATGGTTTCTCTTTCCTGCAAATGTGCCTAACGCGAGGGTTTCACTGGCGTTAGTGTTCAGATCCGGATTTCACAGCGTTAGTGTGCCTGGAGCCTCTCCCCTCCCACTCTCCACCCATTGACCCCTTCTCTCCGCCCTCTGGGAAGCCTTACTCCACCCTTCAGACCCAGATTTCACAGCATTAGTGTGCCTTAACGCCGCCGCGGCGTTATCGTGCGATATGTGGCATTATCGCATGATAATGTTACATTATCGCGTGATAACATCACTTATCGCATGATAATACCACCACTGCGATGTTAAGACGGTTTAGTAAACATACCCCTTGGGGTCTGATATTGAGTTAGGCTAGCTAGGCGCTTGTACAGAGTCTAGCCGTTGCCGCTGTCCTCTAACCCATGATATTCAATGCTGGGGTTATATGCGGCCCTGGCACACAATCGGGCCCTTTGTGTTCATTTAAAAACACATTTTTCCCTATGTTGGTGCATTTTTTATATTCATTGGATAGTGGAGATATTCAGTGCACTATCCAGGTACGTTACTGTACAGTTGCAACGGCGCTGTAACTCCTGCCAGAAGATCGCGTCAATACTCTAAGAGTTTACTCTGTTTTAGTAAGTGTAATTTTAACTTGTACAGCACTCCCCCACCCTGTCGGATAGTGAGCCCTTCTGTTTTATTAACACCATTGGACCAAGTCTTATAATCACCTGGTTTAATATAAGATATCTCTCTACCCCATGCAGCCTTTCGTATACGGTTTTAAACACTGTACTGATGGTTCCGCGTCAGCTCACCATTAATTTATTTTCTTTTATAACTTAGAATGAACACATGCTGAGCTCCCCGAAACTTCTTGTTAGATAATAAATTTTGCATTGAGATGTGTCAGCTCTTTTGATAATAAATGACGTTTTGGTTAAATTTAGAACCCAGCAGACAGCTTCTAGTTTATATCTAATACTTAATCATGGGCCTAGTAGCAGCAAATAGCTTTCAGTTTAATTTTAAAACACAGCAGAGAGCTTTCTGGTTAAATTTGGAACCAGCTGAGAGCTTCTAGTTTAACTTTAATAGTCAGGGCCTTGCATCAGTAAAGGGCTTTAATTTAAATCAAATCAGAGTACAACTTAGCATAAAAGGAAAAACAGGGTCAGTATTCTTTGAGCAAATTATTTATAGAGACCTTTACATAGAGGCCTTCTAGACAGAGGGCAAGAGACCTGTGAAATAGTTTTAAATAGGTGTTAAAGCTAAGTGATAGATCAAAGGGCCATTTTGAAAGACTCCTTCTATTCAAGCAAGGGCTGCATGAATCACCCAGGAAATTGGTCACAGATTACCTCAGAAGCACAGGCATAAACAGTTGAACCAGAGCTCTGTGATTCTCCATCTTGAAGTACTACAAAAAGGGACTGCTACCTCTGGAGAGAGATCTGCAATTGTAAGTATTTACTTCTGGGAATTTTTCTAAATCTTGGTGAAAAAGGAATTCTTTAGATTAAAGCTGATTAATCTGTGAATCCAGTGTATTTGTTAAATCAGTCAGGGCCTAATATCAGCAAAGAGATTTTAGTTAAATTAAAAACTCAACAGGTAGATTTCAGTTTAAGTTTAAAACCCATCAGAGAACTTCTAGTTTAAATTTAATACTTAGTCAGGGCCAGGCAGCAGCAGAGAGCTTTCTGGTTAAATTTAGAACACAAGACTCCCTCTATCCAAGTAAGGGCTGTGTGAATCACCCAGGAAATTCACCACAGATTACCTTAGAATCACAGGACAGGGTACTGTGTAGCAGCTAGCTTTTAATAAGTCTTCTTTCCCTCCCTCCCTCCCTGACACCTACCCACCCCTGGGATAATCATAACTTTATAGGTGCTAAAGCATCTTAACCATATTCACTCTCAGTGCCATATTCACTCTCAGGTGCAGCTGTTTATCCTCATCAGGCATACATTAAGGACTTGAGATTAATTATGCTTCAGGTGAACAAAGTTCATTAAACATATTAGGTATAATTTTATTAGTGTAAGTATCCCCAACAACCCTTAGTTTATTTATTTTATTTATTTATTTATTTACATTCTCTTATATACCGCGCTATTCTGCATCAGTGCGGTTTACATTGAACAAACTGAAATTACATTGAACAGGGCATTATAACTTGGAGATAACTATTTTACAGGGAACATGGGCTATGGAGGGTTAAGTGGCTTGCCCAAGACCACAAGGAGCACCTGTGGGACTAGAAACCCCAGTCCTTCCGGCCCAAGGTTGCTGTCCTCTAGTGGGATTTGAACCCCCAACCTTCCGGTCTGAAGTACCTTGCCCCAACCACTAGGCCACTTAAATACTTAAATGCAACCTTAAAATTAAGATGAAGACAGCAGTCCAGCAGCAAGATGGGGGTTTTCCAGTCTTTTGCATTGAGTGTCACATGTATTATTTTCTCCCAGTTGGTGAGGGGACTTACGTGTGCATTAGGTGCAAGAAGTTCTTTGCTCTCAGGGAACAAGTCTGATCTCTGGAGGCTAGAGTTGCAAACTTGGAGGACATAAGGAAGACAGAGAGGTACATAGATGAGACCTACATAGAAAATAGAAACATGACGACAGAAAAAGACCACATGGCCTATCTAGTCTTTCCTTCCATATCAACAACTACAACAGTCCCCTTTTTTCCTTTAGAGATCCTCTGTGTTTGTCACATGCTTTTTTGAATTCAGATACTGTCCTCATCTCTACCACCTCCACTGGGAGACTATTCCACGGATCCACCACTCTTTCCGTAAAGAAATATTTTCGCATATCACTCCTGAATCTATCCCTTTTCACCCTCATCCCATGTCCCCTCATAGCAGAACTTGCTTTCAATCGAAAGAGGCTCTCCCCCTGTGCATTTATGCCACGGAGGTATTTAAATGTCTCAATCATATCACCTCTATCCTGCCTTTCCTCTAAGGTGTACATATTAAGATCCTTAAGTTTGTCCTCATATGCTTTCTAATGAAGACCACTAACCATTTTAGTAGCCACTCTCTGTACTGATTCCATCCTGTTTATATCCTTATGAAGGTGTGGTCTCCAGAATTGCACACAATACTCCAAATGAGGTTGCACCAAAGACTTATACAGAGGCACTATCACCTCCTTTTTTCTGCTAGCCATTCCTCTCCCTATGCACCCAAGCATCCTTCTAGTTTTTGCTGTCGCCTTTTCTACCTGTTTAGCTACTTTAAGATCATCAGACACAATCACGCCTAGGTCCCGCTCTTCATTAGTGGACAAAAGTACTTCGTCCCCTATACTATATTGCTCCCTTGGATTGCTGCAGCCCAAATGCATGACTTTGCATTTTTTAACATTAAATCCCAGCTGCCAAATTCTAGAACATTCTTCAAGCTTAGCTAGATCCCTCCTCATGTTATCTACACCTTCCTGGGTGTCTACTCTATTTCAGATTTTGGTATCATCTGCAAAGAGGCAAACCTTACCTGACAGCCCTTCCACTATATCACTAACAAAGATGTTAAAAAGAATCGGACCAAGGACAGCTCCCTGGGGCACACCACTGGTAACTTCCTTCCCCTCAGAGTGAGCTCCATTTACCTGTACCCTTTATCACCTCCCACTCAACCAATTTCTAACCCAAGCAGTAACTTTATTTTATTTATTTATTTAACAGTTTTTATATACTGCACTATTCATCATCAGTGCGGTTTACATTAAACAACATTTACCTATCAAGATAACACTGACATAGGTTTACAGATAACAGGGAAAAGAAACTGGGTATGAACAGGGGAGAACTGTATACAATTAAACAGGTAACATCGTGGCTTGGTATTTACAGAGATGCAGCACTTTCCACATCTTTAATACCTCTGTTCTGGGTTGTAGTTATGTGGAAGGCAGTTAAGTGTGGCAGGCGGGAGGCAATTCTAAGGTATGTATGGTAGATTGAAGTGCAAAGTGAATAAGTAGTGCTTAATGGCCTTTCTAAAATGAGTGATGTCCCTGATAGATCTGATGCTGGGAGGGAGTTTGTTCCAGCACTTGGAAGCATAAGACACAAAAGCTCTGTTAGTGGTTAGTTGTGTCCATTTTGTGGAAATACTAGGAGTAACTAGTGTGTTTTCAGCTACTAGTCTCCTGGATCTATTGTTTGGTGCATGGGTGAGGAGATTTGAGATCGATGTAGGGGATATTTTATTAATGGCCTTGAATGTAATGAGGAGAGTTTTATATATTATTCTGCAACTGAGGGTGTCACGTGACGCATGAGTGAGTAGGACGTGACTCTGCTCGCTCTGGGGCTGTCCCGCTAATAATCTGCAAATTTCGCGCATATCTATCGGTGTAAGGAGTCGGGCACCACACGGAACTCTTGCGGGACGAAACGAAAAGCCCATAAGTAAGTTTTGAGCCTTTCCATGCCTCCTCCGTTGCGCCGAGAGCGGGAGAAACCGCCGAAAGCTGGGGCCTCCTCCGCTGCGGGCCCGGCTGCCAGTCTGCCGCTACAGCGTTCCCCGGGAGGAGAGAGCTCAGAGTCGGGGGCAGAGGAGCTCGCCCGGGAAGTAGCGAGGTTCCTAGAGCCTAAGTTCGACCTTATATTGAGCAGACTGGACACAATGGGAGAAACGCTTACTGAATGTAGCCAGAGGCTGGATGAAGTCGAGCACCGCGTGTCGGTGTTGGAAGAGGAGGAGGGCCAGCGGACACGTAGCACGGATCAGATGCGCAAACAGTTGGACACGCTGCTGGACAAGGTGGATGACCTGGAAAATCGTTCCAGGCGGAATAATTTGCGTATCGTGGGGATCCCAGAATCTAAAACGGATGCCATGCTGGTGTCACTGGTGGAATCATGGCTGCCCAAAGAGTTGGGCCTGGAAGGCCTAGTGGGGCAGCTTAAAGTGGAGCGTGTGCATCGTCTGGGGCCACGGACGGAACATCAAAAACAGCCAAGAGTCGTTCTAGCGAGGATTTTGAATTTTCAGCACAAATGGCAACTACTGCAAGCGTTTCGGCGAAATAGAGACTTGCATTTGGACAACCAGAAAATGTTGTTATTTCAGGATTATTCAGCACATGTGGCGGCGCAGAGGAAGGAATTTTCCCCAACATGTGCAACCTTATTTAAAAAGGGGATCCGATTCACCTTGGCGTTTCCCGCAGTACTTCGGGTAACGCACCTCGGGAAGACTCAAGTGTTTAAAACGGCGGAAGCGGCACAGACCTTTGTGGCGGGACTGCCTAGCGCTGCGGAGAGTCCCTTGGAGGGGAATGGATTCGTGCCCTGAGGAGCTTGCAGTTGGCCTTTGTTTGACCATGGGGCTGGAATTGGCAGTATATTTTCTGGGTCCTGAGGAGCGAAGCTTACGAACCGGGACTTTGTGAGCTCTGGAATGGGACAATATTGCTGCCATGATTATGAGTATTCTGCTGTTTCCTGTTGAGTTTAATTTGATGTCTATTTTTATTCTTTGTTGTTTCTTCTCCTCTCACTTCTCTCTCCTTCCCTCCCATGCTTGCCTATGGAGTTCTGCTGCTGGTGATGGGATATGGGGAGTATGTAATGGGAGGGGGGCAGTTTTTGGGAGGATGGGAGGTATACTGTGCGGGAGGGGGGGGGGTTCCTGTGGATGATAATGGGCTGCCGGCCTTATTCTATGGGGCTACATCTCATGTGGCCACCCTGAACTGCTGACGTTGTTCGGCACGAGCCGGTGGCATCAGGGACGGCCATGCGGAAGAGTGGGTTTTCCATGGGGGGATGGGCGGGACAGCCCTATTGCGCCCGGAATGGCACCTCGGCCTGGCACAGAAGGCCAGGGAGTGGATGAGAGGCAGTTTAGTGGGGGGTGGGTAGGAGGTAATCATGGGGGGAGGGGGAGGACGGAGATGTTTCAGTGGGGGAGTAAGGGGGGGTGGGGAGGGGTTTGGGCTTGGGAAGGGGCGGGGAGGGATGGGAGGTGGAGAGGGGTGGGAGGGGGTAGGGGTGGATTGTACGCACATATTGGGCTCAATGGGGGACTCGGGGGTTGTAAATGGACTACAGCACGTGTGGAGCGCACAGCGATGGCGACAAATGTGTGAGAGTGCAGAAGAGGGGGGGAGCTTTAGGCTGGGAGAGCTCTCTCCATATTCATATGTGGTGGTATGTCAAGGTCTGGTTAGCGGACTGGTAGATAGTCATGGGTGATGGTTTGCGAGTGGTGACGTGGAATGTATGTGGCATAGGGACCCCAGTGAAGCGTCACAAGATTTTGCGCGCTCTCAGGGATCAAAGAGCAGACGTGGCCTTTTTACAAGAAACTCACCAGAGTGCCTTAGAACACGGTAAACTTGCAAGGGGTTGGGTGGGGAATGTCTATGGAGCTTCTTCAGGCGGGAAGAAAGCGGGTGTAGTGATACTCATCCGGAGGGGGGTGGACCTGGTAGTCGAACGTACCACATGTGACCCGGAAGGGCGATTCGTTCTCATCGTAGGGAACATAAAAGGGGTTAAAATAGGCTTGGTGAATATTTACGCTCCCAACGTCTATGACGCTAATTTTTGTGCCAAGTTGGATAAATGTTTGAGTGCCCTTGGTTCAATTCCCTTTATTCTGGGGGGAGACTTTAATTGTGTGTTAGATGACACGGTTGATCGCTCTGGGCAACGAGGGTTGACCAGGGATCGGAAGGCTCAGTGGATTCGGGGAGTATGTGAGGGCTACAATCTATTGGACTATTGGAGGGTGCTGCACCCATTGGATAGGGACTACACCCACGTATCCAGGGCGCATGACACGGGTTCCCGGTTGGATTACTTTCTGGGGTCGCAAGAATTGTTCACCAAAGTAACCGATGTCGAGATAGGGCCGATAGCGGTGTCGGACCATGCTTATGTTAGGTTGGACGTGAGATGGGGGGCCCGTCGGGGGGGTTCTTTGTGGCGTTATCCGCTCAGTTATACCCAGGGAGCCCAATATGAGGCCTTTTTACACTCACAGTGGGATGAGTTTCTGGAATTCAATGGGCAACATCAGGTAGACCCTACTCTCTTTTGGGAAACCGCCAAAGCGGTATTGCGTGGGCGAATCATTGAATATGGGGCTCGAAAGCAGAAAGCCTACATGTCTCGTTTGATCTGGATGGAAAGACAGCTGTGTCGGGCGCGGCGGAAGTTGGTGCAACGCCCCACGCAAAGCCAGAAACGGGAATATCATAGGTTGCAGCAGGAAGTGGGTTCGCTTTTACAGGAAAGGGCACAGCAGTCCTTACTATACTATCGGTACAAACTCCATCGGTACGGTAGTCGAGCTGGGCGTATGCTAGCCAGGCTAGTGAAAACTAGCCGTGGACAGACCGCTGTTGGGGCCTTGCGGGACCCTCAGGGTGTGGTCCGGTCTGGACAGGACTATATTGAAGGCCGATTCCGTGAGTACTACCAGACTTTATATAGTTCGGGCAATGAGGACCTGACGCAAGCTGCAAAATTTCTTGCTAAGGTGGAGTTGCCTCGTCTCTCAGAGGAGGAGTGTGCCACTCTCAATGGTCCAATTACGGATGAGGAGATTAGGGGGGCCATAAAGAAACTACATTCTTGTAGGGCCCCGGGTCCTGATGGATACCGAGGTGAATTCTATAAAACGCTGGGGGATCGGGTGGTGGGGCCACTGCGCGGATACTACTCAGATTTAATTGATCGTCAGGTATTCCCCTATGAGAAAAATAGTGCAGTGATTACCCTGATTCCGAAGCCTGGTCGGGATCGATTATTGGTCGAATCGTATAGACCGATTTCACTCTTAAATGTGGATATTAAACTCCTCGCCAAGATCATGGCCGATCGACTGGCTGAGTATCTCCCACAACTGATTGAAGAGGACCAGGTGGGTTTTGTGCGCGGCAGGCACATTGTGAAAAACTTGCGCAGGATCATCTCGTCCTTATATATGTCCGCAGAAGCGGGGGAGCAGGCCTTATTGATTAGCTTTGACGCTGAGAAGGCGTTCGATCGGGTCGGCTGGTCGTATATGTATCACCTGCTTGAGGTGATCGGAATCGGCGGGTTCTTTTTAAGCGCGATTAAACTCCTATACTCAGACCCACGCGGTCGGATTTTGGTTAATGGATCCCTCTCCCAGGATTTTTCGATACAGAGGGGGACGCGACAGGGTTGCCCCCTGTCTCCCCTTCTGTTTGTCTTAACCCTGGAGCCTCTTTTGGAACGCATATGGACGCACAGAGGTCTGTTGGGAGCTCGAGTGGGTGCGCACGAATTCCGGGTTTCGGCTTTCGCGGATGACCTTCTAGTGTATCTGGGCGCACCAAAACGGACCTTACCAGTCCTGTTGCGGGAGGTCGCAGATTTTGGGCAATTCTCGGGTCTCAAGTTGAACCTGGATAAGTCTGAGGCATTAGATCTGCGGCAAGAGTTGTTTGGAGACTGGGCCTCTTTTCCATTAAGGTGGGCAGGGACGAGCTTACACTATTTGGGGATATACTTACCCGCGGATATCACGAAACTACAAGTGGTTAATTTGGAAGTCTTGAGACTGCAGACCGCGGAGCGTTTGTACGGTTGGCGTGATCTACCCCTTTCTCTGAGCGCCAGGGTAGCCTTATACAAGATGGTTGTCTTCCCCAAATGGCTTTATATGTTGCAGAGTCTACCCCTTTTGCTGACGGGCAGAGACATAACCAAGGTGGAAAAATACTTGAATTGCTTTTATTGGAGGGGGAAGAGACCTCGGTTGCGTCTTCAGACTTTGCAGAGACCCTGGGGCAGTGGGGGTATAGGAGCGCCTGATTTGAAGAGCTATAATATGGCATGCCTATTACGGAACTTGCGCGACTGGCTAGCAACCTCCGGAGACTATACACCTCTGGCTTATGAACAGGAGGTGGCGAAACCTTTGGCATTACGCTATGTCCTCCATGCGAAGGCGGCTGCCCTGCCGCCTCTGGTGGGGAGACACCCTGTTTTTCGGGTGATGCGGCGGGTTTGGCGTCGGTTATGTACCTTATACGCATGGGACTTTAGGACGACCCCCTTTTTGCCGCTCTATGGAAATGGGGCGTTTGCACCGGGAATGTTAGGGAGGGCATTTCGCGATTGGGAGACTAAAGGGATTGTGGCGCTGGAACAGGTAGTGAATGAAAAAGGGGAGGTTCGGGGTTTTGCTGAACTGCAGAGTGACTATGGTCTGGTACCCGGGACTGGTTCCACTACTTACAACTCCGCAGTTATGTTCGGGGTTTGGATGGGGGGAACCTTAGTGCGACCATTTGTTCACGGCTTGAAGAGTTGCTATATGCTGGGAATATGCAACGGGCCCGGGTGGCCAACTTGCATAGGGAATACCTCACTCTTCAGGACTTCCCAGAGGAACGAGTCCTGGCGGAGTCTTGGGCGCACGATTTGGGGGTGGAACTTGGGGGGGCTGCGATGCGGTCTTTGTTAGCAGAGATCCCTCGGCGCTTTAAGTCGGTGGAGTTTAGAGACTTACAATACCGTATTCTGCGCAGGTGTCATTTCGCTCCTTGTAGGGCGTACAAGGCGGGGTGTGGGGCCACCGCCGGCTGCCCACGCTGTGGGATGGCCCGAGCGGATCTGGGGCATATGTGGTGGCAGTGCTCGGAGGTGGCTCGCTTTTGGAAGGCCCTGGCGGGCTGGCTCACCAACGTTCTGGATTGTGTCATCCATCGGGATCCAGGGGTGTTGGTACTAGGTATAATTGGTGGGGTGGTTGGATTAAGGGGCGGCTCGAGGCGCTGGCTCAGTAAGGTTCTCTTGCTGGCACGGAGGGTGATTTTGTTAAACTGGCTGCTCCCCCGTGGCCCGACACTGGGTCAGTGGATAAGAGAGGTGCATCGGTTGTTGTTGCTGGAACACCAGGGGGCTAAATGTGGGGCTATAGACACTGATCAGTTCCTGGGAGAATGGGGTCCATATATACATACTTTGTCTCCACGTGAGCGGAGCCGAATTCTTAATGTGCTGGGCTATTGAAGCTGTGCGTGGGTTGGTAGGGTTGGGGGGGAGGGGGAGTGACGGGGGGAGGGATAGGTCAAAGGGGGTTATTGTTTAAGTGCTGTATCTCTGAGCACATATTCTTTTACGGAGCACTGGCGGGTGTAAGAGTACCCTCCCGCCGGGCGAAACTGCTGCTGGCTTGTTGCTCTGTGGGTAGAAGCTTACGTGGGTTTGTTGGACAAGGGAAACCGGGAAGGGGGGGCTCTGGGGTTGGGGTGGGGAGAAAATACAAACTGTATCATATGTACACCTGCATCTTGTATGGTTGTTGTTTTTTTCTGTGAAGTTGATTGTTTGGTGTATTGCTGACGTTGCATATGTTTGTTCTAATAAAAAACAGATTTACATATATTATTCTGCAACTTATCGGGAGCCAGTGTAAATCCATTAGTATTGGTGTTATATGATCTCTTTTTGAAGCTCCGGACAAGATGCGGGCTGCCGCGTTCATCGCCAGTTGAAGTGGACTTAGTTTATTCTTGGGGAGGCCATGAAGAACGATATTCGCATAGTCAAAGTGAGGTGTGACTATTGCTTGGAAAGTTGTACGGAAATCTTTGGTCTCCAGCATTGGTTTCAGGTGGCGCAGTGTTTTTATCTTGTAGTAGATTGTCCTTACAGTGTTCTTTATGTGCTCCTTAAGATTGAGTTGTTGATCGAGTATCACACCGAGGTACCTTATGGTGGCCTTGTTTGGGAGTTCTGCGTCTCTTACTATGAGGGTAGGTGGTGGAGAAAATTGCTTGTTTCTTGTGGCTATGAGTACTTCAGTTTTCTTGAAATTTATTCTCATGTTCTGATTGAGGAGTCAGTCAGTTATTTCATTGAAGCAGTTGATTAGTGCCGAATAGTCAGGATTCGAGACATTGATCGGTGTGAAAATTAGCACATCATCTGCATATAATAGGCAAGATATACCGAAGTCTCTGGTGATTTGGCAGATTGGCTGCATATATATGTTAAAAAGCAGCGCAGATAAAGAAGAGCCTTGGGGTACTCCTTGCTTCTGTCGGAAGGGTTCGGATGTATTGTTGCCTATACGGACCTGTTGCCATCGATCTTCTAGGTATGATTTGCACCAGTCCCAGGCAAGGTCATGGATGCCTTTTTCGTGGAGTCTAGCTAGCAGAATCTTATGGTCAACTGAGTCAAATGCCGCTGATATGTCCAGGAAAATCATTGCAATGGCCATCTGAATGTTGTCAATCCCGCATATGAGTTTGTTGAATAGTGAAGTCATGAGTGTTTCAGTTCCATGAGCTTCTCGGAATCCGTGTTGGCATGGGTCCAACGGGGCTGCTGTGTCTATGTGATGTTGGATCTGCCTCTGAGTTTCCTTCTTAAGTATCTTGGCTAGAAAGGGAATACTAGAAATTGGGCGGTAAGACTCTTCCTTCTTTGGGTCCATCTGGTTGTTTTTTAGCAGTGGACGAATTGATGTCTGTTTAAGGGCAGTAGGGAAAACCCCAGTTAGGTAGGAAAGATTTGCGATCTTAACTATGCAAGGGCTAAGTTCGGCACACAAGGTTTTGATCCAGTGTGCAGGACATGGGTCATTTGGTGCCGTGGTGGTATTTATGGCGGCGATAATGTCTTCGATGGTTTTTTTTGATGGAGGTGAGAATTTCACGAGTGAGGTTTGAGCTTGAGGGAGTTGGGTTAGAACTTGTGATGAAGTTGTATTCGCCTTGACTAATTTGGATTGGATGAAGTTGGCATATAATTGTGGTTGTATGAATTCTTGTTGCAGAGGCGATGACTCTTTGGTTAGCGTTTTTACTAAATTGAAGAGATCACGTGGTCTGTTTAGTGCTCTGCTGAGAAGTTCGGAGTGGAATTCTTTCCTTGTGGCCCAAGTTAGTTCGCGATGAGTTTTCAGGTGATTAAGATACTCTTCATGGTCCGAGTGTTGTGGGTATGTCTCCACTTTCTCTCTAACTTCCTCAATTGAAGTAGAGATGTTCGTAGCTCTAGAGAGAACCATGGGGCATCCTGTTTTTTATTGGAGCGATTCTTGGGTGGCAGTTCCTTGTTCATGGTTGGTTGTTGGGCATAATGATAGAGGCTGTCATTCCAGATAGAGATCAATTCATTCAGGTTGTCCGTTGGCTTGGATAGTTTTGGCAGCACTTGTTTAGAGATGATCTCTATGTCGAGCGGCTTAAATCGCCCTGAATTTGCTGTTGATGTGACTGGATGGATGAGTGTGTTTGGATCTGCTGGTATCAGAAATGTGATCAGGCTATGGTCAGACCAAGGGACTGGAGTAATAGACAGTTGAATATGTCTATTTGAGCTCGTGACTGCTGGTGGAGCGAATATCAGTCCATTCTTAGGGTGCTCATCTAGGGCTCTCCCTTGGTCCAACTCCCTGGTCATCCACTCAAAGAAATCAATCAGATTTGTCTGACAACACCTGCCTCTGGTGAATCCATGCTGCCTCGGATCCTGTAATCTGCTGCACTCTAGAAACCTCATTATTTTCTCTTTCAGCAGTGTTTCCAATAATTTACTCACCACCGAAGTTAAACTAACTGGCCTGTAGTTTTCAACCACATCCTTACTTCTGCTTATGTGTAGAGGCACCACATCAGCCTCTCTCCAGTCCTTTGGCACCACTCCCAACTCCAATGAGGCATTGAAAAGGTCAGTCAGTGGAGCTGCTAAAATGTCCCCAAGTTCCCTCAGTATTCTAGGGTGTATCCTATCCGGTCCCATCACTTTGTCTACTTTAAGTTTAACTAATTTCTCACGAACACAGTCTTCTGAAAATTGTTCAAGATGCCCCTCACTTCTGTTCCTGTTTGTGGGTGTTTTCTGAGGACCTGTTCCTGGATCTTCATCTGTGAACATAGAATAGAAATATTTGTTAAGCAAATCCACTTTATCCTCATCAGCTTCTACATATTCCTCCCGTTCACCCTTGAGTCTGACAATACCACTTTTGCCCTTCCTCTTTTCTCTATCATATCTGAAAAATGTCTTATCTCCCCATTTTATTGCATTGGCTATTTCCTCCTCTTTTTGAATCTTTGCTTTCCTGACTACTTTGCTAGCTTCTCTACGTTTTTCTAAATATAAATGCCTGTCTTCTGCTCTCTTGTATTTCATGAAGGCCTCCCTCTTTCTCTTCACCTTTTCAGCTACTTTTTTCGAAAGCCATAGTGCCTTTTCCTTTTACCTTTATTTACCATTTTAACAAAAACGTTGGTTGCCTTTAAAATGTCCCCTTTCAGTTTTGCCCACTGTTTTTCTACATCCTCCAGCTGTTCCCATCCCACTAATGACTCCCTGAGGTATTGGCCCATCTTGGCAAAGTTAGTTTTCCTAAAGTCTAAGACCCTCGCTATTGAATGGATACTAACATCCCTAGTCCTAATACTGAACCACACCATCTGGTGATCACTGAATGCAAAATGATCTCCCACTATAACATCAGAAATACTTTCACCATTGGTAAGTACTGAAGTCCCACCTCCAGTCTGGCAGCATCCCTGTTGCCATAGAGAAGAGAGGTCACGTGACAGGAGAGCATCACACTGGTGCAGCAGGAAGTGGTCCTGTAGCTAGGACCTGTACTCCAGGTGATGCAAAACCCTCTTGCATTGAGGAGGTTTCTCCAGGGCCATGTGCCCATGAAAGAAGGGTTAGTACAGCCGTTGTAGTTGGTGATTCGACCATTAGGCATGTAGAAAGCTGGGTGGCTGGTGGACATGAAGATCGCATGGTAACATGCCTGCCTGGTGCAAAGGTAGTGGACCTCATGCACCACCTAGAAAAGGTCTTAAATAGTGCTGGAGAGGAGTCTGCTGTCTTGGTACATGTTGGTAACAATGACATAGGAAAGTGTGGTAGGGAGATTCTGGAGGCTAAATTTAGGCTTTTAGGTAGGAAGCTGAAATCCAGAACTTCCAGGGTAGCAGTCTCCAAAATGCTTCCTGTTCCATGTGCAGGACCCAAAAGGCAGGCAGAGCTCCGGAGTCTCAAAGCATGGATGAGATGATGGTGGAAGGATGAGGGTTTTGGATTTGTTAGGAACTGGGGAATTTTCTGGGGAAAGGAGGGGCTCTTCTGAAGGGATGGGCTCCAACTTAACTGGGATGGAACTGGACTGCTGGCGTTAACCTTTAAAAAGGAGAAAAAGCAGCTGTTAAACTAGATAATAGGGAAAGCCGACAGTCGCCCAAGAGCGCATGGTTCGGAACAATGTATACTTGAAGGATACTAGCAAAAGACTGAAAGGGCATATCAGCAGAGAGGTTCCAATAAAGACAAAAGTAGCCCAAATGCCCTTGAGTACAGAGCAGACAGAGCTTAAAGATTCCAAATTACCCCTGCCTATCAATAGCCAGATTAATATGAATAAAATACAGCCTCTAAACTGCTTGTATGCAAATGCTAGAAGTCTAAAAAATAAGATGGGAGAGTTAGAATATATAGCCCTAAATGAGAGGTTAGATATGATTGGTATCTCAGAGACATGATGGAATGAGGACAACCAGTGGGACACTGTGATACTTGGGTGCAAACTATATTTTAATGATAGAGCAGATCAAACTGGTGGAGAGGATGCACTCTTTGTTAGAGAGGGCATTGAGTTACAAAGGATTAAAGATTTGCAGGAAACAAAATTCAATGTAGAATCTCTATGGATTGAAATTCCATGTAAAAAGAGGAAGGGGAAGGCAATGGCAGTGGGGGTGTACTATTGACCGCCTGGCCAGAATGAAGAAATGAATGATGAAATGTTCAAAGATATCCGTGAAGCTAATAAACGTTACAGCACAGTAATAATAATGGGTGATTTCAATTACCCCGGTATCGACTGGGTCAGTGTCGCAGCAGGATATGCTAGGGAGATAAAGTTTCTAGATGTAATAAATGACTGCTTCGTGGAGCAGCTGGTCCATGAACTGACCAGAGGAGAAGCCATTTTAGACTCATCCTTAGTGGAACACAAAATCTGGTACAAGAGATAAGGGTGCTGGAGCCACTTGGTAATAGTGATCGTAGCATGATCGCGTTTGATTTAATAAATGGAGGAGGGAGGGCAAGGAAAACCACAGTACTACCTTTTAACTTTCAAAAGGGAGACTATGATAAAATGAGGGAAATAGTTAAGAAAAAAATAAAAGAAGCTGTTGCAAAGGTTAAAGATTTACTGTACGTCAAGCTTGAGTGTTGTTTAAAAATACTATCTTGGAAGCGCAGACCAGCTGTATTCCACTCTTTAAGAAAAGTGGAAAGTCTAAAAAACTGCCAGCATGGTATAAAGGTGAAGTCAGAGAGGCTGTTGTTGCCAAAAAAGCATCTTTCAGGAGATGGAAACAGGAGCCAAATGATGAAAACTGGAAACAATACAAGCACTGGCAAGTTAGATGCAAAGCATTGGTAAGGCAGGCAAAGAGAGAATTTGAGAAGAAGCTTGCTGTGGAAGCAAAAATACATAATAAAAACATTTTCTAGTACATTCGTAGCAAAGAAACTGTGAAAGAATGAGTTGGACCATTAGATGATAGAGGGGTAAAAGAGGCACTAAGGGGTATGTTTACTAAGCAGTCTTAACGTGCGCCCGGCGACGTTATCGGGCGATAAGGTACCTTATCGTCCGATGAAGGTGCGTTACCGGGCGCTAAGGTACCTTAGCGCGATAACGCGTGCAGTGGCACAAATGAGCGCTGAGGGCAGAGAAAGGCTCTCGGAGGGCAGAGGAAGTCTCCCCGGGTGCGGAGAGAGAGGGTCAGTGGGTGGAGAGTGGGAGAGGAGAGGCTCCCTGCACACTAACACTGTGAAATCTGAGGCTGAAAACTAACGCCAGTGAAACCCTGGCGTTAGAGCTGATTTAAAGGGAAAAGAAACCATTTCCGTCAGCAATGAACAGCAAAACCAGGGAAACCCACAAAAAGTGATATGTGATACATGTGCACAGAACAAAAGGGCAAATAAACATTGAAAATGACCAGAAGAAAATGTAATAAAAACATAACCAAGCTGGCCAATAGTGACATTAATGGGAAACAGCAGAAAACACTCCCGAGAATGCTCCAAAGAAAAGATATGAATTTTGGAAGGGTCCATGCTCCTTCCCCACAGCGAAATAGCACTGATCAGGGTTTTCCCTCTCCATTGGACAGGTTTCCTATGGCGCGCACATGGTCCACAACAGCAGGGCGGGCATATCGGAACGGGCAACTGGACAGATGCTGGAAAAGGGGACACAGAGGGCTGCAGGCGGCACATGCTGTGGTGCTGCTGGGCCACAGTGCGGACTAGGGTGATGCCTAGGTGGCCCATAGGAATGCTGAGACAGTAGAGCAGCCAGACAGCAACTGACGAGGGCCCAACATGGGTACGAGTGTGTTCCCCACAGTGTCACAGGGGATAGTACCCAGCAGATACCCCCAAGGGCACAGAACATTGGCAGGTGGTGCTGGGGGGAAGCGTGGACAGCTATGCAGGCACCCCTACCCCAGAAACCACACCATAGGCAACCACCTACCGGCACACTGGATGGCCTGCAACTGCGCACCACCAGCATAAGAACATAAGAACATAAGATATGCCATACTGGGTCAGACCAAGGTCCATCAAGCCCAGTATTCTGTTTCCAACAGTGGCCAATCTAGGTCATATGTACCTAGCAGTTTCCCCAAGAGATACAAGTTCCACAATGCTTGTACTGGGTCAAGCATTGATATCTTCGGTCACTTCTTAATAATGGTTTATGGACCTTTCCTCCAGGAACTTGTCCAAACCTTTTTTAAACCCAGCTACACTAGCAGCCTTTACTACATCCTCCGGTAACAAATTCCAGAGTTTGATTACACGTTGAGTGAAAAAATATTTTCTTTTATTAGTCTTAAATAGTTTACCCTGTAGCTTTATTGCATGTCCCCTAGTCTTTCTATATTCTGATAACGTAAACAATCGATCTACGTTTACCAGTTCCACTCCGTTCATTAATTTATAGACTTCTATCATATCTCCCCTCAGCCGTCTCTTTTCCAGGTTAAAGAGCCCTAACCTTTTTAGCCTTTCTTCATAGGAGTATCCTTCCATCCCCTTTACCATTTTGGTGGCTATTCTCTGAACCTTTTCTAAAATCGCTATATCCTTTTTAAGATACGGCGACCAGAATTGCACACAATATTCAAGGTGCGGTCTCACCATGGAACGATATAGAGGCATTATAATATCTTTTGTTTTATTTTCCATTCTTTTCCTTATGATACCTAGCATTCTATTTGCTCTCTTGGCCGCCGCTGCACACTGGGCCGAGGGTTTTAACATGGTATCCACAATGACGCCTAAATCTTTTTCCTGGGTGGTGGTTCCTAATGTGGAACCTTGCATCGTGTAACCATAGTTTGGGTTGTTCTTCCCTAGGTGCATAACCTTGCACTTGTCCACATTAAATTTCGTCTGCCATTTTGATGCCCAGTCTTCCAATTTATCAAGATCCTCTTGCAATTTTTCTCAATCCTCTTGGGTTTTAACAACTTTAAATTGTTTTGTGTCATCTGCAAATTTGATAACCTCACTCGTTATTCCACCTTCCAGGTCATTTAGGAATATGTCAAAAAGCAGCGGACCCAGCACAGATCCCTGGGGTACACCACTATTCACCTTTCTCCATTGGGAAAATTGGCCATATAGCCCTACCCTCTGCTTTCTATCTTTTAACCAGTTCCTGATCCACAATAGTACACTGCCTCCTATCCCATGACTCTTTAATTTTGTCAAAAGTCTCTGATGAGGGACCTTGTCAAAGGCTTTCTGAAAGTCCAGATACACAATATCAACCGACTCACCTTTGTCCACCTGTTTATTCACTCCTTCAAAAAAACATAACAGATTAGTAAGACAAGATCTTCCTTGTCTAAAGCCATGTTGGCTGTCTCCCATTAGGTTGTGACTATCTACATGCTGAGTAATTTTATTCTTTATGATGGTTTCTACCATTTTTCCTGGTACTGACGTCAGGCTCACCGGTCTGTAGTTTCCCGGATCACCCCTGGAACCCTTTTTAAAAATTAGTGTTACATTGCCGATCCTCCAATCTTCAGGTATTAGAGATGATTTTAATGATAGTTCACAGATTACTGATAGCAGGTCTGCAATCTCATATTTCAGTTCTTTCAACACCCTTGGATGTATACCATCTGGCCCAGGTGATTTGCTACTCTTCGGTTTATCTAATAGTTGTAAGACATCTTCCCGATGTATCGATATTTCCTTCAATTCTTCCGCACCTTTAAATACCACTTCAGTCATGGGTAACATCCCTACATCTTCCTCAGTAAAGACCGAAGCAAAGAATTCATTCAGTCTCTCCGCTATTGCCTTGTCGCCTCTTAGTGCTCCTTTAACCCCTTTATCATCTAATGGACCAACTGACTCTCTCACAGGTTTTTTGCTACGAATGTACTTGAAAAGGGCATGTCAGCATGGTGGCAGAGGGGTATTGGTGGTGGAGGAGGCAGTGGCAGCAGCCCACAGCAGACCATGGCCTAGCCCTGTTTAGGTGGGTGCTGTATACTGCAACAGACAGGCTCTGGCTGATGAACAGTAATGGTATCCCCAGTGAATGAACATTCCCTGTGGCAACAGTGTGGTGCAGTACACACAGCCAGTGTGTATATGGTCAGAAGGTCACACGTTCAAGCCCCAGCTGTGGCTCCTGCAAACCATGTCGATATATTTTATCAAAAGACGGAACTGTTATTAACCAAGATGGCCAATAGTGATATGAATGGGAAACATAAGAAAACACCACTGAGAAAGCTCCAAAAAAGGACATCAATTCTGGAAGGGTCCATGCTCTGTCCCCCAACAAGGTGAATGATCACACTATGAAATAGCACTCAGCAGGGTTTCCCCCTCTTATTGGACAGGTATCTTATAGTGTGCACATGTGCTGCAACAGCACGGTGGGTATGTTGGAAAGGGCAACTGTCCAGATGATGGAAAATGGGATACAGAGGGCTGCAGGTGGCACATGCTGTGGTGCAGCTGGGGCACAGTGCGGACCAGGGAGAAGCCCAGGTGGCACATAGGAATGCTGAAACAGTAGAGGAGCCAGACAGCAACTGACTAGGGCACAACATGGGCATGAGTGTGTTCCCCACAGTGCCACAGGGGATAGTATGCAGCAGGTACCCCCAAGGGCACAGAACATTGGCAGGTGGTGTTGGGGGGGAAGCACCGACATCTATGCAGGCACCCCTACCCCAGAACCCTCACCATAGGCAGCCGCCTACCTGCACACTGGATGGCCTGAGACTGTGCACCACCAGCACCACCAGCAGAAGGGCATATCAGCATGGTGGCAGAGGGGTACTGGTGGTGGAGGGGGCAGTGGCAGCTGCCCAGAGCAGACCATGGCCTGGCCCTGTGTAGGTGGGTGCCATGCACTGCAACGGACAGGCCCTGTCTGACAAACAGTCATGGTATTCCCAGGGAAAGGACTGCTTCTGTGGCAACATGGTGGTGCAGTACACACAACCAGTGTGTTCAGGAGCAGAAGATACCAGGTACAAGTTCCTGACAACCTAGTACCCATATTTTACCCACCACTAAAACGTGGTAATAAAGACAGAACCTTTATTGCAGATAACTGTAACATGCCCAAAACGCCTACATCTTACCCTACAGAGCACAGACACCATAAACATGTGCATTACCTAGAGCAGTCTCCCAAATGCAGTCCTGGAGGACCAAACACCATTCAGGTTCCATGCTGGCTCTAATAAATATGGCTGTGCTGCATTTCTATGCACCGCCCCCATGGTATGCAGATGTATCACATGCATAGTCATTAGGGACAGCATGAAAACCCAAACAGTCTCTGGTCCACCAGGACCGGAGTTGGGAACCTCTGCCCTACAGCAGTGGCCAACAGGGGCAGACACACCCGCACCCACAGGTTCCATTATCCCAAGCTTCCTGGAGAGGCAGGATGTTGGGCCCTGCGTGCATCTCCCAATACTAGCACTTGCATACCTTAGCAATGCCACCCTAGACCTGGGAATACAGTACACATATATCAAAAGGTTGCTATGATTACTGGCAGATAGCAATTCCTAAGTTAAGCACAATCTGCTCATTGAGCTGTATCATACCAACCTCTCTGTCTGTGGAGTGTGTTCCAGGTCTGGTGTCTAACAGTGTTCATCACCCTGGGGAGTGACCCCAACAGTATTGCATACCATAGCCATGCCTGCACCATGCCCAGGACTTGCGTGGTGGCCAGGGCTGCCAAACACCTCTATAGTTTGCACAATGCTGGCATAGGTGTGGGAGTGTGTGTCTGTCTATCCAGTGTGTGGTGGCTGCCAACACCTTCCCCAGCCCACACTACTTGCACGGTTGCCAGTGTTATCCTGCCAATGTGCATTATGAGGAGCAAGGTACTGTGGGTATAGCCCGGACAGGGTGGCCTGGCCTGGATGCATCTGCACAGGGCATAGGGCAATTGCTCAGACATTGTAGTGCCTGGCCACAACCTGCACCGACAGGGTGGCCAAAGGTCCTGCTGGGAGGTCACTCTCACCCTGACTGAACAGTGACGATGGCATGGCTAGGCTCCCCCATCGTACTATATTATATTTCTCTCAAATGAAATGCATTGGTTCTCTTTTCTGGGGCCTAATCACTGACTTATCTGCTTGGTGGGTGTGTACACAACTTCTCCAGGAACATGCAATGTGGACTAACTAGCAGACTGTCTGCAGTTATATGTCTATGGCTGGAACACCTTCTAGAGTACAGCAGCTGGTGACTCCCTGTGTGTGCTGCTGGAGAATGTCAGATGGTGGTGGGGGGCAGCTGAGAATTTCCAGGCCTACTGTCTGTCTGCCATTGCATGATGGATGTGTACAGCTTGGCATTGGCTGCCCTGTAGGATGTCTGTTCCCCATCAGGACTGGGGTTGATGGCTTCCCTCCTGCCACCATTACAGAGAGGTAGAATGGGGATCTGTTGGTGGGAGTTTCTGTATCCCACCCTGAGCCACTAGAGGGTGGGTTGGGTGGTGGTACATAAACTGCCTATGGGTCCAAACACCCCCCCATCACCTACATCATGTTACCATGGCACCAACAGAATATGCACTATTCTGGGTGCATCACAGCCCATAAGGGCTAGACTTGATTGACAGATACAGATGGCCACTAATCTATCCCAGGTGCGTCTGCAGGAACTACCTCTATCACACACTGGCACTAATGGGTACCTGTGATATGGCCTATGTCATCCATGGAAGGTGCTGCGGACCTGGTGCTGGCCGCCCCACGACACCCTCAGGGTGAGCACAGTACACATACAATGTGACAGTCTGTAGCTACTCTGTGCCACTAACACACACCGTCGGCAACCCGTACCAGGCCGAGGTGCCGTGGGGGTGCACACGGTTGGATCACCTACCAGGCAGAGGCGCTGTGGGGTGCATACCCCATCCTGTGATCATCTGTAGACTGCTGATTTGCATGTGCATTGCATCATGGGTATGGGTGGGTTGACCCGACCCTGGTAACCACAGCAGAATGTTTGTGTGGTGACCTGCAGTCCTTCTGTAGCCAGCCAGGGGTTTGCTAATAGCTATAGAGCAGTAGCCCACTGGTTACTTCACTGCCTGTGGAGCCAGAGGTCATGGCTTTGATCCCACAGTGGGGTATTGTCTATTCTTGTTTTAAATTAGTGCTGCCAGCAAAAACACCCTCACAGTGCTGTAACCTGAGGTGCCTCATAAGGCGCCCCATAAAGTGCCATACAAGGTGCCTTATAAGGTGTCCTATAGGGGACATTATAGAGTGGCTCAGCGGACAGGGCACTCTATAATGTGCCCCATGGAGTGTCTAATAGGGTGCCTTATAAGGCACCCTAGGTTATGGCACTGTGAGGGTGTGTTTGCTGGCAGCACTAATTAAAATAAACATACACCGCCTCAAAAACACTACTTAAATGTACAGGGAGATACCTCAGCCAGCCTTAATCATTAGGCACACTGGGGATCAAACCCATGACCCCAGTACTATCAGTCAGTGTCATTGTGCTACACCTCTATTTCTGTGTTTACATGTCTGCACGCCTACTTAAGGTTACCGCGCGTTAACGTGCTTAGTGGCTTCTCGCACGACAATGTGCGCAGCACACGTTATCGCGTGATACTACTGTTTTGCTATGATAAGACTGGAATGCCCACTCCTTTTATGGCAGCATGCACACTAGCGCCAGGCACACGTTAAGACTGCTTAGTAAACATACCCCTAAGAGGCAACAAGGCCATAGCGGAGAGACTGAATGAATTCCTTGCTTCAGTCTTTACTGAGGAAGATGTAGGGATGTTACCCATGACTGAAATGGTTTTTAAAGGTGATGCTGCAGAAGAATTGAAAGAAATATCGATACACCAGGAAGTTATATTATAACTATTTGATAAACTGAAGAGTAGCAAACCACCTGGACCAGATGGTAGACATCCAAGGGTATTGAAAGAACTAAAATATGAGATTGCAGACCTACTATTAGTAATCTGTGAACTATCATTAAAATCATCTGTAATACCTGAAGATTGGAGGATGGCCAATGTAACGCCAATTTTTAAAAAGAGTTCCAGGGCTGATTAGGGAAACTACAGACCAGTGAGCCTGATGTCAGTACCAGAAAAAATGGTAGAAACCATCATAAAGAACAAAATTACTGAACATGTGGATAGTCATGGCTTAATGGGAGACAGCCGATATGGCTTTAACCAAGGAAGGTCTTGTCTTACTAATCTGTTATGTTTTTTTGAAGGTGTGAATAAACAGGTACACAAGGTGAGTCGATTGATATAATGTATCTGGATTTTGAGAAAGCCTTTGACAAGGTCCCTCATGAGATGCTTTAGGCAAAATTAAAAAGTCATGGGATAGGAAGCAATGCACAATTGTGGATCAGAAACTGGTTAAAAGATAGAAAGCAGAGGGTAGGGCTAAATGGCCAAATTTCCCAATGGAGAAAGGTGAATAGTGGAGTACCCAAGGGATCTGTGCTGGGTCTGCTGCTTTATAACATATTCATAAATGACCAGGAAATGGAAATAATGAGCGAGGTTATCAAATTTGCAGATGGCACAAAACTATTGAAAGTTGTTAAAACCCATGAGGATTGTGGAAAATTGCAAGAGGATCTTGATAAATTCGAAGACTGGCATCCAAATGACAGCTGAAATTCAATGTGCACAAGTACAAAGTTATGTACCTCGGAAAGAAAAACCCAAATTATGGTTACACGATGCAAGGTTCCACATTAGGAACCATCACCCAGGAAAAAGATTTAGGCGTCATTGTGGATAATGATGGCTGAGCCGACGGGCCCCGGTCCCGCGGCTGGCCGGGTAACCGGGTTCCCGGGGCCCGACCACATGGCAGCCCTCTTCGCGGCGGTGGGCCGGGGGGGGGGGAGGGGGGGGGGCACGGGCAGGCTTGCGTGCCTGCGGGCCCCTCACGTCCTCCCCGTGGCGTCTGCGGATTGGCCGCATGGGCGGTTGTGGGGGCGTGGCCTGTACGAGCAAGGAGGGATCGCCGGCTGGCGATCTCCCTCTTCCTCCTTGCTCGTGCCGGCGAGAAGGTTCCCGCCCTCCCTCCCTTCCTTTAGCAGGGTTGGGGGGGGGGGCGTGTGTCTGTTGCAGCTGGGGGTGGGGGGGCGTGTGGAGGGAAGGTGAGCGGGGTGGCGAGCTGGTGCTCGTCGACCCGGTGGCTCATTTCAGCTTTATGCCGCTTCCCAGGTGAGCGGCTCGGCTCTTCAGGTTGGGGGGAGACGTCCCGGCTGGGGTCTCAACCCGGATATAGGCAACCCCTTCAGCCAGCCTTTGCTAATACGGCGAGGCGGGCGCCAAGGGGTTGCGGGGGGGGGGTAGGGTGGGTTGGATGGTGCCCCCGCTTTGCTAATATGGCTGGTGGGGGGGACACCATCCGGAGGACGGGTGGGGGGGGGGGGTGTGAGGTATTCTGTATTGTTCTGATTATTGTGGGCCCATGTTGGGCCGGTGTTTTACCGTTAATTAATAATAATAAAAGCTGCGACCAAGCATAGTTTGCACCAATACCTGAAGTCTGTGTGCTCTGTCGGGGGTGGTGTGGTTCTGCGGGTGGAGGGGGGGGGGGGCTGTGGCCCGGGTCGGGCATCCGGATACCTCGGTTACACGTTAAAACCCTTGGCCCAGTGTGCAGCGGCGGCAAAGAGAGCAAATAGAATGCTAGGTATCATAAGGAAAGGAATGGAGAACAAAACCAATGATTTTATAATGCTTCTGTTTCGTTCCATGGTGTGACTGCACCTTGAATATTGTGTGCAATTCTGGTTGCTGTATCTTAAAAAGGATATAGTGTTATTAGAAAAGGTACAGAAAAGAGCCACCAAAATGGTAAAGTGAATGGAAGGATACCCCTATGAAGAGGCTAAAAAGGGATAGGGCTTTTCAACCTGGAAAGGAGACGGCTGAAGGGAGATATGATAGAGGTCTATAGATTAATGAATGGAGTGGAACAGGTAAACGTGGATAGATTTTTTACACCATCAAAATATAGAAAGACTAGGAGACATGCAATGAAGCTACAGAGTAACCTATTTAAGACTAATAAGAGAAAATGTTTTTCACTCAACGTGTAATCAAACTCTGGAATTTGCTACTGGAGGATGTAGTAAAAGCTTTAAGCGTAGCTAAGTTTAAAAAAGGTTTGGACAAGTTCCTGGAGGAAAGGTCCATAAACCATTATTGAAGGGGACCCAGAATATCCACTGCTTGACCCAATACAAGCATTGTGGAACCTGTGTCTTTTGGGGAAACTGCTAGGTACTTGTGACCTAGATTGGCCATTGTTGGAAACAGGATACTGGGCTTGATGGACCTTGGTCTGACCCAGTATAGCATATCTTATGTTCTTATCTGGGATCTTATTTCCCATGTTACGGGCATTTGTACACACTGCTTTCCATATGTTGCCCCTTTTACCCATTTCTATAAAGGTATTTAATGTTCCACTTACCCTGGGGGCTTTCACTTACCTGGGGGCTTTCTTCTCCCATCCCCAATGAATCTTAAGCCCTTCTTAGAAGAACATGATTCTAGAACAGTCCTACAAGCACCTTTGGATGTATACCATCTGGTCCAGGTGATTTGCTACTCTTTGATTTAACAAATACTTGTAATACATCTTCCTGATTTATCAAAATTTCTTTCAATTCTTCTGATACATCCCCTTTACATATCATTTCACACATGGGTAACTTCCTTACATCTTCTTTAATAAAGCCCAAAGCAAAGAATTCATTCAGTCTCTCTGCTATGGCCTTGTTCTCCCTTAGCGCCCCTTTTACCCTCTATCATCTAATGGCCCAACTGATTCACAGATTTTTTGCTACAAATGTACTTAAAAACATTTTTATTATGTGTTTCTGCTTCCATTGCATGTTCTTTTTTTTCAAATTCTCTCTTTGCCTGCCTTATCAATGTCTTGCATCTAACTTGCCAGTGCTTATGTTGTTTCCCATTTTTGTCATTTGGCCCCTTTTTCCATTTCCTGAAAGAGGTTTTTTTGGCTACAACAGCCTCTCTGACCACACTTTTAAAACACACTGGCAGTTTTTTGGCCTTCATTCCACTTTTCTTAAAGTATGGAATACATCCGGTCTGGGTTTCCAAGATAGTATTTTTTTAATACGTTTTAAATCTTACATTTCATAATGTAAATTAAAAAAGCAAAATAGCAAATGCATGTCATAGATAATAAAGCACCAGAACCAGAAAAAAACATTTCAACACAATAGGATACAAATATTAGCCCACAAAACAGGTAAATAGATCCAAGTCAGGAAATTTTCAAAAACTAATAATACAAATCCCTAAGAATGTAGCCCCAGGTAAATACAATTCCCAGCGGGCCTACAATGGTGCCTGAGGGGCGCTAATTTGGGCTTTAATTTCCTCCCTTGCCACTATAAAATCAGAAAGCTGTCTAGGCTCAAGAAACATAAAGTTTTTACCCTACTATCAACCATACAAATGCACAGAAAATGCAGTACAAAACTTAAACCCACGGCCAAAACCCCGGGACGCAGGATCAGGAACTCCTGGCACCGCTTTTGTGTGAATCTAGAAAGGTCATGAAATATGGAGCCTAGAAAAAGCTTATTCATGAAACAGAAATGCATTTTAAAAAGTGGAGGAGTAGCCTCATGGTTAGAGCTCTGGCTGGGGGAACCAAGTTAGTATTTTTAAACAATACCTATGCTTGATGAAAATCTTTAATCTTTGCAGCTGCTCCTTTTAGTTTTTTCTTAACTATTTTCCTCATTTTATCATTGTCTCCCTTTTGAAAGTTAAAAGACAGTACTGTGGATTTCCTTCCTGTCCATCCACTATTTATTAAATCAAATGCGATCATGCTATGATCACTATTGCCAAGTGGCCCCAACACCCTTATCTCCTGCACCAGATCCTGAGTTCCACTAAGGACCAGGTCCAAAATAGCTTCCCCTCTTGTCAGTTCATGAATCAGCTACATCAGTTGCTATAATACTTCTATGGGAATGCCATCAATGCCTGGTGCTTTGTTCTTTGATAATGCTTTCAATGCTGCTTCGATTTCTTCTTTCATCACCAATGGTTCCAGATCATAAGATACAGGTTGAAACGGCTGTTAGTCCACTTGATCTTTATCATATAAAAACTCTGTATATTCTTTCCACCTTTTCTTGATCTTCTCAGCATCATTCAACATAGAACCTTGAGCATCTTATAACATTCCAATTTGAGACTGGAATTTTTTCTTTAACTCTCATAGCTTTAGGAAAGATGATCTTGTTCTTCCTCTAATAATTTCTGCTTCTATTTCCTTGCATGCATCATTGTAGTACTTTTCCTTGTCTTGTCTTGCTGCACATTGTAAATCTCTGTTGAGTTCTGTGATTGCCTCTCTTTCTCCTTTGGCTTTAGCTTCTCTGTGTTTCTGGGCAATTTTCAGAGGTTTTTCCGTCATCCATTTGGCTGTTTATGCTTTTTCACCTTTTGTAGAGACTTCTTGCTTTCTTCCAACACAACCTTCTTGATGTCATTTCATAACTCTTCTGGAGCTCTGTCATTTGTATCTAAAGCTGCAAATCGATTTTGCAGACAGTCTTTAAATTCCAGTGGTATATTCTCAAGGTCATATTTTGCTACATTCATGAGTGGCTTGCTCTTTTTCAACTTTAGCTTGAGTTTGCATACTATTAGTTAGTGATCTGTACCACATTTAGCTCCAGATTTTGTCTTTGTTGATGCTATAGAGCTATAAAGTGCCCTCTGAGGCACCTTATGGGTACAGTACACTGAGGGTGGTTTTGCTGGCAGCACTAATGTACATTAAAAATAGATAATGCTTTGGACAACCCTATCAAATAACCCCACTGTGGGTTTGAACCCATGACCACTGGCTCCATAGGCAGTGAAGTAACCAGTGGGCTACAGCTCTATAGCTGCTAGCAAGGCCCTGGCTGGCTGCAGAAGGACTACAAGTCACCACACAAACAGTCTGCTGTGATCACCAAGATAGGGTTAGCCCACCCATACCCATGATGCACTGCACATGCAAATCAGCCGTCTACAGATGAACACAAGATGGGGTATGCACCCCCACAGCACCTCGGCCTGGTAGGGGGACCTGACCATGTCTGTTACTGGCACAGAGTAGCTACACACCATCACATTGTGCGAGTACTGTGCTCACCCTGAGGGTGTGGTGGGGCCCCCAGCACCAGGTCCACAGCACCTTCCATGGCAGAAATAGGCCATGCTGTAGGTCCCCAGCAGTGCTAGTGTGTGAGATAGGTAGTTCCTGCAGACACACTTTGGATACATCTGTATTTCTCAGTCAGGTTTGACCCTTATGGACCCATAGGCAGATTATGTACCACCACCCAACCCACCCTCTGGGGCTGTGGGTGGGAAACAGGGTCTTCCACCGGCAGATCCATGTTTTACATACCTGCAATGGCAGCAGTAGAGGGGACCACCAACCGCAGTCCTGCTGGGGAACAGACACCCTACAGCGCAGTCAATGCAGCTCTGTACACATCTATAAAGCAATAGTAGACAGACATTAGGCCCAGAAATACTCAGCTGCACCCCACCACAATCTGATATTCTCCTGCAGCCACTGCACCCTGCAAGGTGTTCCAGCAAGACACATACTAGCTGCAGACGGTCTGATAGCTAGTCCATAGGGCATGTTCCTGGAGGAGATGCATACACACCAAGCAGATAAGTCAGTGATTGGGCCCCAAAAGGGAACCCATAAATATCACATGAAAAAAATACTATATAGCACTATGGGGGAGCCTAGCCATGCCATGGTCACTGCTCAGTCAGGGTGAGAGTGATCTCCCAGCAGAACATGCTGTGGCCACCCTGTCTGTGCAGGTGGTGGCCGGGCACTACAATATCCCAGCCAGTGCCCTATGCCCTGTGCAGATGCATCCTGGCCAGGCCACCCTGTCCGGGCTATACCCATGGTAGCTTGCTCCTCATTATGCACATTGGCAGGCCAATACTGGCAACAGTGCTGGCAGTGTGGGCTGTGGAGGGTGTTTGCAGCCACCACACACTGGATAGACAGACACACACTCCCACACCTATGCCAGCATTGTGCTACTATAGAGGTGTTTAGCAGCCCTGGCCACCACACCAGTCCTAGGCACAGTGCAGGCATGGATATGGTACGCAATACTGGTGGGGGTCACTCCCCAGGGTGGTAAACACTGTCAGAGACCAGACCTGAACGACACTCCACAGACATCAGAAAGGCTGCTATGATGGTGCTCAATCAGCAAACTGTGCTTAACGTAGGAATTGCTATCTTATTTTATTTATTTATTTAACAAGCACTTATATACCGCAGCTTCCAGAGATCAGCTGCGGTTCACAATTAAACAACAGTCAACAAAACATTGTTTGTTTTACATGAAACGTCATAACTATATACAATGTAAAGTTAATAGAGAATGCTAAACAGTTTGGCACAGAACAGTGCAACACTATATACATTATATATACATATACATTTTATGTGAGGTATAAACATAATGAGTGGTTCAGATTCATGTGGGTTGGATAATCTTTTCTGTTATAGTGAGATGTTGAGCAGAAAGTTATAGAGAGATGATGGTTAGATAGAGATTAGCCATTATCTAATTCATTTGGGGGTTGGTCTATGCTATTGTAGTGTATTGTGAAAAGGTGTGTTTTCAATTTTTTGCGGAATTCATTAATCTCTGTTAACATTCTTAGTTCGATAGGGAGGGCATTCCAGGCTATTGGGGCTGCATGTGAGAACGCTCTGTTGTTTGTTGATTTATTTGATTTTGTGAAGTCTTTGGGGGTTTTGAGTTTGTTCCGTTGAGCTTTTCTTTGAGTAGGTTTTGGATGTTCTTTGGTAATTAAGTTACTTAATGTGTCAGGTGCCATATCAAATAGTGTTTTAAATGTAGTTATTAGTGTTTTGTATTCTATCCGGCTTTGAATTGGTAGCCAGTGAAGTGACGCTAGTATTGGTGTTATATGTTGATGAGAGTGTGTTTTCGTTATAATCCTCGCTGCTGAGTTTTCTGCAATTTGCAGTCTTTTAATATTATTTTTTGATGTACCTAGTAATATAAGGTTAGCAAAGTCAAAGTGGGGGGTTATGGTGGCTTGGATTATACTGATGAAATCGTGTATGTATACAAGCGGTCTAAGTTGTTTAAGTGTTTTGAGTTTGAAATAAATTTTCTTTGTGGTGTTCCTGATATGAGTATCTAATGTGAGATGTTTATCTATAATGACACCTAAGTATCTTACTTCGTTTTTTATTTTAATTTCGTGGTTTTGAAGAGTTATATGTGTTGGTGGGGTGTAATCTTGATTTTTAGTGACTATTAGTACTTCAGTTTTTGATTGGTTTATTTGGAGATTGTGGGCATTTAGCCATAAAGTTATTTCATTAAAACAATCTGATAGGAGTTGCAACGGTATGTTAGGAATTGTGAAAGGGATGTACATCATAATATCATCTGCATATAGATGATAGAGTACACCGTATTTTTTAAAGATATCACAAACTGGTTTTATGTATATATTGAATAACAGAGCTGAGAGCGCAGAGCCTTGTGGTAAACCTGTTTCGAATTTATATGATTCTGATGTTTGATCGCCTATTCTGACATTTTGGGTTCTATTGCTCAGATAAGAGGTGAACCATTTATGAACTGTAGAGTATATTCCTATGTTTCTTAAGTTGTTAAGTAATATTGAGTGGTGAACACTATCAAAAGCGGCTGATATGTCGATGAATAAGAGGATAAAGGCATTTTTGTGGTTGTCTATTCCTCTTAGGAGTGTATCAGTTAGAACAGTCAGAAGTGTTTCAACTCCATGCTTGGGACGAAATCCATATTGTTGGTCGTCAAGAGGGTAGGATGAATCAAGGAAATCTTGTGTCTGTATTTGTACGGTTTTTTCAATGACTTTTGATAAGAAAGGTATACTTGAGATAGGTCGGTAAGATTTTGGGGTAGTTTTGTCAAGTGAGTTATTCTTCAGGATTGGTCTGATTTGTACATGTTTAAGTGAGGGTGGGAGGTAACCTTGGAGTAGTGATAGATTGACCAAAGGGAGTATGAATGATATAAGAGTTGGGAGTGTGTTTTTTATCCAGATTACTGGGCAGGGGTCGAGATAAGAAGTTGTGGTGTTGAGATTGAGAATGATGTTCTTTAATGATGTTTTGGATATAGGGTGAAATTCTGGCCATTCATTTAGAATGTGGAGGGGTTTGTAGCTAGGGTCCAGGGTCATTGGTGAGTATTTAGTATTGTTTTGGTAATAATTAGCTAGAGTTTGTGCAGAGATGTCAGTGATTTCCTTGCTGGAGGTTTGATAAGTGTTTGTTAGATTGTTAACAATGGAAAATAGTTATCTTGGTCTATTATATGATTTTGATAGGATTGTAGCGTAATAATTTTTCTTTGAGTTATCTATGGCGTCTTTATAGAGTGTGAAGTGGTTGTAATATATTTCTCTCGCAATGTTAGATTTGGTTTTACGCCATTTATGTTCTAGATTTCTTAGTACTCTTTTCATTTGTTTTAATGTACTATTAAACCATGGTGTGTAGTTGTTTTTTGAGTGAGTTGGTTTTTTATTACATTGGGTTATTTTGGCTGCATTATTTATAGTAGTATGCCAGTTTTTGACGGCTTCATCCAGATTTGTTGGTGATAGAGTAAGGTGAGGGATTGTGGAATCAAGAAACTCAGTTTCATTAAATTTCTTAAATTTTGTTGTCTGGTCATTTCTTGCGTATTTTTTGGTGCAGTTAATATTGTAGTTGAGGTTTAGTTTGATAAGGTGATGATCAGACCACGGTATTTGAGAACATTCTAATGAGTCTGGTTTAAACAATTTATAGATTGCTTTGGGTAGTAGTACAAGATCAAGAGTGCCACCCTTGGTGTGGGTAGGTATATTTATTACTTGATGGTAGTCTAGATCAGATATCGTTTCGAGAAAAAGGTTGGATTCATTTATTGGTAGTGAGGGAAGGTTGAAATCACCTAGGGCAATTAGTGGATTCTGTTCCGATGATGAGTTGAGGAGTTCTATTAGTGAGTGGAGGCTATCTGCATTTTGGTTGGGGGGTCTATAAATTAAACAGATTCTGAGTTGGTCTATTTTTATTATGAGAGTGTCAGTGTTGTTGTTTGAGTTAGATAGAATTTTTTTAGTTTTTAGTGTTTTATTTGTCATAATCAATACACCACCTCCTTTTTTGTTGGCTCTGTGTGTATAGAAGATATCGTAGTTGGAGTTGTCAAGTTGATTTAGGATAACTGTATCTGTATCTGAGAGCCAAGTCTCTGTTATACATAGTATATCAGGCTTTGAGTCAGTCAGTAGATCATTAATTATAGGGATTTTATTTTTTAATGATCGAGTATTTATGAGGGTGCATGATAAAGATGTTGATTTGTAGTGGTAGTCTGGCTGTGTGACATGAGACAGCAGATAACCACCACATTCTTAACTCCTTCTCCCCCCCAACAGCAAGGGAGATCCAAGATACCATCACATGCATCAATACCACCACAGCTCCGAGCGACCCATGCCCGGCACAATGGATAAAAGCGCTAAAATCAGACCTCAGCCCTTTCCTCGCCAAACTAATAGGATCATCCTTCACTTCGGGGATTTTCCCACAGAACCTGAAGCAAACTTCAATAAGACCCCTACTGAAGAACAAAAAGCTCGACCCCACAAAGATGGACTCTTACAGGCCCATATCGAGCATCCCGCTTCTAGCTAAAATCATCGAAAAAACAGTCCAACAGCAACTAACCCATCACATTGAAAACAACGCGCCTCTTGATTACTGCCAGCATGGATTCAGAGAGTCCCATGGAGTCGATACCCTTCTGACTACATTATTCAACTCCCTTACCATTGGGCTCGATAACATCAGGAAGGGTTTTGCCCTTATCTTTCTGGACATCGCAGCCGCCTTTGACTCGGTGGACCACAAGATACTCCTATCACGCCTCACTGAGAAGGGTCTTCGTGGCAACGCTCTAGCTTGGTGCGCCTCATATCTGAATAACAGATGGCAACATGTCCGCTCCGGATCCTCTTTATCGGACCCTTTCCCACTAGAAAAAGGCGTTCCCCAGGGCTCATCCCTCTCAGCACTTTTATTCAATATCTATATGCAGCCCATCTGCAATCTTATCCGGTCCTTTAACATCAACTGCCTAGTATATGCTGATGATGTCCTAATGTTCACCCCAATCGACATAGATCATCCAAACCTCGACCAGCTCTCCTCTTGCTTCAATGCCGTCACAGATTGGCTACACAACCAAATGCTCAGAATAAATCTGAAAAAGACAGAAGTTCTATTCATCGGAAGAAACCAGTCATTCACTCCCCCATCTTCAATCAAGGTGAACAACGCAGAACTCCTCTCCAAGACAACGATCAAATACTTAGGCGTAACACTGGACCAGCACCTGGACATGCATGCTCATATAGACAATACAATCAGAACAATATACCACAAATTACGGACACTACGCCTCATAAAGAACACCCTTGAACCAAACGACTTCAGAACAGTCTTCCAGGCCATAATCATGCCCCACTTCGATTACGCCAACCCCATCCTACTCGGACTCCCAAAGAGCTCGATAAACCCCTTACAGCTTGCGATGAATACCGCAGCAAGAACCCTCTATGGCGCATCTCGCAGAGAACATATCACCCCTATCCTGAAGAGCTTGCACTGGCTCCCCGTCCAGTACAGGATCACATTTAAGATCCTCACCTTGACCTTCAAAGCAGTCAACTGTATCACCGCAAATATATTGTCAGATCTGATCCAACTTACTCCAAACAACAGATTAAGAAGAACCACATCCTGCAATACCATCCTCCTTCCAAAAGCCATCACAAAATGCAACAAATCCACCAGAAAGCGTGCCTTTGCCTTATTCGCCCCTTCTTGCTGGAACTCCCTCCCAACAGAAATCCGCAGCATAAATAACCTCCCCCAGTTCAGAAAAGCCCTCAAACTGCAATTATTTATACAACACTTTGGTAACTCCGACAGCATCACCTAGACAGTACCACATGATCTTATAGTCTAACAAGCCAACGCTGTCTAACCAATTTCCGATGAAAACTCTTCACCTCCCCCATTTATCCCCCTTAGGGCCTGTATCATAAACTTAGATGTGATGCAATCCCTGTGTATATAATGTATAAAGTTCACCTGTTACCCTTGTTTAAATCTCCCTTTGTTTGCTATGTATAAAGTTCACCTGTTATCCATGTTTAAACTCCCTGTTCTATGTAAGTTCAATGTATGGCTGTTCCTCATTGTACAAACTTGTTTATTGTAAACCGTGCTGATGCCGAATAGTGCGGTATAGAAAAACCTTAAATAAAATAAAAATAAAAAATAAAATAAAATGTTGTGGATTAGTTTGTTTTATTTGGATGAGTCTGTGGTAGTTTATTTTAGCTTGGTTTTGTGAGGGATAATAGCCATTATGGAGGATGTTCCGATTTGTTGTGTGTATGATTGGGATTGTCTTGTAGTTTTTACTGTTAAGCGTTAGAGTTAGGTCAATTAGGATTGTTAGGAAGATGCAGGTGTATGATGCTTTTAGCAGCATGGTTTTTGTGCTTGCCATTTGTGTATATGAAGTGAGTTTGAGTGATATATGTTTGGAGTGTGGCAAGTAAAATGTGTGTCAGTATTACACAAAGAGCTAGGTTGTTGTTTATTTTGGAGAGATTGGGTTTCAAATATGTACAGAGTTAAAGCTGGTAGTTAATCTATCTATAATGGTGAATTGTTATGAACTGCAGAAGTATTAATTTAGGTTTTAGTCTGTGAGATGTTACACTTGTTAATTTGTAAGGAAAGAATTAGGTGTAATGATTTATATTTCAGTAATTAGGTCATGTGTAAAAGTAGCAGTATGAGCAATCATATACTGGTAATAGTAAAGTACTGCAGAATATTAAGATGATTATTTACTGACAACAGTAATAGTGAAGTACTGCAGAATATTAAGAAGATTATTTACTGACAACAGTATGGATCAGGGAGTAATTATAACTGAAATACTGACAACAGTAAATCAGATAGTGGTTCTTGATGAGGTTACTGACAACAGTAGCAATCAGCTAGTAATATAAATGATTTACTGAGAGGTGTAAAAATCATCCAATAGTTTATAAGATGATAGTGTTAGCAGTAATATATTTGGATGACTGGCAACAATAACATACAAAGTAGTGTGCATATGATGGTATAACTAGGCTTGTAATAGTAGAACAGTTTACATATTACTTATAGCTGCTAGTGATTCCACATGTTACATATCTTAGTAATTAGCTAGGTATGGTGATGAAGTAGAATTCTAGTATAGTTAAACAATATATGCTTGTTATAGTATACTATGGATTATGTATTTGTATCAGATTACTGGTTGTACATCTTAGCTAGTGTTGCTAGAGAAGCAAGCTGATGGTAGTGGAGATAAACTAACTGCGCTGGTAGAGCAGTATAAGGTAATCTAATTTAGCAATCTAATTTAGTAATTCTAAATAGAAGGGCTATCTGTTTAGCCACATTCAAAGGTCTATACTTGCTGCATTGAAGATCTGGGTGTTAACGTGAGGTACGCGAGCTCGATCCTAAGAGAGCTCAGCAGTGCCGGGATGTTGTGAATAGTTTGTTCTTCGTTGTCTTCTGTGTCTCAGATTTGGATTAGTATTTGTAGTAAGAGCCTTCGCCTAAGGGCCGTGCCAAAGGGCCCTCTTGCGCGGCCCTCAGGCGCGGGCCCGCAAGGCGCGGGCGCGCTTGTTTGCGGCTGCTTTTTAAATGCTGCTCTCAGTCCCGATTGGACAGATCACGTTGCTATGGAGGTGTCCCGATGGCTCAATCCCTTCCCTGGGAGAGCTAGCAGCGTGCGGGTGGAGGCGGCTCAGAAAGGCTTCGGCCTGCTTGCGGCTGCTTTTTAAATGCTGCTCTCAGTCCCGATTGGACAGAGCACGTTGCTGTGGAGATGTCCCGATGGCTCGATCCCTTCCCTGGGAGAGCTAGCAGCGTGCGGGTGGAGGCGGCTCAGAAAGGCTTCGGCCTGCTTGCGGCTGCTTTTAAATGCTACTCTCAGTCCCGATTGGACAGAGCACGTTGCTGTGGAGGTGTCCCGATGGCTCGATCCCTTCCCTGGGAAAGCTAGCAGCGTGCGGGTGGAGGCGGCTCAGAAAGGCTTCGGCCTGCTTGCGGCTGCTTTTTAAATGCTGCTCTCAGTCCCGATTGGACAGAGCACGTTGCTGTGGAGGTGTCCCGATGGCTCGATCCCTTCCCTGGGAGAGCTAGCAGCGTGCGGGTGGAGGCGGCTCAGAAAGGCTTCGGCCTGCTTGCGGCTGCTTTTTAAATGCTGCTCTCAGTCCCGATTGGACAGAGCACGTTGCTGTGGAGGTGTCCCGATGGCTCGATCCCTTCCCTGGGAGAGCTAGCAGCGTGCGGGTGGAGGCGGCTCAGAAAGGCTTCGGCCTGCTTGCGGAAGCTTTTTAAATGCTGCTCTCAGTCCCGATTGGACAGAGCACGTTGCTGTGGAGGTGTCCCGATGGCTCGATCCCTTCCCTGGGAGAGCTAGCAGCGTGCGGGTGGAGGCGGCTCAGAAAGGCTTCGGCCTGCTTGTGGCTGCTTTTTAAATACTGCTCTCAGTCCCGATTGGACAGAGCACGTTGCTGTGGAGGTGTCCCGATGGCTCGATCCCTTCCCTGGGAGAGCTAGCAGCGTGCGGGTGGAGGCGGCTCAGAAAGGCTTCGGCCTGCTTGCGGCTGCTTTTTAAATGCTGCTCTCAGTCCCGATTGGACAGAGCACGTTGCTGTGGAAGTGTCCCGATGGCTCGATCCCTTCCCTGGGAGAGCTAGCAGCATGCGGGTGGAGGCGGCTCAGAAAGGCTTCGGCCTGCTTGCGGCTGCTTTTTAAATGCTGCTCTCAGTCCCGATTGGACAGAGCACGTTGCTGTGGAGGTGTCCCGATGGCTCGATCCCTTCCCTGGGAGAGCTAGCAGCGTGCGGGTGGAGGCGGCTCAGAAAGGCTTCGGCCTGCTTGCGGCTGCTTTTTAAATGCTGCTCTCAGTCCCGATTGGACAGAGCACGTTGCTGTGGAGGTGTCCCGATGGCTCGATCCCTTCCCTGGGAGAGCTAGCAGCGTGCGGGTGGAGGCGGCTCAGAAAGGCTTCGGCCTGCTTGCGGCTGCTTTTTAAATGCTGCTCTCAGTCCCGATTGGACAGATCACGTTGCTGTGGAGGTGTCCCGATGGCTCGATCCCTTCCCTGGGAGAGCTAGCAGCGTGCGGGTGGAGGCGGCTCAGAAAGGCTTCGGCCTGCTTGCAGCTGCTTTTTAAATGCTGCTCTCAGTCCCGATTGGACAGAGCACGTTGCTGTGGAGGTGTCCCGATGGCTCGATCCCTTCCCTGGGAGAGCTAGCATCGTGCGGGTGGAGGCGGCTCAGAAAGGCTTCGGCCTGCTTGCGGCTGCTTTTTAAATGCTGCTCTCAGTCCCGATTGGACAGAGCACGTTGCTGTGGAGGTGTCCCGATGGCTCGATCCCTTCCCTGGGAGAGCTAGCAGCGTGCGGGTGGAGGCAGCTCAGAAAGGCTTCGGCCTGCTTGCGGCTGCTTTTTAAATGCTGCTCTCAGTCCCGATTGGACAGAGCACGTTGCTGTGGAGGTGTCCCGATGGCTCGATCCCTTCCCTGGGAGAGCTAGCAGCGTGTGGGTGGAGGCGGCTCAGAAAGGCTTCGGCCTGCTTGCGGCTGCTTTTTAAATGCTGCTCTCAGTCCCGATTGGACAGAGCACGTTGCTGTGGAGGTGTCCCGATGGCTCGATCCCTTCCCTGGGAGAGCTAGCAGCGTGCGGGTGGAGGCGGCTCAGAAAGGCTTCGGCCTGCTTGCGGCTGCTTTTTAAATGCTGCTCTCAGTCCCGATTGGACAGAGCACGTTGCTGTGGAGGTGTCCCGATGGCTCGATCCCTTCCCTGGGAGAGCTAGCAGCGTGCGGGAGGAGGCGGCTCAGAAAGGATTATCTGCCAGTAATCATAGCAGCCTTTTGATAGCTGTGTACCGTATTCCCAGGTGTAGGGTGGCATTGCTAAGGTATGTAAGTGCTAGTATTGGGAGATGCACGCAGGGCCCAATGTTCTGCCTCTCCAGGGGGCATTGGCCAATGGAGCCTGTGGGTGTGGGTGTGTCTGCCCCTGTTGGCTGCTGCTTTACGGCAGAGGTTCCCAACTCCATTCCTGGTGTGCCAAACACTGTTCGGGTTTTCATTCTGTCCCTCATGAATATGCATGAGATACATCTGCATACCATGGGGGTGGTGCATAGATATGCAGCACAGGCATCTTTATTAGAGGCAGCATGGAACCTGAATGGTGTTTGGCCCTCCAGGACTGCATTTAGGAGACTCTGCTGTAGGTAATGCGCCTGTTTATGGAGTCTGTGCTCTGTAGGGTAAAATGTAGGTGTTTTGGGCATGTTTACGTCATCTGCAATAAAGGTTCTGTCTGTATTAGCATGTTGTAGTAGTGGGTAAAATATGGGGACTGGGTTGGGAGGCACCATAGCTGGGACTTGAACCTGTGACCTTTTGCCTCCAAACACACTGGTTGTGTGCACTGCACCACTGTGTTGCCACAGAGACAGTGCATTCCCTGGTGATACCATGACTGTTTGTCCGGCAGGGCCTGTCTGTTGCAGTGCATGGCACCCACCTACACAGGGCTAGGCCATGGTCTGCTCTGGGCAGCTGCCACTGCCCCCCTCCACCACCAGTACCCCTCTGCCACCATGCTGACATGCCCTTCTGCTGGTGGTGCTGGTGGTGTGCAGTCTCAAGCCATCCAGTGTGCAGGTAGGTGGCTGCCTATGGTATGGGTTCTGGGGTAGGGGTGCCTGCATAGGCATCCACGCTTCCCCCCAACACCGCCTGCCAATGTTCTGTGCCCTTGGAGGTACCTGCTGGGTACTATCCCCTGTGACACTGTGATAAACACTCTCGTGCCCATGTTGGGCCCTCATCAGTTGCTGTCTGGCTGCTGTTCAGTTTCAGCATTCCTAAGTGCCACCTAGGCATCTGCCTAGTCCGCACTGTGCCCCAGCTGCACCACAGCATGTGCCGCCTGCAGCCCTCTGTATCCCCTTTCCCAGCATATGTCCAGTTGCCCATTCCGACATGCCCGCCCTGCTGTTGTGGAACATGTGCATGCCATAGGTAACCTGTCCAATGGAGAGGGAAACCCTGATCAGTGCTATTTCACTGTGGGATCATTCACCTTGTATGGGGACGGAGCGTAGACCCTTCCAAACTTCATATCTTTGTTTTAGGGTTTTCTTGGGAGTGTTTTTTGATGTTTCCCATTGCTATCACTAATTCCAAGCTTCGTTATGTTTTTTTTACATTTACTTCTGTTCATTTTCAATGTTTATTTGCCCTTTTGTTCCGTGCACATGTATCACACTTATCACTTTTTGTAGGTTTCCCTGGTTTTGCTGTACATTGCTGACGGAAATGGTTTCTTTTCCCTTTAAATCAGCTCTAACGCCAGGGTTTCACTGGCGTTAGTTTTGAGCCTTGGATTTCACAGTGTTGGTGTGCAGGGAGCCTCTCCCCTCCCACTCTCCACCCATTGACCCCTTCTCTCCGCCCCTGGGGAGCCTTCCTCCGCCCTCTGGGAGCCTTTCCCCTCCTTCAGCACTCGTTTGCGCCGCAGTGCGCGTTATCGCGTGATATGGTACCTGTGCGCCTTAAAAAGCGCCATCATCGCGCGGTAAGGTACCTTATCACGCGATAACGTTGCAGAGCGCACGTTAAGACGGTTTAGTAAACATACCCCTAAGCGTTCACTGACTGCATTGCATTTCATTACAGTTCTTGCTACACCATTTCTTCTTTGTCTTTCATTTCCAGCATAGTAGACCATGTGATCATCTGATGTAAAATGCCCGATGTCAGTCCATTTAGTTTACTGACACCCAATAGATCAAGCTGTAGACATTCCATTTCATTCTTGACCACCTCCAACTTCCATTGGTTTGTGCTTCATACGTTCCATGTCCCAATATGTAAGACATCTTTGCATCTTCTGACTCATACTGATCCGTATATTATTGTAATTGTTTAGAAATAATTCCATTAATTTGGCTGCAAGGGGTGAACTGATGATGGGCTATAATTTGTTGGGAGAGGTAAGGCACCAGTTTTATCTTTAGGAATAGGTGTCAAAATTATGACCCCAATCAATTTAGAAAACATTCCTACAGACAATAAATCAGAAAGTAGCATATACATTTTTTGCAAAATTGTTTCTGGAATATTCAAAAAACAGAGCTGAAGGATAAGAATCAAGTATACAATTGCTCTGAGCAGCTTTCTGAAATCTTCATACCCATGAAAGCAAATGTAGTCCAAGAGCAATCAGCCCTAATAACAGTATCCAGATGCACTGTCAAAATATTCAGCACAGTTACCCTTGCATGCGTTTCCTTATCTAAAAGTGGAAGCTCAATTGTTAATTTTATTTTTAAAAAAATTAGCTAAAACTGATGCTTAAAACTCAGAATGCTGCTGTTAATCTTGGTTTCCTTTGGCACATCTTCCCATTTCACAGTGGTCTATTTCAGTTCAGCTGAATCATCACCTCCCAACATCTGCTTTACTAAAGATGGAAGTAAAACATGTATTCAGTATTTCTGCTATGGTCTTATCCTTCCTGAGAGTCCTCTTTATCCCTTGTTCATCTAATTATCCAACAGACGTCCTTGCTGACTTCTTGCATTTGATGCACCTGCAAAGGGTTTTAGTATTAGTTTCTGCATCTATGATAATTTTCTCCTCAAATTGCCACATCCTACCTTACTAATATTTTATATCTAACTTACCAGTACTTATGTTGATTCCTAGTTTATTCATTTGGACCTATTCTCCATTTTTAATATGTATTAGGGGATGCAAAGACTAGTTATAATTTCATTAGTCAATCTGATAGTTCATGTGTTTCCAAAAATATCAATGAAGCAAGCAGTATTACAGTCTAACAGTGGGGTTTCTGTCCAGCAGAGGGGCAAAGTAGTGCCAACATTGGCATGAAGGCTCCAGGATACCAGGAGAGGAGCAGAACATCACCAACATTGGTATGAAGATTTCTAATCATGTGGAAGGGCAGCAAAGAAGCACCAAAGAGTCAGAGTTTAGCAAAGAAATAAGCTCATTTGAGGAGTGCATGAATATGACAGCAAGAGCCCACTTTCTGTCACACTGGCTAAAAGATAATAAGAAAGGACTTAGGGCTCCTTCTTTGGAGTGCAGCCTAAACTGTAATCTGAGATAAAGGAGCTACTATTAACACATCCCAAATAGAGCTTCTAGGACAATAGAATTATATGTTCTATTGTGTACTAAAATTGTGTGTTTCATATGTTTTAGTATGTTGTATAGGAGTTGTATGTGTAATGTTAACAACTCCAAATTATGAGATGATCAGTATAAAAGCTTGTAAATAAATAAATAAAATAAAAAATATCCATGCCCTCCTCAGCTACTAAACTTTCAATCTTTTCTCATTCTGGAAATTTCTTACATGATGATTCATCTGATTCAATATCTTTCAAAACCTGCTCCATACAATTCTCAGGAGAGAACAGGGTGCATCCACCACTACATTCTTCGGACTTCCTGTCCCCCACCCCCACCCCCACTCGCACCCCCTGGACTGCCTTTGTCTTTCTTTGCTTTTCTATGGGGATGCAAGAAGACAATTGTCATTTTGAATTTTCATGCAGCTGCTGGTACTCTCCTGTTAAAAAAAAACCAAAACATCTATCTTGACTGGTGGACTATTTGGAGTTCTTGGGTCCACGTCACTGATCATCACTCCTAATGCTGTTGCTATTCCTGTCCCTAGGTCTTTTTGGAGAATCAACTACCTTTCTTCCCCTATTTCTCCCACCATTCCTATGCCTACATATAGCAATATTTGACAAGATTCAATAAGCAGAAAATAGTTTTCTATATGTTGTGTTAGGTGTAGTGGGGATGTATGTTTGTTTGAAATGATATCAGAAGTATCAACGACATTTCCCATGGGGGTTATTTGAACAGCCTTATTCGTGTTTTGGACATCTCAAAACGGGTACGCAGATATTCAATTCACAAAGGCATCACTGGAGCCATTTTAGAAGCTGGGCAGATGGATGTTCCTAGAACAAGGATTTCCAAGTAGAATGGGGCATGCCAGAGGAGTTCCCTAGATGAGCAAGAACAATGTTTTTAATGGTGTGATTCTAGAATGACCCAAGCACACCTGGCCCTGGTTGTTGAGGCGTCCATACCTATACCTGCTCCTTACCATGAATAAGGAGCAAAAAAGTACTTGTTTCATGATGGCAACACTACCAGGGGGAAGAGCACAAGGCGCTATCATTGTCAACGTCAATATTTCCTGGGCAATGAAACCTGCCTGTAAATACAAACCTGAAATAAATTATTAACCTACCATTGCACACCTCAGAGTCGACAATGTCACTGAATGTTGCCATCCCTCTTTTGATAAACGCCAGCCAGGATGTCCAAGAAGCCATTTCTGCTGCTGTCCATTTGGGGATGTCCAAGGTTCCAAAATCAGGCTGAAATGTAAACGTCTCTGGGGTTTTCTCAGATGTTTGCCCTGGACATCCTAGATTGTATCTATTTTTTTTTAAATTTATATTTATTGAAATTTTATATTCTGACAATACAGTATCAGAAGACAAAAGAAAGTAGCAATAAATATATCAGCAGGAAACCATCACAAAATAATCATAATCCCAGGTACATCAGCCCACATCACGGGGATAAACAAAAAAAGAAAAAATATATCCCAAGAAAACAAAGTCAGGTACATCAACCAAGAATCCCTGACTAACATCATATAACCCACCCTACAGATTCCCTCCAACAAAGAAACATATTAAACCACATAAAAAAAGAAAAGAGAAACCCTCAATGCCTTTTTTCCTTTTCTAAGAGCCATCTATCTAAATCAGTGGAAGACATAAACATAAACTTATTCTGATCCTTAGTAATTATACATTTACAGGGATAGCGGAGAAAAAAGGTAGCCCCAATGGCGACGATTCGTGCTCTATAGGCAAGGAAAGCTTTCCTATGAAGTTGCGTTGACCGAGACACATCGGGAAAGATGGAAATCTTCTCACCACAGAACAAAAGATCCTTCTTCCGAAAATAAGCCTTGAGGATTAAGATTTTTTCTTCCTCAGAGGACAAGGTAACTAACAAAGTCGCCCTAGTGGGAATAATATCCTGTGTGTCCTCCAATAAAGCGGTTAAATCAAACGCAACGGGTTCCTCCAAAACAGCTAAATCGTCGCCATTGGTATGTGTAGCTACCTTCGAAGAAAGATAATAACACTTAAGTAATGGTAAGGTATCTGCAATGGATAATTGCAATATGTCTTTCAAATATTTTCTGAAGAGAATAGAGGGAGAAAGTAAAGAAATACAAGGAAAATTTAACAGCCGTAAATTTTTACACTTATGCATATTCTCTAGATTTTTCTAATTTCTGAGAAAAAAACAAGCTATCCTTGACACTGACAGACTGGAAAGAAGACAATGCTTTAACCTGAGTATCTAAATTTGCAAAACTGGAAGACAGATTCTTTACTTGCAAGTCCACAGACTGAAACTTGCAAATTACATCTTTAGTGAATTGGCAAAGTGAGGGAACAGTCTCCATCAAGACATGTTCAGTTCTTTTAACTACCTGCCATATATCCACCAAAGAAATTGAAGACCCCGAGGGACTTTCAGCCGACAAAACCGGCTCCTTCCAGTTTACAGATTTGGGCAGTACACTAATTTCCAGAGGCTCCGAAGAGAGAGAAGGCACTTCTGAGAGTTCCAAAAAACCCGGAGGTAAAGGTGGAGTACGCTCCACCGAACTGAGGCTAGCACCCTCGACAGAGGGGACAGAAGCAACAGTACCTGATTTCACAGGAACCGGCGTCGATACCACATGCCTGTCCATAGGGCTCTCTGTCGTCTCCGTAACAGTGGTCTTTTTCTTTCTTTTACCCCCAGGCATATTAGAGAACCACAAACTCGCTCCAAAGTTGCTCCTAAGGGGCTCCCAAGGGGCGTGTCCTGCCCCTTTCGATACGCCCCTTAGGATACGCCCACTGCAGACGCCGACGGCAGACGCCGAAGCAGCTCAGCCCAGCTTTAGCCGGGAAAGAAGGAGGAGGAGGCAATTAGGGGGCTTTTGGTGACGTAGATGGAGCTGCCCCGAAGAAGCCGGCAAGCTGCACAGACCAGGTGGACTCACCCCCTCCGCAGAAGAACATCAGCGGTAATCACTCCCCCTAGATTGTATCTAGATGTCCTTTCTAAAATGCCCTGTCAGGTGGTTTCATATCATTTTTAATCCCAAAATTTGGTGCTTTCCCCATATTGTTATGGCCTGCCCTTGAACCAGTAAACTTTGGATTGGAAAGCAATCGTCTTCCAGAAGGAGTAATTGTGCATTTCTGGTGATATTAGCTTCTGTTTCCTAATTGGCCCAAAGTTTGATCTTGAGCTCCATGGATAATCTTTCCTGGATGTAGGAGAACATTTGACTGATAATCTAAGTTCTGTTCAGCTGAATATTCAAAATATGACTAGCTAATTATTTGGTTATCTTCCTGGCTCAATAGGTTTTTGAATATGGACCTCATAGTGTGTCAGTATCAGTAGGCATAATATTTTAATTAATGAAAATATGTAGATGTTTCATTTTCCTTTTTTATAGTTCCCACTTTTAGCAGTAGTTGTTTAATATTCATGATTTACTATATATGAATACTGGGAAATGTAATGCAGAAAAATAATTTGAAAAAGAAAGTAGTACAAGTCCCGGTGTGCAGTTGAACAGGTTTAGTCTTCTCTTAATGACCTGGAGCATTTGGCTCACACTTGGGCTGCTGGGTTGGTCCCGAGCCAGCGGCTACTGTCTAGGGAGTCTCTGTCAGAGATATCAACACACAGCATCAGTAAATCTTTTATTATATTCATGGTTAATGGAAGTCAATGAATTAACCTTGTGCACCCTCCATGCTCCTTAGTCACCTGATCCTTATAAAAGAAAAAGAAACAATCTCCATTAATAGCAGTGGACATAAATCAAGGGACAAGATTGGTCTGAGTGCCAAGTCAAAGCCCATCTGTTGTTATCACTGTAATCCCTTTACACCACACAGATCTTTTGTTTCACAAAGGTAAGGTAGAAGTGAGCCTTTATATCCCCCCCCCCACTCCGAATCCGGAAAATATAGTTGAAAACTGTAATTTAATATGCTCAAATGTTGCTTGTTAGCCCACTTTGTTAAGGAAAAGAATATTTCTGTTGCAGGGCTCCCCAGTGCTATATTTGTTCAAAGAGAAACATTCTGGAGCTTGCTTCTAACTTGTAAGATGTGTTTGTGGAGTGTAATTTTATAACAGGTCACCTAGGTGGGGAGGCCAGGTATGTACCTATTTTGGGTCTGTGCCTATGCATCTTTAGAAAATAGCAGCACAAAGCCTGCAGAAATTTCCCCCAAAATAAACTGCGTACATTTACACCTGCTTGGGAGTAAGTATAAAAGCAGAGGCATTAATTGCGCACATATACGTGTATTTGATAAACAGTATGCACAATCTGTGACTCTGCCCAGGCTCCACCCAAACCATGCTCCTGAAAACGGCTACACCCAAGTCACATAAAAGTACACACCTTCTTGACATCACCTGCATTTTTACTTAGGGCTTCTTTCTGTAAGAGGCCTTTTACACGCATATGAAGCATTTATGTGTGAAGAAGTCTTTATAAAATTGATCCCAAAATGAGGTAATGGAAAATGGGCCTTGGATGTCTGTCACCGCCAGTGGATGTTCCCGTCTTGTATTTGGGGAGGAACTAAGACCCTGTATTAAGACTCTGGAGGCTTTTCAGTGGGAGAAGTTGCCTAACCTGGAGGGTCCCTTTGGTTTTCCAGGCTGAAGAGAATCAGCAGAGGGATATTTTTCTTCATGATAAGCTGGGTCTTATACAGAGAGAAGTGGTTTCCCAGACTTGCTTGACCTAACCATTGGAGAAGTGCTGAAAGGAATACATACCTCAGGATAGTCTTGCAGTGGTGCTATAGCTGTAGGTAACTGAAGGAAGCAGCAGAGATCTACATGGACACAGCTAGAGCTTCCTCAAGAATACAAGCTGCTCTCATTGGATTTTGTATAGCTTAAAAAGTTAGAAGGTGCTTCTCACTCAACATCTTGAGAAATCCAGACTGCATTGTGAAGGAATGAATCCTGCTGCATGCTGAGTATACAGTACAGTAAAGAGAAAAGTGAATATTTTGCTGTTTTGTATTTGAGAATGTGAAGTAGTTACCCCTGGTGCCTATTTTTGCATATAAATGTTTTGGGATTTTCCAGTAGAAGGACTGTGGCATAGACACAGATGCTTAAACCAAGTACTAGAGAAACATATTTTGTGGATTGTCTTTTGTGAGATTTTCAGAGAAAGAATGAGGTGTCTAGGATGCCCAGTCAAGGAGTCATTGAGAAGAGATGGAAAAGACCAGTCCATGAGAAAGTTGGCTGCAGGGAGCGTTCCACCTGATTACACAAAACAACATCAATTTGTTTGATTTGATTTGATTTTGAAAAGAAACTTTGTGTAGGACTTTAAGTTACTGCTGCTTAATTTTATTTTAAACACCTTTGTGTTTTCTATATTTTGTGTGCGCTTTTAAATTGGAAATAATAGAGGTGATCTTTTATTGTATAGCACAAAACTGAGCAGGCATTTGTTTGTGAGTGGAGTGGAGTCTTCAGTGTTTTGGTATGTCATCCATTTAAGACCTTGAGGCTTATTGTCTCCCTCTGCCCACCACCACCCCTATTACCGAGCTTTAGAAATTCTTTGTGCACCCTCGCGCTGGCTGCTCAAACCACCACTCTCAGCAAGCTCAGGCTACATTAATGAGATTGTTCTGTGCATGTCTTTGTGTTCCCCTAATAACTTTTTTATTTGGTGTCCTATCCGCGGCACATTTTCCGGATGTGTCAGAGGGAGCAGAAAGACTCTGGCAGGGATGGAGATTTTAGGCACTCACAAGTGTATGTGATCAGCATATGCGCACATCATGGAACGTAGACCCCTTAGTTCTAAGTGGAGCATCTTTTTTTTAACTTCTATTTGTGTTTGTGACAGGTAAATAAAAAAACAAAAGCTAGCAGCATGCAAAATTTGTAAATCATTGCTAAACTAGGTCTCTCAGTATTAGCTTGACTAGAGTGAAAGAGCATCCTAATAGTTACAGCAGTGGGCTAGTCAGGGTTCAAATCCCATGACCACTCCTCGTGATCTTGGGCAAATCATTTAACCCTTCACTGCCTCAGGTACAAACATAGGGGGTCTTTTACTAATGGGTGCTAAGTTGTTGCACCTAATGCACAATTAGCGCTGAAACCATGGCATGTTACATGCAACACCACCGTGTTAACTGTCAGAGACAAGGAAAGCATTTCTCTGGCACTGTACATGGAGCCCTGTCTGACAGCGTGTGCTGCATTAGTACAAATGCACCCACACTAATGCAGATAGAATGCAGTTCCAACACAGTGCTAACTGCATCAAACTCACCATGCCCATTCTCCACTCCTGTGCCTCTAACATGGGTTGTGCAGTTTGCATGGGAATCATCTTGCATGAACTGCCCTGACCCTGTGCTATTTGGCAACACCGTCCTGGTGTGCCTTTAGCATGCACTAACATAAGAACATAAGATATGCCATACTGGGTCAGACCAAGGTCCATCAAGCCCAGTATTCTGTTTCCAACAGTGGCCAATCTAGGTCATATGTACCTAGCAGTTTCCCCAAGAGACCCAAGTTCCACAATGTTTGTACTGGGTCAAGCATTGATATCTTCGGTCACTTCTTAATAATGGTTTATGGACCTTTCCTCCAGGAACTTGTCCAAACCTTTTTTAAACCCAGCTACACTAACAGCCTTTACTACATCCTCTGGTAACAAATTCCAGAGTTTGATTACACGTTGAGTGAAAAAATATTTTCTTTTATTAGTCTTAAATAGTTTACCCTGTAGCTTCATTGCATGTCCCCTAGTCCTTCTATATTCTGATAAGGTAAACAATCGATCTACGTTTACCCGTTCCACTCCGTTCATTAATTTATAGACTTCTATCATATCTCCCCTCAGCCGTCTCTTTTCCAGGTTAAAGAGCCCTAACCTTTTTAGCCTTTCTTCATAGGAGTATCCTTCCATCCCCTTTACCATTTTGGTGGCTCTTCTCTGTACCTTTTCTAAAATCGCTATATCCTTTTTAAGATACGGCGACCAGAATTGCACACAGTATTCAAGGTGCGGTCTCACCATGGAACGATATAGAGGCATTATAATATCTTTTGTTTTATTTTCCATTCCTTTCCTTATCATACCTAGCATTCTATTTGCTCTCTTGGCCGCCGCTGCACACTGGGCCGAGGGTTTTAACATGGTATCCACAATGACGCCTAAATCTTTTTCCTGGGTGGTGGTTCCTAATGTGGAACCTTGCATCGTGTAACCATAGTTTGGGTTGTTCTTCCCTAGGTGCATAACCTTGCACTTGTCCACATTAAATTTCATCTGCCATTTTGATGCCCAGTCTTCCAATTTATCAAGATCCTCTTGCAATTTTTCACAATCCTCTTGGTTTTTAACAACTTTAAATAGTTTTGTGTCATCTGCAAATTTGATAACCTCACTCGTTATTCCACTTTCCAGGTCATTTATGAATATGTCAAAAAGCAGCGGACCCAGCACAGATCCCTGGGGTACACCACTATTCACCTTTCTCCATTGGGAAAATTGGCCATTTAGCCCTACCCTCTGCTTTCTATCTTTTAACCAGTTCCTGATCCACAATAGTACACTGCCTCCTATCCCATGACTCTTTAGTTTTGCCAAAAGTCTCTGATGAGGGACCTTGTCAAAGGCTTTCTGAAAGTCCAGATACACAATATCAACCGACTCACCTTTGTCCACCTGTTTATTCACTCCTTCAAAAAAAACATAACAGATTAGTAAGACAAGATCTTCCTTGTCTAAAGCCATGTTGGCTGTCTCCCATTAGGTCATGACTATCTACATGCTGAGTAATTTTATTCTTTATGATGGTTTCTACCATTTTTCCCGGTACTGACGTCAGACTCACCGGTCTGTAGTTTCCCGGATCACCCCTGGAACCCTTTTTAAAAATTGGTGTTACATTGGCGATCCTCCAATCTTCAGGTATTAGAGATGATTTTAATGATAGTTCACAGATTACTGATAGCAGTTCTGCAATCTCATATTTCAGTTCTTTCAACACCCTTGGATGTATACCATCCGGCCCAGGTGATTTGCTACTCTTCAGTTTATCTAATAGTTGTAAGACATCTTCCCGATGTATCGATATTTCCTTCAATTCTTCTGCACCTTTAAATACCACTTCAGTCATGGGTAACATCCCTACCTCTTCCTCAGTAAAGACCGAAGCAAAGAATTCATTCAGTCTCTCCGCTATCGCCTTGTCGCCTCTTAGTGCTCCTTTAACCCCTTTATCATCTAATGGACCAACTGACTCTCTCACAGGTTTTTCGCTACGAATGTACTTGAAAAGGTCTTTATTTCGCGTTTTTGCTTCCGCAGCAAGCTTCTTCTCAAATTCTCTCTTTGCCTGCCTTATCAATGCCTTCCATTTGACTTGCCAGTGCTTGTGCTTTTCCAGGTTTCGTCATTTGGCTCTTTTTTCAATTTCCTGAAAGATGCTTTTTTGGCAACAACAGCCTCTCTGACCTCACCTTTAAACCATGCTGGCAGTTTTTTGGACTTCCTTCCACTTTTCTTAAAGCGTGGAATACAGCTGGTCTGGGCTTCCAAGATAGTATTTTTCAACAACACCCAAGCTTGATGTACGTCTTTAACCTTCGCAACTGCTCCTTTTAGTTTTTTCTTAACTGTTTTCCTCATTTTATTATAGTCTCCCTTTCAAAAGTTAAAAGGTAGTACTGTGGATTTCCTTACTATCCCTCCTCCACTAATTAAATCAAAGGCGATCATGCTATGATCACTATTGCCAAGTGGCCCCAACACCCTTATCTCTTGCACTAGATCTGGTGTTCCACTAAGGACTAGGTCTAATGCGGCTTCCCCTCTGGTCGGTTCATGAACCAGCTGCTCCAAGAAGCAGTCATTTATTTCATCTAGGAACTTTATCTCCCTAGCATGTCCTGACGTGACACTGAACCAGTCGATACCGGGGTAATTGAAATCACCCATTATTATTACTGTGCTGTAACTTTTGTTAGCTTCCTTGATTTCTTTGAGCATTTCATCATCCATTTGGTCATTCTGGCCAGGTGCTCGATAGTACACCCCCACTGCCATTGCCTTCCCCCTTTTATATGGAATTTCAATCCATATAGATTCTACAGCAGATTTTGTTTCCTGCAAAACTTTAATCCTTTCTGAGTCAATGCCCTCTCTAACATAGAGCGCAACCCCTCCACCAATTTGATCAGCTCTATCATTACGATATAGTTTGTACCCAGGTATCACAGTGTCCCACTGGTTGTCCTCCTTCCACCATGTCTCTGATATTCCAATCATATCTAATCTTTCATTTAGTGCTATATATTCTAACTCTCCCATCTTATTCTTTTTCTGAGAATACACCCCGTACGGTAGCCCAACACAAAGGGCCAGAGGGTAGGAGTTGCCTAAATCTCAAAGAGATTACAGAGTACCGCCTGGCCGAAAACACTGTCCCGCCAGGACTCTCTCTCCAGGCAGTAATGGGTTGCAAAAGTCTGGCTTGAAGACCAAGTTGCAGCCCGGCAGATGTCTGCCAACGGAACAGAGCGGAGATGAGCTACTGACGTGGCTTTCGCCCTGACACGGTGGGCCGTGACCCAACCCTGCAAGGGGAGGTCGGCTGCCCTGTACGTCCAGGTGATGCAATCTGCTACCCAAGTGGACAACGTGCACTTGGAGACAGGTAACCCCATCCTATTAGGGTCAAACGAGACGAAGAGCTGAGTAGCCCTTCGATGCTCCCGCATACGTTCTATGTAAAAGGACAACGCCCTTTTGCAGTCCAGGGTATGCAAGACTGTTTCAGCCCGGCTGGCATGCAGCCTGGGAAAAAAGGTCGGAAGAACCACCTCCTGATTGAGGTTGAAAGAGGAGACCACTTTTGGGAGGAACCTGGGATGGGTCCGTAGGACCACCCTGTTCCTATAGAACCGCGAGTACGGTCTATCAGAAACCACAGCTTGTAGTTCACTCACACGTCTGGCCGAGGTAAGAGCCACCAGAAAGAGCGCTTTCCAAGAGAGGAAGTGCAAATGGCAAGTAACCATCGGCTCAAATGGTGGGCGAGTAAGTTGCTGCAAGACCACATTCAAATCCCATTCAGTCGCCGGTGGACGAACTGGAGGCTTGAGTAGAAGCAGACCTCTGAGAAATCTGGACACCAAGGGGTAAACCGACAGAGACTGTCCTTCCACAGGTGAGTGGTGCGCTGACAAAGCACTGAAGTGGACCCGAACAGAGTTAGACTTAAGGCCTAGGTCTGAAAGGTGAAGTAGATACTGCAGTACTACTGGCACAAGGCACGAGAAAGGATCTTCACTGCACTGAGCACACCATACCGTAAACCTACGCCACTTGAGGGCATAGGACTTTCTGGTGGACTGCCTCCTAAAGGCCAAGACCACCTCCTCAACCTCCTTAGGAAGAAGTAAGGGAGCTAGCACTATCCTTTCAGCAGCCAGGCCATCAGATTGAGGGACCTGAGGTTGGGGTGCAGAAGGGAACCCTGCTCTTGAGACAGAAGATCGTGTTGCAGCCCCAGAGGGAACAGAGCTTCCACTGCCAACTGTAGAAGAAGTGGAAACCACAGCTTCCTCGGCCATCTGGGGGCTACCAGAATCACCGAGGCCTTGTCCCGGAGGATCTTGAACAGAGTTCGGGCCACTAGGGCCGTGGGAGGAAACGAATACAGGAGGCCCGTAGACCAAGAGATTAGAAAAGCATCTGCTGCCATCCTCAAGGGATGCGGCTGTCTGGAGCAAAACCTGTGAATCCCTCAACAAACTTATAATTTTTTTGTCGGACATAAATCGTGCAGGGCAGGCATTGCAAACCTGTGCCCCAATACACAATACATATCCCTTTTATTCAAACCAATAGGTTATTCAAAATAAAACTTCTCAGAAAACCAAATCCAAGTTAGTAGAAACGGCACTTATCTGAAAAACCATGCGTGACGTGCACGTTTCGGGGGGTAAACCCCTGTATCAAGCGCTCTCAGATCCACTTGTACAAAACTTTCCAAGCCACCTCTCAACTGGCAAAAAACGCCGAAATGCTGGCTGATGAAATTGAGGATACTGATTCAGGATTGGCTATTCCAAACGCCTATCAATAAATTCACCAGTCACGAAAAGGGAATCCCCACAGGAAAAAGGGGTTCCCTATCATGAAAGGTAAACGTCAGACCGCTCCCAGCCAATCGATATCACTGTTAAGTCCAGTAGGGGCCACTGATTGTAACACAAACATCCATCGCTGTTCAAGCTTTCGCAACTTAGAAAGTCGGTCCCCCCGACGAGGGTCCTCAGGCACATGGTCGATCACAGTCCATTTCAATTGATGAAAAACATGGTTTTGTTGTAAACAATGTTGGACCATCGGTGCAGTTAACGACTTCTGGCGAAGACGGCAAGCATGCTCCGTTAGACGAACCTTAACTTTCCGAATAGTGCTGCCCACATACCTCATGGGGCAAGGACACTCAATTAAATATACAACAAATGTAGAATTGCATGAGGTGTGCCATCTGCGATAAAAAACTTTATCGGAGTGTAAATCAGTGTACTATTTAACCCTATTTGATGGCTATGGATACTTTTGCCTACACGGAAGAACAATTGGCTGTATTAAGTCGTTGCTCCACGCTATTGGATGATGCTGATAAGACGGATGATCTTACCGGTCCCTCCTGGACAGACTTTAAAGCCTTACAGAAACGTCTACTTCGGGCTCAGTATCATGGGGCTTCTATGTCCTGATATTTAAAAACCCGATTAATTCCAAGGGGGTTGCGCATGACCCGCGCTCCGAAGATGTTTCTGACAGATGAGGAATTCATTTCAAAATGGAACCACATCTGCAATAAGTGCAGTTTTGATCTTATTGCTTTAATCTTGGAAAGGACACTGACTGAAGAGAAATTGTTGGCGGAACAAATATCTCAAGCGAAGGAGTTGTTACAAAAATCGGTGGCTTCATCAGTTTTCCAGTCTAAGGAGGCTGAGATCAACCGCCAGTTACAGGGTTTTTCTGATTACCTTAAGGCATTCAAGCTGCGCAAATTCACTAGAGATAAGACGGATTATGATTCGGGACGAGTTTATTATTGGATGTATGACTCTGAGACCCATGAAGGTGATACCCGTAGAAGGGTCACTTTTGAAGTTTCATCTGATGACACGGAGGATGAACGTCCTCCAAAATCTAAACCGAAGGGTCAGCAGGTTTTTCGGTCAGTCACCACACGCCGATATCGGGCGCGGAGGAGCGAAGATCAGCATGTGGAGCTGGACCCTCCTGTCACTCGACAGCGGAGCAGACAAACTGTGCCTCCTTAGTGGTGAATTTGACTTCTCGCCCTTTGGATCCGGAAAATGAACGTCTTTTAAATTTGGGTCTCTCCTTCGTTCAGACGGTCCCGTATGATCCCTTTACTATGAGGGTGGCCTTACAGAAATTTTTCCGAAAACTACAGGTTTCACATTATTTTGAGAACCGTCCTGTCTCTACTGTGGATATTTCAGTGGTTAAACCATTATCACGATGGCTTCCGCCGGGTGTGCCAGACCCAGCCATAATGACCTTTCAGTCTCTTGTATTGAGGGATCTCCAGTTGCAGGAACAACATTTTGTTAGATGGAGATCTAATTTAGAGCGTTCTGATTGGCTGCGTTTACGACAGTTGGCCCAGGATTCTACTTTAACCATTCGGACTGCCGATAAAGGTGGTGCTATTGTGCTATGGGACACCAATATTTATTTGACAAAATTGAGAGCTCATGTGCTGGATCCATTGGTTTATAAGAGGTTGGAAGCTGACCCCACGTTATCTCTGCAGGAGGCGATTCGGGTTTTGACTATGTCAGCTTATTCTAATGGTTGGATTACTTCACGAGAGTTACGGTTTCTCTCAATTGCAACCCCTAAGATACCGGTCATCTACTTAGTACCTAAGGTGCATAAATCTCTTAGTGATCTTCCGGGCAGACCTATCGTCTCCTGTCGCGGGTCTGTACTAGAACCTCTTTCTAAGTTTTGCGACGTCTTTCTAAGTAAGGAAGCAGCGGCAGTACGGTCTTTTATTAGAGATTCGACACACTTTTTGCAATCCTTACAAGAAGTGGTACTTCCTTCGACTCCGATTCTACTGGTTACCTTAGATGTTGCCGCATTATATACGAACATAGACCAACAGGAATCTCTTCAATTACTACGGTTCTTATTTATACATGCTCCGCCTCGTCTTCCGAAAACTTTTTTACTGTCATTGATTACCCTGGTATTGACTCGGAATTATTTTTTGTTTGAAGGAGTTTTTTTCCAACAAATATTCGGAATTGCGATGGGAGCCACCGTGGCTCCTTCGGTGGCTATCCTATATATGGCAGAGGTGGAGGAACAGTTTATATATGGTTCCATGCATTTTACACATGTACTAATGTGGAAGAGGTTCCTTGATGACATTTTTTTCATTTGGACTGCGGACTCAGCTTCCTTACAAGGATTTCTTGCCTGGCTGAATGATCACAAGACCCATATAAAGTATACTGCTCACATTGCTCCTGATCAGGTGGAATTCATGGATATGGTAGTTTTTCGTGATGGAAATTCTTTAGCTACTACACTTTTCCGCAAATCAGTCCAACGCAATAACCTCTTGAATTACCATAGCTTCCACCCGGAACCGTTACGTAAAGGTTTACCTTATGGCCAGTTTTTAAGGCTACGTAGATTGTGTACTTCTGTGACCCATTTTAAGTTACATGCATTGGATTTACAGTCTCGTCTCTTGGATAGAGGTTATCCAAAAGCGGTGGTATCTAGAGCCTACCGTAGGGCGTTATTTTCCCATCGGGAGTGGTTTTTGGATTGTCAACCAACCATCTCTACGGATATTGACATGATCACCGGGGTCTTGCCATATATGTCCAACTCTTCTCAAGTGGTGGGCATATTGAAGAAATATTGGCCTTTATTATCCTTACACTCTAGTCTTAATAAACCTCTACGGATTGCTTACTCTAGGGGACCAAACCTTAGGGACAAACTGGTTTCGTCTGTTACACCATCTGATCGTCCAGATCAACCTCAATGACGTTCTGGCACACATCAACCTTGTACTACTTGTCAGTTCTGTAATACCACATTGGCGGGATCTACTTGGACTGATTTACACTCCGATAAAGTTTTTTATCGCAGATGGCACACCTCATGCAATTCTACATTTGTTGTATATTTAATTGAGTGTCCTTGCCCCATGAGGTATGTGGGCAGCACTATTCGGAAAGTTAAGGTTCGTCTAACGGAGCATACTTGCCGTCTTCGCCAGAAGTCGTTAACTGCACCGATGGTCCAACATTGTTTACAACAAAACCATGTTTTTCATCAATTGAAATGGACTGTGATCGACCATGTGCCTGAGGACCCTCGTCGGGGGGACCGACTTTCTAAGTTGCGAAAGCTTGAACAGCGATGGATATTTGTGTTACAATCAGTGGCCCCTGCTGGACTTAACAGTGATATCGATTGGCTGGGAGCGGTCTGACGTTTACCTTTCATGATAGGGAACCCCTTTTTCCTGTGGGGATTCCCTTTTCATGACTGGTGAATTTATTGATAGGCGTTTGGAATAGCCAATCCTGAATCAGTATCCTCAATTTCATCAGCCAGCATTTCGGCGTTTTTTGCCAGTTGAGAGGTGGCTTGGAAAGTTTTGTACAAGTGGATCTGAGAGCGCTTGATACAGGGGTTTACCCCCGAAACGTGCACGTCGCGCATGGTTTTTCAGGTAAGTGCCGTTTCTACTAACTTGGATTTGGTTTTCTGAGAAGTTTTATTTTGAATAACCTATTGGTTTGAATAAAAGGGATATGTATTGTGTATTGGGGCACGGGTTTGCAATGCCTGCCCTGCACGATTTATGTCCGACAAAAAAATTATAAGTTTGTTGAGGGATTCACGGGATCTGTTTCTTTATTTCCTTAGTATATTGATCACCGTTTTGGATTCATAAAATTTGATGGAGCAAAACCTGGGCAGCTGACGGTTTAGTGGACTTGCAAAGAGATGGATGGATGGAAGTCCCCAGTGGAGGAAGATCTGCTGGACCACCAATGGATTCAACTGCCATTCGTGAGGCTGGAGAATCCTGCTTAGCTTGTCTGCTAGGAAGTTCTCCTGATCAGATAGATAAACTGTTTGAGAAACATGCCTTGTCGGACTGCAAAGGAGAAAAGGTCCAGTGCCTCCTGACATAGGGGCCTGGACCCTGTGCCCCCTTGTTTGTTCACGTAGAACATTGCCACCTGATTGTCCGTCTGTTGAGAGAAAGCATGGCAGAAGGTTTGCAGAGCTAAGTGGATTGCTCGCAGCTCTAAAAGGTTGATCTGCTGTGTGGCCTCCCGAGGGGACCACAGGCCTTGAGTGCACGTGCCCTGGCAATGTGCACCCCAGCCCTTTAAGGAAGCATCTGTCATCAGCACTCTTGTGTGTGCTGGAGCCTAAAAAGGTATACCCCTGAGAAGGTTTGGCAGATGTAGCCACCACTGTAAGGAGTTCAGAAGTCATCTGGACACCTTTACTCTGTCTCGGAGGTCGCCGGTGGCTTGTGTCCACTGATCTCTGAGGCACCATTGAGCAGCCCGCATGTGCAGACAGGCATTCGGGGTCACATGTACCGTGGATGCCATGTGGCCCAGGAGCCACAGGTAGTGCCTGGCGGAAACACGAGAATTGTTTTGGAACTGATTGGCCAAGTCCATAAGTCTGTGGGCCCTGTCCTCGGGCAAGTAAGCTCTTGCCTGAAGGGTGTACAACCTGCCCCCTATAAACTCTAGGTTCTGAGAGGGGAGCAAAGTGGACTTTGCGTAGTTTATGACAAAGCCCAGATGCTGAAGAAGAGAGACAGTGGGAAGAGTGGCCTGTCGGGTCTCCTGGAGAGACTGGCCCCTGATTAGCCAGTCATCTAGGAATGGGAAGATAAAAATCCCCTGATTCCTGAGAAAAGTCGCCACCACTGGCAGGCATTTGGTGAAACCTCTGGGGGCAGAGGTTAGGCCAAAGGGAAGTACCCTGTACTGAAAATGGTTTCCTCCCACCACAAATCTGAGGTATTGTCTGTGGTCTGGATGAATGAGGATGTGAGTATAAGCATCCTTTAGGTCCAAGGAGCATAGCCAGTCTCCCTGCTGGAGGTAGGGCAGCAGTATCCCAAGGGTAAGCATCTTGAACTTTTCCCTCTCTAGAAACTTGTTCAGATTTTGCAAGTCTAGGATAGGCCTGAGGCCTCCTGTTCTCTTTGGTACTAGGAAATACCCGGAGTAGAAGCCTTGCCCTTTCAGGTGGTGGGGCACCGGTTCCACTGCCTGTTCCTTTAGAAGACTTGCCAACTCCTGAAGGAGGAGGTTCCTGTGTAGAGGGAGTCTTGGAGGCTCTCCTGGATAGTAGGAAGGGGGTAGCTGGTGGAAATGGAGCATATAGACCTTTTGGACTATGCTCAGTACCCAGGTATCCCCCGTGATGGCTGGCCACCGGTATGCGTAAAGGGTCAGCTGACCTCCTGTGCTGAGTGGAGCCACCGGCGGAGGAGAGGCTATGCTGTGGAAGTCAAAAACCCCCTCCCTGCTGAGCAGGAGCCGGAGCTGGAGGCTTGGGGGTTTTATGCCTAAGGGGCCCATGCCCCTGCCCTTTGGCCTGCTGGCCCTGTTGGGGAGCTGGAGAGGATTGATATTGAGGGTAGTTTTTGTAGGCAGCACCCTTCCTCAGGAAAAAGGGCTTCTTTCCTGAGCCCTTCTTTTTTTGAGAAGGGGCAGAAGTCTTTCTGGACAGTCTTGTCCTGGTGAGAGTCTCTGTCTCGATTTCTGCATCCTTTGCAGTCATGGGCTTGCCGAATAGGTTGTCACCTCGGCACAGGACATCGACCAACTCATCCTGTACCCATGACTCCAGGTCCGATGACTGTAGCCAGTCCTGACGGCGTGCACTGATGCCGGCCGCTGCTACCCGGGTCGAAGCCTCGAAGCCATCATAGGCTGCTCGAGATATAAACTTCGAGCACTCTCAGATCCCTGAAGACAAGGCTTTGAATCTCTGCAAGGGTTCCTCGGAGAGGCCAGCTGAGAATCCGGCAATCTCCTTTGCCAGGTCCCGTAAGTACATGCCCATGTACAGCTGGTAAGTCTGGACACGGCAAGACAGTATAGAGCCCTGGAAGCACTTTCTACCGAGGGCATCCAGGTTCCGGGCCTCCCGGCTGGGAGGCACCGAGGAGTGCATCTTTTGACTTTTCAGCCTGTGCATGGACGATTCCACAACCATGGGGTTGTGCGGTAGCTGCGCCTTTTGGAACCCAGGGCTCTTACGGACTCGATAAAAGGAATCGACCCGCTTGCTAAGAACTGGCACTGAGGCCGGTTCTTCCCACATACGGAAGAGCAGCTGTTCCAGCATCGGAGGAACCGGTACAGTAAAGGCTCCCTTCAGAAGAAAATCATACTGGAGGGCATCAAGCTCCTCAGCTCGAGGCTCCTCCTCGGCGTCTGCAGGGAATGCCAAAGCCTTGGCCATGTCCCTGATGAAATCTGAGAACTGGGTATCCTCCGGGGGGCACCGTCTCCGAGGCTCGGACTCTGTGGAGTCCGATGGGACGCACTGGGTCCGGAAGTTGTCAGGAGACTCCTCGTCCTCCGTCTCCCACGCCGACCCCTCCGAGGAGGAGTCAAGCGACTCCGGCCGTGTGGGCCTCGATGCCACCCACCCCAATTCCAAGGGCACCGGCATCGACGACCTCAGCCCCACACGGGAGCTCAAGGGAGACCTTGGCCGAGGATCGACTCAAGATGGACTCGAGGATCGGCTCGACCTCCGGGGTTGACTTGGACATCGAGGTCCCGGTGGTCGGGGCAGATGCACCGGTCAGACCGGTGATCAGTACCCGCTGCTGATCCATGAAGGCAGCCAGGCTGCTTTCCAGGGCCGTCAACCTGAGTCCGAGCTCAGGAGACTCAGCAGCCCCCGACTCGGGCCCCGACAGCGTCAGGCCCAACGTCAGTTTTCCCGGAGGAGAGGCAACGAGGACAACAGAACTTACATGACTCGGGGACTCCGGCTCCAGGCGAGGTAGTTTGGACGGCCTCTCCGACTCCGAGAGCCCGAGATGGCGGTCAGGGCTAAGCGACCTGGCCCTCGAGGACCCAGGTGCCTCCACTGATGCCGCCCTCACGAGCTTCTTCTTCCTTTTGTGCTCCCGGGTGGGAGACCCCCTCTCATAGGACCCACGATGGCGCTCGGGGTCAGACTCCCGAGATGTCGAGGCCTCTGATGAAGTCCGGGCCCTGCCGGACGCGGACTCTGAAAAAATTGTTTCACATTGATGCTGACGGCTCCGAAGCGCATTCGATGACATCTTGCCGCACGGGCCACAGACCAGCGGGTCATGATTGGGCCCGAGGCATTGGAGGCAGCAGTCATGTGTATCAGTGAGAGACATAAGTTTCTTACACCAAATACATTTTTTGAACCCGCTGGCAGCCATCAGGGGAAAAAGGGCCCCTGCAAGGTCAAAAGACCGGACTGCCAGTAAAAATAACAGAAAAAGCACGAACGCTAGTCACAAAGGATAAAAACCGAAAAAGAAGTTCCGTACTCGATACCGGTGTACCGAGCCGAGGTGGGATGGGGAACCGGCATCAAACCGGACAAAGAGACGCAAAAAATTGCAGAAAAAATCAACTTTTACCAGGTGACACGAACTACGTCCGTTGGGCTCCGCGGAAAAAGAAAGACTGAGCAAGATGGCACACTTGGGGTGGAAGGGGACCACACATGTGTGCTGCATTGCCAAAGGCTTTCTTTGAAAGCTGGGGAAATGCTCCGCACGAGAGCTCCTTCGGCGCCGACGTCACCCATATGTGAGGACTGACTTCCTGCTTGGTCCTGGAGAAGACCAGTTTCTTTTTTCTATGGTAATGTAATTATTTTTCTTTCTCTTTTTCTTGTGATTGTATTTTTTAAATATATTGATGATGGTCATTTTTTATCTTATGCCTGAACACGTCTGCATATAGTATAGAAGAATTTTTAGATAAATAAAAATAAATAAATAAATTTTGCAATAGTCTCTATGTTTGCAGAGCCTCTTGTCAAATACTATGGGAATTCTTTGTGTCCCAATCTGTACATCTGAATTCCCCTGTCCACACACTAAAATCTGTCTTCACATGCTTACATCTCTAGGGTGCATAGTCTAGTGTATTCCCTTGTAGAACTGCCTCAAAGTATTAATAATTCTAATCAAAGCCTCCCGAAATATATGTAATTGTTCTCTTTCCACAGAAAATCAAAATTTGACCTAATAACTTCCCTACCTCCCTAATTTTCCTTTCCAAAAGCAATCTATCTAATCCCATCCCTCTAACTGGGGAGAAAGTCTGTATAACAAGACCGAACAGTGGAATGGATGGGAGCTGGAGGTGAGGCGGGGGGGATGTAATACCTCAACAATGCAATGGCTTCAAGCAGCATTAATTGTTTTTCCTCATGTTTTGAGCTTCTAAGATTAAAAGCTGGAGTAAAGAAAAATCTCTATAGCAAAAAAACAGCTTTCCTATAATAGAAAAATCCCCTTATGTAAAAGGTTACAAAATAAACCAGTAATTTAACCAGCAATGTAAAAAAAAATATGTAATAGAATAACTCTTTTTATTAAGGAAATCTCAGGCAGAGTACTTGTTGTAAAGGCCAGAAAATTACTTTTGCTTGAAATGAGCCCTTTAGGAATGATATAGCAGAGTTTGTACACAGAGATCTTCTCTGGTATTTGCTTCTCTGGCATCTCAGCTCACTCAGTTGGAAATACTTCTATTGCTTGTTCATGATTATGATATTATACGGAATATGGCCTAGAAACTGCTGAAACTGTCCCTGTGGATATTAACAGCATATGAGAGGGCAATTTGCAAACTGTGCACGCTGGGACAAAGGTTGCACAGGCTTTCCACCGGTTCTCTAGGCCAAAATATGTGTGCATTATCACTTTCAAAGTTGCGGCAGGTACAAAGTACATGAGGCTACTTGCAGCTGCTTTTCCTGCAAACACAGAAATGTATGCACAAAAACTTATGTTTATGTTTATTTACTTGATTTGTACTTAAAAAATGTCATCTACCCTCTGTTCTTTTTCTCCCCTGATCTATACATGCACTGGGGAACAATCAGGCACATTGAGAGAGAGAAATTTGCAGACGCCAATAAATGTAGGTAAAACAATTTTTATCTGTGTAAATCACTTTGAAAAGAATCCTTCCCACGACCAGTTCTGGCAAACAACTAATGGAGAGGGAATGACATGGAAATTAGATACATATGTTAGTAATTACTGCCAAGGCCAGTCCACTTGATCTTCTTTTGCCTCTGCAAACAACAATAACAGAATATAAGAAAGCATCAAATAAGCACAGTCAGTAGTGAGGAAACAAAAAGAATGTCAAAGGTCAACTCAGTTCTATGACATTTGAACAGGAAGTAAATCAGATAGACTACTTAAGATTCACTGTCCTTATCTGCTGTTATATTCTCTCTTTCTCACAAAAAATGCAGGATGTAATGTCTTTTTCTTCCACCCCACACTTATCACTGAGTGAATGTTCAGTTTAGGTATGTGTGATTTGGAATTTCTTGAATGAAAAGAGATGTTGATTATATTTTGTTTTCTAGTCTCAGGAAATCACTAGATAACCGTGTGTTTATTAGTTGGGGCGATCATGTAAGAAATAAAAAATACATGTGCAACCTTAATTTGGAAATTTTTATCCAAACTTCTATCGTTTCTGTCTTAGGTATAGCTTATCAATATCATGAATTTATTTTCAATGCAAATGTTACTAAATTATCCAGTATATTTAATCTACTGGAAGCTATTTAAAGGGTTCAAATTCTGGACAATTACCTGTTATTGGAGTAGGCAGTAGTTTAACTTAAGTAGCTATTAAACATGCAGATTGGCATTCATGTGTAAATGCCATCTTAGAACAGATGCTATATAAATGTTGGGATGATTACTGTATCATGTTTAGATTTCCAGTAGGTGGAGAGAGGGAGTAGTTAGGGCAGGTCAACAATAGAGATTTTACAATGAGAATCCATGTCTCAAGGAAATATTAGACATCGATGTTTATAGCTGCCATGAAGTACTTGCTTGACATGCTGAAAAAGTTAGAGGTAAGTGGTAGAACAAGCATCAAATAATGTCTGAGCTGTTGATAGATCAGACAATTTTTATAGTAGCCAAACATGACCCTTTTGGAGATATTCCCCTGAATGTATCGAAATGGCTTCAGGGCTCTGGAAGAGAAGATGAGGAAGATAAGTGTGCAAGTGGTATTCTCCTCAATTCTCCCTGTTGAAGGTAGAGACCAGGGCCAAGAAGCATGCATCTGGGAGATGATTACATGCCTTTGTGGATGGTATCATTGAGAGCATTCTGGCTTCCTGGACCATGGAATTATTTTTCAAGGGCCGCACAGCAAAGATGGTGTCCACCAATCAGAGAAGGGAAGATGGGCTAACCTACTGAACAGAACGTTAAACTAGCATCTTTGGGGATGACTGAGAAAAAGATCTCAGGTAAGTCAAATCCTTAGGTAAGTAAAACATTAAACAATTTCTGGTTACATTTCATACCCAGCAGAGAGCTTGTAGTTTAAATGTAATAGTCACTCAGGGCCTAGCATCAGCAAAGTACTTTTAGCTTAAATTTAAAACACAGAAGAGAGCTTTCTGGTTAAATTTAGAACCCAGCAGAGAGCTTGTAGTTTAAATTTCATAAGAAGTTAGAGCCTAGCAGCAGCTAAGAGCTATAATTTAAATAAAATCAGAATATAGCTTAGCTCAGCAGCACAAGACAGGGTACTGTGTAGCAGCCCTCTTTTAATAAGTGTTATTTCCCTCCCTCCCTCCCCACACCCACTCACCCCTGGGATAATCGTAGCTTTATAGGTATTTACACATCTTACAAGACAGGAGGTGCTCTCAGGTGAAGCTCATTACCCAAATCAGTCATACACTAAGGACCTGAGATTAGTTAAGCTTCAGGTGAACAAGGTATATTACACGTATTAGGTACAGTTTTATTAGTATAACTATCCATAGCAACCCTTAGTAAGTAAAGAACTTAGATCTAAACACAAACTTAAAACTAAGATGCAGACAGCAGTCCAGCAGCGGGATGGGGGCTTTCCAGTCTTTTGCATTGAGTGTCACATGTATGATTTTCTCCCAGTTGGTGAGAGGTCTTACGTGTGCACTAGGTGCAAGGAGCTCTTTGCTCTCAGGGAACGAGTCCGTTTTCTAGAGGCTAAAGTAGCAGACTTGGAAAGCATAAGACAGACAGAGAGGTACATAGATGAGACCTACAGGGATATAGTCCTGAAGTCCCACCTCCAGTCTGGCAGCATCCCTGTTGCCATGGAGGAGAGAGGTCACGTGACAGGAGAGCATCACCCTGGTGTGGCAGGAAGTGATCCTGTAACTAGGACCTGTCCTCCAGGTGATGTAAAACCCTCTCGCACCGAGGAAGTATCTCCAGGGCCATGTGCCCATGAGGGAAGGGTTAGGACAGCCGTTATAGTTGGTGATTCGATCATTAGGCATGTAGATAGCTGGGTGGCTGGTGGACGTGAGGATTGCCTGGTAACATGCCTGCCTGGTGCGAAGGTAGCGGACCTCACACACCACCTAGATAAGGTCTTAGATAGTGCTGGGGAGGAGTCTGCTGTCTTGGTACATGTCGGTACCAATGACATAGGAAAATGTGGTAGGGAGGTTCTGGGGCTAAATTTAGGCTTTTAGGTAGGAAGCTGAAATCCAGAACTTCCAGGATAGCATTCTACGAAATGCTTCCTGTTCCACGCGCAGGACCCAACAGGCAGGCAGAGCTCCGGAGTCTCAATGCGTGGATGAGACAATGGTGCAGAGATGAGGGTTTTGGATTTGTTAGGAACTGGGGAACATTCTGGGGAAAGGAGGGGCTCTTCCGAAGGGATGGGCTTCACCTTAACCGGGATGTAACCAGGCTGCTGGCTTTAAATTTTAAAAAGGAGATAGAGCAGCTTTTAAACTAGATATTAGGGGAAAGCCGACAGTCGCCCAAGAGCAGATGGTTCGGAAGAATGTATCTTTTAAGGATACTACCAAAAGCAGAGAGGTTCCACAAAAGAGTAAAGTAGCCCAAATGCCCTCAAGTATGGAGCAGACAGAGCTTAAAGATCCTAAATTATCCATGTCTAACAATAGCCAAATTAATATGAATAAAATACATTCTCTAAAATGCTTGCATGCAAATGTTAGAAGTCTAAAAAATAAGATGGGAAAGTTAGAATATATAGCACTAAAAGAAAGGTTAGATATGATTGGAATATCAGAGACATGGTGGAAGGAGGACAACCAGTGCGACACTGTGATACCTGGGTACAAACTATATCATAATGAGAGAGCTGAAAAATTGGTGGAGGGGTTACACTCTATGTTAGAGAGGGCATTGAGTCAGAAAGGATTAAAGTTTTGCAGGAAACAAAATCTGCTGTAGAATCTATATGGATTGAAATTCCATGTAAAAGGGGGAAGGCAATGGCAGTGGGGGTGTACTTTCGAGCACCTGGCCAGAATGACCAAATGGATGATGAAATGCTCAAAGAAATCAAGGAAGCTAACAAAAGTTACAGCACAGTAATAATAATGGGTGATTTCAACTACCACGGTATCGACTGGGTCAGTGTCACGTCAGGACATGCTAGGGAGATAAAGTTCCTAGATGAAATAAATGACTGCTTCTTGGAGCAGCTGGTTCATGAACCAACCAGAGGGGAAGCCATATTAGACCTAATCCTTAGTGGAACACCAGATCTAGTGCAAGAGATAAGGTTGTTGGGGCCACTTGGCAATAGTGATCATAGCATAATCGCCTTTGATTTAATTAGTGGAGGAGGGATGGTAAGGAAATCCACAGTACTACCTTTTAACTTTCGAAAGGGAGACTATGATAAAATGAGGAAAACAGTTAAGAAAAAACTAAAAGGAGCAGTTGCAAAGGTTAAAGATGTACATCAGGCTTGGCTGTTGTTGAAAAATACTATCTTGGAAGCCCAGACCAGCTGTATTCCACGCTTTAAGAAAAGTGGAAGGAAGTCCAAAAAACTGCCAGCATGGTTTAAAGGTGAGGTCAGAGAGGCTGTTGTTGCCAAAAAAGCATCTTTCAGGAAATGGAAAAAAGAGCCAAACGACGAAACCTGGGAACAGCACAAGCACTGGCAAGTCAAATGCAAGGCATTGATAAGGGAGGCAAAGGCAGAATTTGAGAAGAAGCTTGCTGCAGAAGCAAAAACGCGAAGTAAAGACCTTTTCAAGTACATTCGTAGCAAAAAACCTGTGAGAGAGTCAGTTGGTCCATTAGATGATAAAGGGGTTAAAGGAGCACTAAGAGGCGACAAGGCGATAGCGGAGAGACTGAATGAATTCTTTTCTTCAGTCTTTACTGAGGAAGATGTAGGGATGTTACCCATGACTGAAGTGGTATTTAAAGGTGCGGAAGAATTGAAGGAAATATCGATACATTGGGAAGATGTATTACAACTATTAGATAAACTGAAGAGTAGCAAATCACCTGGGCCAGATGGTATACATCCAAGGGTGTTGAAAGAACTGAAATATGAGATTGCAGACTTGCTATTAGTAATCTGTGAACTATCATTAAAATCATCTCTAATACCTGAAGATTGGAGGATCGCCAATATAACACCAATTTTTAAAAAGGGTTCCAGGGGTGATCCGGGAAACTACAGACTGGTGAGCCTGACATCAGTACCTGGAAAAATGGTAGAAACCATCATAAAGAATAAAATTACTCAGCATGTAGATAGTCATGACCTAATGGGAGACAGCCAACATGGCTTTAGACAAGGAAGATCTTGTCTTACTAATCTGTTGTTTTTTTGAAGGAGTGAATAATCAGGTGGACAAAGGTGAGTCGGTTGATATTGTGTATCTGGACTTTCAGAAAGCTTTTGACAAGGTCCCTCATGAGAGACTTTTGGCAAAACTAAAGAGTCATGGGATAGGAGGCAGTGGACTACTGTGGATCAGGAACTGGTTAAAAGATAGAAAGCAGAGGGTAGGGCTAAATGGCCAATTTTCCCAATGGAGAAAGGTGAATAGTGGTGTACCCCAGGGATCTGTGCTGGGTCCGCTGCTTTTTGACATATTCATAAATGACCTGGAAAGTGGAATAACGAGTGAGGTTATCAAATTTGCAGATGACACAAAACTATTTAAAGTTGTTAAAACCCAAGAGGATTGTGGAAACTTGCAAGAGGATCTTGATAAATTGGAAGACTGGGCATCAAAATGGCAGATGAAATTTAATGTGGACAAGTGCAAGGTTATACACCTAGGGAAGAACAACCCAAACTATGGTTACACGATGCAAGGTTCCACATTAGGAACCACCACCCAGGAAAAAGATTTAGGCGTCATTGTGGATACCATGTTAAAACCCTCGGCCCAGTGTGCAGCAGCGGCCAAGAGAGCAAATAGAATGCTAGGTATGATAAGGAAAGGAATGGAAAATAAAACAAAAGATATTATAATGCCTCTATATCGTTCCATGGTGAGACCGCACCTTGAATATTGTGTGCAATTCTGGTCACCGTATCTTAAAAAGGATATAGCGATTTTAGAAAAGATTCAGAGAAGAGCCACCAAAATGGTTAAGGAGATGGAAGGATACTCCTATGAAGAAAGGCTAAAAAGGTTAGGGCTCTTTAACCTGGAAAAGAGACGGCTGAGGGGAGATATGATAGAAGTCTATAAATTAATGAACGGGGTGTAACGGGTAAACGTAGATCGATTGTTTACCTTATCAGAATATAGAAAGACTAGGGGACATGCAATGAAGCTACAGGGTAAACTATTTAAGACTAATAAAATAAAATATTTTTTCACTCAACGTGTAATCAAACTCTGGAATTTGTTACCGGAGGATGTAGTAAAGGCTGTTAGTGTAGCTGGGTTTAAAAAAGGTTTGGACAAGTTCCTGGAGGAAAGGTCCATAAACCATGATTAAGAAGGGACCCAGGATATCAATGCTTGAACCAATACAAGCATTGTGGAACCTGTGTCCCTTGGGGAAACTGCTAGGTACATATGACCTAGATTGGCCACTGTTGGAAACAGAATACTGGGCTTGATGGACCTTGGTCTGACCCAGTATGGCATATCTTATGTTCTTATGTTAATTGTAAGAAAAGGATAAAAAGAACAACATCTGGAAGCTCTGTATACTAATAACCACAGTATGAGAAATGATCACATTTCTGTGAAAACAGCAACAACATTGGCTTTACCTGTGCAGAAGAAAGGCCTGAAAATTTAATTCTATATCTTGCCACAAAACCTAATGGACTGTCCAACAATCCAGCAAAAATGGCCAAAATGGATGTCATATAGTACTGGAAGATGAGCTCCTCAGGTCAGAAGGCACTTAGTGTGCTATTGGGAAGAGCTGAAGATTCTTCAGAGTAAAGTCGGCATTTATGATGCAGTTGGAACAAAACCCTCAGGAGGTGTGCTAATATAGCTGCACTTGAAATGAGAGTCAAAAGCTGCAAAAATGTCTTAAATGCTGGGCTATGGAATGTACAAAGCATGAACCAAGAAAAGTTGAAGGTGATTGAGAATGAAATGAAACATACACAACTCATTCTGTTCAGTGTCTGAGAACTGAAATGGACTGGCATTGGGCATTTTATATCTGACAATCACATGATATACCGTATTATACTGAAATGAAAGACAAAGAAAAATGGTATTGTATTGATATGAGAAAGGACTTGAAGGCCTAAATACAGTATGTAAACTCTAGAGGAGAGGAGGGACGGGGGATATGATACAGACATTTGGTGCCAGATATTGGGTTGACCAGGCTACAGTGCATAGCCCTGCCCGAAGACCCTTAACCCCAGATATTCAATGCCGGGATCATTACCTTGGAGTGGCATGATTGATTGTACTTAGCCCTGCATCTAAGAGGGACTTTGATATAAAATTGCTGCTGGCCTATGGCATCCAGTACCTGCCTGGTCATCTCCTGGGAGGAGTGGCTTAGTGGTTGGGGCAAGTTACCTAAGGTCAGGGGTTCAAATCCCACTAGAGGACAACAACCTTGGACCAGAAGGACTGGGGGTTCTAGTCTCACAGGTGCTTCTTGTGGTCTTGGGCAAGCCACTTAACCCTCCATTGCCCATGTTCTCTGTAAGTATTAGTGTATGTGTTTCATATCCCCTCATGTTAAACATATCCTCCAATTGTGTTGTGACCACTTTGATTGAAGGATAAGGTGGTATACAAAGCTGTCTAAATAAATTTAAAAAGAACATCTTCAATTTTATAATGTGTGAGCAGAAATCTGTTTGAAGCAGTCTCCCCCAGACCTGAAGTAGCTGAAAAGTTGAGGAAAAAGAAGGTGGACTTAAGCTAAGAGAAACCAGGAAAATAGTCAGCAAACATACTGTACAAATGGAAGAAAAAATAGCCAATGCAGTAAAATGGGGGACAAAACATTTTTCAGGTATATTAGTGACAGGGAGAAGTGAAAAAGTGGTTTTGTCAGACTCAAGGGTGAAAGGATGGAAAATGTAGAAGCCGATGAGTATAAAGCAGAATTGCTGAATATTTCTGTTCTGTGTTCACAGATGAAGGTCTGAGAAGAGGACCTCAGAAAACACATACAAAAAGAAATAGAAGTAAGTTGGATCTTGAACAATTTTCAGAAGACTGTGTTCGTGAGATGCTAGGAAAACTAAAGTTAGACAAAACAAGGGGGCCAGATGGAATACATCCAAGAGTACAAAAGGAACTCAGGGAAGTTCAAGCAGCTCCACTGGCTGATCTTTTCAATGCTTCTTTAGAGTTGGGAGTGGTCCCAGAGGACTGGAGAAGGGCATGTGCAGTCTCTCTCCACAAAAGTGAAAGTGAGGATGAGATTAAGAACTATAGACCCATTAGTCTGACCTCTGTGGTGAGTAAATTAATGGAAAGGCTGTTAAAACAGGATAGTGAGGTTTCTGGAATCTAATGGTTTGCATGATCTGAGGCAGCATGCTTTTAGTAGAGGCAGGTCTTGTCAAACAAATCTGATTAACTTCTTTGACCGGATGACTAGTAAATCATTTGATACTTTTCTGCACAAGTGACTTATAAATAAATTGAGTGCCCTAAAATGACTGACTGGGTTAGAAACTGATTGCGTGAGGGTCAACAAAGGGTATAGGTAAATGGAGCTCACGCTGAGAAGAATGTTACCAGTGGGAAGAATTCCATTTAAACCATTGTCTCCCTGCAGGCTATGCTGCTCTGTCTACCACCCACATTACGCGAAGCGGAGGTGAGGTTGCTGTTCATTTTAGACCCTCCTTGGCAATTTCAGAGGATCCTTCCCTTGTCCTTCACTATACAGAATCATTGTTGATACATCTTCATTCCTCCCCACCTATTGACTTTCTCTTGATTTATACTCCTGCTCTTTACCCCTCCTTATGGCACTCACTGCTCCTTACAATTTCTGAGGCAACAATCCACTACCCTTACCTTTTAATCCTAGGGGATTTTAATGTCTACTTTGAACATCTCATTAAAGCTCGTCACAAATCCTACTTTCCCATCTCAATGATCCTGTACTTACACAGCATATATTCCTTTCAATCCAGCACGGCTTAAAGGTGAGGTCAGAGAGGCTGTTATAGCTAAGAGAGAATCTTTCAGAAAATGGAAAAAAAGAGCCAAATGACAAAAACAGGAAACAGCATAAGTGCTGGCAAGTTAAATGCAAACCATTGATAAGGCAGGCAAAGAGAAAATGTGAAAAGAAGCTTTCTATGGAAGCAAAAGCACATAATAAAAACTTTTTCAAGTATATTTGTAGCAAAACATCTCTGAGGGAGTCATTTGGACCATTAGATGATGAAGGAGTAAAAGCTGCACTGAGAAAGGACAAGGTTATAGTGGAGAGACTGAATGAATTTTATGCTTCACTGAAGAAGATGAAGGAAAGTTACCCATGCCAAAAATGATATTCATAGAGCCCTTCACACCAACACCCCGCAATACCTGGCAGACCTCATCCACTTCCACACGCCCAGGCACACTCCCCACTCCTTTCATCTTAACCGCCTCACACTTCCCCCTCCTGCCCGTGCCCATCTCCAGTCCACTCGTTCCTCTGCTTTCTTCTCTATTGGCCCTGCCCTCTGGAATTCCCTTCCTACCTCCCTCCGTTTGGAACCCCATCATCCTTCTTTCAAACATGACTTAAAGACTCATCTCTTCTCCCTTGCCTTCAACCTACCCACCCCCTTTGTGTGAACTCCTTCTCCTGGTCTATACCTTTTCTCTTTCCCAATCTCTCTCTTCTGTCCTTTGAAATATTGTAATTTCCTTTCAATTTTCTGGCCTAGTGCCTCACTTTGTTAATTTGTATATTGTACACCGCTCTGATTAATTTAGAAGGGCGGTTAATCAAGTAAATAAACATAAACATAAAGGTGATGTATCAGAGGAATTTAAACAAATCTTGAGAACCGGGAAAATGTAATATAGCTAATTGATAAACTAAAGAGCTGCAAATCACCTGGACTGGATGGCATACATCCCAAAGTGCTCAAAGAACTGAAATACAAGATTGAAAATCTACTTTTAGTAGTCTATGAACTATCATTAAAATCATCTGTAGTACCTGAAGATTGGAGAGTGACCAATTTAATGCCAATTTTTAAAAAGTGTTCCAGGAATAATCCAGGAAACTATAGATCCCTGAGCCTGTTGTCAGTACTAGGCAAAATGATAGAAACCATTATAAAAAAAACCCTACTGTCATGGTTTAATAGGAGAAAGCCAACATGGATTTAGCCAAGGAAAGTCTTGTCTTACTAATCTCTTCTATTTTTTTTGAAGGTGTAAATAAACAGGTAGACAAAGGTGAGTCGGTTGATATAGTGTATCTGGATTTTTAAAAAGCCTTTGACAAGGTCCCTCATCAGAGACTCTTGGGGAAATTAAAAAGTCATGGGATAGGAGGCAGTGTACTATTGTGGATCCGGAACTGGTTCAAAGATAGAAAACAGAGTGTAGGCTAAATGACCAATTTTCTCAATGGACAAAGGTGAATAGTGGAGTATCCCAAGGATCTGTGCTGGGCCAGCTGCTTGCTTTTTTTTAAATCCAAATTTCAAAATACATATCTAAACAGATCCATAGTAGGAAAAAGCAAAAGGTTCAAGGAAATAACATGCCACAAAAGATTTAAACATGATAGGCCACAATAAAAATAAGGGGGGAAGAGTACCAGGAAAAAAGGAAAAGCTAAAGGAAACCTTAGCACTTCCTAGATAATGAAGACAATCGTGAATCTTACAGAAGTAGCTGATAAGCGCATTACTGTGGAGCCTCTACAGGGCCCTGACCCTCTCTAGCAGTAACAAAATCACTCAGCTGGAACAGAGCCTAGGAAGTGGGCATGCATATTTTGAAAGTATAATTTCAAAACAGAGTCTCTGTCCAACTCAAACACAAAGGTAGCCAACAGGGTGGTACAGTTAGTGACTACTTCCAAGGAGGATTTGGCTACCCTCTGGATCATCCGAAGGAGAAGATTTACCACTTCCAGAAAACGAGATGTAATAAATTTTAACCAAAGGTGGGAGGATATCCAATGGAAATTTCAACACATATCTCAAATACTTCCTGATCATGTACACAGGGGCAATCAATGAACATTTAGGGGTATGTTTACTAAACCGTCTTAACGTAGCAGCGTTGACGTTATCGCGCGATCCGTGATGTTATCGTGTGATAATAGCGCTTTACCGTGCGAGAACGTCATGTATCGCGTGATAATGTCTGTGGCAGCGTTAAGGTGCACAGAGGATGGAGGAAGGCTCCCCAGAGGGCGGAGGAAGGCTCCCCAGGGGCGTAGATGAGGGGTCAATGGGCGGAAAGTGGGCGGGGAGAGGCCCCATGCACACTAACATGGTGAAATGAAGCTTTGAAAATTAGCGCCAGTGAAAACCTCGTGCTAGAGGCACATTTGCAGGAGAGAGAAACCATTTCAATCAGCAATGTACAGCAAAGCCAGGGAAACCCAGAAAAGTGATAGTAGTGATACATGTGCGGAAACAAAAAGGCAAATAAACATATTAAATGACCAGTACCATATTTCAAATCCCCATAACCAAGCTGGCCAATTGTGCTACTAATGACAAACATAAAGCAATACTACTGACAAAGCATAAAAAGGAAGATATTATGTTTGGAAGGGGCTATGCTCTGTCCCCCACAAAGTGAATGATCCCACAGTGAAATAGAGGTGAGCAGGGTTTTCTCCTTTATATTGGGCATGTCTGTTATGCTGTGTTACAGCTGGGGCACAGTGAGGACTAGGCAGATGCCTAGGTGGCACATAGGAATGCCGAAACTGTAAAGCAGCAAGACAGCAACTGACGAGGGTCCAACATGGGCACGACTGTGTGTCCCACAGTGTCACAGGGGATATTACCCAGCAGGTATCCCCAAGGGCACATAACATTGGCAGGTGGTGCCGGGGGGAAGCACGCATGTCCATGTAGGCACCCCTACCCGAGAACCCACACCATAAGCAGCTGCCTACCAGCACACTGGATGGCCTGGGACTGCGCACCACGAGCACCATTGGTATAAGGGCATGTCAGCATGGTGGCGGAGGGTTGCTGGTGGTGGAGGGGGCAGTGGCATCTACCCACAGCAGACCAAGGCCAAGCCCTGTTTAGGTGGGTGCCGTGCAGTGCAACAGACAAGGTCTGTCTAACAAACATTAATAGTAGCCCCAGGGAATGATCTGCCTCTGTGACAACAGTTTGGTGCAGTACACACAGCTAGTGTGTTCAAGTCACAGGTTCAAGCCACAGCTGTGGCTCCTGCAAAAAATGTCCTTATATTTTACCCAGTACTAAACCGTGGTAATAAAGACGGAACTGTTATTGCTGATTAAATAAACAATCCATAAATGCCTATATTTTACCCTATAGGGCACAGACACCATAAACATGTGCAATCCCTAGAGCAGAGTTTTCTAAATGCAGTCCTGGAGGGCCAAACACCATTCAGGTGTCATGCTGTCTGTAATAAATATGTCAGTGTTGCAAATGTATGCCATGCCCCCCATTTTATGCAAATGTATCTCATGCATATTCATTAGGGACAGCATGAAAAACGTAACTGTGTTTGGCCCACCAGGACTGGAGTTGGGAAACTCAGCCCTAGAGCAGTGGCCAACAGGGGCATAAACACCCACACCCACAGGCTCCACTATCCAAAGCCTCATGGAGAGTCAGGCTGTTGGGCCCTGCACGGAGCAGCATCTCCCAATACATTCCCACGTGCATACCTAACAATGCCGCCCTAAACTTGGGAACACGTTACACATATATCAAAAGGTTGCTATGATTAATGGCAGATAACAAATCATAAGTTAAACACAATTTGTTGACAAAGCTGCATCACAGCAACCTTTCTGATATCGGTGGAGTGTGTTTCAGTTTTGGTTTCTGACAGTGTTTACCACCCCGGGGAGTGACCCCAACAGTATTGTGTACCATAGCCATGCCTGCACTGTGCCCAGGACTGGTGTGTTGGCCAGGGCCATCAAAAACCTCTATATTTGCACAATGCTGGCATAGGCGTGGGAGTGTGTGTCTGTCTATCCAGTGTGTTGTGGCTGCCTACACCTTACTCAGCCCACACTGCTTGCACTGTCTCCAGTGTAAGCCTGCCAATGTGCATAATGAGGAGCAAGGTACTGTGGGTATGGGCCGGACAGGGCGGCCTGGGCAGGATGCATCTTTACAGGGGATAGGGCAATGGCTGGGACATTGTAGTGCCCGACCACCATCTGCACGGACAGGGTGGCCACAGCATGTCATGCTGGAAGGTCACTCTCACCCTGACTGAGCAGTGACCACGGCATGGCTAGGTTCCCCCATAGTGCTATACAGTCTTTTTCCCAAGTGATATTTATGGGTTTCCTTTTTTGGAGCCCAATCACTGACATATTTTCTTGGTGTGTGTGCCAGATCCCACGCTGGGGTGCACAGTGTTCCTTTTGGAATATGCACTATGTATGTGCCAGCAGACTGTCTGCAGCTAGCATGTGTATGGCTGCAACACCCTGCAGGATGCAGTAGGTGCACACTGACTGCCCTCTGCTGGTGAATGTCAGAATGTAGTGGGGGGGGGGGGGCAGCTTAGCTGACCAGCTGTACTGCCAGTGGTCCAGTTCCATGGTCATATCTGCATCAGCTCTCTGTTCTGTAGTTCGCCAGGGGTTGCTGGTACCACAGTCTGTCATCTTTTAGCTCAACTGGCCCTATTGAAAAACAATGCTAGTGTGTGTCTGTTGTTGCCAGATCATGTTCCCTACCTTGACCCACATAGGGTGGGCTTTCTCCGTATATCTTCATCATGTGAGTCCAGACACACCCCTGCTCCAAAAACAGGTGTCCATGGAGTGGAGGAGTGGCCTAGTGGTTGGGGCAAGGTACTTCAGGCCGGAAGGTCGGGGGTTCAAATCCCACTAGAGGACAGCAACCTTGGGCCGGAAGGACTGGGGTTTCTAGTCCCACAGGTGCTCTTTGTGGTCTTGGGCAAGCCACTTAACCCTCCATAGCCTATGTTCCCTGTAAAATAGTTATCTCCAAGTTATAATGCCCTGTTCAATGTAATTTCAGTTTGTTCAATGTAAACCGCACTGATGCAGAATAGCGCGGTATATAAGAGAATATAAATAAATAAATAAAAATAAATAAACCTCACTCAATATGCATTATGTTGCGAGCATCATGGTATATAAGAAATGGACATAGAAAACTTCCAAGGCTGTCTGCAAAGAATACCCCACACGCTGGCAGTGATGGTGAACTGCAGCAAAACCTACTGCAAACAACCCGGGTACTGTGGACCTGGTGCTGTCCCCACAACTTTACTCTCAGGGTGATCACAGAACACGCACAATGGCATGGTCAGTAGGCACACTGTAACAGTAACACGCATGCTTGGTCCCCCTAACCAGTTGACGTGCTACAGAGTTGCAAACCCCATCTGGTGAGCAGATGTAGACTGCTGATCTGCATGTGAATTGCATCATGGGCACTCTTGGTGCTAACCTATCCTGGTAGCCACACCAGACAGTGTGTCTGGTGACCTGCACTGGTAGAGTAGCTACCATAGGTTAGTTACAACCAATATTGTTGCAGGACAGTGGTGAATATACTGACCTCAGTGGGAGAAGTCATGGGTTCAATACCCCAGTGGGCCTGTATATTGATGCATCTGGATGGATAGGATATAGTGTATTATCATCACATCAGAGTGTGTTACCACATGAGAATATTTTCAAAAGTGTGGCCAGTCACATGCAGTTGGAAGAGTGGCGTGGGCTGCAGGTTGCTAGATTAGCTGGTGAGCTGTATACAAAGTGCATCCGTCAGTATAACTGTTGGAGGATACGGCCATCTATGCATTTAGCAGTCTGACATAGATCTGAAATCTGTGTGCACATCCCAAAACACCCTCAGCTCAGATGACCAAACTAAGGTGCCCTGTAAAGTGCCCTAGCTGTGTCCTTACACTAGCCTGGTAAGCAGAGTAGAAAGTGTATGTAGATGACCTGGTGTAGCTGTGTAGCCAGCCATTGCTATGTGAAAAGGCATAGCACACTGGTTAATAGAATACCCTCACAGCCAGTGGTGATGGGTTTGAGACCCCAGTGTGCCAACACCAAGATAAATGCCTAATAAGCAAATTGTGATAAGAAACATCAGACACATTGCTGCAATGTGTGTCTGCAGCATAAATCTTTATATATATTGACGGTGTCACCATTCGCTGTGTACCGGCCATGGCACGGGCACGTAGCTAGTGCGCCTTAATGATGCATGTTGAGGCGCGCATGTGCGGGCGTGCGTCAGCAAGGCATCGGTGAAAATGGCAACACGATCCAGGAAGCCTGCCTTCACCCATAAGGAGCTGTGACACCTTGCTGGACTGATCTGCACTAGGCAGCATAAATTATTCCCTGGCTCCTCCAAACCTCAGGACCTGGGGCGCGTTAGGAGGGCATGGGACCGCGTCACGAGGCGGTACAATTGTCTTGCTGACTACCCATGTGAGGTAAGTGTATGGAGACAGGTCACACAATGCAAGGTGTTCAACACATTACCCAGCAATAAACACACATCATACATGTACAACATGGTATAGACACCAGTCTGTGGTATATCCAGTGTTGATTGTAGCTGTGTATGCTGCTGTGTGTAGGCATTTTATCTCATTTATGTTTTGTATTTAAACTCATGTGATATACCGCCTATTTATCACATCAAAGCGGCTTGCCCTATCCCCAGGAGGCTAAGGACCTGATCACAGAGTCCAGTTGTCAGCCTGGTGTTATGGTAGCTGCTGCTGTTGATGTGTTAAAATCCACCCTAACCCAAGGAGCCCCTAGATCTGCCTAAAGAGGTCTGGTAAACAGCATGCTGAGATGGTAGGTTCTGCAGTTGCAGGGTCACACATCTGCCCTACCCCTAGGGGTCCTGAGACCTGTTCAAAATGGTCTGTCAATCACCCTGGTGATATGGTTGTGTATGCATTTGCAGGTTAAAACATCTGCCCTACCCCCAGGAGGTCTGAGACTTGATCAAAGTGATCAGTCAGTCACCCTGGTGATATGGTTGTGTATGCATTTGCAGGTTAAAACATCTTCCCTAACCCAGGAGGCCTGAGACCTGATCAAAGTGGTCTGTCAGTCACCCTGGTGATATGGTTGTGAATGCATTTGCAGGTTAAAACATCTTCCCTACCCCCAGGAGTCCTGAGACCTGATCAAAGTGGTCTGTCAGTCACCCTGATGATATGGTTTATGTTGCTGTTGATGTGTTAAAATCCACCCTACCCCCAGGAGTCCTGAGACCTGATCAAAGTGGTCTGTCAGTCACCTTGGTAATATGGTTTATGTTGCTGTTGATGTGTTATAATCCACCCTACCCCCAGGAGTCCTGAGACCTGATCAAAGTGATCAGTCCGCCACCCTGGTGGTATGGTTTATGTTGCTGTTGATGTGTTTTAATTCACCCTACCCCAGGAGTCCTGAGACATGATCAAAGTGGTCTGTCAGTCACTCTGGTGATGTAGTTTATGTTGCTGATGAAGTATGCTAAGACACCCTACCTCAGGAGTCCTGAGACCTGATTGCAAAGGTTGGTATGACATCCAGAGATTGTGGTAGGTTATGCAGGGTCAGGTCACACATTTGTCCTATTCCCAGGAGGCCCAGACCTCATTACACACGTCTGTTATGGATCCTGATGGTATGGTAGGTGCAGCTGTGGATGTACTCCAATCCACCCCATCCCCAGGAGCCCTGAGACCTGATTACAAAGGTCTGTAACAAATACAGATATCATGGAAGTGTACGCAGTTTCAGGTCACACATCTGCCCACTCCCCAGGAGTCCCGTACCTGATCGCAGAGGAGTGGAGGAGTGGCCTAGTGGTTGGGGCAAGGTACTTCAGGCCGGAAGGTCAGGGGTTCAAATCCCACTAGAGGACAGCAACCTTGGGCCGGAAGGACTGGGGTTTCTAGTCCCACAGATGCTCCTTGTGGTCTTGGGCAAGCCACTTAACCCTCCATAGCCCATGCTCCCTGTAAAATAGTTATCTCCAAGTTATAATGCCCTGTTCAATGTAATTTCAGTTTGTTCAATGTAAACTGCACTGATGCAGAATAAGAGAATGTAAATAAATAAATTATAGATGCTGGTGTAAGGGTACTTACACCTGTTGGGGTTTCACAGCTCTGCCCTAACCCCAGACCAGATCACAGATGTTAATAGGCCAGCTCCTGTTGTAGTCAGCACAACTGCCCTATTCACAGGAGGCCTTAGTCATGACCATAGAGGTATAGTAGAAAGCCAAGTGTCATGGTATTGTTGCCTGGCAATGTGTACATGGTCACCCACCTTCCGCTCTATCTCAGAACACATCCCCCATGCGTTGTAGGATATCATGGTGCCATGGTGGGTGTGTCAGATGATGTGTGTAGGTCAGGCAAACACACATGTGTTTGCTGGACCACACAGGGAATTAGGGAAGACCTCCCCTGGACACCAACATGGCCAAACCACACGTGGCATGGTACTGCCATGTCATGCAAGGAGAGTGTAGGAACAGGGTATGGGATGCCCGGGGGGTTATGCACAGTACACATTGGTGGCACCTCACACATTGCCAGACTCACAGCCACACATGCAGGTGGCACTGGCAACAGTTAGTAGAGGACACACTGGCCAGAGCAGCAGGAGCAGCATGATGCTGCTCACAGAGATGTGTGATATGTGTTGGGCACCCACCAGAGATATATGGCCCTTAATGCTCCCACCCATTGCTTTTCCCCCCAGGTAGAGGATCTACAGTAAAAGGGTTGGGAGTTGCGGGTGCACTGCCCGGAGGTCCTTGCCCGCCTCCAAAGGGGGGATGATGGAGCAAAGTGGAGGTGAGTGTTGCGGCCTCTGCAGTGCAGTACAGAATGTCACAGTGGCCCACCAGCCTGTGGGAGGCCAAACTATGTACATGTGGTATATGACTCACATGATAGTGTGCTAATGACTGTCTTCCCCCACAGAGGATGCTGCTGCTGGTGAGGGCCCCTCCACATCGGGGCACGCCAGAACACACCCCACAGTGCCATTCCAGACAGAGGAGGAGGAGGAGGGGCCAGAGGGCAAAGAAGAAGAGGACAACATGGAGGGGGCGGAGTGTGGGATGGGGTGGGAGGGAGGAGAGGGGGAGCATTATGTTGCAGGGGGTGAGGAGGGCGAGGGGGGAGGTTGAGGAGGTTGAGGAGGAGGAGGAGGAGAGCGGGGAGGAGGTGATAGAGAGGTTGGGGGAGGGGTCAGGGGTGGAGGAGGGGGGTGTGGAGGTGGGAGGGCGTCTCTGTGGGTGGCAGGGGACACAGGACAGCACAGGGCACTGTGGGTCCCTGACAGCTGCCACATTTTTGCGGCGATGATGTCTGCCTGGGCGTTGCATCCCCACCATTGCCACAGACAGGACCCATGCTCATGCCACCACACAAACACCGGCCACCTGGCGTGGATGTGGTGGCAGGTGTGTGCGAGACCTGTATGTGGCAGTGGGTGGCGTGCTGCAACAATAGCAGACCCAAGACCGCACCATTCGGTGGCTGGCAGTTGCCATTCAGTGGTTGGCTGCCGAGATGCACATGCAGCATGCAGCTGCTATGGGTGGTACATATCGACAGCCATCCCCTGATGGGCATCCCTGGAGCATTTAAGGGGCACAGGGGCACCCACACACCAGCCCTGTGCTGTCCTGTCTACCGGCACAGAACATGGGTTGTTATAATTTTTGGTTTTATATGTTGAAATATGTGTATGGCACCTTTTCCTCCAATCAAGGTCACGTCACATTACAATTGGAGGATTTCATTTAGCATTAGGGTACGTGTAAACATTTAGACTGTACAGTTACTTACCATTGTGTAGACACTACAATGGAGGTAACATTTAACATAAAGGTATTTCAGAACATCGTATGATAGATATGTGTGTGTGGATGGGATGGGTGTGTGTTTCGTTGGCGGAGGTAGTAGTGTTAATGTTTGTGGAGAGGATGTTGCCTGAATGCTCATATGTTTCTACAAATAACAATGTCTTGAGGTCTTTGAGGATGTGTGTGAGGTCATCTAACGCCCTCAGTCTCGGTGGTACATCTCTAAATATGTACAAATGTATATATGTAAATAAAAAAGTTTGTACGTACGGCACAATGGTCACGTGTCTCCCCCACAGACTGAGTGTGCACGTCAGCATGGGACATGTGTGTAGATCCCTATGTGTATGTGTGGTAGACATAGGTAACATACATGGACCGTCTCCACACACAGGTGTGGGGGCTACCCATGTTCATAGGCGTCTGTGTCCCATGGTGTCCCTGTGATGTGCCAATGTGGAGTGTGTCCCAAAAGCTATGGTCACATGCATGCTGCGTGTGATGTGTGGGCACCATATCTGATGCACCATGCTTGTGGGGCATAGGGGAAAAGGCTAGCAGCAGGTATGTGGCATGGAGGGTAAGAGGGAATGCTGTACCCAGGAGCTGCACAGGGGGATAGCTGGTGAGGGTGACACAGGTTGATGCATATCCGAGGATGAGCGGTGGGGGACTACAAGCGCTAGTGAAGAGTGATCAGCTGACTGAAGCAAGCTACCTTTGTCTGCCTGTGTGGGAAGCCTATGTGGGAAGACAGCCACGTAGGCCCTGGTGTGGGCAGGGAGAATGGTCACACATGTGTGTCCAATGATGGAGAGTATATGGGGTGGGAGAGGGTGACAGAACCTTACAACAGACATGTACCACCGTGAATATCTTGCTGGGCAACGGGAGAGGTTGGATATACCCCCACGCATAGGTAGGAGGGTGACCTCCTGCCACAGTCCATGGCACACAGGGCATGGTATGACCTATGTGTGATGATAGGTGGCAGTACAGACACCCCACCCCTGAGGGGCATGGGTAGGCACATATGGGCAGGGAGACAACATGGGGTGCAGGGTACGTAGGGGACCACAGTGCCACACATTGGAAACAAACACATAGGTTGTAATAGGTTGTGATGTTTTTATTTGTAATGTTCACATCCTCCATGGCCGGCCACGGCGACCATGACCCAACCCACCCCTCTGTTGCGGGACTGCTGGTGCAGCCTCTGGTGCTGGTGCTGGCTGCTGTATACGGGCAGCTATGGCCTCCTGGGCATCCGCAATACGGAGGAGCACCCCTGCCATTGTGTCTGCTGTCAAATCATAAAAATCATGATTTGATAATTATGATTTGATAATTAACTTTTGCCAAACGAAGGGGACTGTTGGAATTGTGTCTGCTGTGGCATGCAGCTGGTGGATCTCCTGGTGAATGGCCAACAGAGCCTGACGAGTGCCTGTGGGTGGGACACAAGGTGATATGTGAAATACCTGTTTCAACCCCCACCGTGACACATGCACATGTCAGGCATATCCCACCAGATCAGTCTGCAGAACAATCATGCACGCAACAACTAGCAACACATGACCATGTTTAGATCTGTGTGTCCCATGAGCCATTCTCATGCCTGGAAGGGGTCCTGATGAGGGGTTGTGTGAATCACAGATCACACACATGGCACAGTGTTGCAGTTCAATCTGTCAAGGCTTGATCTGCACACTGGTCATATGAGATAGGTCAGATGATGTGAGGGTCATGGCACACACATACATATATCTGGGGGGCCCTCTTTTCTATAACGCCGGTGCACAGTACAGATTAAGCTGACAAACTATGCTGAATAACAATACCCATGGGGAGGCGTCAGTCAAGTAAGCTGTCTGGGTGACCTTGGATAGGTGTTTTCCGCTATGCGCTTCCGTGGGGTATATGGCCGTGAACAGTGTGCGTGTGTCTGAGCTCCTCACACATGCTGACACCTGACAAGCCACGCTACAAGAGGGTGAAACGCACATGGCACAGAACACCCCCCCCCCTCACATAAGAAATGATCTGCTATGTTGCCAACATATTTATTTTATTTATTTATTTATTTAACGTTCTTTTATACCGCACTCTTTCTCATCAGCGCGGTTTACAGTAAACATAAAGTGCTCACCGATAGCAACAGGCTGTCGTGAGTTTACATGTAACAGGAGATCTAACAGGATTCAACTTAGGAAAACCTTGTACATCTTAATTCTTCAACTATATACAATGGTAACTTTCTTGTTATACAAGAAGAGATAGATCAGATCAATTTTGGTTTATAATGGGGGCTTAGGAAAAGTTGAGTGGGTAGGTGATGGTAACTGGTATTGAGAGAAGTGTAAGAGGAACAGGTGGTGTTTTATAGCTTTTCTAAATTGCTTGAGGTCATTGATTGCTCTTATGGAGGGTGGAAGATTGTTCCAGCATCTAGGAGCGAAGTATGAGAATGCTCTTTCCGTGGTTGCATTTGAACGCTTTGTGGAGTCAGTTGGGATGATTAGGGTATTGGCTGCCACTGATCTCCTGGATTATTGTGGTATTGTGATATTGTGGTACACATGCAATCTCTTTGTGGATGTTATGTCCACCCCCATGGGGATTGTTGTGTATGCTGTTACCCACCTTTGGCATCGTGCCGTGCTGAGGCACTGTGGGCCCGCAGCTTCGCCAAGATTGCAGCCATGCCTGTGGGAGAGGTGGCTGATGTCCCTGGCGCCTGCATGGGGTGGTGATTCCCCTCCATCTCTGCACCCTCTAGAGCCTGTGAGTTACTGCTAGTGGCCTCCACTGTAGTGTTGACATCCGGGGGCGTGTCCTCTGCCTCGGCCAGCACATTGTTTCCTGTTGTGCCTTCGCCATTGCTGGCAGTGTCCCCATACATTGTGCCCTCTGGTCCCTCACCATCCTGAGGCCCTGCCACATCCTCCTCCTCATGTGCCTCCATGGTCCTGTAGTCACCTGGGTTGTGGAGAAGGGTACACAGCACAGATAAGTTTGCACAGTGCACCTATGTACACCTGTGTAGTACATCCACCCCACAATCAATGTATTGTCCGCCTGTGCCTGCTGTTGTTGCACCTACAATATGGACAGCACAGGTGCCTACAGTGTGCTGTGCCTGGCAGGGGGTGGGGGGATAGCAGGCTCATTCCCTGGTGTAGCTGTGACACATAGAATGCGGTGTGTGGGGGATGGTGTGTTGAGTGCCATGCCCCCTATCTGCAGTATCAGGTATGGACTGTCCACCTAACTTTGTATGTGGCCTCATCAATACATGTGGCCATGACACATGTGGGAGTCCTGAATGGGATTGTGTGCCGTCATTGTGTGTGTGAGCGATGTGCTTGCATTGCCCTGAGTGGCATGCACGTTAGGTGTTGCAGGATGTGTCCATGTCAGCCAGACATGTGTGGGGGCCCTCTGCTTTGCAAGACACTGTGCGGTGTGGGTGGACAGCTATCACATACTCCATGGGTGTGGTGGGGTGTCTGGGGGGATGGGTGGAGCACTGCTGGGTATGGGGTTGCACAATGTGTGGGGGTATGGGAATGCGTGTGTGGCACTGCGGGACGTGTATAAGGGCTGATCCCAGGTGTTGTGGGGGTTGTGCTATGTGCATTTGGTATGGGTGTGGTGATGTGCCGTCCAATGTCTGGTGAGGGTGGGTGGGGTATCCCCACTGTATGTGGGCCCTGACAGAGTGTTAAGTGTGTGACATGTGTTATGTTTTTGCTGCCACTTGTTTGCATCTACATCATCATCCCCGTGTGTTAGGCCCTTCCCTGTCATTGTTCTGGGATATGTCCCTGGATAGGTAGGTGCATACAGACGTCATATGTGTTTTGGTGGTGTGTGTGGGTACCCACAGACCAATGTGTTCTGGGCTAGTTGTATGTCCCTCTTGTATGTCTCCCCCTGTCTCAGTGTTTGGTGAATGGCTGCAGAGGTATGATGACTGGCTGTGACCTATATGCCAGGTACTATATTAGCAAGTAGACCTCAGGGGGACAGACAACGCAGGCTGGTAATGAAGTACACACCCCAAATGGAGTGGGCACAAAAAAAAATAAATGTAAGCCCTCATAAGCCATATGTGAGGAAGGAACGCTAGACAATTCTGGGTAGGGTTACTCCAGTAGTAGAGGTATCTAACCTCAGTTAGTCCCCCAACCACATATTCTTAGGAGGAGGAGTACTTAGAAGGACAGACAAGCCCTGTAATCGCATGATCTCTGCATACATCACTGGCCAAACTCACCTATATGAAAGGTCCCAAGGGTCCAGCAGCACAGCCAGATTTCACAGCACTAGAGAGCAACAATGTAGAGGTGATACCAGGAGGTTATCTGCATACTGTCAAATGATATCCCAATGTGGCTCATTACTGTTACAGTGCTGCTCATGTATGCTGTGCTTCTCGTTGATTACAGTGGGATATCATTAGCCACTCCTCAGATAGGTCCTTTACATCACTGTTACACTGATGATCTGTGGTGCTGTGAATTGTTGCTATGCAGCTTAACCCTCTGGGCTTTGCATGTCTGTTGTCTGGACCATGGATGTATGCAGTGTTGAATCAGATATGGGTCTTGTCCACCACACCCTCTGCTTCAACATTGCTTTGCAGTCCTTGAATACGTTCAGGACTGTGTCTATCATGCACACAGGTCCAGGTACCTGTCACACACACCCTGTATCTACCCTGCCATGTGCTGCTGTGTCATCATCTCATAGTTGCCTGTGTTAGGGCATGCATGCTCTCAGGACATGGCCCCCCACCATTCCCCTCCATGTGCCACATGTGCTTGGGCATGTCCTGTACGTGTGCTGCATATCTACTACTACTACTCCTACTATTACTACTATTAAGCATTTTATAGGGCACTACCAAGCGCACGCATCACTGTGAAAGTGAACACACAAAAAGACAATCCCTGCTCAGTGGAGCTTATAATCTAAATAGACATAGCACTAACAGGTGTGGAAAGAGGTTTGGAACAGGAACAAAGAGGCAGGAGCAGGGGAGACAGGACAAAGGATGGTGGTAGGAACACTTGTGAGAGGAAGACAGAAACATGCAATTTAAAAGGGGTGGAATGGCAAACAGCACACTCATGAGCCAAAGGCAGAGGCAAAGATATGAGCTATGAACCCAAGTGTCAGGAGGGGCAAAGAAGATACCTGATGCCTAGACAAAGGGTGTTTATTCCAAGCATAAGGAGCAGCACGGTGTAAGGTGCATACCTACCTGCCTGTGTATGGGCGGTGTCCAGCGCTTCTGGCAGTCCACGCAGGTAGATGGGCCCAAGACGGTCTGCTAGCTCCTGCTCCAGGGGTGTGAGAGTTGGAGCAAAGGGGGCAACCCCACCGGTGCCCATGGCAGCACGCACACCACGCTTAATGTCATTGAATCTCTTTCTCAGGCTGTCCAGGTCCCTGGTTGGTCCCCCTGCCTGGGCTATGGCCTCCTGCACCTCCTCCCACACGTGTGTACGTGTTGCCACAGTGGTGCTGTTGCTCAGCCGGCCATAGAGCACCTCATACCGCTCCAACACACTGGCCAGCAGAATGTGGTTTTCTTGCTGACTGAATCTCACAGCCCTCCTCCGTTCCTCAGCTGACACCAGTATACACCTTCGTTTGGCACTGGGTGGCCCCTGTGTGGGCTGGGACACACCCGATGGGCCTGCAGCCACCACCAAAGGCCCAACACTCCCTGCCGTCTTTGGGTCCTGCTGAACAGGTGCCCCCCCTCCTCCCCTCCTGCCATGTCCTGTCACTCCTTCTCCCTGCCCGCTGTGCTCTCTCCCTCCCTGTCACACATCCCTGCTCCTCGGCTCCTCTGATACACCTCATACCTGATCCTCGCCCCACCTCCTCTCCCTGCTGCCTGCTCCTCAACTCTGCTCCTGTCTCTCTAGACTACTCTTCGCCTCCCCTCCTCTCTCTCTCGCCTGCTTTGCCACACACCTCTCCACACCAAACCTGCCTCTGACACTCTCCACCACCACTCACGACCCAACCACTCTCCACAAGGAGAGTGTCAGAGGCAGATGTGTCATGGGGAGTGGCTGGGTTTGTGAGTGGTGGTGGGGTAGTGTAGCTGGGTTGGTGTGTGGTGAGGGAGGTGTGTGGCTAGGTTGGTGAGCTGAGTGTCTGTGTTAGAGTGAGTTAGAGGAGTTGGAGGGGCAGAGATTATGGCGGGCTTTGTGGTTGCTGCATGTGCAGTGGGAGGTAAGCAGGGGCTGCGGTTGCCTGACGGGGGAGATGGTGTCCATGGGGCTGAGGCACAGGGCATGAGTGTAGTCCTGCTGCAACACAGACTTGCAGCTGTGGGGACAGGCCAGGCAGGGGCTGTGCCGGCCCAGCTCAGGAGGCATGCAGAGTTGCAGGCTCACCAGCCTCGCCTCTATAGGCCCAGGGCCAAGCTCCAGGGTATGCGTGAGGACCAGGTCATCTCCCTCTACCGCCTGAGCATGGGGGCTATTAGGGAGCTCTATGAGGATCTAAGACCTGACCTCGAGCCCATCACTGGTCGGTCACATGCCATACCAGGTTTGGTCAAGCTCCTTGGTGCCCTACATTTCTTTGCCTCTGGCTGTTTCCAGTCATCTGTGGCTGCAGTGGGTGGCATGAGCCACCCCACCTTCTCACGCTGTCTCCACCAGGTACTGCGTGCCATGATCAGCCAGGTGGGGAATTACATTGCCATTCCCAACACTAGGCAACAGTGGGGGACCCTGAATCAGGCCTTTGAGGTGTTAGCCGGGATACCATACGTGATGGGAGCTATTGATTGCACACATGTTGCCCTGGTCCCGCCTAGAGACAGGGAGGTAGTGTTCCGCAACCGCAAACGCTACCATTCCCTGAATGTTCAGGTTGTATGTGATGCAAATATGCCTATTCTGAATGTGGTCCCTAGGTTTGCAGGGTCCACCCATGACTCTTATATCCTGCATCACTCGGCACTATTCAGACAATTTGAGGCAGGCCAGTATGAGGACTGTATACTGCTGGGTGTGTATTTCTCATCTCTGACATGCACATGGTGATCCTGTGATTAACCGTATGTGCACATGTCTGCCTTTGAGGTGTATTCCTAGTTGTATGTGTGTCTCATCTGTCTGTGTGTGATCTAACATGGGGGTGGGGGGTAGTGCCCTCCAGCTCTACCTTGCTATGGTGTCGTGTGATGATGTTAGAATGGATGCTAGCATTTGTGTCGTGGTTACAGATTATGTTGTGTCATGAGGTAGACAGCACTAAGCCAGAAATATTGAAGAGTAATGCAAAGGAAGAGCTTACCTGTCATGAGCTAGACAGCACTAAGCCTGAAACACTAAAGAGTAACATAAAAGAAGAGCTTATCTGTCATGAGGTAGATAGTACAGACCCTGAAATATTAGAGAGTAATATAAAAGAAGAGCTTACCTTACAGCCACGTGGGCAGTTGCAACATTCACAATGCAGAGAGGCAGGGAAAAGGGAAACAAACTTTCCTCATGGCTTTAGTGACGCAGTAAGAATTCAGGGTTCCAATCAGGCTCACCTGGAGCCAGACTCACGTTCTATGTTTGATGAGCAGAGAGATAAAAACAGGTGGGAAAGCCCACAGAGCAGGCTGGAAACCGAGCAAGAGCTGAGGCTGGAAATTGAGCGAGAGCTCAAGCTGGAACTTGAGAGAGAAGGAGAGCTCAAGCAGGAGCCTGGACTAGGGCTGGAGCAGGAGTTTGAGTTTGAGGAGGAAAGCAGAGACCAAAGGAAGTCTGACTGCAGTTCCAGGCAGGCTTGGAGAGCTAGGACTGAAGTGCAGCCCAGGAGTTTGAGAGGTCAGTCTCAGAGAGAAGGTGAGACAAGAACTCCAAAGCAGTTACAGAAAGACACGTTGCCTTGGAGAACCAGGGCTGAAGAAAGGCAGGCTGATAAACCCGGGAGAGCTAAGAAAGACAGTGACAAAGTCTTCCCAGCCAGAGGGGTCCTCGTACCGAGGCAAACAGCCAAGCCAGCAGAGAGCAAAGGTCACATCCAGGGAAGCTCACTGAAGGCAGGAAGTGAGTTTTATTCAGCTAAACACAGTAACCGGTGTTCACAGAGGAAAGCAGTGTGCAAGGCAGAGAGAAAGCTTGGAAGCAGAAGGATTTGAAACCATCTTCTCAACAGAAAGAGATAAGTACCCTGTCTTTGGTAAAAGGAGAGAAGTGGGTCCCCGGGGGAGAAGCCAGGCTTACAACAGGCTAGAGAATCCTTACTGGCAGAAGACGTGGGAGGCAATCCCCAGCACAGCCCCTGCTATCTGTGACACCCAAAAGCAGCTCCAACTCACAGCAGCTGAAATTTCCCAAGGGCAATGCTCAGAGAGCAGCTTCACAGGGGCTCAGTGCCCATACACAGGACCAGGTCCTGGCCCTATGCAGTGGGAAAGCTATAGCCCAGAAAACATCCCTGAGCCCATGGAATGTGCTTTAGGTATAGCTGATGACAGAGTCTCTCTGTTAAGAAAGGAGAAAGAAAAGAATTGTGTTTTACACATTTTGAATGTGATGGACTTTATTTGCTGGAAAGAAGCATAATTATTATTTGTTAAAAATCCTTTGCACCGGTGAAGCAACCGTTTCTTTTGTGTTGTCCTTATTTGAAGACATCCTCAAGGGAAAGGGAATAAAACCCAACCTTAATTTTCACTCTGGACACGACTGCAGTGTCTTTATTTCCACAACTTCAGGCTATGCCCAGGTCTAGGCAACCGCCTAAGACCGGCATAGTCTCACAAATGGCGTAGTTCTTGGATGCCAGGAAAAGAGGACACCGTGCAAGAAGGACGGAGTCACCAGCACCAGAGGACGCAACCAGGACGGCGGTGAAACACGCCAAGACAATTTCCAGGATCAGGAGCAGTCAAGAACCTTCTCAAGGCCAGAATCACCACCTGACTCAGGTAATAGTATCTGGGTACAGCCAGGGTGGGATTCTGAGGAGGTATCTGAGGGACTGAAAATCCCAGTGGGGTAGTATTGAAAAAAAAAAAAAAAGGAGTTCCGCACTTGGGTTTTTTTTTTTTCTCTTTGATTTATTACAGGCTATCAACATGGAGACTCCAGCGGATATCCTGAAATGGATGGGGCTCCAATTTGAGAAGCAACGCGAACTTGCCCAGCAGTGCCAAGAACAAGCCCTGGCCGCCATGCAGATGCAGCAAAAGCCGCTGACAGACTTGTTGCAGGTGGTACTATAGGAGCGGCAAGCCGAGAAAAGAACTGAAGGACACTTTTGTGGGGTAGGCCCACAGACATGTGGAATTTTGTCTTTTGGACAGTGGTCAGGAAAAGACAATATTGACGATTTCCTTGAAGCCTTTGAGCATGTAGCTCGTGGTGCAGGCTGGCCCTCGCAACAATGGGCGGTCCGCCTAGCTACCTCCCTGACGGGAGAAGCCCTGGCGGCATACAAGGTGATGCCAGTCGCCCAGGCTAATGAATATAAGAATGTAAAGGCAGCCATACGGGATAGGCTAGGCCTGTCACCTATGGTATATCGTAGAATGCTGAGAGCTACAAAAATCCAACAAGGTGAAACTCCGAAGGCACTAGGCCAACGGATACGTAGCCTAGTATGGAAGTGGCTCATGCCAGAAGGGAAGACCATAGAAAGCATTTTAGATATGCTCGTGTTGGAACAGTTCTGCGAAGCTGTGCCAGCTGAGGTAAGGTCATTCCTCACTCTACAGAATTGCCAGATGACAGACGAGGCGGCTCTCCTAACAGAAAGATTCATGGAGGCTCACGGAGGAGCTAGCGACTCGCGTGACATGGCAAACTTTGGCAGAGTAATGAAAGACCCGAGATTAAGCATACCAGCTACAGAAAAATGTAGGAGTAAAGGTATAACGAATGACTCTCGCATAGTGTGTTTTAAATGTGGGAGGAGGGGTCACAAGAGGTATGAATGCAAAGAGCGCACAGCACTAATGGGTGAAAAAGCAAAATATAAGCAAGAAGGCTTTCGCCTTGAGGTGGAAGTGCAGGGGGTGTTGGCCAAGGCCTTATTGGATTCAGGGGCTGAACAAACAATGGTGTCAGAAAAATTTTGGGTCCTTCTACAGGATAGTGAGGCAGTTCCCCTGAGTCAGCCAGAAGGCAGTAGCAAGATCCGTTGTATACACGGGTCATCCACCTCTTATCCTCTATATAGAGTGTTAGTAAAAGCGCTAGGCACACATAGGAAGGTCCTAGTAGCAGTAATTCCCCGTTTACCCTATGACATAGTTTTAGGTCAAGATTGGCCACATTTCTATAGGGGCATAGGGGAGGGCATGCAAGAGAAAAGGGGGCTAGTGTCCACAAGGTCCCAGGCCCACAGTTCACGGGAGAGCTTTGAACCCGAGGAGGATATGGACCCTCCTTCGGAGGAAGAAGCTGCACCTCAGGGAGGAGAAGAGGATAAATCCCTAGAAGAGGGGCTAGGAGAACTACCCAGACATGAAGGTTTGATCAACCATCCAAAGAAAGCAGATAGGAAAAGCAAGGGTGATAAGAGGCGAGAGCGCCACAATAGGGCCCAGCTAAGGGCAGGGGCAGGAGAGGGAATAGGTTTTCCCTGGGTACCCGAAGACCTAGTACAAAAGTTTCCCTCATTTGCGAAGGAACAAAAAGCGGATCCCGCGTTAAGGCGCGCTTTTGAATATGCCCAGTCCGATGGAGACGCACTTCCCAGATTTTTTCTATAAGAGGAGTTACTGTATAGAGAGAGTAACGATCCACAGACTGGGGCTGTGAGGAAACAACTAGTAGTACCCACCGCTTTTAAGGCAACGGTATTGAGGTTAGCCCATGACCACCCGGTAGGAGCGCATAAAGGGGTTGTAGGTACCCTGGACCAGGTGCTGGCCCGTTTCTATTGGCTGGGTGTGTTCCAGGAAACCAAGCGTTTCTGCGAGGCATGCCCTGCGTGTCAGAGGGTCTCTGCCGCAAAACCTAAGGGGGTGCCCTTGATATCAATACCCACAATATCCGAACCGATACGACGGATGGCGATGGACATCGTAGGTCCCTTAGTAAAGACCCCTAGAGGGTTCCAATATATCCTAGTCATAATGGATCAGGCCACCCGGTTCCCCTGGGCTATACCGCTGAGGAACATTTCAGCAAGAACAATAGCGGGGGAATTAATCAAGATATTTTGTGAAGTAGGGTTCCTGAAGGAAATGCTAACGGATAGGGGGAGCAATTTCCTATCCCGATACTTGACCCAAGTCTGGGATGCCTTCGGGATCCGTCACTTGAAAACATCAGCATACCATCCCCAGGCCAACGGGATGGTAGAACGGTTTAATCAGACCCTCAAACAATTGTTAAGGCGGGGATTGGACGGGAAAATGGCCGATTGGGACATTATGCTCCCATTTGCTTTGTATGCAAGCAGAGAGCGCACACAGGCCTCGTTAGGAGTTTCCCCATACAAATTAATGTTCGGCCGAGCTCCAAGAGGCATCCTTGACATTTTAAGGGATCAGTGGGTGGAGCCAAAAGGAGAAGAAGTAGGGGTACCGCAGTTGCAGAGGGCCTCACAAGCTGCTAAACAACATTTACAGGGTAGTCAATGACAGCAGAAAAAATATTATGACCGGGGGAAAAAGGCCCGTCAGCTCACAATTGGGGATAAGGTAGTCGTGATGGTAGCGGACCCTGGACCGAAATTTGAAGCTCAGTGGAGGGGGCCCTACACGGTAGTAGCTCGCAAGGGACCAGTCTCCTACGTCATAGAAATGGACAAGGGACGCCGTCAGGTGTATCACGTCAATGTCCAGAAACCCTGGCAAGAGCGGACGGCAGCAGTTGGGCAGTTGCAGGTACAGCGTCCGGTCAAGGCGAATGCAGTAGCCTGTATTTCGTGCTGTAAGGACATATGTCCCCCAGCCCGAAAAAGCTTAAGAGGGGGGATATGTCATGAGGTAGACAGCACTAAGCCAGAAATATTGAAAAGTAATGCAAAGGAAGAGCTTACTTGTCATGAGCTAGACAGCACTAAGCCTGAAACACTAAAGAGTAACATAAAAGAAGAGCTTATCTGTCATGAGGTAGATAGTACAGACCCTGAAATATTAGAGAGTAATATAAAAGAAGAGCTTACCTTACAGCCACGTGGGCAGTTGCAGCATTCACAATGCAGAGAGGCAGGGAAAAGGGAAACAAACTTTCCTCATGGCTTTAGTGACGCAGTAAGAATTCAGGGTTCCAATCAGGCTCACCTGGAGCCAGACTCACGTTCTACGTTTGATGAGCAGAGAGATAAAAACAGGTGGGAAAGCCCACAGAGCAGGCTGGAAACCAAGCAAGAGCTGAAGCTGGAAATTGAGCGAGAGCTCAAGCTGGAACTTGAGAGAGAAGGAGAGCTCAAGCAGGAGCCTGGACTAGGGCTGGAGCAGGAGTTTGAGTTTGAGGAGGAAAGCAGAGACCAAAGGAAGTCTGACTGCAGTTCCAAGCAGGCTTGGAGAGCTAGGACTGAAGTGCAGCCCAGGAGTTTGAGAGGTCAGTCTCAGAAAGAAGGTGAGACAAGAACTCCAAAGCAGTTACAGAAAGACACGTTGCCTTGGAGAACCAGGGCTGAAGAAAGGCAGGCTGATAAACCCGGGAGAGCTAAGAAAGACAGTGACAAAGTCTTCCCAGCCAGAGGGGTCCTCGTACCGAGGCAAACAGCCAAGCCAACAGAGAGCAAAGGTCACATCCAGGGAAGCTCACTGAAGGCAGGAAGTGAGTTTTATTCAGCTAAACACAGTAACCGGTGTTCACAGAGGAAAGCAGTGTGCAAGGCAGAGAGAAAGCCTTGGCTGGAAGCAGAAGGGCTTGAAACCATCTTCTCAACGGAAAGAGATAAGTACCCTGTCTTTGGTAAAAGGAGAGAAGTGGGTCCCCGGGGGAGAAGCCAGGCTTACAACAGGCTAGAGAATCCTTACTGGCAGAAGACGTGGGAGGCAATCCCCAGCACAGCCCCTGCTATCTGTGACACCCAAAAGCATCTCCGACTCACAGCAGCTGAAATTTCCCAAGGGCAAGGCTCGAAGAGCAGCTTCACAGGGGCTCAGTGCCCATACACAGGACCAGGTCCTGGCCCTATGCAGTGGGAAAGCTATAGCCCAGAAAACATCCCTGAGCCCATGGAATGTGCTTTAGGTATAGCTGATGACATAGAGTCTCTCTGTTAAGAAAGGAGAAAGAAAAGAATTGTGTTTTACACATTTTGAATGTGATGGACTTTATTTGCTGGAAAGAAGCATAATTATTATTTGTTAAAAATCCTTTGCACCGGTGAAGCAACCGTTTCTTTTGTGTTGTCCTTATTTGAAGACATCCTCAAGGGAAAGGGAATAAAACCCAACCTTAATTTTCACTCTGGACACGACTGCAGTGTCTTTATTTCCACAACTTCAGGCTATGCCCAGGTCTAGGTAACCGCCTAAGACCGGCATAGTCTCACAGTTGATAGCAATCCCTACACCTACCCCTTGTTTTGTGTGTCATAACTTCACACACTGATGCATAGTTGTGGTGTCCCATCATGTGATGTCATATGTTTCTGTCAGGATGTTTTGTGCATTTGGTTTGCACGTACATACTTGTGTCCATTTGGTTGGACATCAGCTCCTGCTTTAACGTTCCACATTTCTTTCTGCAGGTGATTCAGGATATGGGTGTCGCCCCTGGTTGCTGACCCCTGTGCATCAACCACAGACACGTGCATACAGGAGTTACATTGAGGCCCATGCCTCCAGCCGCTCCGTCATAGAGGAACCTTTGGCGCCTTAAAGAGTCATTTCAGGTGTCTAGATAGGACAGGCGGGGCCTTACAATACAAACCACAGACTGTGGCAGAGATCATTATAGCCTGTTGCATCCTGCACAACATTGCTCTCAGGCACCATATCCCTGTCCAAATTAATGAGGATCTGGAGGATGATCCTATGTGCCCTCCTGTGCGTGGCTGTGGTGACACACGTGAAGGCACAGCAGTCAGGCGGCAGGTGATTGAGGAGGTCTTCTCATGTAAGTACTGCATATGTTGCCACATACATTTGTTTAGATATGTGTGTACTACTACTACTAGTGAACATTCGAATCCCAGTAGAGTAAGATGCAACACTGCACTGACATATAACAGACACTGCCTGGCCATCCCAGCTTACAATCTTGTCATGACTGAAATGCAGAAGATGTGAGTAGGGCACAACAACGGGTGGAGGTGGATTTTGTGTGTCAGGGGTATTAGGCTTGGGGAGGTGTTAAGCTGTCACACATGATTTGTGGCTGATTGGGATAGGGGCTGCTGTACAGCCACAGGTAGTTAGTTTGAGGCTTTGGGTGCAGCAAGGTGAAAGGCATGTAGTATGGGGTCAACAGTAGGAGAGCGGCCCATAGATAGGACCAGTTGCCTAGACGTGTGTGTTTCACATTTTGTAATATGAGATGATGGATTGGATGGTATGCTCTGATGAGCATGGACTGTGTGTTAGTTGTTTCTGTGTAGTGCTACATGTGACATGTAGCACTATATCATGCTCTGTAGTAGTTGGATTACTGGTAGTTGAGATCAGTAAGGGATGTTACTGCAACACCACAGTGTACCTGCATGTATAGGTCAGCAGGAGAGCCTTGACATGGATGCGGAGACAGATAGGGAACCTGTGAGGTATCCTGACAGGGGGTGTATTATTGCCATTATGTGTGTGGCTGTGGAAAGGCCATGCAGTGCAGTGTTGCATGTTTTCAGGCAGACAGAGATTATTCAAAGCCAGATCAGTAAAGTGTGGGTTACAGTAGGCAAGCCGGGAGCTGATTTGGGAGTGGATTTGGATTTTAGTTGTGTGTTCAGGGAGGACTGGGGAAATATAGCTGATGACATCTAGAGAGAAACCACAAGCCTCAACTAAAAGCTGGGTATGTGTGTAGAGGAGGAGAGTGCAGTTCAAGACAGCACCTACATTGAGGACCCAGGAGAAAGGAGGGTATGGTCACACACACAAAGACGCTCAGATGGGAGGGGAGGGTTTAGGTGCACATATAGGATATCCATGCTTTGCCAGTATCAATTTCACACAGTGGGATGACATGCAGCCATCAATGTCAGTTGGCAAGCAGACATCAGACTGTGGTTTGGCAGACATAACTCAGGCATGGAGACATGTCTTTGCAACTCATCAGCAAACAGCTGGTAATGTATGTCAAGGGATGAGATAGCCAAAGCAAGGAAATGTATATCGACAGAGGATAAGGAAGTAGCCCTGAATATTTTCCTGTGGTACAGGAACTGACAGTGGGGTAGCAGTGGACATTGAGACACCAGAACACACACAGAAGGGGCAGGGGGGCGATATGGGGGACGCAGGAAAGTAATGCCGCCTTAGAGCCGAGCAGGGACACGGTAGCGAGGAGACAGATCTGTTCAACAGTTTTACGGCAGCAAAGAGGTGGGGAAGGGGACAGACAGAGTACGGGCCCTTGTAGTTTGCCACACACACTTCAGTGATAACGTTAGCATGAGGGGAATCTGTACAGTGTGATGGGGCACAGTCAGTCTGTAAAGGATCTTGGGGGATCTGCGAGCTGAGGACGTGAAGGTGCAGTGTGTGTTGCACAGCTCCAACATGACATATGTATGTTTCTCTTGTGTTCCTCAATCCACAGGACATACTTGGTGACTCTCCTGATGCTGTGGTGCCTTGGCAGCTGACTGTAGGTCATCCAACATGCAGTAGTCTGGGGTAGGTGGACCTACAGCTACTTTGTCTGTGACGACAGTCGGGGGAGCACATGTCTGCAGGGATCTGTCATATTGTACATATGTTGTTGTTCACCTCTTTGCCCTGCACCCCCATACCCCATATTTTGCTATTGGCACACATATCCACATGTGTTCCTGGCCAGTTTGTCTTCTCCAACACTGTCTCTGGGACACGTACAATAGAGCTGCGAGTGTGTGTAGGTCCTAGGTGTTCGGATAGTGGGCTGCACGTACACCCTTCCTTGACATTGCAGCATCAGCCAACAGCAGTGTATCATTGCATTTGACAAGCCTTTATCTCCAGTAATCTCCAATTGTGCACATACAGGCCATATGCTACTGCTGGCACACTCACCTTAGCATACTGTGTGGGTGGGTGTTTTTGGGTTGACTGTGTGATGATACAGCGTGCGAGCATTTTGCATTATCATGTGGTGTGAGGGGTCTGTACACCTGGTGAGCGGTGGTGGCTGTGCTATCTCTACCTTACTGCTGTTTACCTTGTGAACATTGTGGCCATGTGTTGTGTGTTGTGAGCTGACCTATCTCTTGTGTGCTGACAGACCACTGCGCAACAGCATTTTTGCATCACAGATATCGCCATAATGTGGACATGCATCAACAGTGGCTGGAATGGGGACATGGTGATTCTACACATTTCAATGACATCTTCTCCCTTCACTGTGACGTGTTGTTTCCTTTGAGAGCCTCAAGGGAACCCAAACAGACACTTGCTGCAGACACACGGTAGGTTGCACCTTTGGTCTTTTGGAAATGACATCAGCCTTTACATGTTAATGATTTACTGTTTATTTCATGGACATTTCATGTGGAGTTTCTGTACACAAACGCTGATGCACATGGGGTGGAGCTGTGAAACGCCTGTGTAACATGGGCATGAACATGACCATATCCATGTGACACCCTCATTTGCGTTCCAATTACAAATGTCCACAACATGTACTGTGTTCTGTGTTGTGATCATGTTATGTTTGCCTGTGTGACGTTTCATTACATACATATTGATGTTTGACTCTCTGCAATTTGGGCTGATGTTGAAAGCAGCATACCAATACATTGTTTATCCTCTTCTGACACAGGGCAGATGACACACAAAGCACATCTACTACAGTGCATCTGGCATCACCATCACCCACCTGTTGGAGGACACAATAACACCATGGAACTATCCCTGGGACATGGTGCCATAGGATGTTTGACCTCTGCGAGTGGGACACATGCCTAGGATGGACATTATTGTTGGACTGCTACTTTGGCCATGATAGGCCTGTCCAACACACCGTTTGCTGCCGTGCTCTGGCTGGGTGTCCTGTTCATCGCAGGAGACACACCTGACCTTTCTAGTACTGTGGCATATTGGGATGTCACACTTGACTATGCATGCCCAGGGTTTCAAGGACAGTCTTCACGGGACTTGTTGGGTTGCAGACACCCTTTGCACTGTGGACACTGTGTACTGGTCCCCACGTGTGCAGCTGGGACTGACATTGTCGCTGTATGTTGTGCATCCTTCTGACATTGTGCTGTTGTGTTTTGCCCATGTGTGTGACATGGGACGCAGGATATGCTCATCTGTTTGGTTCAATATGAGCATACAGCCATGCGTGTGGCACAGGGGGAACAGTGGAGAGGTCCTTTTGTCCATGTCTGCCTACTCTCCACTTGGACATGACACAGTATTTGCCACCACACCACTGTACTGCACACCAACATCTTGGATTGATGTCTGCACTCACCAAGGGTGTTACAGTGCATGTGTGGCATCACTGTATCATGTTTCAACGTACATGGTGCATGTGCATGTGACTGACTATTTTGTTGCAACACAGTATGTGGCAATATGGCTTCTGTGTGGGTTACTGTAACATGTTTGACCTTTCTTTCCACCTCTATATACAGGTTATTGTGTTTGTTTACTGTACAGACGTGAGGCTCTGCATTGGTTTACAAACCTAGCATTGCATGTCTGCACAGTCCTATTTATCCCCTGAGGTTCCGGCACTCACATTGCCCCGTTATATTTGGAGTGTGGCAGTGTGTGTATCCATTTTCCTCCTTCATTTGTGCATTCCATGTACCGTGATATATGTGTACAGACACTGTATCCACATCAACCAGTGCAGGGGACCTTCTGCATAGTGTTATCTCTGCATGTTTTTGCGGTTTGTTTCATTTGAATTCTCTGTGCTCATGTGCCTCTGCTACCTGTTAGCATATCCTCATTTTGCATTTGACGATGGTTTTGGGTTACATTGTTGCTGCTTTGATTCCTATATCAGGCATTATGTGACAGCTGTAACATATATTTCAATATCTGTGTTTACACTTTCTTACGTTTAACAACATATGCTGTTTCATTTGTGTGCCTCCTGTGTTGGAAGTCAGATATGTTTTTTATAAACAGATCATGATTGATGTGTGTTGGACCCTCATCATGCATCGCCTACTGTCTACATGCACACATATGTAATTAACGCATTGGGGCATACAGCAACATGTGGGGGGTGGGGGGCAATTGCATACTGCACACCATGTACCTAATGCATATTATCTCTCCTGCCCATCATCTGTAGACAGGCCAGTGACTTTTCTGTAACATGTGGGTTGCTGCTCTGCAAAATGTGTTTTTGATTTTTCCCCTGCCGCCCTTAGGGTTTAGGTTCTTTCCTCTTTTGCATCTGTATCCACTGCATAATATTTCATTGTGTGTGTGCATGTAGTTATATGTGGTTCTGGTCCCAATTATAGACTGTGATTTGAGCTGTACACACCAGATCTGCATATGCATTCCATCATGGTTACTGTTGGAGGTTTGCCTATCCTGGCAGCCAGCAGGCTTCTTGTGTGATGCCCTGCAGTATTCTTGGATGCAGCCTTTGCTAATGACCTCATGTTGGTGGTGTAGCCTACCGGTTTGTGCACTGACATTTGTGCTAATGGTCATAGGTTTGATTCCTCTCTGTTCTCTTTCATTTGTATGCCTGTCCTGCACAGCTACTTTTCATTCCTGTAACAGTAGGGTATTGTGTTGTTAGCACATTGTACCCTTATCACAGTTGCCAACCATCCTTCTGCCCTTCTATGTGTGTCTATCATCAAAAATAGAATACTAGATCCCCCAATGAAAATCACCAATTTTTGTCGGGTATAAACCGCAAGGTAGAGAGGAAATTCCTCTAAACCTCACGCAGTACATACCCCTTTTTTTATTTATTTGTTATTCTTTAATTCTCAAGTATATTCAATTGTTGTATTTAAAAACCAAAGGGAAGTCCCACTTATCTGCTCAAGCACAGCACGACGTGCACGTTTCGAAGCACTAGGCTCCTGCTTCCTTACTTCCTTCCATCACTTGTGCATTGTCTTTCCTTGGTGTTCTGTGCAATGTTAGAGTTACATCTGTGTTTGGCCCATACCTTTCTTGCTTTTCAACTTGGGGAACCTTACTGCCCTTGGCCAACATTTCTTGAGTGACCTATACATCCTTGGGGCATCTTTAGCCACATCTTAGATTCAGCCAGCTTATGAGGCACCTAATATGGTGCCTTGGGGGTTGACAACCTTTCAACACGCCCTCTGGGGCACATTATAACCCATCTTGGCTGACGTGGTGGTTTAGGATGTGCCTTCTGGTGCGCCCTAAAAGATGCATTAGTTCATGGCACTGGGGTGCGGGTATTTTTAGCTGGCAGCACAGATTGTTGGACTGTTACAAGCAGGAAAAGGAACTGCCTTGGTCACCCCTTATTCATTAAGCCCACTGGGGGATTGAACTCATGACCCCTGTTTCAGCAATCATTGTGTTAACCAGTGTGCTACACCTCTATTGCTGTGAATGCAGGTCAGCACGCGAAGTTAAGGTTAACGCACGGTAACGTGCGCAGCTCCCTCTATCGCACGATAATGGACATGGCGCACTTTATCGCGCGATAACCCGCGATTGCTACCTTAAGACCGGAACGCACACTCCTTACATGGCATCCTTCACATTATCACTGCAACTAGCGCCGGGAGCATTAAGACGGTTTAGTAAACATACCCCTTAGAGACGTTAAAAAAACATAAGTTGGATTGATTTTCAAGGACATCAAACCACCAACTTAGGATTTCCTTCTCCTTGATCTGTGGCAGCAAAAGTTCTTTCTGCCCTATACTCTGTCTCTCCAATGCCTCCATCTTCTCTTCCATCTGGGTCAAACGTTGAACCTGAGCAGGGAACTCAAGCAAAATAGTCTGTACCTCAGTTTTCAAAGCAGTCACAGAGACTGTTATCGAGGACGCCAAACCTTTCAAGACTTCCCACAACGTCTCCATCAACACATGAGCAGACTTCACCTCCACACCCGCACTTTTACTGGAAGGATCCATCAGTCATCTCAAAGTCATCTCTACAGGCAAGGAGGACATCAGAGGCTGTCCCAAAGGCCCGCCGCTCCCAGCTAGCATGCCAGCACTCTGTTCAGCAGCAGCAGCACTTCCAGGTCACGAGGGGGGGGGATCTGTATACATTTTGGGAGCTGACAGGTTCTTGTAACCTGGATTAACCACTGTTGGAAAGAGGATACTGGGTTTGATAGACCCTTGGTCTGACCCAGTATGGCACATCTTATGTCCTTAGGTTCTTATGCCTCAGTTTGCATAGCCGGGACAGATTTTTTTGGTGGGGTCTGGGCAATCACCTAGAGATCCAACATTCTGAAGATAGCCTACTTCTATCACTCTCCGGGACAATAACATTAAAACACAACCCTTACCAAAACCTTCCAATGCTGTGCTTTGACAAGTGGCTTCTGCCCGAATGCAAATAGGAAGTCTGTGTTGGAAGAAGTGGAAGTGGTTGGTCAAAGCAAAGTGTCAGAGGGTTTAGGTGAGCACTGTGTTTTAATGTCATTACTGCTGCTGCAGGTCCCAGAGAACTGTGGCAGTGGCAGCAGCAGCAGCGGGAGCAAGGGCGGCAGGAATAAGGGTTTGCCTAGCGTGCCTCATATCCTTACATCGGCCCTGGGCCTGGGACTAACACATGTACGGGCACAAAGCAGCATGAATGTTGACACTAGTCATCCTCTCATTCGACTGTTCTGCTGCTACTGATTGGGTGAGCCACATTGAAGGAACAATGGCCTATCATTGGCTACACTCCTGTATGCAGTACAACACCAGGAAAATAGAAAGACATGCATATGCCCCTGTAAATATAAAGACAGAACATGTAAATTCCAAAGAATGATAGATTCCAATCACTAAACTGATAGTAAAATAAAATTTTCTACCTTTGTTGATTGACCATTTTATTCTCTAATCGTGTTGATCTCAGTCATTGGTTTCTACTTTCGTTTGTCTTCTCTTAACTCATTTTCTAAGGTCTCTGGCCCATCTGCCACTTCTTTCCCTTCATGTCTTCTTTACTTCTTTATATCTCTGGCTTTTATCTTTTCCTTTCAGCTTTCTTCCATTTATTTTTCTCTCTTTCATCTCAGATTTTACTCCACCTCCTTACCATCCAGTCCTCAATCCCCCCTCGATAGTTCTTCACAAACTTTTAAACCCCCTAACATGTTCCTCTTCTTCCTCAACCTCTTATTCCCCCCAGTCTTTTCCCTTTCTCTCTTTCTCCACCTATGTCCAGCATCTCTCCCCTTTTCTCCTGCCCTGTGCAGTGTCTCTCACCTCTTTCTCCTCCAACACCTCATCCTCTTTTTTATATCCCATCCCACCTCACAGTGTCCCCCATTCCCTCCTCCCTATTCCTGCCCCATGTCCAATATATCCCTCTTTCTCTCCACTCCTCTATGTGCAGCATCTCCCCACATCCCAGGTCCAGCATTTCACCTCTTCCTCTTCTTCTTCCTCCCCTCTAGCATTTCCTCCTAGCTCTCCTCTTCCCCCCCCCCCAGTCCACCATCTCTCCTCTCTTTTTCCCTCCCCTAATGCCCAGCATCACTCCTTTCTCTCCCTGTTCCCAGGTTCTCTCCTCTTTCTCCTCCCTCATGGTGTCCAGCATTTGCCCTTTCTCCTCTGTTCCCCCCCCCCCCATGTCCGGCATCTGTTCTTTTCCCCTATGCCCCCCCACCATGCCCAGCATATGCCCTCCAACCATCTGCCCTCTTCCTTCCTATCTCATGACCAGCATCTGTCCTTTGCCTCTGCTTTCTAGCCACAATCTGCTCTCTCTCCTTTCTACCTCTCCATGTCCAGCATTTGTCCCCTGCTCCCCCCCCCCCCACCTCAGTGTCAAGCATTTATCCCACTGCCCTGCTTATGTCCAGCATTTGGCCCCCCAGGTGCAGCATCTGACATTTATCTTCATTGTCATCGCCAATGTCCAATTTGACCTTGCTCCCTTCCTGCTGTCACTGCCTTTCTCAACATCGATGCTAGCAGTGGTGGTGGTGGTGGCAGCTTAAAAAAGAAAAAGCAAAAGCATGGGGATCTTCAAGACTCCGGCGCACTTGTAAGTCTCTGTCAGCTCTGCCCCATGTGACGCAAAAGCATGTGTCAGAGGAGTGGGACCATCAGGGCTTTACAAGCAGGATTTTTATTTTGTGCAGGCAGTGAGGGGCTTGCGGCGGCATAGGGCCATGTGCGGGGCAACATGCCCCATATGCCTTAGGCTGGCCCTACACATAACACCCAAAGCTCAGGACTTCAGGACCTACAAGATGGAAGCCCTAAGTTCATCATCACTGAATGCCCATTCAGCCATGGGGAAGCATAGGTTCTAAGAGAAAAACAGCTGTTCCAGTTTGCCAATGCTTCTGTCCCTCAAACTCATAAGGGCAGCAAAAGCTATTCCCTGCCATTCTTTTCAGAGGAGAAATGACAGCTAGGTCCCACTATGCTGCATGTCTCAGCTCAAGGATCCTCAGTGTGAAAAGTGATAGCTATTGCACAGGAACTGCCTGCATGGAAAAAACTCATATAGCTCTGGAATTGTAGACTGGCCTCTGAAATATCTTGAGAAACTAGATGTACGAACAAGAAAGCTCCTCCATGCTTACAAGGCAGTTTATAGGAATCAGTGTATGCCGAGATTATATCCCTTGAGCTGAAGGAGGAATGGGCCTCATAGAAATTGATTATACATGCAGAGTGGCCATCACAGGCCTCCAGGCCTACTTATCAGCATCAATAGATTCCAATGTACGAAAAGTGTTGCGGTATGAAAGTAAACGGCCAGAGTCCATATTCGTTATTAAACTAGGACTGACATTCCAGCGGTGGATTCTCATCCATTCAGAAGGAATGGATGAAAATGCACCAGTATATACAGGGAAGGTAGCAACAGAATTTGCAAAATAAGAGAATAAACTCTTTATAGAATTAGATCAGCAAACAGGGAACAAGAAGCGGCAAATCCATAAATACAGTGGGAAATACAAAGCATTACTCCAGGAGCCATTTGTTGATCAAGGACACATGAGTGGTTAAGGAGAGGCAAAATAAAATGTAAGGATGAAAGACTGATAGTTGCAACCCAGGACAGTAGATTACAGACAAGACAGTTCACAGCGAGCATAGAGAAAACAGGTAAAATAAACATATGCAGATTCTGTAAAAAAGGGCTGGAAAAAGTGACTCATCTTGAAGTTGGCTGTGAAGTCAACTAGAAACCAGAAGGATGCTTGGGCACATGGGGAGAAGAATGGTCAACAAGAATAAGGAGATGATAACATCTTTGTATAAGTCCCTGGTGAGATGTCAATTGGAGTCTTTGTACAATTTTGAGGACCACATCTTCAAAAAGATATAAACAAGATGGAGCTCGTCCAAAGTGCTACTACTAAAGTGGTCAGTGGTCTTCATCATAAAGCATATGGGATAGACTTATAGATTTCAGTATGTATACTTTGGAAAAGAACTGTGAGAGAGGAGATATAATAGAGATATTTAAATAGCTCTGTGGAATAAAGGCACAGGAGGTGGCCTTCTCTCAATGGAAAGGAAGCTCTGGAGTAAGGATGAAGATAAAAGGGGAAAGACTCAGGAGTAATCTACAGCAATATTTCTTTAAGGAAAAGGGAGTAGATATGTGTAGCAGCTTTCCTGCAGAGATGGTGAAGGCAAAGACAGTATCAGTATTCAAGAAAGCATGGGAAAAAACAGAGGACCATTAATGAGAAAAAGGGATTGTAGAACTTAGAAGTTGGTGTGGATGGGAAGACTGGATAGGCCCTATGTTTTTTAGCGGAAGTCATTTTCTATGTTTTTATGCAGATGAAAGATCTGGGTGGCAAGTTCTTTCTAAGTGCCACTAGAATTTACTTTGAATTCTTAAATATGTACTGTTCTTTGGAAATAGCAAGTGCATCTCCAATAGCGTTAATAGAGAGTTTTTCTGCTTTGGCAGGGATTAAGAACTGCTGTCAGAATTCCCAACAAATTGATCAACTTAGACTTAAAATTAAGCAAAATATAATTTGAATGAAAATAGGCTGCTTTGTAGACACCATGAAACAAACTAAATGAGCTGAGAAAATGAAACATAATCATCAGGATAATTATTTCTCTCTCCCTTGAATCTGCCTTTTCGGCAGCCTGATTACTTCTGAATGTATGCATTTTAATTGGATTTTCTCATTATGTAAGAGGAGGTGAGATAGGGATTCAATTACTTGACTTTTAGCTCCAGAGCCCAGTTTCAATTCCGTCCTAATGCATCTGCAGTCTGTACCGTTCATAAATAACCGCTGATTGTAAGTTTTCACTATTGTCTTCAACAATTTACTGTGGGCTTGATTTACCCCTGCCTGGGACATAGGAAGTTTTTTTGGAAGACATTATTCACTGTGATGGGCAGATAAAAATATTCACATTCTGTGTCTGAAAAGGCACCAGAAAGGCTTCTGTCCATCTCAGAGAAGCCCAAGAAAGCTCCTTTACTCTAGTTTCCAAACCAGCTTCCTCCCTCCAGGGTATAATGTGTTTCATAGTGCTTCTCAATCCTCTCCTGGAGGCATATTAAGCCAGATGGGTTTTCAGGATTACCACAATGAATATGCATGAGATAGATTTGCATATCTTAAAGACCCATTGCAATTCAAATCTGTCTCATGCATATTTTTGTGGAAATCCTGTAAATCCCACTGGTTAAGTGTACCTCTCGGAGAAGGTGCCAAAGGACTGGAGAGAGGCTCATGTGGTGCCTCTACACAAAAGCAGAAGTAAGGATGTGGTTGAAAACTACAGGCCAGTTAGTTTAACTTCGGTGGTGAGTAAATTATTGGAAACGCTGCTGAAAGAGAAAATAGTGAGGTTTCTGGAGTCCAGTGGATTACAGGATCCGAGGCAGCATGGATTCACCAGAGGCAGGTCTTGTCAGACAAATCTGATTGATTTCTTTGACTAGGTCACCAGGGAGTTTATTTATTTATTTAACAATTTTTCTATACCGCCTTTTCATTTAATCAAGGCAGTTTACATTAACATCAACCTTTTACAAAGAACTTGCAATTGTAAACAGTAACATCAAACTTTAAAACTTAAACATTATTATCCAACTTTTACAAAGAACTTGTAATTTTATACAATACAACGAAATTCAAAAACGTAAACAGTCTCTTGTAACATTACACAGGTCTGCGACTAAAAAGCTGTTTGATTATTTTCATCTAATTTCCATGTATTTTGGTGTGCTGAAAACAAATAAAATATTGAAAAAACTCCTAGACGTCATGATTTGCCACAACATGCAAAATTGTCTTCAAATTTATCAAATTTTTTCAAATTACTATTAATTAATTCAAATTACTATTAATTAATTCACATAAGTGCATTTAAGATATAAATTGCCAAATAAACCTTAAAGGGGTTGTCCGAGTTACGTAAAAAAAATATAGCACTGTAAATCTGATTGTCAGCAATATATACATAAGCTAAGCAAGTTTTAAGTCCGTGCTTCTAATGGTAGAAGGGGTTAATCTTTCCTGAAGAATCCAGTTGGAGGGAGACACAGGGCAGATAGCAGCAGCTCTGGTCAGTGCAGGGGGGCGTGGCCAGCACTGTGACATCTCGTGTACAGACATAGAGCTGCTCTCTCCTGCATGCCACACTTATGCATGAATCATCATCAGGTTCTTGGTTCTAGGCTGTTCACACTTTTTCATCGCAATTCGTGTTAGCTCGTCATTCTTCAACCGTTATGTTATGGCTCTGTGAAAGTGTATTAATTCGCCAGACAGTTTCTGTTTCATCTGTGGTGAACATACAGTGTTGAAGCAACAGCAGAATATTACAGACTTTGTGAAAAAAGTATACTCTGCATACTTTGGACTAAAAATTGGAGATCAAGATAAAGTCTGGGCACCTCATAAAGTGTGCAAACGGTGTGTTGAGGACCTCCGAAACTGGTTCAAGGGTAAGAAAAAATCTTTCCGTTATGGGATTCCTATGGTATGGCGAGAGCAAAAGAACCATAGTGACGACTGTTACTTTTGTTCATGCGATGTGAAAGGGTTTAATTCCAAATGGAAGCATTCCATTTCATACCCCAATCTTCACTCGGCAATTCGTCCCATCCCCCATGGCACAGATATACCAGTACCCAAGCCCCCTGCAACCTTGGAAGAGATACCTAGCTCTGATGAAGGTGAAGTCATACCTGAACCAGATGATGAATCAAGTTCTGACTTTGAAGATGATACAAGACCAAAATTGTTTTCTCAGGAGGAGATGAATGATTTGGTAAGAGACTTGAATCTTCCCAAAGTTGCCGCTGAGTTACTCGGATCAAGGCTGAAAAGCAGGAATTTATTGTTGCCAGGAGTGTCATCTTCATGGTTCAGACATCGTGAAAAGGAGTTCGTTCCTTACTTCGCCCAGGAAGACAAGTTGGTTTATTGCATCGATGTCGAAGGTCTGATGGGTCAATTTAAAATCCAATATGATTCAGAGCAATGGCATCTTTTTATAGATTCTTCAAAAAGAAGTCTCAAAGCAGTTTTACTCCACAACGGTTTTTACGCTTCCATACCTGTAGGTCATTCCGTACACTTGAAGGAAACATACGAGAACTTGGAATTGGTTCTTCGTAAACTTAAATATGAAGACCATGGTTGGCAAGTGTGTGGGGACTTGAAGGTCTTGTGCATGCTGCTCAGGCAACAAGCTGGGTATACCAAATATCCTTGTTGAGGGTGCTAACAGTCGGTGAAAAAAATGTCCTTTGAGAAACTTTGGTACCTTCCCATAAAGTTGTTCTACCACCTCTCCACATAAAATTGGGATTGATGAAGCAATTCATAAAATCACTTCCAACAGATGGAGAATGCTTCAAATACTTGGTCACCAAGTTTCCAGGCCTGTCGGAGGCAAAATTGAAGGAAGGTGTGTTCGTCGGACCAGACATTAGAAGGCTTATAGTTGATCAAGAGTTTGTCAATACCATGACAGATCCTCAAAAAGAAGGGTGGATTGCATTTAAAGAAGTCGTACAGAAAATTTTAGGCAATAACAAAGATCCTCACTACAAAAAGATCGTCGGACGAATGCTGAAAATATTTCAAGCTTTAGGTTGCCTGATGAGTTTGAAAGTGCATTTCCTCCAGTCCCACCTTGACTACTTTCCTGAAAATTTGGGAGCTGTGAGTGAGGAACAAGGTGAACGATTCCACCAAGACATTAAAGAGATGGAAAGGAGATACCAGGGAAAATGGAGCATTACAATGATGGCAGACTACTGTTGGATGCTTCAGAGAGACATTCCAGATGCTACTCACAAGCGTAAATGCACCAAGAGGAGCCTCACAAGGAAGAAGAATCGAGTTTAGTGTGTGTAGGTGAGCTCATTTCAGTTCAAAAAAGGATTTTCATGAAAATATTGTAATAAAACTTTAATTTTATAAGTCTATTTCCATTTATTTTGAGGTATCGCCTTATTTAACATAGTTACCTAAATTGTCAGGAAACGTGATGTCCTATGACAAAATGGAGGTCATTTTCAGATTCAGCTCACCAAAAAACATAAAGATTACATGGAATAACCAAAACAGCTCTCAAAAAATTTATTCCCCGGATGACGTTTGATTTTTTCCAATTTCAAGTAGATTTCATGGAGTTTATTAGAAAATTACATTTAAAAAATTTTTTTGACTCGACTGCATTGTCCACCACGATGAATATTCAACCGGTGATGGAACCTATACAGCCAGTTGAACAGACACCTGGATGTATAAGGCTGCCTTTTAAATCACAATGGATGCCGTCTACACCACTTCATCCAGGAATACAAGTTTTTAAAGAGCTGGTCCTGAGGGAGATGACTACAATAGTTAAAAAGCGTCCCCATTATAGATATAACCTTACGAAGGAACAAATGGCAACGTTGTATTCTTTATAAACTCGAACTGATCTCGTTTTTAAAAGAGCGGACAAGGGGGGTGCCCTGGTGGTCTTAGATCGTGACTATTACCTTCAAGAAGCATTAGCTCAATTACAGGACCGTAATACCTATGAACCATTGGAAGTTGATCCAACGCCTCGGCTACAGAATATAATATCAGAGCTAGTGAAGGAAGCTTTGCAAAAGAAGATCATTTCAATAAAGGAATCTAAGTTTCTGTTGGTTAAGTCACCACAGTTAGCCACGTTCTACACAGTCCCAAAAATACACAAGAATATACATCATCCACCGGGCAGGCCCATAGTATCTACACGAGGCACTTTATTGGAACCGTTGTCCATTTATTTGGACTCTTTTTTGAGACCGCTTTTGAAAAATATACCTTCCTTCATAAGAGACACGACCCATTTTTTAAACATTTTACAGGACCTTAACCCCTGGGCATCACAACAGAATATTGTTCTGGTAACGCTAGACGTCCAGTCTCTCTACACGAGCATACCTCAATGCTCGGCGTATGAGATAGTCAAGAAATATTGGCGGATCGAGGTGATTTGTCTTATGAGCATAGTCAATTTTTACATCAAATTTCAGCGCTCACCTTGTTTGAGAATTTTTTTGTATTTGAGAAATGCATTTACCATCAGATAGCAGGAGTGGCGATGGGAGCTACGGTTGCTCCCTCTATCGCCAACTTCTATATGAGTGTTTTTGAAAAGCGCTTTTTGGTTTCCTCTTCTCCTTTTGAGGCGAATATTCGGTCTTGGCATCGGTACATTGATGACATCTTTATGCTGTGGCAGGGGACTCAGGCGGACATCCCCAGTTTTGTAAATTGGTTGAATACCTGTGATGTGAATATAAAATTTACTTTTGAAAGTCACAACATGCAAATCACTTATCTCAATGTGCTGATTGTTCGTGCTCCTAATGAATGGCAAACTACAGTGTTTCGCAAGTCCACACAAAAGAATACTTTTTTGCATTATATGAGTGCCCACCCTCCAGGTTTAAAGGATAGTCTTCCAATTTCGCAGTTCTTGCGTTATCGCAGAAACTGTTCTACAACAGCGGAATATAAACAAGCTTCTAAATATTTAAAGCGGAGTTTTTTGAACAGGGGATATCCACCATGTGTGGTTCGTCAAGCCTATAATCGGGCCTTGTATAATAATAGGAATCTTTTGTTAGAGTCTAAAGATCATTGTAACATAGAAGAGAAAGATCAGAAGATAAATTTAGTTACCATGTATTCACCGTTAAGTTCAACAATTCAGAAGACTTTAAAAAAAAAAAAATACAAGACGGTTTTGGATGTAGTACCGGGATTACAAGATAAAGCTTTACGCTGTGTGTGGAAGAGAAACAGAAGTCTCAAGGAATATTTGTCTCCTACCATCCTAAGACCATTAGATTGGGCCCCTACAAGTGCCAAGGAAGGAAAACATTCCAAATGCGGCCACTGTAGTGTTTGCGATATTATGTATGAGACATTGGAGTTCATCCATCGAGGCACTGTATTTCGCTTGCGATTTTCTACAGATTGTGACTCTAAATCAGTTGTTTATGCGATTCGTTGCCCCTGCTCTTTTTTATACGTAGGCAAAACGATCCGGGCTTTAAAGATCCGTCTAAAAGAACATCAAAGTAGATTGCGATGCCGGCGGCTGGAGGCTCCTATTGTACAACATTTCTTAGATTTAGGGCATGCTTTTGAAGTTTTACAATGCTGGTGTATTGAAGCAGTATTGCAAGGCTCACAAGGAAGATCACAGGATCAACAGCTTCTTTATCGAGAACAGTGGTGGATTCACCGGCTTGGAACAGTTAAGCCGGATGGTCTGAATGTCAGCGTTGATTGGCTGGCCTGCAAATGAGGGTTCTCAAGTTCAAATCCCCAGTCAGTATTTAACTCCTTTTATTGCGCATGTGTAGCGTCCTTTTTGAAAGAAAGAATCACACGGGCAGTTGCTTCAGAGAGAAAGTACCTACCTGATAAATTGTTCTAGGTAAATAACATCATGAAAAGTAGTGATTTGTTATGATGAGTTGAATTTATGGGTTTGAGAGTTTTAACAAAGTAACACTGTGGCTATTATTGTATTGTTTTAGTTAACACTCGATGAAACTGCAAGATGAGAAATTTAAAGGTCCCTGAATGACGCATTGCATTCCTCCCCTTGACAAACCCAGAAGGAGAAACGCCGGAGCGCTTAGAAGATCGAGGCGTCGGGGTCTCCATTGTGTTTGCAATTGCAAAGGGGCATCGCTCAAACGCCACTCTAAATTGAGATAAGTTTGAATGGCGTTTATTTATCTATTCTAAAAATTTTTAAGAAAATGCAAAAGAGACTTATAAAAAATACAATACTTAAATGAAAATTTAGAGCCACACTAGTCCATGGTCATTGATGTGAACGGACACTCGATGGGATAAGTTCATTACCCACATATAAGTGTCAAAGTTATACCGTTTATCTGAGACCGGTGACTAGATGCTATATAATTCATTTTGATTGAGATTATTAGTGAGTGAATTGGTGTGTTTTTCATTATTTTGATTCACTCGTGTAAGAGATCTATCACGATTTTTTTGTTTGGCATATACAGTATGGCATATTGTATCTTGTGTTTATTGAATATTTTGCATATAGGCTGAATGTAAATGTTGAAGAGGAGAGCAGATAGTGAAGAGCCTTGCGGAACTCCTTGAGTTGTCTGGAAAAGTGATGAGGTGAGGTTACCAGATGCAACTCTCTGTTGTCTGTCTTCAAGGTATGATTGAAACCATTTGATGGTGGTGTCTTGGAGGCCAATTTCCATTAGTCGCTTCAATAAGATGTGATGGGAAACTGTAGAAGGCGGATGATATATCGATAAAGATTAGTAAGAAGCTCTTCAGGACTGACTCAAAGGCACACATTGCATTGCATTGCATTCCTTTTGTCGAATAGATGTATGAGAAGTGTCTCAACGCCGTGGTTTAGGCAGAATCCATGCTGGTGGGGATCCAGTGGGGCATATTCGTTAATATGGTCTTAAAGCTGTCTCTGGACAATTTTTTCGGTTATTTTTGCCAGGAATGGGAGGCTAGATATTGGTCAGTAGGCTGCAGGGTCAGTATTGTTAGTTGAGGTGGATTTATGAAAAGGACGAATAGTAGATTGTTTGAGTGCTTTGGGCATATAGCCCTGAGTGAGAGAGGTGCTTACTATTTTTTGAATGTATGTGCTGAAATCGTCTTTGGTGGATTTAATCCATGTCACTGGGCAGGGGTCCGGTGGAGAAGTGGTGGTGTTTAGTGTCACCGCCCCTCTCTCCCAGAGGCCTCAGCGTGGGTAAAGCGAGTGGGGTGATGTGTTCCTTAAGCTTGTGAACTTGAATTTGAGGCTTTGCAAAGCCTCCTGGGAATTGTAGTTCCGTGGCTTAAAGAAAAATAGTTGTGTACACGAATGGTAAGGTTTCAAAATGGATTTATTCCCTTCCCAGGGTTGGAATTTGACCTTTAGAACATCACAACAGAAAAGTCCATACTTCTGGTATAAGGTAACAAAGGAACCAAACAACTTAGGCAATGCTTATCTTCAGTTTAACAGAAAAATGAAATACAAAACAGTTTTCCTCCAAACTTGCTTTTGGACTGTTTTTCTCCTGCAGCAGTGGTTATAGCAAGACTAGCACAAGGATTGTATATTATCTGATACCGTGTACGTACAGTCCATATAGGTTTCAGTGTCTGAAGTTGGATAAAATTCACATTGCATTTCATGCACGTTATCCTTAACTTCCTCCGGGGAGAACTCTGCCCTTTGCTCATTCACAGTGTTCCCATCCCCCAACAGCTTAGCTGAACTCAGGTGTTTTGCATAAAGCTCTCGGTCAGCTCTCTCACACAACTCTTGATACGTACAAGGGCTATTATCAAACTCCTCTGCAAAGCTATCTGGAAATATTCTTCTGTCTTCCAGCCACTGCTTATCCAGGGACCTTTCTTGGCTATAATATGGCTCCCTGTAAAACTCCTTCCTTTTAGTTTGCCTAGGGTTTCTTACAGGCAAAAACTCTTCTTCAGAACAACAAGTTTCCCTTCCACTATATTTAGTGCTAGAGGACTGAGACTGTCTTCTCAGGGGATTTAAAAGGTATTGCTTGCCTTTAGGAGAGTGGAGTTCCTCTGTGCTTTGCCCAGCCGTGTATTGCTTTCTCCGTCGTGGAATTGCCTGCTTCCTGGAGTCAGCGTGGCTTTCACAGCTCCCTTCTCTAGATGAGCCTTCCCAGGTAAGATAGGGTTTTTCCTCCCTTCTCTTATCCTGTCTTTCACCTTTTTCCCCTTTCTCATGCCATTCAATCCTTTCCGTCCTCTCAGACCTTGTTCTGCCTGTCGTGGTTCTTGCTCTCCTGGTTCCTGCCCCAGTTCCAGTTCTATCCTCTCCCCTAACTAGAGGATTTTTAACTGTGTTGCTTTTCCCGGTGGCTGAAACTCCGCTCCCCATCAGCTGTTTCTCTTTTGCTAATGAGCCATGTGTTAGCTCTTGGCTCGGGCGTTCCCTAGCACTGAGTGACCTCATTTGTTTGGGGTTTCTATGCCAACCCTTCTCTCTGTTTTGCTCTGAGCTGTCAAACATGCATTCATTCTGATATGAAGTCCCTGTTTCCATGGGCTCTGATTCTTGTTCCTTATGACATTAGAGAGGTGATAGTTTGAGTTATTTGCTTATTTGATGGAATGCTGAAGTTCTTCCATTGATTGGTATTCATGGAGCCATCATCTGTAGTTGGTATTACCGTTAGAGGGGTGTTCTTATGGGGTGTGTTGTGATTGGGATTGTTCTTGGATATTAGAAAATCAGCAAAGTTTTGAGGGTGAATCTTGCTTTCATCTTTCATGGTCGGGTCATTTGTAAGAGTGTGAATGATGTTAAAGAGCTCTTTGGGTTTGTTATAGGCTTTTAGAACAATGTTTGTTTTGTATTGTTGTTTATGTTTGTTTATTAGATTATTGTATTCTTTTTGCATCTCTTGGTATTGCTTCAATGTAATTTTGATTTATTACATCTCCAGCGGTGTTCCAGTTGTTGTAATTTCCTTTTGGATTCTTTTATGGTGTTAGAATACCATGGTGTAGATCTAGGTCTGTTTTTGTTTTGGTGTGAGCTCTTTCGAGGTGGGAGTTGAGATGCGGTGAGGATGGTGGTATTCCATGCATTGACGGCCTCGTCTAGGTTGGTGAAATCTTGGGGTAGGGACTGTATGGTGTCTTTGAGGAATTGCTCTTTATTAAAAGCTTTGAAGCATCTAGGTAGCTGTTCGATTTTCCAAGATGTTTGTTGAGTATTGTGGTGGAGCTCAAATTATATAGCATGGTGATCTGACCATGGTATTGGTATAGTTTTAGGTGGTGTCATGAGACCATGATCCAAGATGTTAGTTGGCATGAATATGCAGTCTGGAGTAGAGCCAGAGTGATGGGATGGGCCCGAGATGACTTGCTTGAGTTGAATGGATTCCATTGCTTTGTGAAAAGCTATTTCAAGAGTTGTAGATGCAGATGTAAGGTTCAGGTCACCCAGAACAATGAGGGTCTTGTGTGGGGAGTTAGCTCCATATATCATATCTAATATGTTGGACGTGTCCTCTGTTGGGGCCTTGGGGGTCGGTAGATCAGGCATATGGATAGGTGCTTATTTTCAGTACTGATGAAGTCACAGTTTTCCGAGCTTTTGGAGGTTGACGTCTTTAGCCTTAGGTCTGATCGGGTGAGATTTAATACACCGCCTCCCCGTTTGTGGGTTCTGTGACAGTTGTATGCTGTGAATGTAGGTGGTGTTATTTGGTTCAGTATCACCTGGTCTGAGTTCTTGATCCATGATTCAGTGATGCATAGGATGTCAATGTTGTTTTCATGAATGTGATCGATAATAGTGTTTGTTTTGTTGCATATTGATCTCGCGTTTATCAGGCCTATGGTTATGCGGGTGGTATGTGATGATTGTGATTGAGAAGTAGATGTATGTGAGGGTGGGTCTATTTGAATGAATCTGGTAGGTTTCTTACTGGGATGTCTGTGGGGAGCAGATATGTAGATAGGTTGGTATATGGTAGGGAGGTATGAAACATATATAGGGGAGGTTTGTAAGGCTGTAAAGTAGGTAGTGTAGTAATAAGCATTTGTTTGGTGAGAGCAAAGGGTAAGGATTAGTATAATAGCATACATCTGTTGGAAGAACGTCTGTTTGTACATTTGATGTCTGCACTGGTGTTTGTGGGTCTTGTATGCAGGTATGGTATGATGAGGTGGATGTTCTATTTTAGCATCTGCCATGTGGGGTGAGCTACTCACCGCTTGTGAGACCTATATTTATGTTCACAGGGCCTTATAGGATTTTTTGGTCAGAATGGTCTCTTTTCAACAGGGACAAGTACTTCACCCCTTATACTATATTGCTCCCTTACATTGCTGCAGCCCAAATGCATGACCTTGCATTTTTTAACATTAAATCCCAGCTGCCAAATTCTAGATTCTTCAAGCTTAGCTAGATCCCTCCTCATGTTATCTACACCTTCCTGGGTGTCTACTCTATTGCAGATTTTGGGATCAACTGCAAAGAAGCAAACCTTACCCGAAAGCCCTTCCGCTATATCCCTAAACAAAGGCATAAGGAGGGGTGACCTGCACGGAGATGCAAGTGCCACTACTCTTGCCACCTTGCTGGGCAGACTGGATGGACCATACTGGTCTTTATGTGCTGTCATATACTATGGGGTATGTTTACTAAACCATGCTAATGTTACCGTCGCTAGGTGCAGCATTAACGTGAGGAATGCCATATAAGGAAGTGGGCGTTCTGGCGTCAAGGTAGCAATGGCTTTTTATCGCGCGATAGAGGGCGCCTTGGCTCATTATCGCACAGTAACCTTAATTTTGTGCCAGCGCTGCAATAAACACTATAGAGGTGTAGCCCACTGGTTAATACAATGCCTGGTGAGCCAGAAGTCATGGGTTTGATCACTCAGAAGTCTCATCTAATAAGGCTGTCCAAGAAAATCCCTTTTCCTGCCTGTAACAGTCAGACACACCTCTACAATCTGTGCTGCCAGCAAAAACACCCTCACCTCAGTGCTGTAACCCAAGGTGCCTCACAAGGTACCCTTAGGGCGCCCCATAGGGCACATTATAAAGTGCCTTGTCTGCCAAGGCACCTTATAATGTGCCCTATAGCTTACAGCACTGATGGCAGCTGCCTATGGTGTGGGGTCTGGGGTAGGGGTGCCTACATAGACATCCATGCTTGCCCCCAGCACCGCCTGCCAATGTTATCTGCCCTTTGGGGTACCTTCTGGGTACTGTCCCCTGGATGGGACACTGTGGCACACACACTCATGAGCATGTTTGACGTTGGTCAATTGCTGTCTTGCTTATTTTCCATTTCTGCGTTCCTATGTGCCACCTAGGCATTTGCCTAGTCCACCCTGTGCCCCAGCTGCCCCACTGCATGTCCCACCTGCAGCCCCCTGTACCCCATTTGCAGCATCACCATAGTGCCCTTTCATACTTGGGCACTATGCTGTTGCTGCACATGTAGCACTACTATCATTTTTCTGGGTCTCCCTGCCTTTGCTGTACATTGCTGACTGAAATGGTTTCTCTCTCCTGTAATTGTGCCTCTAACGTAAGGTTTTCACTTGCGGTAATTTTCGGACCTTCATTTCACAGCGTTAGTGTAGCAGGAGCCTCTCCCCACCCATTGACCCCTTCTCTCCGCCCTCTCTCCACCCTCTGAAGGACTTAACGCCACCGGAGACGTTATCGCGTGATACGTAACATTATCGCGCAATAACATTACATATCATATGATAACGTAGCCGCTGCGACGTTATTGCAGTTTAGTAAACATACCCCCAAGAAAAGTGATAGCAGTGCTACATGTGCAGCAACAGCATAGTGCCCAAGTATGAAAGGGCACTATGTTGATGCTGCAAATGGGGTACAGGGGGCTGCAGGCAGGACTCTTACGTCGGGAGCAAGAGTGGATCTTTAGACTTAATACGTTAAGCCCCAATGGTATGAATTCTTCGATTGAATGGAGTGCATGCCAGTGAAACCCACCAACCTAAACACGAGGATACTTTTTACTCGGTCCGTTTAGCAAGGATTTAAATCTTCGAGTGATGTCCATCCCGCATGCGCGGCGTTTTTTGTCAACTGGATCAGACTTGCAAAGAGTCGTGAGTACTTCACTGGGAAGTTAGACTAATTTTTATCTTGAATGCAGTATATATATATGTTGAGGTAAATGCTTTTTAATTTTCATTTTAGAATTGAAAAAAAGCAATATTCCCCTGATGAAACGCTATATGTGAAACGCTCTGGTGCCAAGATAATGCGTTGGGATTTTGAATTGTGAAAACCTTTTGCAAATAGAAGTTAAACTAAGGAATTGTGATAGCCATACAACTAGAGACGGGAAGTTCTGAATTAACACCCCCCTAAGAACAAGAGGAGATGTGAAGCATCGACGAAGATATGGGGAAGTGAAAATATTGGTGTTGAAGCAGATTTTACTAGCGATTCACGCTATTGTTTAGAAGATGGGAAGGAGAATGTACATCATGGCATGACGCTTCAAGATATAACTTATAACGACATCTTCTTCCCTAATCAGCGGCCAACATATTGCAGTGCAGTTTAACAGAAATTTTATAAGATTAAAAAAAAAAAAAAAAGAATAAAAGAAAAAGCAAATATTAATAAAAAACAGCGATGTATACAGGTCATTGATGTATTGAAAGTATATCACTGTACCATACAAGCAGGTCCAGTGTATAGCTGATTTCGATTCTGAGACCTGATCGCTGTTAGCATATGAAAATAGATAAAAAGATAGTTAGTCTTTGGTAAAATAGTAGAGCTTATATTGTAATTTGTAGCTGTGTGGCATAAAGCTCTGAGAAGTGACATCTTACTAGTTTGTAAAGGACATGCAGTGTGGCATAGGGTGAACTAGGCAAATGTCTAGGTGGCACATAGTCCACATGTGGGTCCAGACACCACCCTGCTCTTATAACAAGTGAGTATGGCAACCACACAGAATATGCACTATTCGGTGTGTGTCATAGTCCACAAAGGCTAGACTTATCTGGGGAATACAGATGGACACAAGTGTAGTCTAGATGTGTCTGCAAAGACTACCTGCCACACACTGGTACTGATAGGGACCTGCAGTATAGCCTATCTCAACCAAGCCAGTTGCTGCGGTCCTGGTGCTGGGCACCCCACCTCACCCTCAGGGTGAGAACAGGAACCACACAATGTCACGGTCTGTAGCTACTCTGTGCCAGTAACACACACGGTCAGTTCCCCCTACCAGGCTGAGGTGCTGTAGAGGCGCATTCCCCATCCTGTGATCAGATGTAGACTGCTGTTCTGCATGTGCATTGTATCATGGGTACTGGTGGGTTTACCCTATCCTGGTAACCACAGCAGACATTTTGTGCGGTAACCTGCAGTCTTTCTATAGCCAGCCAGTACTGTGACAAGTGCTTTAGAGGTGTAGTCCACTGGTTAATACAATGATTACCAAGCCAGAGATCATGGGTTTGATCCCTCAGAAGTCTCATCTAATATGGCTGTCCAAGGCATACTAGTGCTGTAACCTACTGTATAGGGCACAATATAAAGTGCCTTGTCAGCCAAGGTGCTGTATAAAGTGCCCTATAGGGCACATTATAAAATGTCTTGGCGGACAAGGCACTTTATATAAGGCACTTTATAGGGTGCCCTATAGGGCACATTATAATGTGCCTTGGCAGACAAGGCACTTTATAATGTGCTCTATGGGGCGCCTTATGAGGCACCTTGGGTTACAGCACTGAGGTGAGGGTGTTTTTGCTGGCAGCACAGATTGTAGAGATGTGTCTGACTGTTACAGGCAAGAAAAGAGATTGCCTTGGACAGTCTTATTAGAGAAGACCTCTGAGGGATTGAACCCATGACCTTGGGCTTGGCAGTCATTGTATTAACCAGCGGGCTATACCTCTATAGCTTTTATCACAGTGCTGGCACGAAATTAAGGTTACGAACCAAGGCACCCTCTATCGCGCGATAAAAACCCATTGCTACCTTGACGCCAGAACGCCCACTTACTTATATGGCATTCCTCACATTAATGCTGCACCTAGCGCCAGTAACATTAGCACGGTTTAGTAAACATACCCTTTGGTCTCCCTGCCTTTGCTGTACATTGCTGACTGAAATGGTTTCTCTCTACTGCAATTGCGCCTCTAACGCAAGGTTTTCACTCGCGGTAATTTTCGGACCTCCATTTCACAGCATTAGTGTAGCAGGAGCCTCTCCCCTCCCACCCCCCCGCCCATTGACCCCTTCTCTCCGCCCTCTCTCCACCCTCTGCGGGACTTAACGCCACCGGGTACGTTATCACGTGATAATGTTATGTATCGCGCAATAATGTAGCCACTGCAATGTTATCGCAGTTTAGTAAACATACCCCTGTGTTATGATCATGAATGTATTTATTTATTTATTTATTTAGACAGTTTTGTGTACCACCTTATCTTTCAATCAAAGTGATCACAACACAATTGGGAGATACATTTAACATGAGGGGATATGAGACACATACACTAAGGAGTATGTTTACTAAACTGTAGTAACGTAACTCGCATTATGTTCCGTGGTGATGATACATATGCCCATATAAGGGAGTGGGCGGGGCATCATTATGGCAAGCCATGTCAGGTTGTGCGTTACAAGACACGTTACAATACACCTTATTAGGCACAGTACAAGGCACGTTACAAGGCACCTTATTAGGCACAGTACAAGGCACGTTATAAGGCACAGTACAAGGCATGTTATAAGGCACGTTATAAGGCACAGTACAAGGCACATTATAAGGCTCCTAATTAGGCACAGTACAAGGCACGTTACAAGGCACCTTATTAGGCACAGTACAAGGCACATGGAGTGGAGGAGTGGCCTAGTGGTTGGGGCAAGGTACTTCAGGCCAGAAGGTTGGGGGTTCAAATCCCACTAGAGGACAGCAACCTTGGGCTGGAAGGACTGGGGTTTCTAGTCCCACAGGTGCTCCTTGTGGTCTTGGGCAAGCCACTTAACCCTCCATAGGCCATGTTCCCTGTAAAATAGTTATCTCCAAGTTATAATGCCCTGTTCAATGTAATTTCAGTTTATTCAATATAAACCACACTGATGCAGAATAGCACAGTATATAAGAGAATGTAAATAAACAAATAAACAGGCAAACTGCCGACAACCCACTAACCAGTCCATAGTGCATGCTCACAGGGGAACCCTGTGCACCCAGAGGTGGGATACACAGCAGAGACCCCAAGCAGGTATCTGTGTGATTGGGCCCCAGAACCAGGAACACCCAGGTATCACTGGAAACAAATAATGTGTGGCACTATGTGGGAACATAGATATGCCATGGTCACTGCTCGGTCAGAGTGAGAGTGACCTCCCAGCATGACATGCTGTGGTCACCCTCTCCATGCAGGTGGTGGTTGAGCATTACAGTGTCCCAGCCATTGCCCTCCACCCTGTGCAGATGCATCCTGGTCAATCTGCCCTGTCTGGGCCATACCCACAATACCTTGCTCCTCTTTATGCACATTTGCAGGCTAACGCTGAAAGCAGAGTGAGCAATGTGGGCTCAGTGAGGTATTGGCAGACACAAAACAATGGAGAGACATACGCACACTCCCACACCTATCTCAGCATTGTGCAGAGATAGAGGTGGTTGACAACTCTACCTGCCACACTGGTCCTGATCACAGTGCCGACATTGCTAATCTGTGCAGGGGGTAGTAGTAGTGCTCTGGTGATAACTGCAGCTCTGTGCTGGGGCCAACAGCCTGACACTCCATGAAGCTGTTGATAGTGGAGCCTGTGTGAGTGGGTGTCCGTACCCCTGTGCACCGCTGCATTGGGGTTTGCCCATGTTGTTGTTGTGGCTGCATTGTGGGCTAAAACTATGGGAAGATGCTCTGCAGGATCCACAGATGGGACCTGAACCTCTGACCCTCTGCTCTTGGACATGCTGGCTGAGTGTACTGCACCACACTGTTGCCATGGCAGCATTGTGGTCCCTGGGGCTACCCTTATGTTCCTCGGCCAGACCTTTTCTGTTGCACTGCACACCACATACTGGTACAGGGCATGGCCTAGGTCCACTGCAGGCGGGTGCCACTGCTCCCTCCAGCACAATCACCCACCGCCTCTGCCATGCCACAATGACCATATGCTGTCGGTGCCGGTGGTGCACCATCTAGAGGGCAGGTAGGCAGCTGCCTAAGGTGTGGTTTCTGGGGTAGGGGTGCCTACATAGATGTCCACGATTCCCCTGGCACCGCCTGTCAATGTTATGTGCCCCTTGGGGTACCTGCTGGGTAATGTCCCCTGGATGGGACACTGTGGGACAAAGACTCATGGGCATGTTTGACACTGGTCAGTTGCTGTCTTGCTGGTTTCCATTTTCTATGTGCCACCTCGGCAACCGGCTTGTGCACCCTGTGCCCCAGTAGCCCCTCTGCATGTCCCACCTGCAGCCCCCATGCCCCATTTGCGCCATCACCATAGTGGCCTTTCATACCTGGGCACTATGCTGTTGCTGCAAATGGAGCACTACTATCACCTTTCTTGGGCTCCCTGTCTATGCTATACATTGCTGACACTTAAATGGTTTCCCTCTCCTGCAAATGTGCATCTAACGGCAGGTTTTCATTCGCAGTACTTTTCAGCCCTTCAGTTCTCCGCGTTGGTGTCGCGGGAGCCTCTCTCTGCCCACTCCTCACCCATTGACCCCTTCTCTCCGCCCTCTCTCCACCCTTTGCGGGACTAACCGCTGCCGGTGACGTTAACACATGTGTTAAGTAACGCATTAACGTTACTTAACGCGCGTTAACGTAGCTGCTGCTACGTTACCGCAGTTTAGTAAACATACCCCTAATACTTACAGGGAACATGGGCAATGGAGGGTTAAGTGGCTTGCCCAAGACCACAAGGAGCACCTGTGGGACTAGAAACCCCAGTCCTTCCGGCCCAACATTGCTGTCCTTAGTGGGATTTGAACCCCCAACCTTCCGGCCTGAGGTAACTTGCCCCAACCTCTAGGAAGAAACAGGCTGTCATGTCCCTAATTACATATATGTGATGGACTTGAACAATCAAAGTAAGTGGGAATTCAAGTGGCTTGAATGTATTTATGCCTTTATGCAGATTTTTTGTTACAAAAAATTTAATGGCTATACCTTCATAGCTCATAGTTGTAAAGGTTATGATGGACATTTTGTTCTTAAACAACTGTTAATGGAAAAGATGGGTACAGGTCTGCTGGTTCAAGGTGGTAAACCTTTACAAATTACTGTTGAATCTTTGACTATCCGTTTTATAGACTCTCTAAATTTCCTGCCTATGAAACTTAGCAAACTTATTTATTTATTTTATTTATTTATTTAGACAGTTTTGTCTACCGCCTTATCCTTCAATAAAAGCGGTCACAACACAATTGGGGGATACATTTTTAACACGTGGGGATATGAGACACATACACTAATATTTACAGGGAACATGGGCAATGGAAGGTTAAATGGCTTGCCCAAGACCACAAGGAGCATCTGTGGGACTAGAAACCCCAGTCCTTCCGGCCCAAGGTTGCTGTCCTCTAGTGGGATTTGAACCCCCAACCTTCCGGCCTGAAGTAACTTCCACAAGCCATGGGTTTTCCAGGATAGAAGAGGTATTTCCTACATTTTTTTAATACTCGTGAAAATCAAAATTATGTGGACCTTATACCATATGTTGAGCAGTATGGTGTTGGAAACATGCTGCCTGAAGAAAACAAGGAATTTTCACAATGGTACAAAAATAATCAGCATAAAACTTTTAATTTGCAAAAAGAGTTGGCTTATTACTGCCAACAGGATGTGTCTATTTTGCAATAGGCCTGTGTTCTCTACCGAGCTGAAATCATGAAAATGACAGAGAAAGATGTGGGTTTAGGGCAGGATGGTGAATCAAAAATTCTAACAAGTTGTTTAGACCCTTTCCAGTACATAACCCTTGCATCTGTATTATGGCTATGTTCAGATTAATGTTGTTAGAACCCAAGACTGTGGCATTCATCCCACCAGATAACTACCACAGGCAGACAAAGAGATATTCATCCCCTCTATTCAATGGCTGATGTATGTAGAGGCCAAAGAAAATATACAGATCACGCATGCTGTGAAAGGGGGTGAATAAAAGGTGGGTTCTTATTTTCTTGATGGTTATGCAGTGATCGATAGGGTAGAAACAGCTTTTGAATTTAATGGCTGTTTTTATCACGGCTGTCCAAGCTGTTATAATAATTAAGACCAGAATCCTGTAACAGCCATGACCTTTGGTTTTCTTTATTACAAAACACAGCTAAAGGCAGCGTTCCTGGAAAGCCAGGGGTTCAAGGTCAGAAGTCTATGGGAGCATGAGTGGAAGCGGATGGTAAAAGAAAATGACGGGGGCGGTGCAGACATTCTGGCTGGCTCAGCATTACACAGGGGACCAACAAACCAAGCACGATTCCACGTGCAACGAACACCCAGTAAAAAAACGTGGAAAGCAAACGAAGGACGTGTGAAAATTGAAACCTTTATTGCTTAAATCCACTTCAGCCATTGGCCCGACACTGGCCGTGTTTCGTAACAACCTTCCTCAGGGGAAAAATCGGCTAAAATACATAAAATAAAATAAACATTTAAAACACTGCAACTAAATCATTCAAAGGAACTATTAAAAACTAGAGAAACAGAGAATGAGCCAAAACATATAAATAAAACATGCCAATATACGGAGCCAAACAAAAACAAAATGGACATAAGTAAAAAAAAGAATACCATTGAGATAGTTATTTGAATGTAAAACAAAATAAAGTGAATCAAAAACATCACCTTAACACAATTAAATAACACATACACAAATAAATATATAAAAATATAAAAAATCAGTTAGTTTTTACAAATGAATTAAAAATATAAACCATTATAAAACTATAAATTATGAAATAATAGTATAATAAATTATAACTTTACATATGAATTAAAAAATGTGTAAATATATAACAAAATAATCAGAAGGTTAAAAAAACAACATATTGGCGAGGCCGCGGGCCGGGTGTGGGCGCGCGAGTGCGGGGTTTAAATTGATTGGCGCCCGCCAGTCACAGCCGGGCGGGAGCCAATCAATGGGGTTGTTGCTGGGGGTGGGGGTTCGAGTTCCCAGCCGGCAGCCTCCACGTGTCCAGTCGGGTGGAGGCTGCTTCGGGGGTGCCGGCGTTTTTTGTTGTCACGGCAAAAAGGAGCGGCGGCGGTAGCGGAGCGCTTTTGGGCGACCGACCGGGTCCTCTTCGCTAGGCAGCGCAGCCAGAGTGAGTTTCCTGCGACGGAAGGTCAGCGGCGGCGGAGCGCTTCTCAGCGTCACCCGGGGTCCTGGTGGTTGGGCCGCGCAGAGGAGCCGCAGGCAAGTCTGGGGGTGGTACTGGCCCCCTGTTGGGTTGCTGTTTGTGGGGTTTTGGTGGTTGGTGAGTGTGGGGGTTGTCTGGTGGGCTCCTATTCGGGTAGCCTCACAGCACAAAAAAAACAAAAAAAAAAACAAATTTTGCAGACTCCGTTTTAAAGAGGGCATGTTCATAAGGGGTGTTTGGCCTGGTGGGATGCCTGCGCCACGTGGTCAGGCGAAAAAGGGGAGTTTGGCCCCGGAGGGTGCTGCTGAGGTGAGGGGTCGGAGGGGTTCTAGGTTTGGTGGGAGGGCTGGGGGGGTGCCCAGCCCTAGGGGGGATGGGGGTCGGGGGGATGGGGGTCGGCGGGGCCGTGGGGCCTCTAGGGGGGGTGCTATATGGGGGCATAAAGGGGCACAAGGGGTTCGGCGGTCGGGGGGGAAGGGGGTGTGCGGGGTGACCCTTCCCCTGGTGGGACCCAGGGGTCGGGGGTGGGCTATCGGGGGACGGTTGGGGCTTCGGGAGCTGAGAATGTGGGGGGCGCACTGGGAGGTTCGGGTGCGGTGGGGGGTGTTGTAGGGGTGCAGGGGCCTGGGGGAGGATTGCGGCCGGATGGGGCCCAGTGGGGTAGTGGATATGGCGTGCCTGCAGGTTGGCTTCATGGTCCCAGTGGCTTTAGTCCGCCGGGGGGGCCTTTGACGTGGGAACACTGGTTGGGTGGGGGGCAGGGTACGTCTCGGGCGGATTGTGGTGGCTTTTGGCCTCAAGCTTGGTCGCCGGCAGTCCCCCCCCCCCCCTGTTTTTCCTTTTATGTCTCCGCAGGGGCAGGTCATGGCGCAGCCAGCGTGGACGGCGGGCGCTGCTGGTCGGGAGAGCTGGCTGAATCCGGTGTCGGGTGCTGCGATGCAGTATGGAGCGGCAGAGGAGTCTTCGGGCGGGCGACCCTTGGATACCGCGCAGGCCGGCAGTGAGGACAGTCACGTGGCGGATGGTACGGCCACGGCTTCTGCGGCTGCTGGTGGTGAGCCTGGTGAGTTGATGGGGGGTGTGGGCGAAGGGGAGGTGCAGTTACAGGGGGGGAAGGCTGGGGAGGTTCATGGAAGAAGCACAGGCGATCTTGTCGGAGGCGTCGTAGCTCCGAGTCGTCCTCGTCTTCTTCCTCTTCAAGTGTTTCGTCGGCAGGGTCTGGGGGGGAGCCGGGTCAGCAGGAAGGGGTTAGTGGGGGCTCCGGTATGGGTGGTGGAGCCGCGTCAGTGGTTGTTTTTCCGGAATTGTGGGAAGGGGTGCCGCGGAAGCTGCGGCGCAAGATTCGGAAGCGGCGCTACATTGATATCTTCCGTTTGTTGGAGGGGAGGAAGCGTTCCGGTGAGAGTCGGCAGAAGAGGAAGGAGGACGAGAAGGCCGGTAGGGTTATGAAGGTGGCGCATAATGTAGTGAACTGGACGCGATCCTTTCTGCGGTTGGCCAGCGTGTGGGGTCACCACCCTCCGGAGCACTATGGTATGTTATTGGCGTACGCCGATTCCATCCTGGAGGTGTCTCAGACGCATGACGGGTGGTCTTGGATGAACTATGATGAAAAGTTCAGGGACAAGATGGAGGAGAAAAGTCGTCCTGGGGCACGCAGGACATTAACCTTTGGCTGACTTAAATGTAGGCTAGATCTGGTGCCGGTGGGGGGGGCGGTGGAAAAAGTAGTGTCGGGGTGGCAGGGGGTGCTGTGCATTCCTTTCGCTCGGGGGCGGGCGCTGTGCAGCAGAAGGCTGGCTCGGCGGGAGGCAGTGACGTGTGCTGGCGGTTCAACCGGTCCTCCTGCCCGTTTCCCGGCTGTAAATTCCAGCACACCTGTTCCTTGTGTGGAGGTCTGCACCCGGCCACCAAGTGCCTTAAAAAAGGTGCCACCAGCGTTACCGGTCCTGCGCCTAAGGGGCAGTGAGGGGTATGGGTGCGCGCCGTCCCCGATTCAGGTGGAGGCCTTATTGGGGTGGCTCAGTCGCTATCCTAGGAGGCGTGAGGCGATGATTCTGTCATTTGGTTTTCGTTTTGGTTTTGTTATTCTGGTGCGGAGTGCAGTGTCAGCGCCGAGGGCACGGAACTCTCCGTCAGTGCGACGTTGGGCTGCGGTTGTTCGGGATAAGTTGTTAGGGGAATTGCGCTTGGGGAGAGTGGCCGGTCCATTCAGGGAACCCCCGTTTCCCGACATGGTGATCTCTCCATTAGGAATAGTCCCCAAGAAGGAACCGGGTAAGTTCCGGTTGATTCATAATTTGTCCTGTCCGATCGGGGCTTCCGTTAATGATCATATACCCCGTGAGTTTTGCACGGTCCGGTACGCGTCCTTTGATAGGGCGGCGCGGATGGTGCGGGCGGCCGGTCGGTCTGCCCTGTTGGCAAAGGTTAACATCGAATCGGCATTTCGATTGTTACCCGTACATCCGTCTGCTTTTCCCTTGTTGGGTTTTTGCTTTCAAGGGGGCTATTATTTTGACAAGTGCATGCCGATGGGCTGTTCGGTCTCGCGCTTATTTCAAGATGTTTAGTACCTTCCTGCATTGGGTGCTGGTGCAGCGGTTCGGCTCGCCGAATGTGGTGCATTACCTGGACGATTTTTTGTTTGTGGGTGCCGCTCAGTCGGGGGAATGTCAGGGGCTGTTATCTGCGTTTGAGCGGCTGGCGCGGGAGTTCGGTGTACCATTGGCGGAGGGTAAGACGGAGGGTCCGACGACGCGGCTGACTTTTTTGGGAGTTGAGTTGGATTCTGTGGAAATGGTGGCACATTTGCCGCAGGATAAGATTACCCGCTTGTGGATTTTGGTGGCTAACGTTCTGGCATCTCCCAAGATTTCCTTGAGAGAGCTGCAGGCGCTGTTGGGGTCCTTGAATTTCGCCTGTAGAGTGATTCCGATGGGGAGGGTGTTTTCGCGGCGGCTGGCATGTGCCACGGCCGGGGTGCAGAAGCCTCATCACCGGATTAGAGTCACGGGGGTGATGAGGGCAGATTTGAGAGTGTGGAGTCATTTTTTGGAGGAATTCAATGGGACTTCGGTTTTGATGGAGTCCGAGGTGTCCAGCGATGCCTTGCAGTTGTACACGGATGCGGCAGGGGGAGCGGGGTTGGGGGTCTATTTCAGTGGGACCTGGTGCGCGGATAGATGGCCGGAGTCGTGGCATGATGCGGGGTTGACCAAGAACATCACCTTTTTGGAGCTCTTTCCGATTCATGTGGTTTTGGAACTATGGCCTGATCGGCTTCGGAATCGTCGGGTCGTCGGGTTCTTTGGTGGTGTGATAATGAGGCAGTGGTCAGTGTGGTCAATCGATTCTCCCCTAGGTGCTTGAGGGTGGCGGGCTTGATGAGGGAAGTAGTATTGGCCTGCTTGCAGTTGAATTTGTCGGTGAGGGCTCGGCATATACGGGGTGTACTAACGAGATCGCTGATGCTCTCTCGTTTTCAGTGGGAGCGGTTCTGGGCTCTGGACTCAGAAGCGGACAAGGATGGCTCTGTGGTCCCAGAGAGCTTGTGGAGCATTGGCCACGCGAAATGCTAAATCTGCTGAAGAGTTCGGTGTCAGCGGGGACTTGGTCTGCGTATCAACGGGGCTGTGACCGGGTGGTCACATTTCTGGTGGCTCATGGGTGGCAGACTGGGGGGGTTCCGGCGGGCTTGATTGGTCAATATATCGTGGAGGCCAAGGGCGCCGGATTCTCTCGATCGGCAGTGCGTGCGCATTTAGCGGGGTTTACCTTTTTCATGAGTGCGGTGGGTTAGGGCTCGCCTGCTGGGGGGGTTTTACCGCGGCGGTTGCTGCAGGGTTGGGAGCGCGTTCACCCTGCATCGCGGGATCCTAGGTTGCCCATTATGCATGAACTGTTGGTGAAGATCTGCGGGGCCTTACCGCGAGTTGTGGCGTCTGCGTACGAAGCCACTTTGTTTCGGGCGGTGTTTTGCCTTGCCTTTTTTGGGGCTTTTTGTATCGGCGAGTTGGTCGCGGGCTCCAGGCGGGGGGGGGGTGTTGGCGGGCTGCAGGCGCATCATGTTCGGGTGAAAAGGGGGCGGTTACGGATCCTTTTGGCGAGATCCAAGACGGATCCGTTGGGGAAAGGTTTGTGGGTATTGTTGGGTGCGATCCGGGACCCGGTGACTTGCCCGGTTTGGGCGATGAGCCAGTATCTGTCGGTGCGTCCGGGTTCGCAGGGTAGTTTTTTCGTGCACGCGGATGCGCGGGTCTTAACCCATTTTCAGGTGACGGCAGTACTGCGCCTGGCGTTGCGTGCGGTGGGGGAGGACCCTAAGCGGTTTGCTCCGCACTCCTTTCGTATCGGGGCTGCCACTAGCGTGGCGGCGGCTGGGTTGCCTGAGCAGGTGATTCAGGGCATTGGTAGGTGGCGCTCTCAGGCGTTTAAAGGCTATGTGCGGCTGTAGGGGCTCGGGTTGTGGGTTGGGGACTTTAATTGTTTATTTCTTTTGCAGATGGGGGTGTCGAACCTGGTGGCTGTTGGGTTGCTGGCCACTCTTTTGTCCACTGGGTGGGATGACGTGTGGCTGCTCGGCCTATCGGAGTTAATCTGGGTCTGGACTCGTCGGTGGTGGCTGTGACATGGCTGGGCGTGCGAGGACTTCGTTGGTCACAATTGCTGCCTTTGCTACAGTGCCACGGGAGGACGTTGTGGCGGCCGGCAGCCCTGATTGTGCATCTGGGGAGCAATGACCTGGTGTCCTGGTCCTGCAGGCAGCTGATTCGGGCAGCGCAGGACGATTTGGGGGTGGTGCTTCGGATGTTTCCGGGTGTTATTTTGTTCTGGTCGGACATCATTCCAAGGCCGGCTTGCTGGGATCAGCGTCGGTGGTCTCGGGGCCTGACGAAGATTAATCGACAGATTGGTCGATGGGTCTGTGAGAGGGGAGGTTATCAGATCTTGCATGACTGGGTAGACGTCGGGTGTTTGGGGCTTTATCGGGCTGACGGGGTTCATTTGTCTCCAGTCGGTATGGACCTGCTCCTTAACGACTGGCAAGAGGCCTTGGAATATATGTTGGTCCGAGATGTGCGCTGGTTGCAGCTTGGGGCTGGGGGGGGCGGCACATGAACAGGGTTCTGTGCCGGTGGTGGGATCCCGGAGGTTTCCGGGGTCCGGAGCAGCAGGCTACACTTGGGCGGGGGCAGGGTGCCCCTGACCCGGTCAAACCCTGGCCGACTTTTGCTAATAGCATGGCGAAGTCGGGGAGAGGGGCATGGCAACTTGCCAGGAGGCAAGTTATGGCATTAGCGGTGGCGGGCACTTTGCTAAGGTATGGCTGGTGCAGCCGGGTTCCGCTAATGGGGGGTTATGAAGTTTGATGTTGGTTTGTTGTAATTGTTGATGGTTAATAAAGCTGCGACCAGTTGTGTTCCATGAATTTGGTGTGATGTCTTATATATGATAGGGGGTTGGGGTGTGGGGGCGGGGGAAAGGGTAGGGCCCGAAGCGCCAGGTCCGCCTGCCTCGGCTAATAATAAATATGTAATATATAAATAGTAAAGACATGAAAAAACTGCTATTCAAAGGATGTGACACACAACAATCACAAGGAAAAGAAACACCATACCTGTGTGTTATGTGCTTCTACTACTGAATTGGCTCCTACCTTAATGCCATAAGAGAGCCTAAATAGTTAAAAACAGTATCATTAATAAACAGAAACACTAGATGAAATAAAGGGAGGGTCAAATAATGAGGGATGAGGACAAAAGGCTGGCCCTAAAGCATATTAATCAATATGGGGTAACTAACTCCCGGGGAGAATAACCCAAATGAACTTAAATACCTTTTACTAAATATGATAGAGTTGTCAATGTTTACAAGAAAACTAAATAATTAAAAAATTAACAACAAGAAAAAGTTACCTGAATGAGAATACCTTTTACTCTCACAACTTTCTCTACAATGCCATAGTACTAGTCCTAAAAATAAATATTTCAAAAAAATTTCGATTAAAGTATGTATAGTAAAATAAATTATGTGAATCATTCATAAACAACCGTATGAACGAAAAAAAGAAGAAAAGAAAAAGAAGAAAGAGAAACATGTATTAAAAAATCATGTGAAGGAACCAAATTGAAAATGCGATGCTATACTGAAAATAAAATCATAGGTACAGTAAATATTTTATTAAACCTAACCTCACTAAACTACTCAAGCCAATTAGATCAAAATACAAATGGCTGAAAAGAGTTATTTCTATGTAACCGAATCATTGAAAAGGAGCACTCACCATACTCGACACATGCATTGGAGATAAACTCCTGCATGCGTAATGAAAAACACCTTCATTTAAATGTGTAGCCATTTCAAAAAATATTTGTTCAGACTACAATAAATTTCATTACTGGCCCAACCCTATACTAACGACAATCCCGAGGTGAAACAAATTGTAACAGGTCGACTTAAACGATACAAAGTTGTATGGTGACCAATGAACGCGAACCTATGTTAGATAAGGGTATTGAATCAAAGTTAAACACAACCTTAGAATTATATACAAGGCTGATTGAACGGATGAAAAATACCGAGGGTAAAAAGACAACCGACTATCTAAAATATTGCTAAAAGAAGGGGAAAACCCACCGACACATACAATAAAAATCCTTTAAGAAATGTCAAACTAATGACAAGAAGAAAACCCTGTGGTGTAAAGGAAACCAACCCGAGAAGTAGGAGAATGGCGAGTGGTTAGAACAAAAAGTTCATAGTAAATTAAAGCATATTTCTTATTTAAAATAACCATCTCCTCTCTCGTACAATTATCATAGTAAAAAACCTCTGCATATTAACCACCTTTTCAAAACATGTGGATAACTGAATACGATGATAATATAATTCATGGTGACCACCTTAAACACCATCAGCCCATAGAGTGCCTATATAACAGTACAATATCACATCGGTATTAACTTAAAAATGAATTAAAAGGCATAAGAACCATTATTAAAATTGAGGGTAAAGGAATCAAGAGACTTACATAATTTAAGAAAGTAGAAAACCACGCTCCTGACTGCACGGAAAGAGCACCAACTCGCACAAGGTAAAAAATAACAAAAATAAAAAAACACCGACATCTGCGCACTGAACTCCTTTAAACGAATCCAAACTATGACGCACCGCCAAAAATGCAAATTCTAACCAAATCTTACTACAAATAATTGTTCGTGCCACTATAAACATATATTTATTACATTATTTGAAATAATTTTTTATATCAACTATCATGCCTTTGATATACAAAGAGTAAACATTAAACCAATAATGACTCAAAGGTAGTTCACCCTAAATAAAATGACTAAAGATAAAACCCTATATAAATAAATTACTAGATTGTGGTCTTTGCACTCTAATCATAAAACTAAACATACAAATAAAACAAAAAGCTACCCTAGAGTACGTAACCCCATCTAAATACCGAATGCGTGTTAACTACGCAAAAACTATAGCTATAAATAATTTATAAGCCATAGAGGCAAGTTGAATAAGTAGTAAAAAAAGGCTAAAATGAATGAATAATCACAAGAACGGTCCAAATGTGAAAGGATATATATTTCTCTATATATAAGTATATACAAATCTAATGAAATGAGTTCCCATAAAGAAGGGGACTAAAAAAGTTAATTAACCAAATATGAAAAAATGATAAAAATATATATATATTGATGTATATATATATATACTTAACCATAAATGTAAAACCACTAGTAATGTATCGTTTATTTAAAAACTAAAGAAAGACTGAAAGGTCCCTATCCATATTTAGGCCATCAGGATGCAAACTATTAAGATTATAAATGTAACGTTGTTCAAGGCGTAAAAGAGTATCATTAATGTTGCCTCCTCGCCAATTTAATTTGACTTTTTTTATGACAAAATATTTCAAATCGGATAGTTTATGGCCTGCTGTTTGCCAATGTGAAACAAGTGGCTTATCTGCAACTAGTCTTTTGACACAACTCCTGTGTTCAATTATCCTAGTGCGTATGGAACGTGCAGTTTTGCCAATGTATAATTTATTACACGGACACATGATGACATATATCACGTGACTTGTAGCACAATTAGAAAAGTCATCTAGATGAAATTTCCGATTATTCTCCGGATGCAAAAAAAAAGTTCCTAATGGATAATGTATGTGTACAAACAGAACATGAACCGCAATGGAAGTGACCCTTATATCTAGAAAGGAATTTACGTTCAGTGAAAGCTGACGGTACCAATAGATTGCGAAGATTTATATTGCGCTTGTGTGCCACAGTAAGGGAGATATTCTGAAAGCCTGGAATAGCTTGTATAAAGTGCCAATGTTTACGTAGGTATTTACCAATAGTGTGAGAATGATGGGAATAGAGTAGGGAGCAGACCATCCCCACATCCGATGACTTATCCTTGATCTGAAGTAAATTGGCACGGGAGGAATCGCAAGCTCTAAAATATTCCTTATCTATCTGTTGACGGGGATAGCCTCTCTCTTCAAACCTATCTCTCATAAGAGAAGCCTGTTTCTCAAAATCCTGATTCGTAGTACAAACTCTCTTGGTCCGTAAGAACTGTCCTACTGGAAGATTATTTTTAAGAGCCATATTATGAAAGCTAGAGTAATGTAACAGCTTGTTCCTGTCAGTCGGTTTTCAGTATAAATCTGTATGTAGTCCATCTTCAGACTTCACAATAAGTAGATCTAAAAACAAAATCTGATGAGAATCATACATAACTTGAAACCGTAAATTATGATCACACTCATTAATCCACTCATTAAACTTCCCCAAAGTATCTACAGAACCATGCCAAAGTAAGAAAATATCATCTATGTACCTAATCCACCTAACAATGTGATCATTAAATGGATTATTGTTTTTTATAAACTTATCTTCAAAATCAGATACATAGAGGTTGGCAATGTCCGGGGCCATGGAAGAGCCCATTGCGACACCTTTTGTTTGTTTATAAAACAAATCGCGAAAACAGAAATAATATTCACATAACGCAAATCGGGCTAAATTAATCAAAAAAATGGTAGGAATCCGCCTATGAACCTTTCTCCTAAATAAAAAATGTTCAATAATATATAAAGCTTCAGTCTGTGGTATATTGGTATATAAGGACTCTACATCAAGCGTCACCAAAATGACATCTGTTCCAAGATCTTTAATAGATGCAAGAATGTGAATAACGTGAGCAGAGTCACGAACGTATGACCACATTTTTTCCACAAAGGGTCTAAGTATAATGTCCAAAAACTGAGAGATAGGTTCAAGAAGTGACCCCACAGCAGACACTATAGGTCTTCCTGGAGGGTTGTGCATAGATTTATGAATTTTGGGAATTATGTAGATAGTAGGTGTGATAGGAAAATCTACAATCAGAAAATCTTTTTCTTTAGCAGTGAGGTAAAGCCTCAACAAGATAATCGTATGGTTTTCTGGTGGCATCCTCAAAAGCTTCTAAAAAGAATTTTGATTTTCCAGAATACATCTGCCTGGCTAGAATGGCAATCTGTAACTTATCTCTAGGATTCTTAAAGAGCACCATGTATTTGGTATTTAGAGTTATAGTTTGGCTTGTTTTGCCTTGACAGAAAACATTCTGAACAATATATATGATACTAAGGTGTCTGTGATGCACATACTTGATAAAAGCTTTCTCTGTTTCACCACTTTTACAGGCAGAATCTATTAGATCATCTACAAAAACCAAGTTTACTTTATTGGTTGGAAACATTCGTTCATCATTAAAAGTATCAGGCAAAGTGTCCATAAATGTAATAAAAGGATATTTATTTAACATTTCTTTAAACAAAGGTTGTCAACAACTGTAACACCATACAAACCTTAACTGACATCCCTTCCACAATATCACTAACAAAGATGTTAAAAAGAATTGGACCAAGACAAATTCCTGCGGCACTCCACTGGTAACCTCCTTCTCCTCAGAGTGAGCTCCATTTACCTGTACCCTTTGTTGCCTCTCACTCAACCAATTTCTAACTCAAGCAGTAACTTTAAGGTCCATCCCTAGGGTGCTCAGTTTGTTTATTAGTGACCTGCAGAACAGTGTCAAAGGCTTTAATGAAATCTAAATACACATCTAGGGCTCTTTCTCGGTCCAACTCCTTGGTCACCCAGTCAAAGAAATTGATCATATTTGTCTGACAAGACCTGCCTCTGGTGAATCCATGCTGCCTCAGATCCTGTAATCCGCTGGACTCCAGAAACCTCACTATTTTCTCTTTCAGCAGCATTTCCAATAATTTACTCACCACCGAGGTTACTTCTGCTTTTGTGTAAAGGGACCACATGTGCCTCTCTCCAGTCCCCTGGCACCACTCCTATCTCCAAAGAGACACTGAAAAGGTCAGTCAGTGGAGCTGCTAGAACGTCCCCAAGTCCCCTCAGTATTCTTGGATGTATGCCATTGCTTTGTCTCCTTTTAGTTTAGCTAGTTCCTCACAAACACAGCCTTCTGAAAATTGTTCAAACTGCCCCTTGCTTCTGTTCCTGTTTGTGGGTGTTTTCTTAGGTCCTGCTCCCGTTCCTTCATCTGTGAACACAGAACAGAAATATTTGTTAAGCAATTCCGTTTTATCCTCATCAGTTTCTACATATTCCTCCCCTTTACCCTTGAGTCTGACAATACCACTTTTGCCTTTTCTCTTCTCACTAACATATCTGAAAAAATGTCTTATCCCCCCATTTTATTGCATTGGCTATTTCCTTCTCTTTTTGAATCTTTGCTTTCTTGACTACTTTGATTTTCCAAATATAGATGCCTGTATTATTCTCTCTGTGATCTCTTGTATTTCATGAAGGCCTCCGTCTTTTTCTTCACCTTCTCAGCTACTTCTTTAGAAAACCATAGTAGCCTCGTTTTCCTTTTACCTTTATTTACCATTCTAACAAAAAGGTTGGTTTCCCTTAAAATATCTCCTTTCAGTTTTGTCAGCTGTTTTTCTACATCCCCCATCTATTTCCATCCCGCTAACGCCTCCTTGAGGTATTGGCCCATCTTGGCAAAGTTTCTTTTCCTAAAGTCTAAGACCCTCTCTTTTGAATGGATTTTATCAGCTCTAGTCCTAATACTGAACCACCCCATCTGGTGACCACTGGATGCGAGAAGATGTCCCACTATAACATCAGAAACACTTTCACCATTGGTAAGCACCAAGTCCAGTATGGCCCCTTCACGTGTGTTACCAATTGCTTGAATAGTTCTCCCTGTAGAGAATCCAGGATCTCCTTACTTCTAGATGATACTGCAGCAGGGATGCGCCAATCAACAGCTGGCATATTGAAATTCCCTATCAGTAGCACTTCCCCTTTCCTGGCAATGCAGCTTATGTCTTCCATTAAATCTCTGTTCACTTCTTCTCCCTGTGAGAGAGGTCTGTATAACACGACAATGCAAATAGATTTCTCTTTCCCTCTTTCTAGTTTAACCCACAGTGTATCCTCTTTCCCTTTTAAGCCCTGTATTTCCATAGCTTTAATATTATTTTTTACATGTAGTACAGGCAAATGGCATTTGTATGACTTAGATTAAATATTTTTTCAAAGACTTTAACAACTTCATGACTGGATTTTGTTTTTAAACTCACAAACCAAGTATATTTTGACAGGATGTCTATCACCGTTAAGATGTATTTGTAGTCACTGTAATAATGGGACAAGGCCGATATATCAAATAAATCAGCTTGGCATTGCGAATCCACGTCTGACATGATTGTCTTGTTTCTTTTAGAATGGACCCTAGTAAAGTATAAACATCTTGTCCTGTAACCCATCTGGCTACATCTTTTCTGCTGACTGTTTTATCATGCCTTTTAGCAGCTTGAAGTAGAGGATATATGCCCCTAAAGTTTCCTATTGCTTTTGAGTCATATTAAATGCTCTTCAATAAGGTTTCCTTCATGATTGTTATGTTTTGAATATTCTTTTTATTTTGCTAACATCTTCAGCATGGATTTATTCCACAAATCCTAAGCAGTCATCCACGAACACGGCTTGTGGGGCTGCATGTCTTGGTGGGACATGCAGTCCCACAAGCCACTTGGACCCTATTCCCCTTCCAGCCCTCCCCACATGTCCCGTGCTTTAAGATAGGGAGAGCCGGTGGTGGGGCGGGCCAGCCCGGAAGCATGTACAGGGCCGATTTAGGTCATGGCCCTGTACATGCTGCCGGGCCTTTGGGGACGTTTTGTGAGATCAGGGCCGGGGATCCCCCCTGGGGATGGGCCAGATGCGTAGGGTCGTCCCCCCCCCCCCCCCCCACCTGATCGCCCTGGTTGTCGAGCAGCAGGGAAGAGGGGGACCGAGCTGCAGCGACCAATGGAGCCTGCGGGGAAGATGTCCCTGCAGGCAGGCAGGGGCATGCCAAGCCATCCACAGGACCGATTCTGGCTGCCGTGGGAACATTTTGTTCCTGCAGACCAGAATCGGGTCCAAATGGGCCCGTCTTGCCTGGGGCCATCCAGATGGCCCAGACATGCCCCTACAGGAATCGGGCTCTATGTGTTTTAAAGCCTATTCTTTCTACAGTCACATGAGTGTGACTTTTTCAAAAGCCAATCACATGTTGCTGCATCATTTCTTTCAAGTTTCCTACAATCACCATTAAAACAGGGGTAGAGGTCACATGGGTATGTTCAGACATTCCTCTTTTTCTCTGTATTAATTTATTTTTCAAAGCTACAAAATAAAAAAAAAGCTGAAGTGGGATTTGAACCCAAGTCTCTCTCGTGTTTCAGGATGGTGTGCAACTAACAATGAGGTGCTAAATGAGTCAAATACACATCCACCTCATGCTGAAAGAAAGTTGGTTTTATATTTATTCTACCAAATGCTTTGTGCCAGCACCACATTTTAAAAGTTTTATTTTCAGGTTGCATTCTTGTATGCACAGGTTCCTGTTGCTACCAAAGGTTTATTTTTAATAAGCTCTAAATAGGTTGGAATACACACCTTTCACTAAAAGAAATGAGGCACTACTTTGTGAGAAAAAAGCTCAGATGGAAAAAAAAACCTTTTTGTTCTCTGTTTTATTATACTGCTTCTGGGGTCAGATCCCCTGTTTCCAGCAATGTCACTGAAAAGTGACAAGGTCAATTTCTGATGACATCGTATTTCCGGTGATGTCATCGAAAAGTGACGGAGTCCATTTATGATGACATAGGCTGGGGTGTGATTGGGGTGGAAGGGAGTGTTCCTGGGGGGCGGGTGTGGATGTGGCCTAACCCAGAAGTGAGTGCTGATTGGCTGATGTCATTCTCAAGGGATGTGGTTGTGGTTGGGGCTGGGAGGGGGCATTCCTGGAGTGGGATGTGGGTGGTGCTTAGGAGGAGCTAACCCCATTCATTTCTATGGGAAGTGGCAGGGCATGAGTCTAGCCTAACCCGGAAGTGAACACTGATTGGCCAACATCATCCTTATCTCGCTTGTCAATCAGTTTGATGAAGGCTGTACCCATTATACTATTGGCCAGTACTTACCATCCTCCCTATTGCAAATTGTATGAAGAAAGGTAATATTTGTCCATCTCCTGCCCTCTGGAACCATGTTTGTCTCTAAAGAGTGATTGAACTGAGCTATAAGTTGAGCAGCCAAGACTTCTGTTAGTGTTCTTTTTACTAAAGGACTCATGCTGGAACATATGTTGACAGCTAGTGTGGAATCATTATCGTTAGCATGACCAGATTTCTATGCTAACTGTCCATGACACATCAGGGGAGCAAGTGGGCAGGTTTGGGGTGGAGAGTGGGTGCGGTAAGCACTGCACAGTTAGCATAGAGGTAAACACTATGCACTAATTATAACCCTTGCAGTTAGCATGGGTTCACTTAATGCCACCTCAATAGGTGCAGTAAAGTGCCCCATGGTAACTGCCACTGTGGCCTGTTAGGGTAACATTCAGTGTGGTAATTGCAGGGAACATGCTAGACAAACCCTATGGTAGCTAGCGCACAGTGCTTGCAACTACCACACGTTTGCTTTTGCGCTAAACACACATTAGTTGCAAAACCCCGGCTTACTTTAGTAAAATGACCCCTAAGTTCCTTTAGGGGGCAATTTTCAAGCTCCATCTTCTGGGACAAAGTCCACAGATACCTTTTTCCTAGCCCAGATATCAAAGTGAAAATACATAGTTTATATTTTCAATTTCAAATTTCCCATGAGTAGTAAATACCTGTGGAAATTTGCCCCCTTTTTGAATGGAAAGTAATACAGATGGGATTGTTATTGCCCCATCCACAACCAAAAAACATTTCACATGGTAGCTGGCACACAGTGGTTGCAGACATGCCTCCTCTTAATGCAACTCAAAGGAGTCATATAGAGGGAGGGAATTTTTCAGACAGACAGTTTACATGGGTAAGTCACTTTTAATTTTTTACCTGCATAAATGTCTTTGAAAATTACCCCTTTGATATTCTGAGGCCCATTGCCCTGTCTCCACTGTCTTATCCACTTTCGGTGAGCTCCTTGCAAATGGAGTGGGACCTATACCTATACTCATATACCTCTACTATCTGCAGTCTCTTTCTGGTTTCCTCTTTCCTATTAGTTTATGGTGCTCTTTTTTCCCTTTACTTCTATCTATATTTGTAATCCGCTATGCCTCTGCACAGAAAAGTGGTATATAAAGTCGGAAATAAACAATATCGCATGTACCCTTGTCACTTATGGGCATTAAAAGACTGTCAAAGAACAGCAATTGGGGCGTAATTTTATTAAGTTAGTTTTGCACATACTGTATGTAGTCAAATATGCAGGTTAATACTGACTGGAGAAAAAGTACACGCATTAGCATGAACATGTACACTTTGCCAGTAAGAGCAGCGGAGAGTGTGGACTCGGCAGAATGCAGATGGAGTTTGCAAGTATGCGCATTGATTATAAAATACGTTACTTTACATGCGTGCAATTATACCTGCTATAGAGCAGGTGTAAATATCTGTGCCTGCTCTTAAGGTGCAATCCCTGCTGCTTATACTAGGGGGACATGTTTACTAAGCATGATAGGCTTTTATAGCTAACATGGTGGGTTAGTGAAAAGAACACCATGTTAGCTGCAAGAAACGCACGTTATCTGTTGGGGGCATACAAAACACTTCCCCAGCACATACGTAACGCTGCTGAAAATGCAGAGATCATGGCACGGCAGCACAGTGGATGCAGCTAATGTTGAGATAGCAATAGTTGCATCCACAATGTCTGCAAAACCAGAGGTGACCACGTGCTGCTGACGCTCATGGTAACCACTCATTGTCGACGTACCCACTCCTCACCCACATCCTGCCCATGCATGCTGCTAACACACAGTATGCAGATAGTGCAGAAAATTCCCTGCGCTGTCCGTGTTTGCCCTACATTAGCTGCACGCTCTTTCCTGCATTATCACCGTGTTAACACCTAATGTGACTTAGTAAACATGGCCCCTAGTATTTTATAAAGACAAAGAAGTGCATATGGGTCTTTATAAAACTGGTTTAAAATAGGCACCTGCTTACTGTCTTATTCTAGGCACCCTATTATAAAATTACCTCCTTGAAGTACATTTGATTTTTGGTGAGGGCTGCATCCTGCTGTTCCAGCTGCCTGAATCTACCACAGAACTTGTATATGAGAAAGGATGGGGAGGAAAATGGAAAGTACTGTCTATAACAGATGATAGATCTTGTGTGAGGAACAGATAGAAAGACCCAAAGCTGAGAACCCTCATTGAGGAGAAGCCAAAAAGGAACCTACAATTTAGCAGAAAGAAATGCCACATCTACAGTTTGGATAAAATAGTGTGTACATTTTGTACTGAAATCAGAAAATCTAACTGAAGGCACTGAAACAGAAAAAGAGGCCCAGTAGGACCCTCTGCTACCTGCAACACACACAAATCAATTCAGAGCAGTAGTGCTACCTTGGGAAGCAAGTGTTTTATAAATACTGGCAGCCCAGCTCACTGCCCTAGAAATTTCAATATCTGCTAATCTCAAAGGAGAAGCAGGAGGTGGATGAATTCTAAGCACTATCAAAACGCTCAATAAATGTCATTCACTGAGCTGTTCTTTTGAAAAGTTCAACGGCAAATCTCTCTTGCAATTGGCACATTGCTAATACGTACATATGTGAACAGCCCTCGATACCTCAATACTTCATTTACCAAAGGAGTCAATTACAAGCTAGCACAGTGATTGGCTCAAGTCAAACACTGGCCATGGTTTTTAACTTAATCTAGATATTCAACGCCACTATCCATACTGGCACCATGTGACAGTACCTAGCCGCACTGCTATCACTGGCATCTGGATCATTTTTCAGCCTGCCCTCACCTTGCCCCTAACCAGGCCTTTTTTTCATAAACAGAATACAAGGCTATTTAGTCATTTAAATGGCCCAATATTTTATACATTTTTTAAATAGGCTGCTGTTGAATATATAACTTGTTTAGAATATTGGCCTGAAAGTCTTTAAGATCAATATTTAATCTGGGCTCACAGAATAAATCCCCCAACTGCAATAGCATCCACGCAAATCTACCAACTTAGTATCTTTGCACTTGATAAGCTGCTTATAGAACTTCAGTCTGACAAAGTAGAGAACTGCAGATTCAGGTGTGCTGGCTGCATGAATTTGTTTGTGTCACATTTGCTTACTGTTTAGTAGTGATGGCGTTGCAGCACTTTGCTAGTCCATTATGTTATTCATCACTTTCTTTCTTCATTCAAATAGGAAGCAAATGAATCCATTTGGCCTGGAATGCAAGATTGAAAAGTTGTACTCTATGGAATACACACAATTTCCAAAGATGGCCTTTATATCCAGCTCTTACTTTCATAGATGAAATGTATTCTTAGTAAATAGCAAAGTAATACAGTGAATGATGGCAGAAAAAAATCATTTGACCCATATGCCTGCTCAGTTTTCTATTCATACTGCTAAGGATTCATCCCAGCTATCAGTCAGAGACTGTGACCACCCAAACAAATTCACCTTATCCAGGAGAGTCTTTTTGTCTTTCTCATTTGTGTTCCAACATCTTGATAGAAGAGCACATAAATTCTCCACTTTGTTCTCTCTTTTACCCAGCTTTCTCAAGGATCTAAAATAAACAAAATAGCTGGCAATATTAGTGTGGCCAAGACACAGACATATGGCTTCTTAGATCCCCTGAGTAGCCTATCAGAGAGACTCGGCTAAATGAGTGCCTGCATATTCTCCAGGATTTCTAGTTGATTACAGAATGACCCAGCTGCTACTTTGATTCTATCACAACATGATCTAAATAGTTGCCATTCATAGTAAGCTTCCTAGACCTTTTATATTCCCTGTTACACAGATGCAGCTACAAGACAACATGCATTTCTTCTAGAACGTCATTATTAAGCAACATGGAAACTGCCAAACATACTCATCTGATAGTCTTAAACTACAGTATGTACTATGGGGGGATATTCCAAAGCATATTTATGTGCAGACTGGTAAAATATAGGCGTGGGTATTTATATCAACTCTAGGGCCGCTGCACAGTATGGGCCTGATTCTGTGCCACGAATAGCGGGAATGGACATCCCAATGGGACACCCATCCCCGCTATTCATGCCTTCCCCCACCGCATCTAACTTCCCTGCCGGTTGTGCAGGGAAGTTAGATTGGAGCGGGAAGGGGCAGCTCGGGGGCAGAGTCTGGGCGGTCGCTGGCCCTGGACATACAGGGCTGATTCTAATGTTGGTCCTGTATGTCCAGGGCCGGCGACATGTGCAGGGAAGTTATTCCACCTCCGAGGCAGAATAACTTGCCTGGATGTTTTGTTTTGGGGTTTGTTTTTTTTGCAATGCCAGGGTGCAGATGGGGCAGGGGGGCATGAGGACATTCCCCACAGCCTGACCCTGGCCTTAGGAAGCCAGATTGGGGGTCGGGCTGTGGGGAATAAGCTGCTTTCTCTGGCAGCTGGCATCTCAGCTCTTCAATGGAGTCGCAGTGCCATGGCAACATAATGCCATGATGCTGCGGCTCCATTGAACAGCTTTGCCTGAGTTGGCCGGGTACAGTCCTGTACATGCAGGCCAGACTGAATCGCAGTCCGGCCTGCATGTACAGGACTGTTTGCAATTCTGATCCCGCGGGGCTAGATGTGCCCCGCAAAATCAGAATTGCAATCCCCTCTGTACGTTCAGTTCAGCCTGGACGTAGAGAGGGGATCTACGTCCGGAGCGGAATGAGCCCTTATGTGTATGTGTTTTCACTTAAAAAAAAAAAAAAAAACAGAACCGTGGATTGTAATGGAAGGAACTGTTTATTCAAATAAAAACCAGCCAGGCCCTGGCTGTTTTTTATTTGAATAAACAGTTCCTTCCATTACAATTCACGGTTCTGTTTGGTTTTTGTCTTGGCACGTGGATAAGTGCTCTTTCGTTGGATCCTGTGTTTTCACTTAAGTCATAGTTTCTGTTATTTTACAAAGGCAACTAATAGCCTGCTTGTCTTTACAGAATTGCACCCATGTAGGCGCCCACTTTCTCGCTTAAAGTAGGTGCACCCTTATAAAATTACCTCCAGAGAGTATAAGCAAACCCAGGGGGAAGAGCTGGAAAACTTTGGCATGGTCTCTCGTCTCCCTTTCCAGCAAGAAGAAATATCTCAGATAAATCTATGGTCCATGCTATGTGTCTAAGATTCTGTCCTAAATTATAAGACTTACAGGAAAGCCATTGAAACGGACGTAGAAATTTTGAAAGTGCATCAATTCCGAGCAAAGTAATGTAAGAGTATCCATAATTTGTATATAATTTGTATATAACTTGTACATAGTTTTTATCCATAATCCATAACGTAAGAGTATCCATAATTTGTATATAATTTGTATATAACTTGAACATAGTTTTTCCCTCGTTTTTTTTTTCCTCTATGTTTACTTTTACCTGTTCAATGTAAAAAACTCGATGTAACTTGTTACATTCCTGTATGTTCTGTTCAAATGTAAACCGCACTGATTATAATAGCGCGGTATATAAGAAATAAAATAAATAAAAATAAAACATAAATAATGTAGTCAGTCCAGGAACTAAGGATATCCATATTCACCAGATCAGCTTTCAGTTTCTGTATACATGCTAGAAAGTAAGCTTTGGATAGATCTCATTCTTCATGAACCACCAGGATGCTGAGGTATTTAACCCTCTGCTTTGCCATTTGAAATCTGAAAAGATAGGCTTGCGTATGTTTGTATGTATTTAGCATAAGATGAAGCGGTCTATAAAACATATTAATTCAATAAATATAAGATAATTTTATTCAGAGAAGTTAACTATACAGCTGACACATAACTATACAAGCTTATATATTTAATAGATTAAATGAAATGACTCTGTCTTATCTTCTGGAAATGACACACGTATGTTATGATGTTACCCCTAAGCACAGCTTTGAATGTTTCCCATCTCAGCATGAGGGAATATTGGTCTGTGGGGTGGCTCTCACTGAAGTCACTAATGATGTACTCGACTAATTTATAGAGCTGTTCAGTTCCAATTACGGATAAATTTAGCCTACAGGGCCTTTTGATCCACCAGCTCAAATAAAATTTCAGGTAATGGATAACATGCTGTGATCAGAGATGCCTTTGCCCTGCACTGCACTCATTGTCTCAGGGGAACCCAAGAAATAAGCTGTCCTGCTGAATGAGCTGTGGGGAAGTAAGAAAATACATACAGAGAGCTATTTTAGAAGCCATATTCACAACTTTCACATGTAAAAACAGGTATTTACATTGGGAATGGCATCAACGGCTAAAAGGTGATTTTAGAAAGAGCTGGAATTGCACGCAGCTGTCCTTACAAAGTAGAGAGTGCAAGACAGCATATTTGGGACATGATTAGGAAGCGGCCTGGGCTGGTCAGAAATCTACATTTCATATAGGGAATACATGAATATATATATATATATATATAGGGAATACATGTATATGACTGCAATTGTCATGTCGAGATTTAAAACTTCTCCCTTGCACATTTAGGTTTGTAAAAAGTGTTCATTTCGGACAGCCCTTTACGGAGAGATTAAGGGGGTTATTCTCCCTAATTCACTGTTGTTATCCCTCCAAATTGAAATTAGATAAAGGTACTGGCCTCAGTAGTTAACTGAAAGCACTTCTACGTGTAGGTTTTCAAAATGACTGACACTGGTAAGTGCCGGTATCTACAGTACATGTGGAAGACGTTATATACCCCCCCCCCCCCCCACACACACACACACACACTTGATTTTTCTCACACGTTGATTTACAAAATGGCTCCTCTGGATCCACATATCAACAAATACTTACGCACTCCTGCACTATTTTAGAAAAGCCTCCATGTTCAGTAGAGCCTTTTCTAAAATGCCACTGGAATTGTGTGCATCGCAGTTCCGACCTCTGAAATTTGCCTTACAGTCTCTGCTAGATAGAAATGGCACATATTTCTAAGACACCTAAGAATTTTTAAATAAGGTAAACTAAGATTAAGATAGACATTCCACTCTCCTCTTTTTATCAAATAAGGACTGTCATAGTTTGGTAAAATGTAAAGCAAATTATCAAAAATTACATTATCACCAGAATTAATTGTATAAATATTGAGTAGTGTAAAACTCTTCTCATATCATAAAGCTGCTTCCAGATCTGAGTAAGTTGGGGAGATACTGGTAAATAAACAGTTGGATGTATATCCATATGTTTTCTGAATTGTACAAGACATAGAAAACTTTAGGGGTGTGTATTTGTCAGCACACATGCTTTTTGTTTGGAAGCCTAAACATTTAAAGTGCATGCAAATCACTCACGTGTGCTTATATCTAAGAAAGAACATTTGCTTGCTTAAAAAGAGTTTTAGTGCAGACACGATGCATGGGCAAAGAACAAAAAGGTGAAACAAACATAAAAAAGGCCTGAAACAGAAACTTTGAATGTTCTAAGGCGACTTTTAAACAAATTGAGCACCCTAGGGATGGACCCTAAAGTTACTGATTGGGTTAGAAACTGGTTGAGGGGGGGCGACAAAGGGTACAGGTAAATGGAGCTCACTCTGAGGAGAAGGAGGTTACTAGTGGTGTGCCGCAGTGATCTGTCCTAAGTCCAATTCTTATTAACATCTTTGTTAGTGATATTGCGGAAGGGCTGTCGGGTAAGGTTAGCTTGTTACTATTACTACTGAGCATTTGTATAGCACTACAAGTCTTACACTGAGCTGCACAGACATGTAAGAGACAGTCCCTGCCCATCAGAGCTTACAATCTAGTCAAGACAGACAACACAGAAGGTGTAGAGAGGGATAAAACAAGGGGGAAAGGTAAAGAAACAAGGAGATCAGGTGAGTCAAGATCCAAAAGCAGCAGTGAAGAGGTGAGTTTTCAGCCTGGATTTGAAAAGGGTTAGAGAAGGTGCCTGGCATACAGACACAGGTAGTTTGTTCTAGGCGTAAGGTGCAGCAAGATGAAAGGAGTGAAGTCTGGAGTTAGCAATAGAAGAGAAGGGCACAGCTAGAAGCAGTTTGCCAGAAGAGCGGAGTTCCCGAGGGGGGGAGGGGGGTGTAAGGAGAGATAAGAGAAGAGAGGTAGTGAGGAGCTGCAGAGTGAATGCATTTATAGGTCAGCAGGAGAGGTTTGAACTGGATGTGGAAATGGATAGGGAGCCAATGAAGTGACTTGAGAAGAGGGGTAATATGGGCATGACGAGGCTCATGGAAGATTAGCCACGCAGCAGAGTGTTGGACTGAAGGGGAGAGAGATAATTCAAAGGGAGACCAGCAAGGAGTAGGCTACAGTAGTCAAGACGGGAGGTGATTAAGGATTGGATAAGCATCTTAGTAGTGTGTTTAGAAAGGAATAGGAGGATTTTGTTGATGTTATAGAGAAAGAAACGGCAGGTCTTAGCTATCAGATGAATGTGTATGGAGAAGGAGAGAGAGGAGTCAAAGACAACCCCAAGGCTGCGAACCGAGGAAACAGGAAGGAGTAGAGAGTTATCCACAGAGACTAAGAAATGAGGAAGAGGAGAGGAGGTTTTAGTGGGAAAGATAAGAAGTTCAGTCTTGGCCATGTTCAATTTCAAGTGGCGATGAGACATCCAAGCAGCAATATCAGAAAGGCAGGCAGAGATCTAGGTCTGGATTGCCGGAGATATTCCAGGTGTGGAGAGGTAGATCTGGGAGTCATCGGCATAAAGATGGTACTGAAAGCCATGGGAAGAGATGAGCGCACCAAGGGACTGGGTATATAGAGAGAAAAGGAGCAGACCCAAGACAGATCCTTGGGGTACACCAACTGGGAGTGGGATAGCAGAAGAGGAGGAGCCACCAGAACTAACACTGAAAAAGCGATGGGAGAGATAGGAGGAGAACCAGGATAGTATAGAGCCCTTAAAACCAAGCAAGGACAGGGTATCGAGGAGAAGGTTGTGGTCAACAGTGTCAAAAGCAGCAGAGAGGTCAAGAAGGATGAGGACAAAGTAAAGGCCCTTAGATTTTGCCAGGAACAAGTCACTGGAGACTTTGGCAAGAGCTGTTTCAGCAGAGTGTAAAGGACAAAAGCTAGACTGTAAAGAATCCAGGAGGGCATGAGAGGAGAGGAAGTTGAGGCAGCAGCGGTGTTTGCAGATGATACCAAAATCTGCAATAGAGTAGACACCCAGGAAGGAGTAAATAAGATGAGGAGGGATTTAGCTAAGCTTGAAGAATGGTCAAGAATTGGGCAGCTCAAATTTAATGCTAAAAAATACAGAGTCATGCATTTGGACTGCAAAAATCCAAAGGAGCAGTACAGTGTAGGGGGTGAGGTGTTTCTGTCCACAACAGAGGGGCAGGACCTGGGCGTAATTGTGTCTGAAATCTTAAAGTAGCTAAATAGGTAGAAAAGGTGACTGCAAAAGCCAGAAGGATGCTTGGTAGTATAGGAGTATAGAGGAATGGCCAGCAGAAAAAAGGAGGTATGAATGCCTCTGTATAAGTCTCTGGTGTGACCTTATTTGGAGTATTGTGTACAATTCTGGAGATCACACCTTCAAAAGGAAATAAGCAGGTTGGAGTCGGTGCAGAGGGTGGCTACTAAAATGGTTAATGGTCTTCGTTATGAAGCATATGAGGATAGACTTAAAGATCTTATTATGTATACTTTAGAGGAAAAGTGGGATAGAGGAGATATAGAGATATTTAAATACCTCTGTGGCATAAATGCACAGAAGGATTTATTTCAATTGAAGGCAAGCTCTGCTACAAGGGGACATAGCATGAGAGTGAAAGGGGATAGACTCAGGAGTAATATGTGGAAATATTTCTTTATGGAAAGAGTGGTAGATGCATGGAATAGTCTCCCAGTGGATGTGGTTGACATGAGGAGAGTATCTGAATTCAAAAACGTATAGGGAAAACACAGAGGATCTCTAAAGGTAGAGGACTATTGTAGTTGATATGGAAGGGCAGACCAGATAGGCCATGTGGTCATAAGAACATAAGAACATAAGATATGCCATACTGGGTCAGACCGAGGTCCATCAAGCCCAGTATCCTGTTTCCAACAGTGGCCAATCTAGGTCATACGTACCTAGCAATATCCCCAAAAGACACAGGTTCCACAATGCTTGTACTGGGTCAAGCATTGATTATCCTGGGTCCCTTTTTAATAGTGGTTTATGGACCTTTCCTCCAGGAACTTGTCCAAACCTTTTTTAAACCCAGCTACACTAACAGCCCTTACTACATCCTCCGGTAACAAATTCCAGAGTCTGATTACACGTTGAGTGAAAAAATATTTTCTCTTATTTGTCTTAAATAGTTTACCCTGTAGCTTCATTGCATGTCCCCTAGTCTTTCTATATTCTGATAGCGTAAACAATCGATCCACGTTTACCCGCTCCACTCCATTCATTAATTTATAGACCTCTATCATATCTCCCCTCAGCCGTCTCTTTTCCAGGTTGAAGAGCCCCAACCTTTGTAGCCTCACTTCATAGGAGTAGCCTTTCATCCCCTTCACCATTTTGGTGGCTCTTCTCTGTACTTTTTCTAATAATACTATGTCCTTTTTAAGATACGGTGACCAGAACTGCACACAATATTCAAGGTGCGGTCGTACCATGGAACGATACAGAGGCATTATAATATCCTTTGTTTTATTTTCCATCCCTTTCTTTATGATACCTAGCATTCTATTTGCTTTCTTGGCTGCCGCTGCACACTGGGCAGAGGGTTTTAACATGTTATCCACGATGACTCCTAAATCTTTTTCCTGGGTGGTGGTTCCCAATGTGGAACCTTGCATTGTGTAACTATAGTGCGGGTTGTTCTTGCCTAGGTGCATAACTTTGCACTTGTCCACATTGAATTTCATCTGCTATTTGGATGCCCAGTCTTCCAATTTATCCAGATCCTCCTGCAGTTTTCCACAATCCTCTTGGGTTTTAACAAATTTAAACAGTTTTGTATCATCTGCAAATTTGATAACCTCACTCGTTATTCCCTTTTCCAGGTCATTTATGAATATGTCAAAAAGTAGCGGACCCAGTACAGATCCCTGGGGTACTCCACTATTCACCTTTTTCCATTGGGAATATTGGTCATTTAGCCCTACCCTCTGCTTTCTATCTTTTAACCAGTTCCTGATCCACAATAGTACACTGCCTCCTATCCCATGACTTTTTAGTTTCGCAAAAAGTCTCTGATGAGGGACCTTATCAAAAGCTTTCTGAAAGTCCAGATACACTATATCAACTGACTCACCTTTGTCTACCTGTTTATGCACACCTTCAAAAAAACATATCAGATTAGTAAGACAAGATCTTCCTTGTCTAAAGCCATGTTGGCTGTCTCCCATTAGGCCATGACTATCTACATGCTGTGTAATTTTGTTCTTTATGATGGTTTCTACCATTTTTCCCGGTACTGACGTCAGACTCACCAGTCTGTAATTTCCCGGGTCACCCCTGGAACCCTTTTTAAAGATTGGTGTTACGTTGGCGACCCTCCAATCTTCAGGTATTACAGATGATTTTAATGAAAGTTCACAGATTACCAATAGCAGGTCCCCAATCTCATATTTCAGTTCTTTCAACACTCTTGGATGTATACCATCCAGTCCAGGTGATTTGCTACTATTCAGTTTATCAAATAGTTGTAATATATCTTCCCGGTGTAGTGATATTTCTCTCAATTCCTCTGCAGTATCACCTTTAAATACCACTTCAGTCTTGGGTAACATCCCTACATCTTCCTCAGTAAAGACCAAAGCAAAGAATTCATTCAGTCTCTCTGCTATAGCCTTGTCTCCTCTTACTGCCCCTTTTACCCCTCTATCATCTAATGGCCCAACGGACTCTCTCACAGGCCTTTTGCTACGAATGTACTTGAAAAAGTCTTTATTTCGTGTTTTTGCTTCCGTAGCAAGTTCCTTCTCAAATTCTCGCTTTGCGTGCCTTATCAATGCTTTGCATTTAACTTGCCAGTGCTTGTGCTGTTTCCAGTTTTCTTCGTTTGACTCTTTTTTCCATTTCCTGAAGGATGCTTTTTTGGCAGCAACAGCCTCTCTGACCTCACCTTTAAACCATGCTGGCAGTTTTTTGGACTTTCTTCCACTTTTCTTAATGCGTGGAATACAGCTGGTCTGGGCTTCGAGGATAGTATTTTTAAATAACACCCAAGCTTGCTGTAAGTCTTTAACCTTTGCAACTGCTCCTTTTAGTTTTTTCTTAACTATATTCCTCATTTTATCATAGTCTCCCTTTTGAAAGTTAAAAGGTAGTACTGTAGATTTCATTACTATCCCTCCTCTACTAATTAAATCAAACACGATCTTGCTATGATCACTATTGCCAAGTGGTCCCAACACCCTTATTTCTTGCACCAGATCTGGCGTTCCACTAAGGACTAGGTCCAGAATGGCTTCCCCTCTGGACGGTTCATGAACCAGCTGCTCCAAGAAGCAGTCATTTATTTCATCTAGAAACTTTATCTCCCTAGCTTGTCCTGCCGTAACACTCACCCAGTCGATACCAGGGTAATTGAAATCACCCATTATTACTACTCTGCTGTGACTTTTGTTAGCTTCCTTGATTTCTTTGAGCATTTCATCATCCATTTGTTCATTCTGGCCAGGCGGTCGATAGTACACTCCCACTGCCATCGCCTTCCCTTTTTTACATGGAATTTCAATCCATAGAGATTCTACAGCAAATTTTGTTTCCTGCAAAACTTTAATCCTTTCTGACTCAATGCCCTCTCTAACATAGAGTGCAACTCCTCCACCAATTTGGTCAATTCTGTCATTGCGGTATAGTTTGTATCCAGGTATCACAGTGCCCCACTGGTTATCCTCCTTCCACCATGTCTCTGAGATTGCAATCATATCTAACCTCTCATTTAGTGCTATATATTCTAACTCTCCCATCTTATTGTTTAGACTTCTAGCATTTGCATACAAGCATTTTAGAGACTGTATTTTATTAATATTAATCTGGCTATTGGTAGGCATGGGTAATTTGGAATCTTTACGCTCTGTCTGCACCTTACTCAAGGGCATTTGGGCTACTATACTCTTTTTTGGAACCTCACTGCTTTTGGTAGTATCCTTCAAGGATACCTTCGTCCGAACCATGCGCTCCTGGGCGACTGTCGACTTTCCCCTATTTTCTAGTTTAAAAGCTTCTTTATCTCCTTTTTAAAGGTTAATGCCAGCAGTCTGGTTCCATCCTGATTAAGGTGAAGCCCATCCCTTCGGAAGAGCCCTCCTTTCCCCAGAATGTTCCCCAGTTCCTAACAAATCCAAAACCCTCATCCTTGCACCATTGTCTCATCCACGCATTGAGACTCCGGAGCTCTGCCTGCCTTTTGGATCCTGCACGTGGAACAGGAAGCATTTCGGAGAACGCTATCCTGGAAGTTCTGGATTTCAACTTACTACCTAAAAGCTTAAATTTAGGTCTTTTTCTGCCATCATGCTTCTGTGTTTCTATGTTTCTAAACGAGGTAAATTGCTTTCCTAGGACAGTGCTATATGTACCATCTGTATCTTCATGAACTGAAGTATTCCCTATCCACTTAGCAGGCACTGAAATGCTGTCACATTAAGCAATATTATATTAAATACCAAGGACTTGGCTAAGGGTTAGGTATACTAAAGAGCACTAAGGAAGCAAAGGTGTCATTACCAGGTGTTATTGGCACGCATGAGTGGCAAATGCCGTGGAAAGCACCAATAATGCAGGATTAATGTGTGGAAGCTGGTCCCTTAGCATTAAGGTAAAAAGAGATGGAGAGTAGGCATTAATGGGGCTGAGATTTGGCGTGTACCCCTTTAACGCTGGTTTGTGTTACCGTGTGTTAGAGGTTCCACCACTGGGAACATTAACACCATCGGAAAGCTCGTGGGAAGGGCTATTTCTATTTAACTGCACACAATATTCAAGGTGCGGTCGCACCATGGAACAATAGAGAGGCTTTATAATATCCTTTGTTTCATTTTCCATTCTTTTCCTTATGATACCTAACATTCTATTTACTCTGTTGGCTGCCACTGCACACTGGGCAGAGGGTTTTAACATGTTATCCACTATGACGCCTAAATCTTTTTCCTGGGTGGTGGTTCCCAATGTGGAACCCTGCATCGTGTAACTATAGTTAGGTTGTTCTTTCCTAGGTGCATAACTTTGCACTAGTCCACATTAAATTTCATCTGCCATTTGGATGCCCAGTCTTACAATTTTTCAAGATCCTCTTGCAATTTTCCACAACCCTCATGTGTTTTAACAACATTAAATAGTTTTGTGTCATCTGCAAATTTCATCACCTCACTCGTTATTCCCATTTCCAGGTCATTTATGAATATGTTAAAAAGCAGCAGACCCAGCACAGATCCCTGGGGTACTCCACTATTCACCTTTCTCCATTGGGAAATAGGCCATTTAGCCCTACCCTCTGCTTTCTATCTTTTAACCAGTTCATGATTCACAATAGTACTCTGCCTCCTACCCCATGACTTTTTAGTTTTGCCAAAAGTCTCAGATGAGTGACCTTGTCAAAGGCTCTCTGAAAGTCTAGATACAATATATCAACTGACTCACCTTTGTCTACCTGTTTATTCACACCTTCAAAAAAACATAACAGATTAGTAATACAAGATCTTCCTTGTCTAAAGCCATGTTGGCTGTCTCCCATTAAGCCATGACTATCTACATGTTCAGTAATTTTGTTCTTTATGATGGTTTTTTACCATTTTTCTCAGTACTGACATCAGGCTCACCAGTCAGTAGTTTCCCGGATCACCCCTGGAACCCTTTTTAAAAATTGGAGTTACATTGGCCATTCTCCAATCTTCAGGTATTACAGATGATTTTAATGATAGTTCACAGATTACTAATAGCAGGTCTGCAATCTCATATTTAAGTTTTTCGACACCCTTGGATGTATATCTTCCAGTCCAGGTGATTTGCTACTCTTCCGTTTATCAAATACTGCAGTTGTAATACATCTTCCCGGTGTATGGATATTTTTTTCAATTCTACCTCAGTATCACCTTTAAATACCACTTCAGTCATGGGTAACATCCCTACATCTTCCTCAGTAAAGACCGAAGCAAAGAATTCTTTCAGTCTCTCTGCTATGGCCTTGTCCCCTCTTAGTGCCCCTTTTACCCCCAATCATCTAATGGTTCAACTGACTTTCTCACAGGTTTTTTGCTACAAATGTACTTGAAAAAGTCTTTATTATATGTTTTTGCTTTCACAGCAAGCTTCTTCTCAAATTTTTTCTTTGCCTGCCTTATCAATACCTTGCATCTAACTTGCCAGTGCTTGTGCTGTTTCCAGTTTTCGCCATTTAGCTCTTTTTTCCATTTCTTGAAAAATGCTTTTTTGGCAACAACAGCTTCTCTGACCTTACCTTTAAACCATGCTGGCAGTTTTTTGGATTTCCTTCCAGTTTTCTTAAAGTGTGGAATACAGCTGGTCTGGGCTTCCAAGATAGTATTTTGACACAATACCCAAGTTTGATGTAAGTCTTTAACCTTTGCAACTTCTCCTTTTAGTTTCTTCTTAACTATTTTCCTAATTTTATCATAGTCTCCCTTTTAAAAGTTAAAAGGTAGTACTGTGGATTTCCTTACCATTTCTCCTCCATGAATTAAATCAAACGTGATCATGCTATGATCACTTTTGCACCAGATCTGGTATTCCACTAAGGACTAGGTCCAAAATGGCTTCCCTTCTGGTCGGTTCATGAACCAGCTGCTCCAAGAAGCAGTCATTTATTTCATATAGAAACTTATCTCCTTAGCATGTCCTGCTGTGACACTGACCCAGTCAATACCGGGGTAATTGAAATCACCCATTATTATTAGTGTGCTGTAACTTTTGTTAGCTTCCCTGATTTCTTTGAGTATTTCATCATCCATTTGTTCATTTTGGCCAGGCGGTTGATAGTACACCCCCACTGCCATCACCTTCCCCTTTTTAAATGGAATTTCAATCCATAGCGATTCTACAGCAAATTTTGTTTCCTGCAAAACTTTAATCCTTTATGACTCAATGCCCTCTCTAATATAGAGCGCAACCCCTCCACCAATTTGATCAGCTCTGTTATTACAATATTGTTGGTACCCAGGTATCACAGTGTCTCACTGGTTGTCCTCCTTCCACCATGACTCTGAGATGCCAATCATATCTAACCTCTCATTTTGTGCTATATATTCTATCTCTCCCATATTATTTATTAGACTTCTAGCATTTGCACAAAAGCATTTTAGAGACTCTATTTTATTCATATTAATCTCGCTATCAGTTGGTAGGGGTAATTTGGAATCTTTCTGCTCTGTCTGCTCCGTACTCAAGGACATTTGGGCTACTTTTGTTTTTATTGGAACCTTTCTGCTGATATGCCCTAACTTCATTCTTTTAGCAGTATCCTTCAAGGATATATTGTTCTGAACCATGCGCTCTTGGGTGACTGTCGGCTCTCCTCTATTATCTAGTTTAAGAGCTGCTCTATCTCCTTTTTAAAGGTTAATGTCAGCAGCCTGGTTCCATTCTAGTTAAGGTGAAGCCCATCCCTTCGGAAGAGCCCCTCCTTTCCCCAGAATGTTCCCTAGTTCCTAACAAATCCAAAACCCTCATCCTTGCTCCAGTGTTTCATCCACACATTGAGACTCCAGAGCTATGCCTGCCTTTTGTTTCCTGCACGTGGCATGGGAAGCATTTCGGAGAATGCTACCCTGGAAGTTCTGGATTTGCCCCACCACCCTTTCAATGAAAATGTATTTCCTGACTTTGCCTTTCAGTTTACCCCCTTGCAACTTCATGTTATGCCCTCTAGTTTTATAGCATTCCCATCTTTGAAAAAGGTTTGTCATTAATATTGTTGTTTTTTTTTTTAATTCTTTATTTTCGTTTTATAACAACAAAGGAAAAGGAAGACATACAGCTAAAAGACAGATACATGAAGTGTAATACATACACCAAAGTAAACCCCTGCCACCCCCCTCCCCCCTGCTTCTTCTCTAGAAAACTAATCATTCCCGAAGCGGGCGTGTACTTACATTATTGTGTTACAAAACCTAACGGTGATCTGAAACATGATGAGTGCACATTAAACAGGCATGTCGGAACAATGAGCAGATTGTACATAGTCATTGAGCATCTGCCATTTAGACAAGCGAGAGTGAGTTTGGGCATGGGGAATAGCTCTCCGAGGTATCTGCTCATATTTACTATATAAGCAGACGAGGTTCCACCATTCATTGACAGTAAGTCGAGAGCTATCCTTCCAATTCCTCGTGATTAAGCATATGGCTATACCCAGCATGAAATCAAGGAGAAAGCGACCCTTCTTAGGAAGAGAGGGGACCTCCGCCACAGAGCGGAGTCCCACGATCTTCCAAGAGAGAGGTTCGTGAAGGTGTAAGATAAATTGAATACAACCCCAAACCCGCCTCCAATAAACCTGTAGTTGAGGACATTCATAAATAACATGAGCGAGGGTTCCCACAGCAGTATGGCAAGACCAACACTGGTCCCTAGCAGTTGTGTTCCATTTGGCTATTTTTTCTGGGGTATAAAAGCATCTGTGTGCAAAGAAGAAGAGAGTTTGGGTAACAGAGGCAGACCGGGAAACCCGCACTACTTTGCTCCAGAAAACGCTCCATTGCACAGGGGTTAAAGTGGTTTGCAGTTCGCGCTCCCAGGCTTGTTGGGCTCTAAAAGTGGCAGTGTCTGTACCCTGACATAATATTTTATAAAAGTTAGAGGCAACCCCATGTGTACTACTAATAGAGTGAACTATCTCTAATAGCCCGTCCTCAGTAGGGGCAGAGGGCGGCATGATTTGAGCACTTTTGAGGCAGTGTTGAAGCTGCATCAATTGAAAGTAGTGTTTCGCTGGTAACGCAAATTCCTTTTGTAAATCAGAAAAGGTTTTCCAACGAGCTGCAGAGAAAAGCTGTTGGGGTGTCCAGATCCCCCTTGAGTACCAGGGTTTCCATGCTATCGTTCTATTTAGGACTTGAATTCTGGGGTTATTCCATAGCGGGAGTCCGTCCTGAGGACATACGTTCGGACCCAGTGATAGAATGAGAGTGTCAAAGGCCGCAAGAGTATCGACAATCATTGGTGGATGGCGGGTGTCTACTTGATAGGACATACCGGGGAGATGGGTCAACGGAATTGGGCTACTAAGCTCCTCTTCTATGTCAAGCCAAACTGGTCTGCTGTCTGTTGGGGCATCTAGCCATCGGGCACCTTGCTTAAGTAGGAAGACTTGATGATATCTAAGAAAATCAGGAAATCTGGTACCCCCTATTTCCTTTGCAGACTGTAGTTTTTGTTTAGCTATCCTTGGTGGCTTGCCCTGCCAGAGATAACGGACGAGAAGGCCCTCAATATCTTTATAAGTATGTAACGGGAGTAAGCATGGCAGCATTTCTAAAACGTAGTTCACTTTGGGGACTATCATCATTTTCACAGTTTCTAGGCGGCCCCACCATGTAAGAGATAAGGGAGACCAACGATTTGTGAGCTCACGGACTTTGGAGACTTATCTCTTTGGCATTAAAACTGATAGTGTCTTCTAAAGGAGAACAGTAATGGACCCCGAGATACTTCACCATGCGGGATTGCCAAAGGAAGGGAAAGGCCTGCATGTCAGCCTCATGTACCCAGCGGTTCAATGGGAATGCTACAGATTTGGTCCAGTTAATTTTATAGCCCGATAATTGCGAGTATCCGTCAATCAGATCCAAGACAGCTGGAACCGAATCAAGGGATACGAAAAGCATAAGGTCATCTGCATATGCAGAGAGTTTAATCTCTCTATGGCTGAAGGGGACACCTCGAATACGTGCGGACTGTCTAATAAGGAGGGCTAGGGGTTCAAGAGCTAGATCAAAGAGCATTGGTGATAGGGGGCAACCTTGACGCGTGCCTCTTTGGAGATTAAATGGCTGAGACTTGATGGCATTTACACAAATACTGGCGACGGGTTGAGTATACATGACTTGGAGATATCGGAGGAAGCCCTCCCCAAAGCCATACCATCGGAGAACTGCAAATAAGAAGGGCCATTCTAGGCGATCAAAGGCTTTTTCAGCATCTAGGGAGAGACCCACCCATGGATGATCTAGATTGGCAGCACTGGATAGCACATGGCACAAGGTCCGAGCATTGTCAGCGGTGGATCGGCCGGGTATAAAACCGCATTGGTCGGGGTGGATTAGGGTGGCCATCCTGTCAGATAGCCGGGTGGCCAAGATCGTTGCGAAGATCTTATAATCGGCATTAAGTAGGGAGATTGGACGGTAGTTGGCGGTTAGTAGCGGGTCTCTGCCTTCTTTCTCAAATACTACCACATTAGCTGCAGAAAAGGATCCCAAAGAGGATGTATCTACCGCAAGGGCAGTAAAATAGAGTTTTAAATAGGGAACTAAATCTGCACTAAACGTTCTGTAGAATTCGGTCGGGAGACCATCGGGCCCTGCGGCACGGCCCGAGGCTGTTCGTTTTAGGGCAGATTGGATCTCTGAAGTAGAGAAGGGTTCATCCATCGCATCCCTATCATCTTCAGAGAGGGTCGGCCGCTGAATGCCAGAAAGCAATCGCTCGAATGTCTCTGACGAGAACTCACATTCAGATTGATATAGGCGGGTATAGAAATCCCGAAAGAGTTCTACAATGTCGGAGTCTGTGGTCAATATGCCCCCTCCCTGTGGGGCTCGAAGGGCCGCTACGCGTTTGGCTTCTTTTTGACCTTTCAAGGCATTGGCTAAGAGTCGACCGGCTCGGTTATTTTCACGATAATATGTCCCTCGTTGAAGCTCAATACTCTTAGAAGCTGCAGTTGAGAGGATTGAATTATATTGAAAACGGAGACGCTGTAATCGAATTAATACACATGGATCAGTACGTGACGTTAGAACTCGTTCGCCTGCTTTGATTTGTTGGTCTAGTATGAGTAGCTGCTGTTTGCGTTGTTTCCGCAGGCGGATTTGATAGCTAGTGATCGTTGCTCGAATGGCCGCTTTGAAGCCCTCCCACCAAGCCCAATTCGCAGTATCCTGGGGTAGATTAAAATGGAAGTAATCCTGTATGGCTGCTCGAATTTCTAACTGGAACTCTGGCTGAGTTAACAGGGCTCTATCAAAGAACCAGGCCCCCGAATTCCCTTGGGGTGCAGTAGTGTGTAATTGAAAGGAAATAGCAGCATGATCTGAAATATGTTGGGAGTGAATCTTTGCAGTGTCCACCTGAGGAACTAACAGTTTTGATATTAGAAAGAAATCTATGCAAGACTGGGATTTATGAGGGGAAGAGAAGAAGGTGAAGTCAAGCTCATTGGGGTGTAGTAACCTCCATAGATCAACTAAAGCAAGATCTTTGATCAAAGAGGTAAGCGTGGTGTGACTCTTGGGGGGACCACTTGTCCTAGGCGGCTGTTTGTCAATCAGGGGATCAAGGACTAAATTGAAATCCCCCCCAATTATCAATGAAGTATTAGCAGAGGCCTGCGCAACCTGAGCAATGGTAGCAAAAAAGGCAGGATCATCCACATTAGGAGCGTAGAGGCATATACATGTAACTTCAAGGCTACCTATCTTGAGGTGAACTCTGGACCATCTACCTTCTGTATCTGAGCTAGTCGCAATAATAGTAGCATGCAAAGATTTCCTAACCAGTATGGCAACCCCACATTTCTTAGAAACGGCTGGGGAATAGGCGGCCACCATGTAAGGTTTAATATTGAGTTTAAGAGTTTCCTTCGAATTTAAATGCGTTTCTTGGAGAAAAATCAGATCCGCAGCTTCCTGACTTAGGTAGCTTAGGATTTTCTTCCGTTTTATCGGATTATTGATTCCTTTTACGTTCAATGAGAAAATCTTACATGGTGCCATCAATCGGTAATAGACATTTTAGGTAAGGGCGCTTGAAAACATACAACATAATCAGAATCTGTGCAACAATGACATAATCACCGAGTATGCTGGCTAATACACCCCATATTGAAAAGTATGTACCAAAGTATCTTAGAGAAGAAGCAAAACCCCCAATGAATATGGCGACCATATGTCTGCGGGAGGAGGCCCTAGAGAGGCGGTAGAAAGACATGAAAAAAAAAAGAAAAGAAACACCAGAGTCCATAATTAACACTGTCTCTGATACTCATCGAGGCTACTGTGGGTAGATGGAGTCGGGTCACAGATATCATCAAAAGTAAGGCAAACAAACTGCCCTCGCCTGACTCTGTGCTGGGCTGCGGCAGATCCAGTATGGCAGGTACAGCGGATATGGGAATGCTTGCAGGAATATTCTGGAAGTCAGCGCATCAAGTCGGCTTCTTTGGAATCCAAAAACTCCGCTAGTAGATCAGGGTCCTCAAATGTTCTTGTCTGATTGTGAAGCGTGACTCGGAGCTTGGCCGGGTACATCAGGCCATAGCGTGCTTGTAGTTGTTGAAGCCTCGGTCGGAATTCCAGAAAGCGCTTTCGGCGGTCGACCGTGGGTTTAGCCAAGTCAGGATAGAAGGAGATCTTGTGGCTCTCAAACTCCATATGGCCCTTTGCCCGAGAGGCACTGAGAATTTGCTCCACGTGTTGATATCTCAAAAGTCGAAAAATGATAGGCCGCGGGGTCTTCCTGTTGAGCGTTATGCTTGTGGGTACACGATGAGCGCGATCGATCTCCAAATCTTTGGTAAAGGTGATTTGGAGCAGGGAAGGGAGGATTTTGCATAAAAACTCTTTCATGTCTCCCGATTCCGCTCCCTCCGGTATGCCCACGAGTCGTATGTTGTTGCGGCGCGCTCTATTATTGCCATCTTCCACTTCTTTCTGCAAGGCCCGTACCTGACGTTCAACTTTGTCGAGTTTGGACAACCGGGCCGCATGGGAGTCCAATATGCTCTCCATTTTGTCCTGACGCGAAGAGAGCCCCTCTAGCTTGCCCTGCAGTACACCAAGATCTTCCCGCAGCGCTCGGAGTGCTTCACCGTTTGCCTGCACGAGGTCCTTGACTCCTCTAATCTCTGCGAGGATTTCCTGCTGCATTTCGGGGCCCTCACGCAAGGCCAGCCCCTTCTGCGGGGACGGGGGTTCAGTTTTGGAACGTTTGCCGTGAGAAGCCGCTGGAGATCCAAATTCCAGGCGCGTGGGTTTGGTCCCCGCCATCTCACCAATGTGCCCCGGCAAGATCAGAGTAGAAGTTCCAAGTATGTACGGTGTTAATTCAGGATTCTAAGTAGGCCTCTCGGGAGCCTCAGCGTTATGCGACCATCCCGCTGGACATCAGGCTCCGCCCCCCGTCATTAATATTGTTTAAGTATTTAAAGGTTTGTATTATATCTCCCCTGTCCCTCCTCTCCTCTAGTGTATACATATTTAGGTCTTCAGGTCTCTTCTCATATGACTTCTATTGCAGACTTCAAGTCATTTTGGTTACCTTCCTCTGAATCATTTCCGGTCTTCTTATATCCTTCGCGAGATATGGTCTCCAAAACTGAACACAATATTCCAAGTGAGGCCTCACTGGAAACCTGTACAGTGGTATTAGTACCTCCTCGTTTCTGCTGGTAATTTATTTCTGTATGCAACCCAGCATCCTTCTGGCTTTAGCCACTGCCTTGTTACACTGTTTCACCACTTTGAGATCATCTGAAACAATCACTCCAAGGTCCTTCTCCTGGTCTGTGCACACCAACTTCTCACCCCCCTATTGCATACAATTCCCTTGGATTTCTGCATCCCAAGTGCATGACACTGCACTTCTTCACATTAAATCTTAACTGCCAAGCATTAGACCATTCTTCCAGTTTTTGTAGATCTTTCCTCATGTTATTCACGCCCTCAGGGAAGTCTACTCTGTTGCAAATTTTCATGCCATCTGCAAAAGCACAGACTTTCCCATTCAGTCCTTTGGCAATATTACTCACAAATACATTGAACAGTACCGGTGCCAGGACTGATCCCTGGGGCATGCCACTAATCATCTTCCTTTCATCTGAGTGAGTTCCATTTACCATCACCTTCTGATGGTCTGTCAGTCAACCAATTTCTGATACAGTTCACTACCTTGGGACCCATCCCCTGGCTGCTCAGTTTATTAATAAGCCTCCTGTGAGGGACAGTATCAAAGGCTTTGCTGAAATCTAGATAGATCACATCCATCACATGCTCTTAATCTAGTTCTCTTCCCACCCAGTCAAAGAACTCAATCAGATTTGTTTGACATGATCATCCTTTGGTAAAACCATATTGCCTCGGATCATGCAACCTATTGGTTTCAAGAAAGTCCACTATTCTCTCTTTCAGGAGCTCCTCCATTACTTTTACCACCACCGAGGTATTTTGTCTCTTCTTCCCTATTGCCACTTTTGTGAAGAGGTACCACATCAGCTCTTCTCCAGTCCTGTGGAACTTCTCCTGTCTCCAAGGCTCTATTAAAAACATCCTTTAAAGGCCCTGCAAGAACCTCTCTGAGCTCTTTCATTACCCTGGGATGTATGCCTTCTGGTCTCAGTGGCTGCAGTTGCCACTGTCAGTGGCATGCAAAGCATATCATCACATATCATCAGCAGGTACAGTGGAGCACATGGTGATCCCTCCCTTCCAAGGTCTAAGGCAGCAGCACGCATCCCTACGTCCCCCGCTGGAGGTGGACAGGAGTGGCATGCTGTGACCAGCTGCATGTGTGCAACTGCAATAAGGCCACCTGCTGCACTGCAGTGGTGGCTGTGTCATGCTTGCAGGGAGGGAGGGAGGGATTGGCCGGCATGCTGTCTACCATGGTTGGTGGACCCTGGCAGCCTGCTAGTTGCCTAGTGGATAGGCTGGCCCTGGGATCAGGATACCACCCCCCCCCCCCCCACACACACACACACACACACACATTTGCAGATATTGAGTGAATTTGTGTATGTAGGGCAAAAAATATGCCACTGAGGCAAGAAGACCATATAATATGATTACAGCCCATGTCAGAGGAATAAGGACCAAACTGCTCTCTCACCTGCCAAATGATAACCATAATCTGTGCATGAACTGGTGATCCTGCCATAAGCAAGTACGCAGTCAGTTACAACCATCTAAGCCACATGAGAATCTAAAGTAGTTATTGTGGTCTGCAAAATATGAGATTATTCCATGACTAGCCCACAAGTACACACCAGAAAATGAGTACCTTGGTCATTCTGCTAGGTCACCCATGGTCTGGAATGTGTATGTTCATGTATCATAGCCTGCACCTTTGGCTGGACAGATCCCATATGTAAGACATGAATATCAGTTGAACTAGCAGCATATTTTTTGTATATTTTTTAAAGCAAGGTTACTTTCTTTTTGCTGCTTTAGGGGAACTTTCCTTGAGCACAGTAGGTTGCTGAACTCCAGTATCCTCCTCAGGTTTAGAAACTGCTAACACCTAATCAGGAGTTAGTGGGCCTGTTTCCTGAGTGCAGTTGAAGCCTGCATAAAAGGCTCCAGTTCCCTGCCCTGTTGAGGCTTGCCACCCACCCACTACCTGGACCTTGAGGGTTCCAGTAGGAGGTGGCCTTTGGTGCCCTTCAGGGTTGAGATTGTAGTTGTGTGTGCTCAAGTAGTTAAGGCAGGCAAAGAAATTTCTTTTTATGAGGTTTATTTCCCGCTATGCAGTTCAAGTGCAAACAGAAGCAAAAGAATTTTTATAGCACAAAACAAGAGTAAGAAACCAAACTATACAAGGTTTGCACTGCTGGGCTAAATGTCCGTTAGCTTCAGGATTCACATTCAATTGTCATGTGACTTCTCATTAACTGAAACAAACTCTGGCATAACAGCAAAACTCTTGATATCCAGACAAATATGCTTTAACTTATTCACTTCTCATAAGCTTCTCAGCATGACAATCAGTAAGGTAACTTCTTGTTATATTTCTTCATATAACCTTTCAGAGCATTTAATTAATGTCCTTCTCAATAACACATGTTGAGCAATCCATTGCAATGTCTTGCTCTGTGGACGGCAGAGAAGAATCTAGAGGCATCTCCTCTTCACAGCTGTTTGTATGCTGTGCTGAATTATAGGGAGAAACTGCCCTGCTCTCAAGGAATTCCCTGAAGTCTTTGAGAAGTAATTCAGCCTGCGTCTTTCCTGGGCTAAGCTGGTATTTTCCTTCTCCTTCAGGTAAATGTTTGTTTAAGACCTTTATCTCATGATAATTAGCAATGCTGCTTTTGTTAGGACAACAGTTCAGCGTGTTAGAAGAATCCTTCCCCCACATCTCTGAACGTAAGTGCTGGGTTTAAAACTTCAGATGGGTCTGGAGAGTTTCTAAACAGGGTTTTAAAATTAGAACCGTCAGGTTTCTCTTGGCTCACGTCTCTGCAATAAGACTCATCAGCTTTCTTTCTGTTAGCTTCTAAGCTATAGGCTTCAGCTGGCTTATGAGAGTATCTTGTGCTGCTTAAATACTTTTCAGGCTGCACCCAACTGCCACAGTATTGTCTAACTTTATTCTGGCTTTTAAAGTTAGCCTTCAATCTTTCTGGCTTCCCACTGTTATAGCTGCTAGCTGCTTCAACCCCACTCTGTACCTTGTGCTGAGGCTTTCTCCAGGAGAATTCTTTGTCCCTCTGCTTTCTGCTCCAAGGTCCTGCTTGGTTCTCCGGAAGCCTGGGCTGTATCCTTGGGTCTCTCAGTGCTCTTGAATCCTTCTGCTCACAGAAGTCTCTCACTGCCCCTGAGTCTCCCAGGTACTTGCTTCGTGAGTCCAAACTGCTCCTCTGTGGATCACAGCTGCCTAGTTGCTCTCTCTCCAACTCTTCCTGTTCTTCTTGTCCTCCTACTCCTCCTCCTTCTACTACTTCTAACTCTAACTGTTTCTGACTGCTTAACAAGCTGCCCGTGTGTTGCACTGCCCGCCTCCTGCTTGGGCGTGCCCAATCAGGGACTTGGCTTCTCTCCACCCCTAAGGTGAGGTGTGGTTCCTGATTAGCTACGTGTTTTTTTCTCTCTGAAGAGAAAATCCTGCATTCTCTTGCAGTACCGGTTTTCTCCACCAGATCTCTGTCTGTTTCCATAGCTTCATGAGAGGCTTCTACGTCACAGGCTTTCCTAACCAGGGCTCCACAGATCAATAAACAGTAAGGATTTGAGGGTTTGTTTGTTTTATTATATTACATTGCTAGCTCTCTGACTGGGAGCTCTTAAAAGGGTTTTTGTATATTTTTTAAAGCAAGGTTACTTTCTTTTTGCTGCTTTAGGGGAACTTTCCTTGAGCACAGTAGGTTGCTGAACTCCAGTAACCTCCTCAGGTTTAGAAACTGCTAACACCTAATCAGGAGTTAGAGGGCCTGTTTCCTGAGTGCAGTTGAAGCCTGCATAAAAGGCTCCAGTGCCCTGCCCTGTTGAGGCTTTCCTAACCAGGGCTCCACAGATCAAACAAACAGTAAGGATTTGAGGGTTTGTGTGTTTGTTTTATTATATTACATTGCTAGCTCTCTGACTGGGAGCTCTTAAAAGGGTTTTTTGTATCTTTTTTAAAGCAAGGTTACTTTCTTTTTGCTGCTTTAGGGGAACTTTCCTTGAGCACAGTAGGTTGCTGAACTCCAGTATCCTCCTCAGGTTTAGAAACTGCTAACACCTAATCAGGAGTTAGTGGGCCTGTTTCCTGAGTGCAGTTGAAGCCTGCATAAAAGGCTACAGTGCCCTGCCCTGTTGAGGCTTTCCTAACCAGGGCTCCACAGATCAACAAACAGTAAGGATTTGAGGGTTTGTTTGTTTGTTTTATTATATTACATTGCTAGCTCTCTGACTGGGAGCTCTTAAAAGGGTTTTTTGTATCTTTTTTAAAGCAAGGTTACTTTCTTTTTGCTGCTTTAGGGGAACTTTCCTTGAGCACAGTAGGTTGCTGAACTCCAGTATCCTCCTCAGGTTTAGAAACTGCTAACACCTAATCAGGAGTTAATGGGCCTGTTTCCTGAGTGCAGTTGAAGCCTGCATAAAAGGCTACAGTGCCCTGCCCTGTTGAGGCTTTCCTAACCAGGGCTCCACAGATCAACAAACAGTAAGGATTTGAGGGTTTGTTTGTTTGTTTTATTATATTACATTGCTAGCTCTCTGACTGGGAGCTCTTAAAAGGGTTTTTTGTATATTTTTTAAAGCAAGGTTACTTTCTTTTTGGTGCTTTAGGGGAACTTTCCTTGAGCACAGTAGGTTGCTGAACTCCAGTAACCTCCTCAGGTTTAGGAACTGCTAACACCTAATCAGGTGTTAGTTCTCTCCCTACCCACCCCGACTCCCACCCACCCCTAGTGAGCAGTCTTGCTTTATAGGGCACCTCCCCCTTTAACAAATCACAGGGAATTGGACCAGCACATTTTGAATATAATTAAAGAGATTTAACTGCTTTTTCTCTGAAAGGACAGCTGCGAAACCGGCTGGTACTTGGTAGATCTCTCTCTTTTGCTTTAACAGATACCTAAGCTCCACGAACAGAACAATGGCTGGGAAAAATCATATTGCTAGAGCTGTTGCCCCCGTTACAGCTTCTGCCTTGGTCCAGACAGAGGTCCTAATGCAAGTTGAAGGACCGGTTCCATGTGCAGGGTGCCTGCATGCTGAAGCTCTGAGGAAACAAGTGGAGGAACTCAGAGAGGAGGTGGCGAGGCTGAGGAGCATTCAAGACAGTGAGAAGTACATTGATGAGATGCTTCTTGCAGCAACCAAGCGTTCCAGCACTGGAGAAGATGGGTGCCAACAGAATGTCAATGGTTGGACACAAGTCACCAGGGCCTGCAAAATCACCAATCCAACTTCTCCAGCCCTTGAATTGAGGAACCATTATGCAGCCCTGGAAGTGGAGGAGGTGAAAGCATCCCTGGAAAGGGAAGAACCAGAGTTAAAGTACCCCAAAGTTGCAGAATTAGTGACCAGAAGGAAACGAAGTGTAGTGGTGGTTGGAGACTCTCTTCTGAGGGGTACTGAGGCGTCCATCTGCCGACCAGACTTGATGTCCAGAGAGGTATGCTGTCTGCCTGGTGCCAAAATCCAAGATGTTACGGAGAGTTTGCCGAGACTCATCAAGCCCACTGACTATTACCCAATGTTGCTAGTCCATGTTGGAACAAATGATACTGCCAGGTATACCTAGGAACATATCAAAAGTGACTTCATGGCTCTGGGACAGAGGGTGAAGCAGTTAGGTGCACAGGTGGTATTCTTTTCAATCCTCCCTGTTGTGGGTAAAGGCCAAGGCAGAGAGGCTCGCATTCTGGAGATGAATGCATGGCTGCGTGGATGGTGTCATCGAGAGCGTTTTGTTTTTCTAGACCATGGGATGCTGTTCCAAGAGTTGCAGAGCAGAGATGGCATCCATCTGTCCAAGAAAGGTCAACGCATCTTCGGTAGTAGACTGGCTAATCTACTGAAGAGGGCTTTAAACTAGATTCGTTGGGGATGGGTGAAGAAAGCCCCCAGGTAAGTGAAAACCCCCAGGTAGGTGATACATTAAATACCTTTATGGAAATGGGTAACAGGGGTAACATATGGAAAGCAGTGTGTATTAATGCCCGTAGCATGGGAAATAAGATCCCTGAAGTTGAAGCTTTGGTGGGAGTGGCTGACTTGGATTTAGTGGCAGTTACAGAAACATGGTTCACAGAAAACCATGACTGGGATGTAACTATACCTGGCTATACTTTATTCAGAAAGGACAGGGTAGGAAGAAGGGGAGGAGGAGTGGCACTATATGTAAAAACTACTATTAAAGCTTTGGAATTACAGAGCTTAAAAGGGAGAGAGGAGGCATTGTGGGTTAAACTAGAAAGAGGGAGCCAATAATATATGTAATCCCTTTTACTAAGCAGGTGTCCTACACTCTAATAGGCAAAATTAACAAAGCTAAATCCTCAATCTGAATCCTAATAAAAGAGAGTCCGAGAATACCATAGACAATCCTCAAGCCAATCCTTGTAAGAAAACCTCCAACTGGGGGGAATCAAAAAGGATAAATGACTTCCCCTTATGAACAATTACACACTTACAAGGAAATTTCAATGAGAAGGAGGCTCCCAGCGCAACAACCCGAGGGCGAAGCGCTAAAAAAGCTTTCCTTCTCAATTGAGTACTACGACTCACATCGGGAAATATCTGTATCGGTTGGCCGAAGAATTTTTCATGTCTGTTCTTAAAATAAGATCTAAGAATTATGTCTTTATCATTTTCTAACACAAAAGATACCACAAGAGTAGCCCGAGTAGGTATCTCCTCTGTTGATGTTTCTAAAAAGACAGATAAATCTAAACTTTTAATAGACAATTGGTCAATTTCGCCAGTTACAACATTGCCCCCCTCCGGATCTACAACCCCCCGCTCTCTAATCCCAGAAGGTAGATAATATAATTTAGACACTAGAATCAGGGTTAGAAATACGTAAAACATCAGATTGAGGATTTAGCTTTGTTAATTTTGCCTATTAGAGTGTAGGACACCTGTTTAGTAAAAGGGATTACATATATTATTGGCTCCTCATCGCAGGGTTTACTCTGTTTTATTGTATCACACTCCTTTTTTGTGGGCTGGATTTGAAATATTATGTTCTTTTGATGTTTTCTTTGTATTGATTGTTCCCTGTATTTCCTTGATTTTCCTTGAATAAAAGGATTTAAACTTGAAAAAAAAAAAAAAAGAAAGAGGGAAAGAGAAATCTATTTGCATTGGTGTGATATACAGACCTCCCTCACAAGAGGAAGAGGTGGACAGAGAGTTAATTGAAGACATACGCAGCATTGCTCGGAAAAGGGAAGTGCTACTGATAGGAGATTTCAATATGCCAAATGTTGATTGACACATTCCTGCTGCAGTATCATCTAGAAGTAAGGAGATCCTGGATTCTCTACAGGGAGAACTATTCAGGCAATTGGTAACAGACCCCACATGTGAAGGGGCCATACTGGACTTGGTGCTTACCAATGGTGAAAGTGTTTCTGATGTTGTAGTGGGAGATCATTTTGCATCCAGTGATCACCAGATGGTGTGGTTCAGTATTAGGACTAGGGCTGTTAGAATCCATTCCAAGGTGAGGATCTTAGACCTTAGGAAGACTAACTTTGCGAAGATGGGCCAATACCTCAGGGAGTCGTTAGTGGGATGGGAACAGCTGGGGGATGTAGAAAAACAGTGGGCAAAACTGAAAGGGGGTATTTTAAGGGCAACCAACCTTTTTGTTAAAATGGTAAATAAAGGCAAAAGGAACAGGAGACCGCTATGGTTTTCGAAGGAAGTAGCTGAAAAAGTGAAGAAAAAGAGGGAGGCCTTCATAAAATACAAGAGATCACAGAAAGAGGAAGACAGGCATCTGTATTTGGAAAAACTTAGAGAAGCTAGCAAAGTAGTCAAGAAAGCAAAGATTCAAAAGGAGGAGGAAATAGCCAATGCAATAAAATGGGGGGATAAGACATTTTTCAGATATATTAGTGAGAAGAGGAAGGGCAAAAGTGGTATTGTCAGACTCAAGGGTGCAGGGGGGGAATATGTAGAGGCTGATAAGCATAAAGCGGAATTGCTTAACAAATATTTTTGTTCTGTGTTCACAGATGAAGAACCAGGAGCAGGACCTCAGAAAACACCCACAAATAAGAATAGAAGCGAGGGACATCTTGAACAATTTTCAGAAGACTGTGTTCGTGAGAAACTAGCTCAACTTAAAGTAGACAAAGCAATGGGAGCGGATGGGATACACCCTAGAATACTGAGGGAACTTGGGGACGTTCTAGCAACTCCACTGACTGACCTTTTCAATGCCTCGTTGGAGTCGGGAGTGGTGCCAAAGGACTGGAGAGAGGCTCATGTGGTGCCTTTACACAAAAGCGGAAGTAAGGATGTGGTTGAAAACTACAGGTCAGTTAGTTTAACTTCGGTGGTGAGTAAATTATTGGAAACACTGCTGAAAGAGAAAATAGTGAGGTTTCTGGAGTCCAACGGATTACAGGATCTGAGGCAGCATGGATTTACCAGAGGCAGGTCATGTCAGACAAATCTGATTGATTTCTTTGACTGGGTGACCAGGGAGTTGGACCGAGGGAGAGCTCTAGATGTAGTGTATTTAGATTTCAGTAAAGCCTTTGACACTGTTCCTCACAGGCGACTTATAAACAAACTGAGCACCCAAGTTACTGCTTGGGTTAGAAATTGGTAGGGTGGGAGGCGACAAAGAGTACAATTAATGGAGCTCACTCTGAGGAGAAGGATGTTACCAGTGGTGTGCCCCAGGGATCTGTCCTTGGTCCGATTCTTTTTAACATCTTTGTTAGTGATATAGCGGAAGGGCTGTCGGGTAAGGTTTGCCTCTTTGCAGATGATACCAAAATCTGCAATAGAGTAGACACCCAGGAAGGTGTAGATAACATGAGGAGGGATCTAGCTAAGCTTGAAGAATGGTCTAGAATTTGGCAGCTGGGATTTAATGTTAAAAAATGTAAGGTCATGCATTTGGGCTGCAGCAATCCAAGGGAGCAATACAGTATAGGAGGTAAAGTACTTTTGTCCACTAAAGAAGAGCGGGACCTAGGCGTGGTTGTGTCTGTTGATCTTAAAGTAGCTAAACAGGTAGAAAAAGCGATGGCAAAAGCTAGAAGGATGCTTGGGTGCATACGGAGAGGAATGGCTAGCAGAAAAAAGGAGGTGATAATGCCTCTGTATAAGTCTTTGGTGCGGAAGAATTGAAAGAAATATCCATACACAGGGATGATGTATTACAATTATATGATAAAATGAAGAGTAGCAAATCACTTGGACTGGATGGTATACATCCAAGGGTATTGAAAGAACTGGAATATGAGATTGCAGACCTGCTATTAGTAATCTGTGAACTATCATTAAAATCATCTGTAATACCTGAAGATTGGAGGATGGCCAATGTAACACCAATTTTTAAAAAGGGTTCCAGGTGTGATCCAGGAAACTACAGACCGGTGAGCCTGACATCAGTACTGGGAAAAATGGTAGAAACCATCATAAAGGACAAAATTACTGAACTTGTAGCTAGTCATGCCTTAATGGGAGACAGCTAACATGGTTTTAGACAAGGAAGATCTTGTCTTACTAATCTGTTATGTTTTTTTGAAGGTGTGAATAAACAGGTAGACAAAGGTGAGTCAGTTGATATAGTATATCTGGACTTTCAGAAATCCTTTGACAAGGTCCCTCATCAGAGACTTTTGGCAAAACTATAAAGTCATTGGATAGGAGGCAGTGTACTTTGTAGATCAAGAACTGGTTAAAAGATAGAAAGCAGAGGGCAGGGCTAAATGGCCAATTTTCCCAATGGAGAAAGGAGAATATTGGAGTACCCCAGGGATCTCTGCTGGGTCAACTGCTTTTTAACATATTCATAAATGACCTGGAAATGGGAATAACGAGTGAGGTTATCAAATTTGCAGATGACACAAACTAGTTAAATTTGTTAAAACCCATGAGTATGGTGGAAAATTGCAAGAGGATCTTGAAAAATTGGAAGACTGGGCATCCAAATGGCAGATGAAATTTAATGTGGACATGCACTTAGGAAAGAACAACCCAAACTATGGTTACATGATGCAAGATTCCACATTAGGAACCACCACCCAGGAAAAAGATTTAGGCATCATCGTGGATAACATGTTAAAACCCTCTGCCTAGTGTGCAGCTGCAGACAAGAGAGCAAATAGAATGCTAGGTATCATAAGGAAAGGAATGGAGAATAAACAAAGGATATTATAATGCCTCTGTATCGTTCCATGGTGGAACGCACCTTGAACATTTTTTGCAGTTGCGGTCTCCATATCTTAAAAAGGATATAGCGTTATTAGAAAAGGTACAGAGAAGAGCCACCAAAATGGTAAAAGGGATGTAAGGATACCCCTATGAAGAGAGGCTAAAAAGGTTAGGGATCTTCATCTTGGAAAAGAGACGGCTGAGGGGAGATATGATAGAGGTGTATAAATTAATGAATGGAGTGCTACGGGTAAACATAGATCGATTGTTTACATCATCAGAATATAGAAAGACTAGGGTACATGTAATGAAGCTACAAGGTAACCTATTTAAGACTAAGAAGAGAAAATATTTTTTTACTCAATGTGTAATCAAACTCTGGAATTTGTTACCGGAGGAAGTAGTAAAATCTGTTAGTGTAACTGAGTTTAAAAAAGATTTAGACAAGTTCCTGGAGGAAAGGTCCATAAACCATTATTAAAAGGAACCTGGGATATCACTTCTTGACCCAATACAAGCATTGTGGAACCTGTCTCTTTTGGGGAAACTGCTAGGTACTTATGGCCTAGATTGGCCACTGTTGGAAACAGGATACTGAGTTTGATGGACCTTGGTCTGACCCAGTATGGCATATCTTATGTTTTTATTTTCATATCAGGCAGATTTGCAAACAATATATCTCATCTCAACACTGTCTACTGATCATTGACCAATGCATTCAGCAGTACATTATGTATTACTCTAAAAGAGAGTCGAAATGCACTTCCTTGCCTGATTGTGACTGTGGGACACAGACCACCACAGACTCCATTTCTTAGAAAAAAAACAAATCCAGTTGAGGTTCCACCCCACCCCACCCCACCCCACCTCACCTCACCTCACCTCACCTCACCTGGAAAACATTATGTAAGTGACTGACACAGCCCAGTGTTATCCAAATAAGCGGGCTGCCTGTGAGTGATCTAGCTGATTGGAATTCTCAGAAAGAGAGGCTAGCAGGTGTTTTTAGGCTGTTTGTAACCTGCTGATAACTATGGTCTTAGCACCACCCCCTTCCTGCCTAGTCAACACTCACTGAATTCAGGTTTCTTGGAAACAGCTACTGCAACCTTAGAGAATGACATGAGATGTTGTAGGAACATCCCTGACCAACAGGTGCAGGATGCAAGGGCCAGATAAGACAGGTTACTCCTATATACTGCAATTGTACAGAGTAACAAATGACTAAGCCTCATACACTGCAAACAATACCTGTAGCACATTGGCCATGATATAAATCTGTTCCAGAACCTGGAGAGTCCATCTATTGCAGTGCTTCCTCTGGGGACCAGGTAATGTGTGCCCTTCCTCACATTTAGGGTGACTGCTGAAACAAGTAATTTGCACATATGGTGGCTATTATGTGCAAGAGGCACACAATGTCTCTGCATATTACAGAGCTGATGTGATGGATCGCTGCATCCTACATATGGGTAACAGTTGCATATATCTGCTCAGATTGTGAGGTGCATCATGGGTAATGGAGCGACTACTAACCCCAGCACCCAGAGCCCCATCTGCAGCCATAGTGGTGACTGTGATCGCCGGAGCATTGCCCAGTATCTGCATGCCTTCTATGATGGTGGGAGACATGTGCATGGACCCCCTGAAGAAGGCAGGATATTCTGTGATGGACCTCATGGGTCATGAATGTGGTTTGAGTTAGGTGTATGTGCTACCGTACCTATCTTGCAGTGTTGCAGTGTACACCAGGTCACAAGGGACCGCATGCCCTGCACATGTGCTGCTTCAGGGATTGGTGCCACACTGCAACCCTGCAGACCTATGAGTGTGACTGTTGTTTGGCATTGGAGGTACAGTGGAGGGACAGGCATCTTACCCTCACATGTGGCATAGCCTTTGGACAAGAAATTTATTCTGCAGGTGTGTGTCTGTTATGCAGCTACAGTGCTGACTGTACAGTACATACGTACTGCATGTGTGCCACTGTAGCCAGGCTCTAGCTGTGTGGTTTACCACTGTCTCAGAATGTGCCAGCCACATTATTTCATGTCCTGGGTTTTAGACATTGCACGCGGGGACCTGCAGTCTCTTTGATTCTAGACACTGCTATCAAGAAAAGTGTGGAGGTGAAGCCTAATGGCTAGAGCAATGGCTCAGTAAGTAATGAACCAGTGTTTGAATCCCACTTGTTCTCTTTGTGGCTGTGGGAAACTCACTTCAACATAGTGCCAAAAACAATCTGGGGCCTGCATTGCCTAGAGGACACATATTAACATGTTTTTTTTTTATGTGGTACAATAGCACATTGGGTCTGAAAATATGCACATTGCAATTTATTAATTTATTTGCACAGTTCTTCTATACCGCCCCTTTCAGAGATCAGGGGTGGTTTACATGGAACAATGAGTTACATAGAACAGGCACTGAACAATTTACATCATAACTACACATATAACAGTGTGGATGGTTATATCGTTAACTATTTACGTAAATGCTACTAACTTGAACACAGATCACTGGGAATTTATGCCATAATAGCTGTTATGTTGGTGAGTGTGGGAGAAGGCTGATTCTGAGAGAGGGGGTGGTGGGGGGAATTGAGCTAGGTATTATTGCAATTAGAACTGTTTTAGTGTTCAATAAAGAGGAGGGTCTTTAATTCCTTTCTAAAAGTTTGTAGGTCCTTGATTCATCGGAGGGGGTCTGGTAGGCAATTCCATAAAACAGGGACCATGAATGTGAATGCTCTGTTGATTCTTGTTTGTTTGGTCTTTCGAATGGAGGTTGGTACATTAAGGAGATTCTGGTTGGTTTTTCTTCTGTTTATAAAGTCCCGTTTGGATATGAATAAGAGATGCAATCATGCCCATCTGACAGCATGACTTAATTGGCTCTGCTATAGCCCATTGCAAAAGGTTGGACATATTCACTCTACAGATGTATGACACATGAGTTGTACATGATTGGAATATTTCATCATAACTGTGACTGAACATCTTTGGCTCCATCGCATATATGCAGTACTTGCAGGCACTACTAGGATGGCCACCTGCAGAGATCATCACATGTCCTTACTTGGTCCATATGGCCAATATGAGAGGCACTTGTCCAGTTGTTATATGCACATGTGTTAGGAAGATTGTATTGTGGTTAGAAAAGCTGAGACATCTGTCATACCCAAATACCTGGCACTGGAACTTCCACGTGACACAGCTACTATTTTTTCACACATACTACAACTGCATTTGTGCAGTCACATTAGGTACATTGGGCAACAAGGCCATACTGCACTCTCATCTACCGCCATCCATCAGCATATGCCCATTATATACAGTCATGTATTCTCCTGCCAGCTGCTACACCATGACCCACACAGGAACATTTTATTCATTATGCCGTGTCACTCACACCTCTCCTGTGAATGATCTGCATCACCACTCGTGCTCAGTCATCCTTTTGATGCCCACATCGTGGCGATGCTGGCTCTGCCAGGGCACGCTTCTTCCCAATCCTCTGCTACACACTGACGTTATAGTATATTACATGACCACCCCTCACTGATACAGTACAACTGCCTCTCAAATGCTCATCCCACTTACTGACTAACACATGGATCTGACATGTCCATCAGCTCTTATCTTTCCTTCCATCCATTACCTAAAATGTGACTTTCACAAGGGCTCCCTTATCCGGCGTTAAGGTGACTGCCATTTTCAGACGTTAAGCTGCACGCTCTCCACCTTACCGCCCGGTGTCCTGTTAGCGCCTGTTAAGTGGAGTCAAGCACCCTTACCGCTGAAACACCTACTCCCCACTCCATCCTTTATCGCACGCAAACACCCTTAGCACTGCCGTTTACGCTCGTAATCTGGTGCTCCCTTACCGCTCTTTAGTAAACATACCCCTAAATATTAGGAAATTGCAAATTTTAAATACAACATCAGTGAGATTATTCAATAAGGAAGAAAGCATATCTTGCAGATGTGTAATCAAGTGGCCTGAGATAGGGAACTGCAGGGTGAAAATGCTGCCGACAGAGAGATTTTATAATAGGGTGCCCATAAAAAGCATTAAAAAATGTGCCTATTTTATAAAAGCAATACAGACTGCTAGAATCATTCCCAGCAGGGCATAAATGCTCTTGCATAAAGTTACACCTGTCCTAAGACATGTTTTCTGAGCAGGGGAGAGGGGGGGACCTGGACTGGATTAGTTTCTTTCTAAGAAATGGAGTCTGCAGTGGTCTGTAGGACCAGGAAAGGAAGACTAGGATTTAAACCTTTGATCTGTGCTATGGGAGATAACTGATAAACATTTTTGGGAGATAATGTACTGAGTTTACAAGGACTCTGAAGGGCTAGCCCTGCTCTCCTTTGAAGGTACCCAGCCCTGCCTGTTTTTTAAACTTTTCCCTTTTTGGTGCCAAAAGCCTGGGCCAGCATCATTAAAATCAGAGTTGCCAAGTTATCCAGTTCCATGAGTGAGAGTTTTTGCCAGCTCTGGTTTAAAATTTGCATTGCATTGCAGTATGATATTTGTAGTCCATGAATTTACTCATTGGAATCAGTGCTGCAGGTCCAATAATGCATCAGGATGAGATTGTCAGAAATCCAGGACTGGCTTAAGATCTTACTCATGGAACTGGATAATTTGGCAACTCTGTAAAGCTTCTTTGTTGTTTAGGCTCCTCTGTGTTCCATGGTTCAGTGTGGAAGACCAGCAGACCCCAGGAGCAAGTGACCTGTATACACAGAGCGCTCCCTACTGGTGACAACATCCTCTCGTTAATCCATATACATGCGTTTATACCTGCATAATTTCAAAACAGCCATTTCCCACATGTAAAATAGGCCTGGTAGCCCAACGGCCTCAATCCCTTCATCCATCCAATTTAAAAAAAAACATGGTGGCCCAGCAGCACCGAACCCCCTTCCCAGTACCTTTACAAAGGAGCAGGAGTGTTGCCCATGCGTTCCTGCTCCTGAGCCACCATCTTGAAAAATGTTGCACATGTCTGTGCCTACCATGTCCAAGTTAAATTGGTCTAAAAATCAAACACATCTTCCCTCAAAAAAGAATAGTACCTGATCCACCCAAAAAAATGGAGTCAGGAGATAATTGCTTAAAAGCCTTCTTTATATTGCAGTATGTCATCCATTGCTCCCCTTATCATTCATTGGCTCTATTTCACTAAAACATTGTCCATATCTTTTATTATTGCTCACTTTCAACTATTTTTTCTTATTTTTATTTTATATAATATTTTTAATGTCCTTTTTCTTGTTAACCCCATATTTATCTCCAAGTTGGCTTCCCTTGTTTAATGTAAAAACAATTTTATGCAATTGTTATGTTGCTCATTGTAAACCACTTTGGACAAAGGCGGTATAGAAAAACTGTTAAATAAATAAATAAGTATAACATCACCACTCTGCTTGTAGAAAGTCATAGATATACCTTTTCTTGTCAATAGGAATGAACAAATAGCGCTACTTAGCTTATGAATGTTGTCCTTTTTTGCCCGTATTCATTCATTATGATGATTAATGTGCTGCAACTGTCTCCAATGTTCAGAAAACACCAACTTTTCTCCCGACTTGCCCACGGGTTTCATAACTCTGCTTCAGGGGCTCAGCGTTTCTACAAATAAAGCATGAATTTGAGACTGAAGGCAATGTGGATTTCCATTCAACAATATAATATAATGTCCATTTGCATAAATGCTATTAAATACAAGGTATATGTACTTCTCAAGTTTGGACACGCTACTCTTCTGTCCACAGAAACAGTCAAAGCTCAGCACAGATGTCCTCTGTGCTGGGTCTCAATTTTAATAGCTCAGTGGAAATCACTCCACCCCCTCCTTCAAGAAACATGGTGACGTACATGGCAGTCTAGATACAAAGTAGAATATCCTTTTAAGTCTACATCGAGGAGATGAGGGAGGGAGCATTTTATACATCGGCAGTAGCACCAACCCACCCTGGCAGTTCCCAATAGGGATTGGGAGCTGTCCAGAGTGGATCAGTGCTAAGGGGAGCACGGATCTTAGCTTTTTATATTGTGTCGGGGCAGGCCCAATTGTGACAGTTGAGGGGGCATGGCACAGCAATCATGGCACAGAGCTGATGACAGCTCTGTGCACCCGATTGCTACCATCCCTCCCCATGAATTTACCGCGGGGGCCCGCAATACTTGCTTCAGCAGGCAATGAGGGACTTTTCCCACGGTATCCACCAAGGCAGGTAATGCAGGGTCCCTGTGGGAAATCCAAACCTGCATGGTATCTGCAGGAGCTCCCCTCGGAATGCCCCCTGCAAATTCTATGAAGGTTTGCCCTTACCACATAGTTGTGGCTGCTAACCTACCATGTTAGCAGCCAGGTTTTGTAGATATGCCCCATAGAAACATAGAGGGGAACACAGGAAGCAAGAGCCGTAAGTTGGTCACAGACTGCTTTATTGATGAGGACCCCTATGCGTTTCGGCAAACGCCTTCCTCAGGGGACATACAGCAAGGCTGTATCTATTATGATGTCTCTTTAAGACAGTTGTGCAATGCTGCTGTATAATAGCAAACCCATATGAAGAGTAGAATTGGGAGAATAAATTATGACTGCAAATGTTTCAAAAGGTGAATACAAGGCACCGAACTAGGTGTTAGAGTACCATTGTAGCTCAACTTACGGCTCTTGCTTCCTGTGTTCCCCTCCTGATCTGCAAGAGCGTCGCTCCTCTTTTTTGCACACCATAGAAACAAAGAAACATGTCGACAGGTAAAGACCATATGGCCTATCCAGTATGCCCGTCCATACCAACTACAGTTCCTTTTTTCCTTTAGAGATCTTCTGTGTTTGCCCCATGCTTTCTTGAATTCAGATACAATCCTTGTCTCTACTACCTTCACTGGGAGACTATTCCATGCATCTACCACTCTTTCTATAAAGAAATATTTCTGCAAATTATTCCTGAGTCTATCCCCTTTCATCTCCATCCTATGCCCTCTCATTGCAGAGCTTTCTTTTATTTTAAAGAGGATCTCCTCCTGTGCATTTATGTCATGGAAATATTTAAAGGTCTCTATCATATCTCCCTTCTCCTGCCTTTCTTCAAAAATATGCATATTGAGATCTTTAAGTCTGTTCCCACATGCTTTATGACTCAACCTCCTGACTATCTTAGTAGCCACCCTTTGCATCGACTCCATCTTGTTTATATCCTTTTGAAGGTGTGGTCTCTATAATTGCACACAGTACTCCAAAAGAACTCTCACCAAAGACTTTTTTTTGTGCTGTCAAATCAGTGCTGATTCCTAGAGACCCAGCTGCCTCTGGGTTTTCTTTGTAATGTATCACTGGAAGTAAATTGCCAGGCCTTTTCTTCCAAGGAAATAGAGGGTAAAGAGACTTGCCCAAGGTCACAAGGCATGCCAGTGGGAACTGAGCCCTTGATCTTCTGGGTACTAGGCAATTGCTCTAACCACTAAGCTACTTCTCCATGCCCCAAAAGACTTATACAGAGGCACTATCACCTCCGCCTTCCTCCTGGCCATTCCTCTCCCTATGCACCCAGGCATCCTTCTGGCTTTTGCCATTGCCTTTTCTACCTGTTTAGCTCCCTTAAGATAATTAGAAACAATCACTCTGAGATCCTGCTCTTCTTTCGTGAACAGAAGTACTTCACCTCCTATACTTTACCGCTCCCTTAGAGTTTTGCAGCCCAAATACATGACCCTACATTTTTTAGTGTTAATTCTCACCTGCCAAATTCTCAACCATTCTTCAAGCTTCACTAGTTCCCTCCTCATGTTATCTACTTCTTCCTGAGGGTCTAATCTATTGCAGACTTTGGTATCATCTGCAAAGTGGCTACTCAATAGCCCTCCTGCAACATCACTTACAAAAATGTTAAAAAGAATCAGATAAGAACAGATCCCTGCAGCACACCACTAGTAACATCTTTCTCCTCAGAGTGAGCTTCATTTATCTATACCCTTTATTGCCTTCCACTCAACCAATTTCTAACCCAGTCAACCACCTTAGGGTCCATTTGTAGGGCACTCAGTTTATTTATAAGTCGACTGTGTGGAACCGTGTCAAAGGCTTTACTGAAATCTAAGTACACCATACCTAGGGCTCTCTCTCAGTCCAACTCCCTGGTCATCCAGTCATAGAAATTCATTAAATTTGTTTGATAAGACAAGTCTCTAGTAAAACCATGCTGTATTAGATCCTGCAATCCATTGGGCACCAGAAACATCACTATTCTCTGTGTTAGTAGCGTTTCCATTAGTTTACTCATTAGTTTACAGAGGTCAGACTATCTGGTTTGTAGTTTCCAGCTCATCCTTACTTCTGCTTTTGTGTAAAGGGACCATATGCATCTTTCTCCAGTCCTCTGGGACCACTCCTGACTCCACAGTAGCACGTATCCCCTATTTCATATAGGTGAAGCATGTTTAACCCTGGGAGTACCGATGGGGTCAAAAGTGACCCCACTGCAAGTTTCACAACGCGTATCTCAGAAACTAGTTGTTCAAGAATGCAATCTTTTTATGACTTTTCACATGTCAATATTCTCCTTATATTGCGCCATGAGAGCAATAATTTCCATCCGCTAGGTGACGCTAGTGATGAATTGCAGCACAGAGTACCAGTGGGATCATTTTTGACCCCAGTTGCTTACGTCCGGTTTGGATCGTGACAAAATTTGCAGTTTTGTGAATTTTTTGATCTGACAAAGGTATTTATCATTAATTATGTATCATTTATTTTTTTGTACTCTTATTTTATGAAAATTACACATTTTCTATAATTGATATCATACGTTCTCTCATTATTTCCAATGAAATCTAAAGGCTTTCAGCTTGTTCATCACGATTATTGTACACCTATAGTAAAACTGCTTTGCGTTTTATTCAACTTTATCTTTGTTTATTTATTTTAGGTTATTGTTTATGATGTCAAAACGAAAGTATTCAGCTGCCCAGGTGAGAGAAATATTGCAATGAGATGCTGACAGTGACGGCTCTGAGTCGTCTGATGATGCAGCATATTCAGCAAGCGAAGAAGCATATCAGCCAAGTTCGGCTGATAAATCTGATGATGACAGTCATGATTCACATGGCGACAGCAGTTGGTCGCCAAGTTAATGTGAGATTGATGTTGAGCCGGTAACATCGCCTGCAGCAAAGAGTCAAGTTACAGGTCGAGGCAAAGGTCGAGGCTGTGCTGGACGGGGAAGAAGGCAGGAGTCCTCGGTGTCAGTATCATCTGTGAGGAATTTTAGTTGTGGTCATAGAGGAGATAAGAGGTCATCAACTATAAGCACAAATGTTGCCATTGAAGCCTATGTATCTAAGGATGCCACATCATGGAACAGGAAACCTATAAAGCAAGCTGCTGGAAGATACACCAGAGCTAATGTCATGCCCGTACAACAAGGTCCTGTAAGGGTGGGGTCCTTTTCCCTTCCCAGCACTTATATCACTTACCCTGGGACGTCCGTTAATCCTCTGGATCGAAGAAATCACCTTAATTTCTCTGTCTGGGAACCCAGGGGAACAAACACACACACACACTCGCACATAAGTAGCATGTAAGTTTATTCCAACAGTTAAAAAGGGCAGTTCATCTTTTATACATTCCAGGGAGCATATACATATGTCATCAACCCATCCCAGCAGCCTAGCACTGCTTATCTGCAACCGTACAAACTGGTACCTGTCTCTGTGAAGATCACTGAATCTTGTCTCAGCACAACACATTCCTTTCCATTTAGGTATTCACAAAATATCCATTTTCCCTTCTCGGCCTCATGGTCCCTCTGTACAACAAGAAACTGATTTTCTCCTTACAATACTTATTTTCCCCTTACAATTCCCCTCTTTGGGCCTGTATAGGCCCATTAGAAGAACAGCCTAACAATCTACTACAAAATAACTAAACAGGCATTATTAACTGAATATCTGTACGCGGCAGCTCAGGTACATCAGCCACCGTAAAAGCAGGTGTATAAGAGTACATAAAAGTGGTGGAGCTCTGTAGGGCCTTCCGACAGCAGCCAAGAACAAATGAAAATATACAACAGAAAAGAACAAGGATTATAAAACCGCTCCATAGGGCAATAATCAGCCCTTTGAGACCAGCCCAAAGGAAGATACATCAGAGAGTAAGCATGAGAAACTGCTGTAGTTGAAGAACAGTATAGAGCAGTATTAGACAGGCTAAAAGCAGAAACAATAAAACAATCTGTAGCATCAAAACTAGAGACAGTTTACAATGAGCAAGGGACCTAGTCGTATCCCAAAGAGGGGCGAGTAACACCAATGTTATACAAGAAAGTAGAAAAAGAAACATGGGGACGGGTGCAGTTTAAAATGTCAAGTACAGTAAACTTCTGCATTTCACACAGATTAGAAGGTACAGTAATGAGACATGTTGAGAGAAAAGCTCCAGCTTGTAGCGAGCTGCGCACACAAAGGTAAGGCAGTCTGGGCAAGTAGTATTGCCATATTTACAGTTCCAGAGATGGGCTGAAGGAGGCACCACATGAGTGGTAGGAGGAGTCAACACAGTCTTGTGCATGATGGTCAGGAGGCTGGAGGGTGGTCTGGAACCGAAGATGATGTCAGTGGAGACGGTAGATCCATGAAGGGCAGGAGTCCCACAGGATGGCTGTCCATGTGATGGTGATCACTGTAGTTGGAGGTCCGTAGGACAGGTCCAGGGTACCGTGCTTGTGAGGTGCTCTGACCTGCACCTGGTCACCAACCTTGAAGGGATGTGTCGGTTCGGTACCTCTAGGCCGATAGCTGCTTTTCTTCAGGAGTCTTCTCCTTTTCCTCTCCAGCTGCTAGGGCCTTGGCTGCCCTGACGTCAGCTACTTCTCATCCTGGTCCTGAAACCTGATCTGTAGATGGAGAATGTTTCCAGCGAGGGCAATGGCTTCAGGATCTTTTAGCCGCCACCTTCACTGCAATCGGTGTTATCAGAAGAACTTGGAACGGTCCCATACTGGAAAAGGGGCTTGTACTGTGTGCTGGTGGTATGTCTCCAGTCTCCGGATTGGAAGAAAAGAGCTGAGTCATTCAGCAGAAAGAACTGGACCTGCTGAGCATACCTGTGGAGGGAAGAGAGTTGCCTCTGCTGCTAGGAAATACAAGAGATCAAATGTGAGGCTCAGGAGTATAAAAAGTAAGCAGTCTTCAAAGGGAGAAAAATTTCAGTCTACTCCCTTAGGGCATTTTTTTTTTTGAACAGAGTCAAAGGCAAGATAGTTTAGTTTCTTTACAAAGTTTTTTAAGGTTTCGGAGGTTCCCCCCTTCGTGGGTTGCTGTTTGCATACAACAGCCAATCCTAAGCAACTCAATTTAGCTAATACATTTTGACAAGATGCCCACACTTCCTCAATTTTTCACAATTTTAGAATGATACCAATTTGTAAAAATTTGTGTAGGTATCTTTCCTCCTTTACCTTCATGTGTCGGGCCAGGACACATAGAGGCAAAAAGGGATAAAAGCATCTGAAAAGCACCACATGGCCAGTGTGGGTCTCCCCAAAGCTCATTAGGATGAAAAGTGCACTCAGCCTATCTCCAAGTGTCTATTTCCAATTATTGGGTATATCTCTGGGCTAGATGACTTCCAAAATTGGAGTTAATGGGGATGGCATAATCAAATATTGTAGAATATTCATTGTCAGTTCTCTTTCTAAGTAAATACATCGGATACATCATTTCACATTTCAATTTACCCTCACCATTTTATAATGTTAATCTGAGTTCTCTTTTCCAACATGAATATTCCATCACACTCCTCTCAACACCACTTTTTTTTCCACTTACATCATTCCATCAAACTACATGCATAGGTTCTTCTGTTTTTTTATACCATACTAATGTATCCTTATTTGGCAAGGCTGCTAAGAACATCAAACAATTGTTAAAAAACTTAGTATTTCTGTAAACAAAAGGTATATATAAAATATAAATGTAGATCCTTTTCAATAAGCATAACAATATGAGTAAACAGTACTCATTCTAATTAGCAACTGCCTAAACAAAATATAGGTAAAGTCCTTACAATATAGACTAGTGCTTCACAGCATTTTATAACATCAATCCCAATAGGAAGGAGTATGGCTTCTAACAGAATGGCCACATATCTCTCAGGTGTGACTAAAGTCTATCTTATACCCGGTTCCCAGTGAGAGTGCTGTAGGAAACTTAAAAATATTTGAGGACTGATCTTATAACTGCAGTGTTCACAAGGATCTGTGCAAGCTACTCACTAATCATGGTGTTTAAGAGATCCTTTTGAGGTGAGAGGCCTAAGAAGGTTCAAGGCATTTGTGGTTGGGCCTCATGGCGATACTTCCTTGGGTTCTTCTTGGCCCACTCTCCCCTGCCTATTCATGTCTCTGCCGAGGCATAAATATACAAAGTTCATGTTCTTCAGGCCTTGGGGGTCCTCGAGGAGTCTTAGAGCAGTCAGAATTCCGGTGGCCCAGATCATCACACTTGGAGCAGCACGTTTATTGCCTTTCCCAAGGCTGTAGCCTCACCTTCTGTCTCTCTCTCTCTCTCTGATTCTTTTTTCCAAACCGCCCCTGGATCGTTACTGACAAGCAAGACCTTGGTTTGGGGTTGGTTTTTTTTCTTCTCTTTTTTTTTCCAATGATCTCAAGTTAATGTTATTGTTTTATTTGTCTACTAACTTTACAAATATTCTCATATTTCCTGGGAACTAAGCTCCATCTTTCCACTAATTGTGATCTATATGCTTGGGAACAAAGCAATTTCAGATCAGCCTCTTTCCAAAATTCTATAATTTCTGTGTATACTGGACCTCTATATAATGTACTGCTACAACAAGTATTTTGGTAACATAAATGCAAGTGTATAAACTAAAGGAAATTTGTATGTCATAGTGCTACAATATACTGCATTCCTAAAACTGAAATTTTAAAAACTTTCAAAACAAAGTACAATTTTTTTCTCTGGACCTCAACACATAAAATTCAAATACAGAAAAACAGATGGATTTATCCTAAAATCTAATATTGTAATAAATTAAACTGGAAAGATCAATATAGCCAGCACACATGATGCTACTGTCCTGTTCATCAGCCATCCGCACCGAGCTAAACAATGCAAAGTAATTAACTTAAAATCTTACAGTTCAGGAAACAGACATGAAACTGCAAAAAGGTGAATTCAGAATCATACTTTCTCACATTTAAATTAAAACCTTATACATAATACTTGAGACTGGTATCAAACTGATCTGAAACAATGAAGTTATGTTAAAACAATTTGTTTAGAGTAACAGTTCAACCTTGATGTTATCTCAAACACAACTAGCAAAGTAAACAGGTTTCTCTTGTGTCCAGATTCCTTCAGGCAAATGCAGATAGCTGAACAAGAGAGAGAAAGGTCCTAAATACTAAGAGTTTAAAAATAAAAAGTTGCTTGAGAATTGTCATTAATTGTGATTACTATTAAATTCCTATAGTTACAACTCTTTGTGTTTTGTAATATATGAACAATAATAATGCCCTCTATGAGGTGCTTGCCACAATATATAAAATTCTCCTTTAACTTTTTTTTTTTAAGTTTGCTTGATGGCATACACAGTCAAAGACAAAAACAAACATACAACATATTACCCTCTTATTCATCCAAGATTTAATCATTTTCAAGTTGCAATCTCGTAACTACTGGCTCATACAATCTCGTAATTACTGGCTCAGAATGCCCCATTGTCCTGACAGGGTTCTCAACCCCTACTTTGAAGGTAAAAAAAAAACAGAATAGCTCCCACCAGACCTTTCTGACATCATCCCAGCCCTTTTACCATCGGCTAGGGGGAGCACAGCGACAGCTGGAGAAAAAGTCTGAGATTTCTCACACGTTGGCATACACCCAGCCAAGCAGATTTCAGCTCTCTTAGTTTTAGACAAAGGTAACTCCACAATACCCTTTATTCTCTCCAGATTTATTTTTCTCTTTCCTTCACTTATGAGGTGTCCCAAATACTTAACCTCAAATACTTAACCTCCCTCTTCACAGATTGTAATTTTTTATGATTTTTTTTTCTGAACTTAGCAGGCCCAAAACACGTACCTCAAATCTACTATACTGAACCATTTGTGGTCATGCAGAATTTTGCTCAACAAGATATATAAGGGTTTGGGACCACAGGATGCTGGGTCTAGACAATCTTATTCAAATTCCTTAAATGCTGCCCCAGCCACTAAAACATATTACAGAGGTTCTTAATTTAAACAGAAGACAAATCAAAGCTTACAAGTGCTTTCTTAAGAAATTTCACCCTGCATAATAAACTAGACCCTCGGGGTATTTGGAGCCCACCCCTCTCCCTTGATTTCTCCACTTCAGATTCAGTATTTACATTGTACGTCTCACTCGCACACAATCAGTCTCAGTTCCCAATAGAATGTCCCAACCACCAAGGTAGGTACCAAAGTCCCACTTTTCCTTACCTCGGTCTGTGCACATTTACTTGGTTGCTGCAGTGCCTGGTTTTAATTCACTGTCTTTCACACTCTGGTTCACAACACCTCTGTTCACTTTTTTTTCAACTCCGGGACCATTACCAGCTAGCAGAGAAACATCTCCGCAGAGGGCGAGGTGAGACTGTTGAAATCAACAGGATGCGTCTTCGCACCTCCACTCAGCAGGAGTCACTCTACTGTGGGAAAATCCCGGCAAGCCCCAGCTGTTATTTGCACCTTTACTTGTGGCCAATTCACCTTTGGCCAATCTGGCCAATGAGACTCAGAGAGGAATATTGTGAAGCAGGTTAAGAGCTCTTAACATATATCCGGTTTTTTTTTTCTGTTGTTTCAAAACAAAAGTGCATTGTTTTTTTCCGCAGCTGGCAGTACAGAAGTAATGTAAACACACAAAGCACTTCCAGGCTGGTTATCTGTACGGTCTGCTTTTAAGGTTCTCACTTCAGTGAGCAATACATTCTGATCCCAATCCATTGCCTCAGAAAATCCATTCCATGCTACAATACAAACTCGTACAGACAGGAAGAAAAGAACTAGCTATCGCCACACATTAGTTCACAATTAATGGATGAGCGAGCTACAGCAGACCCCGGGAGATGTTTCGCTTTTAAATTTTATGAAAGGTTTAGTAGGTCGGTCGCCCTCACCCAGGAACCTTCCCCTTAGCTAAAGTAGACAGGAAAGGCTTGGAAGAATAGAGAGACAAATAAACAAACACAGCCTGTCACTTGCATTCCAGGGACTCTGAGTCATCGGTTTTACCTTTGCCAGAGACTGGGGGGTGTCGTACAGGCACATAAATAAACTAAGGCACAGAAGTAAACATGCTAACAGACTTCTTCAGCAGATTTAGCAAATGTCCTGTAACCTACACTCTATTAAAACAAACATCATGTCCTTGATGTAAACAAACACTACGATTATTTCTTGTTTAACAAACCAACATGGTAAGTGTAACCTACACCGACAGCAGCATATGTAAGATGCCTTTTTTAACTGCAGTTTTAAACCTTATCAAAACATGTAGCTGCACACGCACTCCCGCAGATTCTGGAGCGGTCCCCTTACCTTGGGACCCCCCATCCTCTAATTAATTCACAACAAACGCACGTCTGACCACTTGCTTGCTGCACAGTACCCGTCACTAGCGCTATCACTTCGGAGTACGGCAGGGGCATTTTGCCAAACTCACACAGGCACACAAGCACACAGAGAAGGAGAAGGATATTAACACAGACCCAGCAGGATGTCCCTGTTATTCACTGCACTACCAAAGCGCATATTTTCCAGTGCTACCAAAGCGCATATTTTCCAGCGCTGCCAAAGCGCAAACCCAAAATGAGCTCCCAAAGCATCAAGGTAAAAATTCCAGTACAGCCACCAAAGCTGCAGCAATTTAGGGGGTTTTAAAAACCCAGTGCAACGGAGAAAGGCCAACTTCTGACACCAAATTGTAAGGGTGGGGTCCTTTTCCCTTCCCAGCACTTATATCACTTACCCTGGGACGTCCGTTAATCCTCTGGGTCGAGGAATCACCTTACTTTCTCTGTCTGGGAACCCAGGGGAACAAACACACACACACACTCGCACATAAGTAGCATGTAAGTTTATTCCAACAGTTAAAAAGGGCAGTTCATCTTTTATACATTCCAGGGAGCATATACATACATCATCAATCCATCCCAGCAGCCTAGCACTGCTTATCAGCAACCGTACAAACTGGTACCTGTCTCTGTGAAGATCACTGAATCTTGTCTCAGCACAACACATTCCTTTCCATTTAGGTATTCACAAAATATCCATTTTCCCTTCTGGGCCTCTTGGTCTCTCTGTACAACAAGAAACTGATTTTCCCCTTACAATACTTATTTTCCCCTTACAGGTCCTACAAGGTATGCTGTACGAAATGTTGATGGCCCTCTCACAGCATTCCACTTGTTCATGAGGAAGAACTTATTGAATGAAATCATGATGTGAACGAGCAAACAAGGAAGACACATTTATGACGACACCTGGAAAGATTTGACAGATGGAGAATTTCAACATTTTCTTGGACTTCTGATCCTCTCAGGCGTGTACAAGTCACAAAATGAATCCATAGTTCAGTTGTGGAACCTTGAAGATGGTCGTTCTGTTTTCGGCAAAAATATGGCCCGTAACCATTTTCAGAAAATTTCTTGTGCTCTCAGATTTGAGACGAGGTGTGGATAAGCTTGCTCCAATCAGACACGCTTTTGATACCTGGGAAGCAACTCTAAGTGATGCCTTTGTTCCTGGTGAAAATGTTACCGTGGATGAGCAACTGCTTACATTTTGTGGCTGTGTTCCGTTCAGACAATATAATCCAGCAAACCTGGGAAATATGGCATAAAGCTATGGATGTTGTGTGACAGTGCAACATCATATGTTGTACGTCTTCAAGTATATACAGGAAGGAAACTCGGACAAAACAGGGAACAGAATCAGGGTGAAAGAGTTGTGCTGCAACTCACTGAAGGATTGACGCGATCTGGCAGAAATGTTACTGTTGAAAATTTCTTCTGCAGTTTATCCCTGTCATGGAAATTGCTAGAAAAACAAATGACACTTTTGGGGACAATTCGAAAGAACAGAAAAGAATTACCTCCAGAATTTGTAACAGCAAAGGGCCGAGAGGTATTCACTTCACTGTTTGCCTTTCGCGATGACGCCACTCTGGTTTCCTATTGCCCGAAGAAAGGAAATGGTTGTTCTTCTGAGCAGTTTGCATGATCAAGAAGAAGTAGACACACGTCCAGACAAAAAAACATGCATGATCTTGGACTATAATTCTAGTAAAGGTGGAGTAGATACGGCAGATCAAATGTTGCGCACGTATACCACAAAATGAATGACAAGATGCTGGCCAGTGACAATCTTTTACAACATGTTGGACATCAGTGCTTTGAACGCCTTCATTGTTTGGATGTCACTAAATCCAGAATGGCAGTCCAAGTCAAAGCACAGACGTCGTCTATTCCTCTTGGAATTAGGAAAGCAGCTGCTTCAGAGTAATTGCAGCGAGACTTCTTCCAGCATTGAAGAAGCCACTGATGCTGTTTGCAATGTTGGGATCACAAAGAAAAGGGCAAGGTGTCACTGCTGTTCCAGAGAAAAAGACAAGAAAAGCAACATAGTTTGCACCTCCTGCAAGCGCAATGTTTGCAAAGAACATTCAGAAATTGTCTGTGTCTCATACAAATGACTGTAGTACTTTACTGTGTTCATCAAGTAAATGCAAAAACTGCTTTCATGGCAACTCTTCTTCATGCAATTTTATGATAAAGCATTAAATTTCAAAACATTTAACCTTCATATAATAAATAATTAATTCGGAATAATATTTTGTCTGTTTAGTTTAAAATTTTCATGGTTAACAATTAAAATTCCTCATGGGGTCATTTATGACTCCAACGGTATTCAGTGTGTGCAAAAAATCTCGGTAATTCCAGGGTTAAGGCCTAAATCAGCCATGTCCGAATTTACATCTGCTCCCTGACATGAACAGTCATTTTAAAAGTGCTTGTTTCAGCAGCCCTCTACAGTTAAGGATTAAGGGGGATATCCTCCTTAATCCCCCAATGTTTACTTCCTCCAAATTGAACTGAGATAAATATCCAGTTCTTTATGATTGATTGAGAGTGGTTGCATGTCTGAATTTGCAAAATGGCTCAGATACATATCCAAGTGCCGACATTTATATGTGTGCATTGTGAACTGCAGGAACTTACACTTATAGGCTGCAGGATTTCCCCATTAATTTTTTCCCATGTGTACATTTATAAAATAGCATCTCCTTCCAAAGTGTCTTGTGCTCCCTTAACAGTGCCAAAACGTAACCTTTGTTTCCACCACACAATTTAAAATTAATTTCTGTTGTTGATCACAGTCTATCTCAGCACCACTGCACACACAGCTCCTTTCTTTAAATCCAATTATAATAATCCAATGATTTCATAATCATGATAATGTACTTATCTCAGCAAACTGTGCTTCAATGTTCAGTTCTTCTTTTGGCAGGACTCGATGTGTCATTAATGATCAGTGCTCAGTGTTCAGCTCTTCTTTCAGCTGCACTCACTGTGCCAGTGCTTAAAAACTACACTTGTCATGCTGTGAGGGCTTGTGTGCATCAGTGATGCTGAGGACTAAGCTATCAGTAACTTAACTACTAGCAGGGTCTCCCAAGATGGACAGGCCTCAGCTGAGGTAACAGACCAAGACAAACCACCCATGTGGGCAGCAGAAGAATGGGACGGTGTTGGTGGCGGAGGATCACATTTCTGTGACAAATGCAACAACACTAGAATTACCTACACAGAAGAAAAGCCTGGCAATCTACAGTACTTCCATATCTTGCCACGAAATCCCAATAGATAATCACAACAAAATAAATTGCACTATAGTGCTGGAAGATGAGACCCCCAGGTTGGAAGGCACTCAACTGGTTACTGGGGAGAAGCTGAAGACTTTTCAGAGAAAAGCCAGCATTTATGATGAGGTTGAATCAAAGCCCTCAGGACGTCTGACTGCTGATGTAGCTGCGCATGAAATGAGAGTCAGAAGTTGCAAAAATGTCTTACATATTGGGACATAGAATGTACAAAGCATGAACCAAGGGAAGATGGAAGTGGTCAAAAATGAAATGGAGCATGCACAGCTCGATCCTTTGGGTGTCAGCAAACTGAAATGGACTGGCATTGGGCACTTTGCATCAGATGATCACATGGTCTACTATGCTGGAAATGAAAGACAAAGAAGTAATAGTGTTGCATTTATAATTAAGAAGAAATGTGCAAGAACTTTAATGAAATACAGTGCAATCAGTGAACGCTTAATTTCTATTCGTCTACAAGGGATGCCTATCAACACAACTATAATTTAAGTATATGCCCCAACAACAGCTGCAGAAGAAGATGAAATTGATGAGTTCTATGAACAAGTAGAAACTGAAATTGACAGAACATGCAAATAGGATATCCTGATAGTCATGGCTGACTGGAACGCAACAGTTTGCAACAAAGAAGAAGGCAAAATGTTTGGAAAATATGGACTTGGCAACAGAAATGAAGCTGGAGAAAGACTGATAGAATTCTGCAAGACCAACGATCTATTCATCTCAAACACCTTCTTCCAGCAACACAAGCAACGACTGTACAAAAAATGAAATTGACTATATCTGTGGAAGTCATTGATGAAAAAGCTCTATAATTAAAAGTACGAGGGCAGAGTCGCGAAGTACGCCGGTAACCGGGTGGTCGTCCCGGTCCCGGCCCATGCTTCCGGCTTAAGGGGGGGGGGGAAGGGGGACCAGGTGAGGGGTGTGGGAGTATGATGACGCCGTCAGCGTCATTTAAAATGATTGGCTCTGTGGAGTGCAAGGAGCGGAGCCAATTAGAAGTGCCGGCGTCCGGGTCTGTTTAAAAGGTAGGGGCCGGCGGTTTCCTCTCCCTTTTCGGCGGCGGGTGTGGTGGCGATACAGCTTCCCGCCCTCCCTCCCTCATCTCTAGATATGGAGATGGTTGGTGTTTTCGGGGTGTCGCAGTTTGGGGGGGTTAAAGGCGGGATCCCGGAAGTCTCCGGGGTCCGGAGCCTTTAGGACATACTTGGGCGGGGGCGGGGTGCCCCTGACCCGGATAAGCCCTGCTGGCCTTTGCTAGTCACATGGCGAGGTCGGGGAAAGGGCGGTAGGAAATTGGCCGGTGGCCGGACACGGCCTGAGCGGATGCGAGCCCACTTTGCTAATTGTATGGCTGGTGAGGCATCGCTCCGCTGGTGGGAGATTGTTAATAGGACTGTTTTGGTGTGTAATGTTTTCAATTGTTTATAAATATAATAAAGCTGCGACCGGTTGGTACTTCCAATAAGAAAATTGCTGTGTGTGGATTTTTTAAGGGCGGGCCATTGGATGGCTGGGGGAGTGGGGAGGGGGAAGGGGTTTTGGAGGGGATGGGGTTTAGGGCACCGGATCCGACCTACCTCGGTTACATCAACAAAGACAAACCTGAAGCTGACTGTGGCACAGATCACTGACTACTAGTATACAAACTCAAGATGAAGTTGAAAAAGAGCAAGCCACTCATGAATGTAGCAAAATTTGAACTTGAGAATATACCACTGGAATGTAAAGACTGCCTGCAAAACTGATTTGCTGCTTTAGATACAAATGACAGAGCTCCAGAAGAGTTATGGGATGACATCCAGAAGGTTGTGTTGGAAGAAAGTAAGAAGTCTCTACAAAAAGTGAAAAAGCAAAAATGCCCATAATGGATAATTGAAGAAACTTGCTCAGAAACACAGAGAAGCTAAAGCCAGAGGAGAAAGAGAGGTAAATGCAGAACTCAGTAGAGATTTCCAACATGCAGCAAGACAAGACAAGGAGAAGTACTACAATGATGCATGCAAGCAAATAGAAGCAGAAATATTAGAGGAAGAACAAGATAGGTTTTCCTAAAGCTACGAGAGTTAAAGAAAAAATTCCAGCCTTGAATTGGAATGTTACAAGATGCTCAAGGATCCATGTTGAATGATGCCGAGAAGATCAAGAAAAGATAGAATGAATATACAGAGTCATTATACCATAAAGATCAAGTGGACCAACAGCTGTTTCAGCCTGTATCTTATGATCAGGAACCATTGGTGATGTAGGAAGAAGTTGAAGCAGCATTGAAAGCCTTCTCAAAGAACAAAGTACCGGGCATTGATGGCATTTCCATTGAAAAGATCTGTGTTTATACCAATACTAAAGAAAGGTGTCCCAACTGACTGTGGAAATTAATGCACAATCACTCTAATCCCACATGCCAGCAAGATTCTACTCAAGATTATTCAGCAGAGAATAATCATACCAAGAACCATACCAAGAACAAGAACTACATGAAGTGTAAAATTTGCTGTAGAATCTCTATGGATTGAAATTCCATGTAAAAAGGGGAAGGCGATGGCAGTGGGGGTGTACTATCGACCGCCTGGCCAGAATGAACAAATGGATGATGAAATGCTCAAAGAAATCAAGGAAGCTAACAAAAGTTACAGCGCAGTAATAATAATGGGTGATTTCAATTACCCCGGTATCGACTGGGTCAGTGTCACATCAGGACATGCTAGGGAGATAAAGTTCCTAGATGAAATAAATGACTGCTTCTTGAAGCAGCTTGTTCATGAACCGACCAGAGAGGAAGCCATATTAGAACTAGTCCTTAGTGGAACACCAGATCTAGTGCAAGAGATAAGGGTGTTGGGGCCACTTGGCAATAGTGATCATACCATGATCACATTTGATATAATTAGTGGAGGAGGGATAGTAAGGAAATCCACAGTACTACCTTTTAACTTTCGAAAGGGAGACTATGATAAAATGAGAAAAATAGTTAAGAAAAAGCTAAAAGGAGCAGTTGCAAAGGTTAAAGACTTACATCAAGCTTGGGGTTTGTTGAAAAATACTATCTTGGAAGCCCAGGACAGCTGTATTCCATGCTTTAAGAAAAATGGAAGGAAGTCCAAAAAAACTGCCAGCATGGTTTAAAGGTGAGGTCAGAGAGGCTGTTGTTGCCAAAAAAGCATCTTTCAGGAAATGGAAAAAAGAGCCAAATGACGAAACCTGGAAACAGCACAAGCACTGGCAAGTCAAATGCAAGGCATTGATAAGGCAGGCAAAGAGAGAATTTGAGAAGAAGCTTGCTGCGGAAGCAAAAACACGAAATGAAGACTTTTTCAAGTACATTCGTAGCAAAGACCTGTGAGACAGTCAGTTGGTCCATTAGATGATAGAGGGGTTAAAGGGGCACTAAGAGGCGACAAGGCAATAGCAGAGAGACTGAATGAATTCTTTGCTTTGGTCTTTACTGAGGAAGATGTAGGGATGTTACCCATGACTGAAGTGGTATTTAAAGGTGCAGAAGAACTGAAGGAAATATCGATACATCGGGAGGATGCATTACAACTATTAGATAAACTGAAGAGTAGCAAATCACCTGGGCCGGATGGTATACATCCAAGGGTGTTGAAGGAACTGAAATATAAGATTGCAGACCTGCTATTAGTAATCTGTGAACTATCATTAAAATCATCTCTAATACCTGAAGATTGGAGGATGGCCAATGTAACGCCAATTTTTAAAAAGGGTTCCAGGGGTGATCTGGGAAACTACAGACCGGTGAGCCTGACGTCAGTACCAGGAAAAATGGTAGAAACCATCATAAAGAATAAAATTACTCAGCATGTAGATAGTCATGGCCTAATGGGAGACAGCCAACATGGCTTTAGACAAGGAAGATCTTGTCTTACTAATCTGTTATGTTTTTTTGAAGGTGTGAATAAACAGGTGGACAAAGGTGATTCAGTTGATATAGTGTATCTGGACTTTCAGAAAGCCTTTGACAAGGTCCCTCATCAGAGACTTTTGGCAAAACTAAAGAGTCATGGGATAGGAGGCAGTGTAATATTGTGGATCAGGAACTGGTTAAAAGATAGAAAGTAGAGGGTAGGGTGAAATGGCCAATTTTCCCAATGGAGAAAGGTGAATAGTGGTGTACCCCCAGGGATCTGTGCTGGGTCCGCTGCTTTTTGACATATTCATAAACGACCTGGAAAGTGGAATAACGAGTGAGGTTATCAAATTTGCAGATGACACAAAACTATTTAAAGTTCTTAAAACCCAATAGGATTGTGGAAAATTGCAAGAGGATCTTGATAAATTGGAAGACTGGGCATCAAAATGGCAGATGAAATTTAATGTGGACAAGTGCAAAGTTATGAACCTAGGGAAGAACAACCCAAACTATGGTTACACGATGCAAGGTTCCACATTAGGAACCACCACCCAGGAAAAAGATTTAGGCGTCATTGTGGATACCATGTTAAAACCCTCAGCCCAGTGTGCAGCGGCGGCCAAGAGAGCAAATAGAATGCTAGGTATCATAAGGAAAGGAATGGAAAATAAAACAAAAGATATTATAATGCCTCTATATCATTCCATGGTGAGACCGCGCCTTGAATATTGTGTGCAATTCTGGTCGCCGTATCTTAAAAAGGATATAGCATTATTAGAAAAGGTTCAGAGAAGAGCCACCAAAATGGTAAAGGGGATGGAAGGATACTCTTATGAAGAAAGGCTAAAAAGGTTAGGGCTCTTTAACCTGGAAAAGAGACGGCTGAGGGGAGATATGATAGAAGTCTATAAATTAATGAACGGAGTGGAACGGGTAAACGTAGATCGATTGTTTACCTTATCAGAATACAGAAAGACTAGGGGACATGCAATGAAGCTACAGGGTAAACTATTTAAGACTAATAAAAGAAAATATTTTTTCACTCAACGTGTAATCAAACTCTGGAATTTGTTACGGAGGATGTAGTAAAGGCTGTTAGTGTAGCTGGGTTTAAAAAAGGTTTGGACAAGTTCCTGGAGGAAAGGTCCATAAACCATTATTAAGAAGGGACCCAGGATATCAATGCTTGACCCAGTACAAGCATTGCGGAACCTGTGTCTTTTGTGGAAACTGCTAGGTACGTATAACCTAGATTGGCCACTTTTGGAAACAGGATACTGGGCTTGATGGACCTTGGTCTGACCCAGTATGGCATATCTTATGTTCTTATGCAAGCAGGTTCAGAAAAGGGCAAGGAATGAGAGATATCATCGTGGATGTGAGATGGATCCTTGAAAATACAAAAGAATATCAAAAGGATATCTATATGTGTTTTAATGACTATAGCATGGCTTTTGACTGTGTAAACTATGAGAAACTCTGGGCCACATTAAGAAGCATGGGTATACCAGAACGCCTGATCGTTCTCTTTCACAACCTTTACATTGATCAAGAAGCAACAGTTCGAACAGAACAAGAAGAAACAGAATGGTTTAAAAATCAGCAAAGGTGTACAAGTCTGCATACTTTCCCCCTACTTGTTTAATTTATATGCAGAACAAATCATCAGAGAACCAGGACTATATGAAGACAACTGAGGTATGAAGATTGGTGGAAGGCTCATCAATAATCTTCGCTATGCTGATGATACCACATTACTGGCTGAAAGTGAAGACGATCTGAAACATTTGCTTCTCAAGATCAAGGAACATAGTACCCCTGCCTCTACTGTCAGTATGACTTCCTTACCCTTTGCCCCACCAAAGTAAGAAGGCAAACTACACTTACGTGCCTGTATATTTGTAAAATAGCATCGTCTGCTGCACATGGATATCCCTAGGTCATTCCTATTTGTTCAGATATAAGAGATAGTTATGCTTATTTTGATTTTATCCTGTTGCTATAAAGGGATCCACTATGTCTGTCCCATGCCATTTTGAATTTTGTCACTGTGGCATGGGACAGACATAGTGGAGCCCTTTATAGCAACAGGATAAAATCAAAATAAGCATAACTATCTCTTATATCTGAACAAATAGGGGTGACCTACACGGAGTGGTGGGTACACCCCTCAACAAAGGCATGGGGAGTGGTGACCTGCACGGAGCGTCAAGTGCACCTTGTCTTGCTGCCTTGCTGAGGGATTAAGAGAGACATCCCCCTTAATCTCCCAATGTTTATTTCTCTCTTCACATGTTACTTCAGCAGACAATGACCCATCTAGAACTGATTGTGGGACATCTACATTTCCAAAATGGTTAGGATACGCATGCACATGCTGACATTTGCATGTGTATATTCTGGAATACTGGCACTTATATGTGCCAGTGCTGGGCATAGGCATAGTTTGGGGGAGGGGGCATAGGGGGGTGGTAACCCCTCTCTAATGTTGCAGGCACCAATGATGATCTGGTACCCCTGCCTCCGCTGTCAGTATGACTTCCTTACCCTTTGCCCCAGCAAAGTAAGAAGGCAAACTACACTTACGTGCCTGTATATTTGTAAAATAGCATCGCCTGCTGCACGTGGATATCCATCCCCATGTGTACCTGTGTTTCCTGTTCCTGGTCCTCTATAATACATCTACGGTGGGGAATGGAAAGATGGAGATGTTAGATCGGACTTAGGTATGTCCACCTTCACCTTTAAAATTGTCACAGAATTGCAGGTGTTCTCACTGGGATATTGTTGCAGCCACATGCACGGCCTTTCTGAAATGTGCCTTCATGTGTCTTCTTAAAACTGGGCAAAAACAGGCACCTTCTTCCCTTTAAACCTAGCTACCTTCCATATGTAAACCACATCAATCTCTGCTTATATGGGTATGTGTCAAATAATGAAGTAAATGTGACTTTTCTAACAAAAATATGAATAAATAATGGTCAGGACAAACAAAATGTCATTACTTCCTCATGACTAGTTTTCTTTCCAGTTTCTGCCAGTAGATAAAAGAAAAGTTAGCAAGAAAAGTGAATATCTCACTAGTGAAGGATTTTTTTTCATAGAGTAAAAATTGCCCACACAGATCAGCAATTGGTTCAGTGTAGTTTAATGATCCTCCATTTTTCCTAATCATTTATTTTACAATCTTCCAAACCCTGTTCTTAATGGGAACAGTTTTAACAACACTCAAGCAGTCTACATTTTTTTAATCAAAATAATATTGTTAATCCCTCATAATCCAATGTAGGCTTTGGCTCTGATTGGTTGGTGGAAATAAATTGGACAATCATTCCTGCAGCAGAACCTACAGAAGAGTTGTACACAAATAATATTAAATTATCAGGATTTAATTCACCAAGCATTGGGAAGGATTTTATTGCATAAGGTCTTTTCTTTCTAATTTTTCCCTTTGCTCATAACAGCTACTTTAGGTCCTTCTACAGTGTCATCATGCAATTTGTATTCCAGTGAGTGAGAAATGACTAAGGTTACATTACAGTTTCATAGAAACCCAAAAATACACATAAAACAAAGTCTGCAGGTTAGTTTTCTTGCATGATTTTGAAACAGGATATCTTCTGCCTGAGGAGTTAATCTACTCAAAGTTCAGTCAGAGACACATTTCCACAGAAAACAAATTATGTTAGCAAAAGCTTTCTGCAAAATCCACGGTGGAACCTCGGCCCAATTATTATATTTTGCACTTAAGAAGAAAGTCGCACAGCACTATTTGCTGAACTTTAGGCTTGAACATTCTTTTCTTGTGGCTTATTTCTCTTTCCTGAAATTGCAGAAAATGTAATCCATGGGCAAAAGATGTACTATTTCAAAGTTATGCAAACAAACTGAGCTAGTAATAAAAGTAGGGTCAATTTACTTGTTTTGTGTTGGAAGCAACTTGCTGTTGGAAGTTGCTGGCAAGCAAGCATTTTGGTGATTCAGCCCTAGAAAAGTAATGAATAAATGACAAATAGCAAACATGCAACTTTAAGGGCCTGTTTACTAACATGGGCATGGAGGAGTAGCCTAGTGGTTAGAACACTGGCTTGGTAACCAAGCAAGCAGGGTTCAATTCCCACTAGCACTCCTTGTGGCCTTGGGCAAGTCACTTAACCCTCCACTGCCTCAGAAGAAAGGCCTGGCAATCTACTTCCAGTGACACTGCCAAGAAAACCCAGGAGCTTCTGTGTCACCAGGAGTCAGGACTGACTCAAAGGCACACATTGCATTACTAACATGTGGCAAGTTGCTGTCAATTGACAAATTAAGATACTGTTTCTGCAAAATCTCTGTGTTAACTGTCCCCAGCAGTTAACACAGAAAAAAATGTTTTAGTGAACATGAACTGCACAACAGTGTCATGGCCAGCAGGGAGCTGGTGTATACTAAGATGGACAGCCAGGCTGAACATGGTTAGCTGCAGCTAAACATATGCCTCCAAACCTCCAGGAGGAGCTGCACTCCTTTCTCCCTTGTTTTGGTTGAATGAGAACTGTCCCTCTTTGTAGAGTAGGAGTGAGTCCTCCTGTATCTCCTTCTTTTGGGTGTGTCTTGTCCTGATCAGGGCTGGCTTCAGAGTTGGTTCAAGGTGTTGGAATCCTAGGCAAACCTTAAGCCTTATGCCGCCCTGGCTATCAGAATCTATTGTTCATTGCTGCCCCCTTGAAGCTGCCACCCTTGGTAGCTGTCTAGTTTGCCAGATGGTTTGTCTGGCCTTGGTCCTGATTGGCCTTTCTTGGCTAACCAGAGAAATGGGAGTTTATATGCCCTGCCTCAGGGCTGGTTTAGTGCTGGGTCTTTATCCTTGTGCTATCTTTATGCTTCCATTGCCATTACCTGCATTCCTCATCCGTACCTTGTATTCTTGTTCCCAAGATTCCATTTTTGCCTTGTTTCTTGGTATTCCTGCATGGCTTGTCTTGTGCCTCATATTCCTGCTTGCTTTGTTTGTTCCTGGTTTGAATTCCTGCTTTGGGCATTTGCAAGAGCGAGCGCTGTCTTAACTTATTCATTGCACTTAACGCTAATGTTGTTTGAATCTCTCTGTCTTGATAAGGCTAGTGTGATTAAACTTGCCTTTGAACTACACTATGGGGCTGTACCCTATATGGCATATCTTCATGGGAACCCCCTCCCTGAGGCCTCCTACATCTCAGCTGGAACCCTCTGACGGAGATAAGTTGATGTAGTTAGCTACACATATTTAGGTGGAGCTAACTGTGTTGTGTTATCTGCCATGTTAAATTAACACATGGTAACTACTTGTGTATTATTTATATAGCACAGTCCCATCTATTTCCTGACCCATTGTACACCCCTTTCATGTTAAGTTACTGATGCAACAATTAGGACAAGCTAACTGCTAAAGTGGCACATTGACTGTTAACACAGCGCCCACATTTAGGGGTCCTAGAGCTATACAAATGATTAGTAGTAGAAGTAGAGAATCCCTGTTCTAGGTTACTCAGCCGTAAAGAAGACTTTTCTTCCAACTTAAGCCTCAAGTCTTAGCAGCTGGGGATACTTTTTCTTGTGTTTTTCCATGCTGGTGCTTGTTGACCAATCATGGTTCTAGATACATTTTTTTGTGATCCTTTACAACTGCAGAATGTTTTGTGGGAAAAGTCCTGAATGTGATTGTATTTTGGGTAAGTACATAAGAACATAAGATATACCATACTGGGTCAGACCAAAGGTCCATCAAACCTACTATCCTGTTTCCAACAGTGGTCAATCCAGGCCACAAGTACCTGTCCAGGTTCCCAAAAGTAGACAATAATCTAAAAGGTATAATTATTTTCTTTTTCCTTAGCAAATTATTCATTTTTTTGTTTCTAAATCAGGTTAGGGGGAGTTATTAGAAAGAACTTTGTCATCAAGAACTAGGTTCTCTTTTCCCCATGATGTGGGCTATGTAATGTTACAAATCCTGTGGTCTCTAAACTTTTTGGGCCGAGGGACACAATGGACCTTTCCAATTACTAGAAGGGCTGAGGTGTTTGTGGAGTATAGAATAGGTAGGGGGAGAGTTCCCCTAAAAAAAGGAGCTCCTCCAAGGCTTTGGGGAAATAGTTTGCAGACCACTGGCATCTTCTTTTACCCCAACACTATGGTGCAACAGCTCTCCCTTTCTCTTCCCTCCCCTCCTCGCTCGTGGGTCCAGAATCTCTCCCTCTTTCTTCCTTCACTTACCCATGGTCCTGCATACCCCCTCTTTCTTTGCCCCCTCACGATACAGTACCTCTCTGTCTCCCTCCATGGGTCCGGCATCTCTTTATTTATTTAAAAAATGTATGGGGATATTCATAGCATTTTAGCTGCTTAGCTCTTTATGCCTCAAAGGCTCCCTCAGTTGCCATCCATGGAAGCCCTGGCTCCCTATGTGACATCTCCTAGTAAGTAAGAATGCACCTGCTGAGGGTCAAAAATACAGAGCCATGGCTAGAGGAAAAGCAAGTCCAGCTGCGGGAGAATCCATCATAGATGTTTTCTGCCATCTGAAAAAGATTTGGGCTACTCACATGATCCATCTGGATGCTGAGATCCTCATATCCCAGATGTTAATTAGAGGTTGAAAGATGTCATATTCTGTGGCAAGTCCCTGGTAAAATAAGGCGGTATTGCATCTGAGTCAATAAATGTTCTGAGGGAAAAGTTCTGGGCTTACCTATTCTCATATAAAAAAGAGTCATAAAATAGACAAAAGACACAGAGCTGAAAAGAAGCAGAGACAGTGTTGGAGCTTGACATCTTTTCTTCCTTCCTATAAAACAAAGCTTTGAGCCAGCTGCCACTTTACAGATTCAGAACCTGACAAAAACAGTCTGCTGATAGCTGTGTCAGATAGTGTGCATAAAATATCCATTTGTAGGGACAAGATTGAGAGACTACTAATTGATTTCACAGCCTGTGATATACAGAAAATCAGATCCCTGGAAATGAAAGGCTGGCACACTCACATGTCTGTATCACTTAACCTCTGCATCTGTTTCTTCTGTGACATCATTAAACAATTACCAGCAATATATCTAGATCGTACAAGAAATAATGCAGACAGCATAGGCATCATAAATAGTTTCCACCATGCACAAAATGAAAAAGAAAAACAAATGTTTTGAACAGTAAACTGAGTAAATACATGTATGAGCCACACATTAGCAGCATTCTTCAGAAGGTAGAAATCTATCAAGTGAGTAATTTTTTTACAGGAAGGGGAAGGTCTACAACTAATTTTCAAATTTGCAGTTTCCTATAATTTACAGAGTTTTTTAAAGTTAGGTTTAACACATGTTGTAGAGCTCAAAACAGTAATTACCTTGCTTTCTTGTCTTATATTATAATTTTCTGCATATATTTTGTCAGTGCAATAGAGAAGAGTAAACTGATGAACTCATGCAGATTAAATCTGAGCTCCATCCAGACCAAATACCAAGGAAGAGGACTTCAGGTAATCCATATTGTGGTAGGCGAAGGCCTGTGATCCATGGTGTCTGAAGTGAGCAGACAGGCCTGAGCAGCTTGACCTGTAACTGAAGCCTGTAGTTAGGCCCAGAGGAATGAAAACCCCCCTGAATGATGACACCATAGAATTGAAACTTAACTCAGCTTAACTGAACATAGCTAAGCAGAAACGAAACTTAGAAAAGACAGAAAACAGCTCTAATTGGTACTGATAAGAGAGCACAGCTTCTATGGAATTAATTAACTCTGCAAAAAGCAAGGTTACAGTGCCCTGCTTCCCATATGTTTTAACTAGCTGAGCGACCTTGGAGGAGAGATGTAACAAGTTAGAGACACTGACCATTGTAATTGGGACTAGAGGGGGGTGAGCAGGTGCTGAGCCCAGACCAGAGTCCCAATTGGATAGCCATATCAGTACCGGGACCAATAGATGGGTGAGAGGGGTTACTGGGACCAATGAAAAGTTTGCCTATGTCTAGAATGGAGAAGAACGGTATAAAAGTTGTTGTTTTGCTAGAAACCATTGCTCAGCCATTTTGAATTTGATTATTGCTTGAGCCATGTGCACATTAAACTGGCTTGGATCCTTGAAACGACTCCTGGTTTTATTTATTGCATGCTTATCTGCTGCTACAATATTACTAAGGAACAAGCTGCAAATCAGATCAGACACTAAATACGAGTAATGAATTTTTCAAAAATTTATATTCCACACAACAACCTAGGCAAAATACAAAAAAACTATAGATAATAAAAATATATAGAATAAGCAAGGTAACAAACATCCACATAAAACAACTCAATAAATAAAAATAAAACATAAAATCATAAAGTCATAAAGTCATCTGCTTTTAATATAATTACCACCTAAATATACACTGACCAGGAGCTACAAGACATTGCATATGCCTGAGTGAAATCTTCCTAAACATGCCAATGTCAGAAAGAAGGTGCATCTCTACAGGAAGTGAATTCCAGAGTCTGGGGCCTTCCACAGAAAACATCCTCCGCCTTAATTCACACAAATATACCTTAACGAAATGACGGTGTGTCCAATCATAGAGTAGCCTGAGAGTGCAGAGAACGTGGTGGACAGTAAATTCTCAAAATCGTAGATAAACATTGTGGCACCACATGATTAAGACATTTAAAGGCAATAAGCAAAATCTTATAGATGACACAACACTTAACAGGCAACCAGGGTAATTTCTGCAATATCAGTATAATCTGTTCCAAACAACTTACTCCAGCAATGACAACCACAGCAGAATTTTGTACAAATGTAACAAGATGATCACTCATGTAGGTAAACCCAAAAATAGACTATTACAATAGTCAAGAGAAGATAAGACAAGAATTTGCCTCACTGTACAAAAATTCTCTGCAGACAAAAATGGTTCCAGTTTTCAAATAATATTAATTTTGATTTTTATTTAGTATAGTACAAAGTAACACATAATTTTTCAACTGCTTTACAAAACAATGGTATAACCTACATCCAACTCTATCCATCATCGCAACATGTACCTAATCACGATTCTAGCTTTCCTTTACATTACTTAACACTCTATGTTTCTCTCCAATTTACCTGTACAATGTTTTGTTTAAAATTCCCTTCTACTTCCCTCCCCCCTCTCCCCCCCTCAGATCCTGCAGTGTTTCCCTCCTCCTTTTTAATAATTCCCTTCGATACTCTTAATTAATTTCAGCCCACTACCTCGTTATCCTCCTTCTGTAACCACTCAATGTACTTTTGCCATCTCCTTTGAAAGCTCTCAATCCTGTGCATTTTATATGCATTGATCTCACTCAATCCTGTGCATTTTATATGCATTGATCTCACTCATCCTATAAATATATGCTAATCTACTTGATATCCTCTCAGGTGCTGGTGCTCTCTCAGACCTCCATCCCTTCGCTATTTCCATCCACACTCCAATTGCAAGCATCTTCAACAAATACACCATATCGCTTTTCGGATCCCCCCTCATTCATTCATTAATACTTCCTCTGGTGTAATATCTCCCACCCGGCCCACCATCTCCCGAATGAGATCCTTCAGCCACTGCCATGTTTGCTGTAAGGCTGGGCAGCTCCACCACATATGCATATACTCCCCCCGTTCTCCGCACCCCCTCCAACACATCGCATCATTATATCTCCCCATTTTACACAACCTTACTGGGGTTAAATACATTCAGAACAGCATCTTATAACAGTGTTCTTGGATTGATGCCAAGACCACAGGTATTTTAACCTCACCATATACTTTTTCCCATCTCTGAGCATCCAATGACCCCCCAAGTCTGCCTCCCAGGTCCGCATATGCGTTCCTTGATCCATGGAGCTACTCAATGCCTTATATAGCCTAGAGATTGAAAGATGTACTCTGCACCCCCTTCACCTACAATGAGGCAGGTTCTTGGGTCACAGAAATCCGCACACAAAACAAGGAGAAGATTAACTGATCACAATCTTTAGATAATACACAAATCTGTAAATAATACACAACACACTTGTATTATAAACACAGGACCAAAGCGCTTTGGGAGAGCAAGCTAGGCGTTTGCCTATGTTTACTCTGAAATCAAAGCTTTAGGCCTCTTTATTTATAGGTAAATATTCCATTACACAGCATAATTTCACTTTATTATTCTACGTCTCACATCACGTATATTCATAATATACATATTTTATTCTACGTCTAGTGTTACGTATATTCATAATATACTTTTCTATAGGCATGCACGTCATAGACAATCATGAAAAGACATACATATATTCTCAGGCATGACTATGTAGACCTTAATTCTAATTAATTCTAACACTGACAGTTTGACATCTCTGACCAAAGACAGCGAGACTGTGAAGCTAGGTAAACAACTTGCCTTTTACTTATCTTTCTAATAACAAGACTAATGTTTATGTTATCTAAACCTTTAACCCAATTTCGTCTACAGACTTTTCAAGGATAGTATTAAATAGGAGCTACAAATGATATTAACTCTTTCTTAGGGACTATAGCAATATAATATTATTCACAGGGCCTGACTGTGTATCCAACCTGGTACAATCAAGCTTTCTTTCAGTCCTTCCTCTGATTCTGTAAAGAATCATTTCACAGATAAGGAAACTCAGACATCGGTATTAAAAATGGATCGTAGCTAGCTTCTGGGTCAATCTGTAACATCATTTTAGGGGTCAGTGTCTCCACTGATTTCCAAGCTGATATTACACAAAGAATTAATGCTCCTAAAATGATAATCCCTAATAAGCCAAATAATGAAGCTAATAGGCCTTGCAGGGGCCTAGATAATAAACTCCAGAAAGAAGAAACAGAATCAAAACAATCAGAAAAAGAACTTACATAACTACTACTTGATACAAATGTATGATTTCTAATCAGGGCCGGATTTACCTATACGCCAACTACGCCGTGGCGTAGGGCCCACAGCTGGCAAGGGCCCACAAAAATTGAACAAATTGTTAGCTTTTTTAAAATTAAATTTAAAAAAAAAACGCTCGCTGATGCCGCAGCAGCATGGACTGTCCCGCGGGGCCCCCTGCCGGCTGAGCCCCTCCGTGCCGGCTTTGAGAGGCGCGAAGGGAGAGTGTCTCCCTCGCGTCTCTGTTAAGCCCGCAGGGGCAGATGGGCAATTGCCCCTGCGGGCTTAACAGAGACGCGAGGGAGACACTCTCCCTTCGCGCCTCTCAAAGCCGGCACGGAGGGGCTCAGCCGGGCAGAGGGGGCCCCACGGGACAGTCCATGCTGCCGCGGCGGCAGCGGCAGCGGCCAGCGTTTTATTTTTTTTTAATTAAAGTTTACTTGAGCCGATGGGGGGGGCTGGGACTGGAAATGGGCTGGGGGGGTTAAGACTGGAGTTGGGCTGACACGAAGAAACCAGAAGAAAGTGGCTGGAGCAATTGCAGCTGAAAAAAATGCACAAAAGGTAGAAAAATATCTCTTTATTTTGAATTTATTAATTGGAATATGTCAGCTCTGGTAAATGTGCATCATTAAAGTCTGCGCTTTGTTTAGTACAAGAGCAAATTAATGTATAGTTTTATTTCTACAGTGTTGTACATTCCAAGTTTGGCTTTTGGGATTCCCAGTTTAATTATGACATCAGGGCCAACAGCGCGCAGCTGATCCGGCGTGCTCGTTTTTATCTTTTCTGGTGGCCCACAATTTTTGTTGGCGTAGGGCCTCACTCAAGGTAAATCCGGCCTTGTTTCCAACCCTATCCAGCAAACCTTTCACTACATTTCCTTCATTATCAAGCATACTGCAACAGTAATCAGAAATTAGGCCACATACGCCATTTTCCTTTGCTAGTAGGTAGTCTAAAGCCATGCGATTCTGAGTTGCATATGTGGACACCCTGTCTACTTTACCTTGTAGCACACTAATAGCCTCTGTGAGATCCAGGGCTGTAAGTTCAACAACTGCCTGTAATCGCATAATCTGGGTACCATATTCTCTAGTGGGTGCTATGGCTCCAAAGGTTGAAAGCCAAACAGTACCTGTAAATGCATCTATCTGAGATTTAGTTAAAGGACTTGTAGAGTCTACCAACTGTTGTGCTGCTATTATGGCTTCATCCTGAGGGGAAACATCCCTTTTTCTTCTTAAGGAATTATTCAAGGTTGATAATAAAGAAACATTTTGGTAAGGTATAAACCGCCACGGGGTATCTAACTGAGCAACATAGCAAGTACCTGAACAACCTATGGGAAGTTCTGTATATGCAAGATTACCACACACAAAATAGTCTCCCTTTAAAGCCACTAATCCATTTTCCCAAATTGTCAAGTTACGGGGACAGACTAGATTCTGCGTACAGTTATTCAAAGCCCACTGAGTAATGTTCATTTCCTTAATTCCTACAGATAGAGTACGTTCCCAGGGATGGTAATATCCTAATAAGGGGCATCTCCAGTTAGGTATGTCTCGGACTGAGTCATTCAAAAGGTAGCCAGAACTATTATACTGTAACTAGTCATAACCGGGTAAGGCGGACTGGTCCGCCGCCTCCGCTTCGCAACCCCCTCCCCCACACTCGACAATCATTAACAATAATACACAACACTTATTGGGAATTCAACTGGTCGCAGCTTTATTAACCCATTAACAATAACCATCAACAATTCAAACATTAACTTTACCCCCCCCCCCAGCAGAGTGAACTCTCACCAGCCATGTGGGTAGCAAAGTGACGCCGCTTCCACTTCCGCCGTGTCCAGGCCCCGGCAAATTGCCTAGCCTCCCTCTTCCGACTTCACCATATTATTAGCAAAAGCATGAGGGACTGTCCAGGTCGGGGGTACCCCACCCCCGCCCGACTGCTTTGCTCCGGCGCCCGACCCCGGCAACCGCTGGGATCCCGGCACCCCCCCCCCCCCAGCTGCAACACCCCACAAAATACCCAAACCAACACTCGTGCCCGAAAAAGGGCGGGCGGGCGGGACATCTGGCACCTCCGGCTCCCGCGAGGGAAAGGCCGGAGGATGCTGCGACGCCTCTACAACCCCCCCCCGACGCTCGGCTCCAATTCATCCCATTGGCCCCCGCACCCATCAGTGCCCCGCGGGAGCCAATGGGAACTCCGCACGCCTCTGGCCCGCCCCCGCGAACCACGAGGCCAGAGCCCCAAAGTGGCGCGCGACCGGCCGCCCCCCCGGTTAACGCCGGCCGCAAGCACGCGGGGGGGGGGGCCCGCGGCCTTGCCATAATCATGCACCTGATTCCCTTGAACTTGAATTAATTGTACTACGGAAATATAAGGTTTCTGTATGTGGGATTTCTTATACCAGATGGAAGAATTATGTAGCATTATTATTTAACAAACGTTCCATGGGGTGTCCCCTACCTTTTTCCCTGTATCTTGAGCCATAAAACATATTGGAGGGGACTTTAAAGGCATAGAACTAACTACACTAGGTTCTGTGTTTGTATGAGACCATCGTACAGTAGTTAGATTAAAAGCTGTATCACGAAACTCTTCAAAGGCTTTGGGCCTAACTTGTGGTAAAAACCCATGTTAAGTGGCTATCACAGTTGGAAGGCAGACCGCACAACGTGACAGATTAAAATATTTTGTAACTGAGTGTAAATGCAACTCAAAAATATTTGGATATCCCTCATAACTTTCCCAAGATTCTAAATGCAGCACTGCTTCATTAACAATAACATGCCACAGCACAACTAAGACCAAATACTGAAACATTCTTAGCAGACCTCTAAATATCTGAAACTATAATCACCCCAAAAATAAATGTGCTAAGACAAAATAAAATACACCTACTCTTCTTAATATGATGAAGATATATAGTATAGCTATAACTACCCCTTAATTCTCAATTACGTCATGAAGTAGAGGTTAAGTACCCAAAGGTCATTGCTTATATATTAGTAAAATACTAAATCAAACCACCTTTATCCACCTAATCAGTAGTATAAATGCTGGACAAAAGGTTTTTGCATAAGTAGTTCAATCAAAAAGCATGTAAATCCTGATGATCTTTTCTGTAATATCAATGTAATGTTCAATAAGTCTCTGCGTTGTATTTTCTTGATTCACTGATGAAGGGAGCCGCCGTCTGGAGTCTGTGAAGGAGCCTTTTACACTGTGTAAGGTGTATCCAACAAGAATGTCCTTCCACTTTACAAGCCGAGTATCCCACCAGGAGCACACAAAATGGACCTAGAAACTTGGGAACCAGAAGCGTCTTTGGATGCAAATTCTTAATCAGGACCCAGTCAGGTGACTTCACTTCTGGATATGATGATTATGATGATTCTGGATATGATGATTCTGTCATCTCGTTGAGGATTCACTTGCAATAAAAGGGAAACAGACAGGACTGAGTGCAACTGTGAGCAATAAGTCAAAATATCGCTGCGCAACAATTGGGGATCTGGGATAACTGCCAAGTAATGTGGAGAAGTAGCTGGACGTCCAGTAACTATTTCATATGGTGTCAGGCTGGGGGATTTACACACTGCCATAAGGGCAAAGGAAGGGCTTCCGTCCAATCTGTAGCCCAATCCTGTGTCATAGTATGCAAGTGACCTTTGATTGTCCTATTCATCCGCTCCACCTGGCCAGAGCTTTGCGGATGATAAGGAGTATGCAGTTGTCTCTTAATACCAAACCAAATTTTCAATACCCTCCCAGACACTCGCAACAATGGCTGGACCCAGACAAGAAAGAACAAAAGGAACACCCCAGACAGGAATAAACTGGTAATGGATAAGCTTCTACCCATCCGGACAAATACCACCTCCTTCCTCTGGCACAGGGCAGCTCTGCAAAACAGGCTGCAAAATCAAAAAGAGTTCGGAAGGCAGAAATCTTAATAGCTGACCCTACAGTGCCAGTCTTGAAACAGTGCAGACAAGCTGTACCAAATAAAAAAATAACAGAAATTCAGGTGATACCGGAGAACCAAAAAGACATAATTCATAGCCACAGTGGCAAAGCTTATAATGCAGGAACAGGGCAAGTAGAAACAAAAGACTGTCAGGACAAATAAGCAGATGATCCTCTTTCCAGCAGCCCTGAGCATCACAGGATGCACCCCACGAAGTCAGAGTCTGGGTTTTCAAAGGAAATATCTTGCTATTGCTGCAAGAAAGATAAAAGGGAAAACAAAGTCATATTAAACGGTGTTAAATACAGCACTGTCGGGAACACCGATGCTTGAAGAACAGCTCACTGTGCTTCTTGGTCTGCAAAATTTGACACAAAATCTTCAGCAGAAGAATGTCCTTTGCATTCTAAACTGCATTCCACAAAACCGTAGTGACTGCATAGCCTACACGAAGTTTGCCCTTGTCATCTCTAAAAGCAGAACTATCCACAAACAAAGGTATAATCCGGGGCTGGTAGAGGTACAGTTTGGAAACAATTATGAGACCCATCTCCCTCCACAAGTGTTGAAAGGTTGCATAGTGATGTAGTACATACTGAAACATGAAGCGGAGAAATGACTAATTCCAGAGTCAATAAAACGTGTGGAGGACAAATGGCACTGTAGAACCAGAAAATTAGTACGTTTCGAATGCAAAGCTACTGCCACCAAACTACGTAGACATAGTGGGAGTCCCAAAGTCACTGCATCAAATCGCTTTGAGAAATAGCCTACCGGCTTGCAACCAGTTGGGAAAGCTTGTAAAAGCACACAGGTAGCAGAGGAATCAGAAATAGCCACATACAATTTGAATGGTAAAGAATAATCATATACAATAAACATGGTGCATTTCCCAGTGCAATTTTTTTTTAAACAAACCTCCCACTGTGATAATGTGGGTACAATAAGGCCTTCAGATCCTTCTTTCCCAATAAGAGCATAAAGTGGAGCAGTAAGATCTTGAGAAATGCGCTAGCTATTATTTACAGAAAATAAACTCAGGAAGCTACACAATAACACTGGTGTTGCTGGAAAAAGGCAATGACAGAATAGGTTTTAATCTAGCAGAGGTAATTGCACAACCAGATGGTGTTAAATCAACACCCAGGAAAGTAACATTTTGAGATACAAATTGCAATTTAGACAGATTAGCCTTCAAACCTAAATTAGTAACATGAGCTAATAGAGACAAACTCATAACATGGTGAACATAAAAGCAAATCATCCACATATTGAACTAAAGAGGAATGGTCGAGTCTTACATCAAATAATGCAGTTCTTAGGGCCTGCGAGAAATATGCAGGATTATCAGTATACCCCTGACACAAAGTGGTCCAGGTATATTGCCTATTGTCAAAATAGAAGGCAAATAAAAAATTGGCTGTCTTTGCTAATTTTCACTGAAAAATAAGCAGAACTTAAATCCACAACAGAAAACCAGGTAGTCCCTGAAGGTATCTGCGCCCAGATATCATGTGGATTAGGTACCAAGGGAAAAATTGGCAAAATCACATTATTTACTGCTCGCAGGTCTTGCACAAATCTATAAGTCTTACCGTCAGCCTTTAGTACAGGAAGGATTGGAGTATTGCATGGTGAGGTTGTAGGATAAATGACACCTTGTTTCTGGAGATCCACAATCACAGGACGAATTCCATCAATGGCAGCTGCTTGGCAGTGGATACTGCTTGAGTTTAGGAAGCTGAACTCCAGGTTTCACGGTGATTGTCACAGGCGGGATAGAAAGGCATCCGACATCTGATCCCGGCACTGCCCACAAAGTAGACAGAAGTTCTCCAAGAGCAGGATGAATGGTACTGGCATCTGCAGGAGACGGCACTTCAGAGAGAGAGAGTACAGCTGGAAAGAGAACTTGCCACCCATCCAGGATAGAGTAGCATGATGTGACACCAAAAAAAAAAAAAATCCCGACCTAGAAGATTCACTGGCAAAGTGTCTCCCACAAGAAAAGTAGTTGGATATAAAATCCCTCCAATCTGCAAAGGTAAATATTCAAGTCTATGATGAGGAATTATCTTTCCCTCAATGCCTTCACAATGTACTATCGATGCTTGTGCTAATTGAGCATGATAGATAGCAAGCAAATCCTGTAAACGCAGTGCTGATGTTGTAGCTCCAGTATCAATAACAAATTTCAAATTAGAACCTCCCAGTTTAGCTTCTAACTCACCCTGAGGAGTTACAGTCAAATTCAGGAATAGTCATGCATCCCATGTATCACCTCCACAATCGTCTGGGTTAGAGAAGCACTGATATACTGGAGTGAATTCAGCTTGTACTGGAGGGGGAGGGTGGAAATTAGCTCTCTGGCCATCAGGATTCTGATTCCGAGGGCAGTCTCGCTGCAAATGTCCAGCCTCTCCACAAGTGTAACACGTACGCAGCTCTCTGGACTGTCCACACCCTCGCTGAGAATTCACATAACCTCCTCTAGCTCTGAATCTACCCCTCCCCCTTTCCATGGGAGTTTGCATGGAAGCAATCTGCAAATTAAGCAACTTCGTTTTTTTTACATCTAATCGGGTTTGTTGTTCCTTGAGGAACTTCAACTCACTGTATCGAGCCCCTTCCAAAATTGCATCGGCTGTTCTAGCTGGCCAACCTATTATTGGAGTTTCTAAAATTTCCTTTATTCTTGGAATCAATCCATTTACAAAAATATTAGTAAATCCTGAAGGTGTGTCTTCTGCCTCACCAGAATAGTCTTTAAAAGCTAACATACACCTAGTGTGAAAATCTGTAACTTTTTCACCCCTATCCTGCCTTAGAGATGTTAACCCCGACCAATCCTTTACAGGTTTACATACTACCTTTATAGATTCTAACAATTTTTCTCTACATAAAACAAAATTATCTCTTTGTGTTGTTTTTTTTCTTGAAAATCTGTTACAGGGTCTGTCAGTGGCCAGTGCCAGTTGTCATCCCTAATTGGATGAATAACCTTATGAAAATCAGCTGGATTAAAAAAAAAACAGATCTGAGCAAATTATCTAGATCTGCCCAAGTAGGATTATAACTGTTAATTATCTGAGACCATAAAGACACAAATCTACCAGGGTTATCCCTGTAATTTGGAAAAGTTTTAGTCAAATCAAACACTTCTTTAAGTAGTCACAATATCATTTCCCACAGCTGCTTCAGTTTCACAGTGGCAGAACATAAATTAGGCTGAAAAGAACATCCTGAATAAAGCCTAAATCATAATATAATTGATCACACTTCATCAGAAACACTTAATTCTTTTTGAAAAGTACACACAAATGAGAAGTATACAATAACAATCTGCTTAAAGACCTATAAATACTGCTTTGAATTTCAAATCATTACTGCTATCCTGAACTCCAGGCATAGATAATTTATTTCCCGAGAATGCTATTTTTCTTTTTTGCAACAGAAACTCTATGACCTATTGCTACTTCTAAGATTCTTATTACAAGTACAACACTTTCCATTTCTTGATTCAAACATGCTCTCAATTCTTTGAGCTGGGAGACATTCCAAATATCCAAAATACACAATTCTAGTCCCGCTAACTTCTGTTGCTTTTTAAATATTTTCTTTTTCTCTTAGCTCTGCTACACGAGTGACCCGCACCTGCTCAGCTGGTCAATAGGTACATTTCCTAACACAAACAACTTTTGTTTCAAAACATAAACATTCCTAATGTTTTCATCATGTACTATCCGTTCCCACCATGTAAGCACATTTGCACGGTTTACCTTTAACCGCTAACTCATATCTCAGGCAATGGACCTTATCTACAGAGAAAGTTCCCTCCAAAGGAAACTGCAAATTCACATTACCTTTTGTCACTGAATCCCTATGTGCTACGGAATCGATGGCTACATCACCTATGCTTCTCACACATACAATAGAAGCATACAATAAGGGCTACCTTTTCTAAACACTAAAGCCCTAGCTCTGTCATGCCATTCACGCATCTGAGACAGAGCCTGTCTATTTAACAGATTACCCATCACTGGTAATTTTCATAATACTCAAAAATCTTCAGGCACCTTCTGCCCTTGCCTTGAATGCAGAAATCCGTTATCCGAGTCAAGGCATAAACTGAAAGATGTACTCTGCACCCCCCTCACCTACAACGAGGCAGGTTCTTGGGTCACAGAAATCCGCACACAAAACAAGGAGAAGGTTAACTGATCACAATCTTTAGATAATACACAAATCTGTAAATAATACACAACACATTTGTATTATAAACACAGGACCAAAGCGCTTTGGGAGAGCAAGCTAGGTGTTTGCCTATGTTTACTCTGAAATCAAAGCTTTAGGCCTCTTTATTTATAGGTAAAGATTCCATTACACAGCATAATTTCACTTTATTATTCTACGTCTCATATCACGTATATTCATAATATACATATTTTATTCTACGTCTAGTGTTACGTATATTCATAATATACTTTTCTATAGGCATGCACGTCATAGACAATCATGAAAAGACATACATATATTCTCAGGCATGACTATGTAGGCCTTAATTCTAATTAATTCTAACAATGACAGTTTGATATCTCTGACCAGAGACAGCGAGACTGTGAAGCTAGGTAAACAACTTGCCTTTTACTTATCTTTCTAATAACAAGACTAATGTTTATGTTATCTAAACCTTTAACCCAATTTCTTCTACAGACTTTTCAAGGATAGTATTAAATAGGAGCTACAAATGATATTAACTCTTTCTTAGGGACTATAGCAATATAATGTTATTCAAAGGGCCTGACTGTGTATCCAACCTGGTACAATCAAGCTTTCTTTCAGAGATCACCCCTCTTGATAAGTCCCCCACCCTAAGTATCTTCTTAAAGAGTGTCTCTGTGCTTTTCAGGCCTTCTTTTATATCTTTTCCCCCTAAAAAGTGTGCAATTGAAAATAGCCCAACCAATCACTCTTTTCTATTTGGAACTCTCGCTGGAGCTCCTCAAACGACCTTAATTGACCTGCCTCAGTTAGTATCCTGCCCCATACACTGTAACCCTTTCTCCTGCCATCTTTGGAAAATCTCAGAACTTTCCCCCACCAAGAACCCCTCACGTTGTGTGATCCGTTGTGCCCTAATATTTCCTCCCTTATGTGTTAGCACCTTATATTTCCTGTTCCAGGCTCTGAATGTGCTTATATGCATGGGTTCTTAACTAGGTCTCTTTCCCTCTCCTCCCTAATCTTCCACAACAAATCGTAATGCAGTTGGGTCTTACCATCAACCTGTTCTATTCTGCTCCATTGAGGCCCATCATTCTCCAACCTCCACCCCATTATAGGGATGGGCTTCACCTTAACTGGGATGGAACCAGGCTGCTGGCATTAACCTTTAAAAAGGAGATAGAGCAGCTTTTAAACTAGATAATAGGGGAAAGCCGACAGTCGCCCAAGAGCGCATGGTTCGGAAGAATGTATCCTTGAAGGATACTACCAAAAGCAGAGAGGTTCCAAAAAAGAGTAAAGTAGCCCAAATGTCCTTGAGTATGGAGCAGACAAAGCTTAAAGGTCCCAAATTACCCATGTCTACCAATAGCCAAATTAATATGAATAAAATACAGTCTCTAAAATGCTTGTATGCAAATGCTAGAAGTCTAAAGAATAAGATGGGAGAGTTGGAATATATAGCACTAAATGAGAGGTTAGAGATGTTTGAAATATCAGAGACATGGTGGAAGGAGGACAACCAGTGGGACACTGTGATACCTGGGTACAAACTATATCATAATGATAGATCTGATCAAATTGGTGGAGTGGTTGCGATCTATGTTAGAGAGGGCATTGAGTCATAAAGGACTAAAGTTTTGCAGGAAAAAAATATTTGCTGTAGAATCTCTATGGATTGAAATTCCATGTAAAAAAGGGAAGGCGATGGCAGTGGGGGTGTACTATCAACCGCCTGGCCAGAATGAACAAATGGATGATGAAATGCTCAAAGAAATCAAGGAAGCTAACAAAAGTTACAGCGCAGTAATAATAATGGGTGATTTCAATTACCCTGGTATCGACTGGGTCAGTGTCATAACAGGACATGCTAGGGAGATAAAGTTCCTAGATTAAATAACTGACTGCTTCTTGGAGCAGCTGGTTCATGAACTGACCAGAGGGAAAGCCATATTAGACCTAGTCCTTAGTGGAACACCAGATCTAGTGCAAGAGATAGGGGTGTTGGGGCCACTTGGCAATAGTGATTATACCATGATCGCATTTGCTTTAATTAGTGGAGGAGGGATAGTAAGGAAATCCACAGTACTACCTTTTAACTTTCGAAAGGGAGACTATGATAAAATGAGGAAAATAGTTAATAAAAAACTAAAAGGAGCAGTTGCAAAGGTTAAAGACTTACATCAAGCTTGGGTGTTGTTGAAAAATACTATCTTGGAAGCCCCGACTAGCTGTATTCCATGCTTTAAGAAAAGTGGAAGGACGTCCAAAAAACTGCCAGCATGGTTTTAAGGTGAGGTCAGAGAGGCTGTTTTTGCCAAAAAAGCATCTTTCAGGAAATGGAAAAAAGAGCCAAATGACAAAACCTGGAAACAGCACAAGCACTGGCAAGTCACATGCTAGGCATTGATAAGGCAGGCAAAGGGAGAATTTGAGAAGAAGCTTGCTGCGGAAGCAAAAACGCAAAATAAAGACTTTTTCAAGTACATTCGTAGCAAAAAACCTGTCAGAGAGTCAGTTGGTCCATTAGATGATAGAGGGGTTAAAGGGGCACTAAGAGGCGACAAGGCCATAGCGGAGAGACTGAATGAATTCTTTGCTTCGGTCTTTACTGAGGAAGATGTAGGGATGTTACCCATGACTAAAGTGGTATTTAAAGGTGCGGAAAAACTGAAGGAAATATCGATACATCGGGAAGATGTATTGCAACTATTAGATAAACTGAAGAGTAGCAAATCACCTGGGCCGGATGGTATACATCCAAGGGTGTTGAAAGAACTGAAATATGAGATTTCAGACCTACTATTAGTAATCTGTGAATTTTCATTAAAATCATCTGTAATACCTAAAGATTGGAGGATCGCCAATGTAACGCCAATTTTTAAAAAGGGTTCCAGGGGTGATCCGGGAAACTACAGACCAGTGAGCCTGACGTCAGTACCGGGAAAAACGGTAGAAACCATCATAAAGAACAAAATTACTCAGCATGTAGATAATCATTGCCTAATGGGAGACAGACAATATGGCTTTAGACAAGGAAGATCTTGTCGTACTAATCTGTTATGTTTTTTTTGAAGGTGTGAATAAACAGGTGGACAAAGGTGAGTCAGTTGATGTAGTGTATCTGGACTTTCAGATAGCCTTTGACAAGGTCCCTCATCAGAGACTTTTGGCAAAACTAAAGAGTCATGGGATAGGAGGCAGTGTACTATTGTGGATCAGGAACTGGTTAAAAGATAGAAAGCAGAGGGTAGGGCTAAATGACCAATTTTCCCAATGGAGAAAGGTGAATAGTGGTGTACCCCAGGGATCTGTGCTGGGTCCGCTGCTTTTTGACATATTCATAAATGACCTGGAAAGTGGAATAACGAGTGAGGTTATCAAATTTGCAGATGACACAAAACTATTTAAAGTTGTTAAAACCCAAGAGGATTGTTGATAATTGCAAGAGGATCTTGATAAATTGGAAGACTGGGCATCAAAATGGCAGATGAAATTTAATGTGGACAAGTGCAAAGTTATGCACCTAGGGAAGAACAACCCAAACTATGGTTACACGATGCAAGGTTCCACATTAGGAACCACCACCCAGGAAAAAGATTTAGGCATCATTGTGGATAACATGTTAAAACCCTCAGCCCAGTGTGCAGCGGCGGCCAAGAGAGCAAATAGAATGCTAGGTATCATAAGGAAAGGAATGGAAAATAAAACAAAAGATATTAATGCCTCTATCTCGTTCCATGGTGAGTCCACACCTTGAATATTGTGTGCAATTCTGGTCCCCGTATCTTAAAAAGGATAAAGCGTTATTAGAAAAGGTTCAGAGAAGAGCCACCAAAATGGTAAAGGGGATGGAAGGATACTCCTATGAAGAAAGGCTACAAAGGTTAGGGCTCTTTAACCTGGAAAAGAGACGACTGAGGGGAGATATGATAGAAGTCTATAAATTAATGAATGGAGTGGAACGGGTAAACGTAGATCGATTGTTTACATTATCAGAATATAGAAAGACTAGGGGACATGCAATGAAGCTACAGGGTAAACTATTTAAGACTAATAAAAGGAAATATTTTTTCACTCAACGTGTAATCAAACTCTGGAATTTGTTACCAGAGGATGTAGTAAAAGCTGTTAGTGTAGCTGGGTTTAAAAAAGGTTTGGACAAGTTCCTGGAGGAAAGGTCCATAAACCATTATTAAGAGGGGACCCAGGATATCAATGCTTGACCCAGTACAAGCATTGGGGAACCTGTGTCTTTTGGGGAAACTGCTAGGTACGTATGACCTAGATTGTCCACTGTTGGAAACAGGATACTGGGCTTGATGGACCTTGGTCTGACCCAGTATGGCATATCTTATGTTCTTATCGCTCGCAGCTGTGTCGCCTCATAATACCTTGCAATTTCAGGAATTGCCAGACCTCCTTCCTTTTTTTCTCTATACATTATTTTTCTTTGCACCCTAGGGGGCCTGCGTCTCCAAATAAAGGAGAAGATTCTTCTCTGCACCAAGGAACTTCTATAGGTAAGGTCATAAACAGAAAGAGTAATCTGTTTAGTATATTCCTCTTCACTATGGCTATCCTTCCCATCCATGAGAAAATGGGCTTATCCCATCTTACTAAATCCGTTAACACATTCTTTACTGTTGGTTCATAATTCAACTTATATAGCTCAGACCCTTCTGCACTGATCTACAATAGTGCCAAAAAATTAAGGCAGGTTTCTTTTTCTACAATTTATTGTTAAATAATGTACTGTGGAGATATCACACGTGCTTACTTATTTAATCAGCATGGCGATTAGTCACTCCATGTGTCTGGCGTCCATTTTAGTTTACTTACACTCTGTAGTAGGTTTCTTGGATGAAGTTTTGAATTTTTACAACTAGGAAAAGATTGAAAGTTACATATGAAATATACAATCAAGATGGGTAGAAAGTGCAACATTAATGACTTTATAAAGGGACAAGTTGTCACACTCCATGCTGAAGGATATTCACAATGTGCTATTGCAAAACATTTGCATATATCAAGGTGTGCAGTTCAGAATGTTCTGAAATCAGGTGGCCGTACACGTCCTTCGAAATGTGGGCGCAGACGGATAACTACTGGACGAGATGACCGATTCCTCAAAAGCATTATTACATCTAGTCCACATACTTCATCTCAACGTGTGGCTCAGTTAGCTAATGATCGAGGAATAAAGATAAGTGCCAGATCTGTCCGATGACGGCTTGTGGATGAATTCAAACTCGTGGCCAGAAGACCTGCCAAGAAGCCTATGATGACCAGGAAACAAATTGCTACCCACATACCGTTTTGTAGCAAGATGAAAGACAAATCTGCTGAATGGTGGGAGAGGGTAATGCTCACAGATGAAAGTACATTTCAACAAGTACGTGGGAGTGGTTACAACTATGTCTATTGACCAGCAGGCGAGAAACTAAATCCGAAGTACACGATCAAGACTATTAAACACCCACCATCGGTCATGGTATGGGGTGGTATCTCGGCAAATGGACGATGTGGCCTGCACATTTTTGAGAAAGGTGAAAGAGTAAATGCTGCAAAATACATATCCGTGCTGAATAGTAAAGTTAAAATACACATGAATTTTTCTAGCACAACTATATTTCAGCAGGACTCGACACCGTGCCACACTGCAAAAACAGTCAAAAAATGGTTCGTGGACAACAAGATCGAACTGCTACCAAGTTGGCCATCAAACTCTCCGGATCTCAATGTAATTGAAAACTGTTGGAATCTTATGAAGAAAAAGGTGGCAGCACATCGTCCAACTTCAGAAGCAGATTTAAAGGACATACTCAAGCATGTATGCGTCAACGAAATCACTCCAGCATACTGTAAAATGCTAGTTAACAGTATGCCTACAAGAATCCAGGCTGTGCTGAAAAATCATGGACACCCTATCAAATATTGACACATATATTGTTTCCTGACTAAAACTTTGAAAATGACATATATATCTTTGGTTCTTAAAGCTTTTGACCATGAAAATGACAATAATGCGTACTTTTCTAATAAAATTCTAATATTTTGGACTCTGTCTTAATTTTTTGGTCACTACTGTAGATCCCCAGGTATCTCACACTTTCACTAGCCATTTAAATGGAAATGTTTTCCGTATCCTACCCTGTTCCTGTGAATTCAACCTTAATTTGAGCATGTCTGTTTTCCCCATATTCATTTTATAGCCTGATACTGCACTATATTTCATAATCTCCTGTACTAGTGCTGGTATCGATTTCTCAGGTTGTCCTAATGTGTACATCACATCATTTGCAAATAATGAAATTTTATATTCTTCCTCACCCACCTTTATTCCATGTATTTCCTTATTCTGCCTAACACTTTCAGCCAGTGGTTCTATCACCATTGCAAACAGCAAAGGAGAAATCAGGCAACCCTGCCTTGTTACCCTGCCTAACTTAAATTGTTCTGAATATGCCCCATTTATCCGTATACATGCCTTAGGCTCTTTGTAGAGTGCCTCTATCCATTTCTGAAAATTCTCTCCCAATCCCATCTTCTTCATAACTGCAAACATGAAAGCCCATTCTACTCTATAAAAGGCTTTCTCCACATCTGCTTCAATCATAATATATTCTGTCTGCTCACCTCGCACTTGCTATATTAAATTCAACAATTTACGTACATTATCACTCGCTTGCCTGCCTGGGATAAACCCTGCATTGTCCTCCTTTATTAGCCTTGGAATATATTTCTGCAATCAAGCCGCCAATATTTTAGCATCCAAATTTATAAGTGAGATGTGTCTATATGACTCACACTTCCCATGGTCCTTCCTGGGTTTAGGTATAACTACCACTCCAGCTATCTCCATAGAGCTTGGTAATATTTCCCCATTCAGTACTTCATTAAAGCCATCCTGCAATATTAGACTAACCTCCTCACAAATATTTTTATAAAACCTGGCTGTAAATCCATCCAATCCTGGCGCCTTACCCTCCTTCAAGCTCTTTATAGCCTCTACTACTTCTTCTCTAACTATCTAATTCATCCACAACATGGTGCACAACTCCCTTACCCTAGGAATCATGCCTAGCACACTAAAGCAAGCAACAATACGCCCAATGCTGAAAAAATCCCCACTAAGCAAAACCAATCCAGCCGCCTACAGACTCATCTCAAGCCTCCCTCTCCTGTCAAAGGTTATTGAAAAGATGGTTCAACATCAACTCCAAGATCACATCGACAGCCTTGCCCCTCTGGACCCTAATCAACATGGCTTCCACCCAAACCACGGCATCAAAAACCCTACTGATATACCTCTTCAGCAATCTGATCCAGGTTATTGACAATATCAAGAGGGGCGTCATCATGATTTTTATAGACATCACCTCAGCTTTTGATACTGTTGACCACAGAACTCTTCAATCAAGACTACAGAAATTGGCCTACATGGCACCACCATGAATTGGTTCACATCATACCTCACGGACAGACACCTCCAAGTAACTCAACCCTCTATTGCTCAGAAAAAAATGAAGTTATCAATGCCCCTGTTGAATGTACGTTTACCAAGTTTAAGTTACAATGTAAACCGCTTTGATTGAAATGATAAAGTGGTATAAAAAAAACCCTGTTAAATAAATAAATAAAAATAAATGTGGCTCTGCCACCTCCCGACCTCTGAGAGCCACCCAGGGTGTTCCACAAGGCTCCTCCTTCTCGGCCTTGTTATTCAACCTGTACATACAACCTATCTGCTCCATCATCAAGAATCAAAAGATACAATACACCATCTACGCAGATGACATTATGATATATACCTCTATCAGCCTTGACAGCCCAGATTACTCCAGCATAGCCAACTGTCTTCAAGAAATGACAAGCTGGCTTCTGGAAAACAATTTGACCATAAACTACAACAAGACAAAAGCACTACTCATCACCAGAAATTCCACCTTCACCCCCCCCCCTCCCGCCATCAAGCTGAACGACATTACAATACCAATAAAGCCTGAAGTAAAGTATCTCGGTGTGACGCTCGACAAAATCCTGAACCTACAGTCACACATCGCCAGAACCACCAGGAACGCATACCTCAAAATGAGAACCATCAGAAGCCTCAAACCTATCCTCTCACAGGATCACTTCCACACCGTCTGTCAAGCCCTAATCACACTCATCTTAGACTACTGCAACCCCATTTATCTTGGGCTCTCAAAACAAGCAATCCGGCCATTACAGATGGCACAGAACACTGCAGTCCGCATAATAACTGGTTCCTCAAGACACGATCACATCACCCCCATTCTCAACCACTATTACCACTACTACTACTACTAAGCATTTATAAAGCGCTACCAGGCGCACGCAGTGCTGTACAATGAAAACACAAAAAGACAGTCCCTGCTCAAAAGAGCTTACAATCTAAAAAGACAAAGCAAGAAAAGGAGTAGAAAAAAAGATAAGAACAAGGGCAAAGAGACAAGAGCAGGAGAGACAGGACAAAGGAAAGAGGTAAGAACAAGTGTAAGAGGAAGAAAGAAAGCTGAAATAAAAGAGGGGAAGGAAGGAGAACAGCAAAATCAAGAGCCAAAGGCAGAGGCGAAAAGATGAGCTTTTAACTTGAGTTTGAAGAGGGGCAAAGAAGATGCCTGATGTATAGACAAAGGAAGTTTATTCCAAGCGTAGGGAGCAGCAAGGTGAAAAGAGCGGAATCTGGAGTTGGTAATAGAGGAGAAGTGCATAGCAAGAAGCAACTGGGAAGAAGAACGGAGTACACGAGAGGGGAAATAGGGAGAAATGAGAGAAGAAAGGTACCGAGGAGCCACAGAGTGAATGCACTTATAGGTCAGAAGGAGAAGCTTAAAGTGAATACGGAAACGGATAGGGAGCCAGTGAAGAGATCTGAGGAGAGGAGTGATGTGGGAAAAACGAGGCTGACGGAAAATCAAACCACCTCCACTGGCTCCCAATCAGCTCCCGCATCCGTTATAAGGCTCTACTAAACATATTCAAAATCAAACAGAACCTCTCAGCGAATAGTCTGCAACCCCTCATCAGATCTGACCCAGGAGGAGAGGCACCTCATACACCATCAATACACCCAGAGCATTCGCTAAAACAAGACAAGATACTTCAAGAAGAGCACTATCCCTCACTGCGCCCGCGCTCTGGAACTCACTCCCCGACGACCTGAGATCAATAGACCTCAAGGACTTCAGGAAGATGCTCAAAACAATGTTCTTCATAGAACACTATAAGAACATCACGTGACCTGACCAACGATCACTCAGTCTGCTCACCTCTCTTTCAGACCCCTTCAGCCTCCCCCCTCCCCCCTTCAACTTGAATATAGTTCCTTGTACATAGCTCACAGTGTATTTAGCTCACCTTGAAATCATTGATACATTACACACACACATACACTGTCGATTCAATCACTGCATGCCTACTCCCACACACACAGCCTTGTGATTTGTTTGATGTGTAAACCGCTTTGATTCCAGGATAAAGCGGTATATAAATCCTTTTAAATAAAATAATTAAATAAATAAAAATTTCTCTATTCATCCTCTTCTGTTGCTCTAAATCCAATTGTTTCAATGTAATCTCTGTCAGGTACCTCTCTATATCTACTCCCTCTTCTTGTTGCTCCGATTCATAAAGCTTACCGTAATATTTCCAAAATACTTTCTGTATGTGTTCCGTACCCCAAACCCACTTTCCCTGTTCATCCTTTATTTTCAGGATCTCCTGATGCACCCTTTTTTCCCTTAATTTTCTGGCAAGATATCTACCTGGCCTATTTCCCGGTACATAGAACTCATGTTTTAGTTGGTTTAACCTATAGGCCTCCTCGGCTTCATGTAAGCCCCCTAATTCTTCTCGTATTTTCCTAATTTATTGTAGCCGCTTTCTTCCCCTTCTCTCTGCTTATGCATTAGATCTTCTGATCTCAACTATTTTAACAACTCCTGTTCTTTCTGTTCTTTTCCTCTCTTCCATCTCACCACCAGCGCTATACACTGTCCCCTTACAACCGCCTTCAACTCATCCTATACACCAGCCGGCCCCACTTCACCCCACTTATTATGACACATATACTCCCTTATAGTGCTCTGAATACTTTTTTGCCCTTCCATCTCATCTATAAGGGACTCATTCAACCTCCAAAAGCGCAGACTTCCTCCTTCCTTTTGTAACTTTAAGGAAGCCTCCACCGGGGCATGGTCTGACCATCTTATGGAACATATGGATTCACCAGAGGCAGGTCTTGTCAGACAAATCTGATTGATTTCTTTGACTGGGTGACCAGGGAGTTGAACCGAGGGAAAGCCCTAGATGTGGTGTATTTAGATTTCAGAAAAGTCTTTGTCACCGTTCCTCACAGGCGACTTATAAACCCTGAGTGAGCACCCGAGGGATGGACCCTAAAGTTACTATTTGGGTTAGAAATTGGTTGAGTGGGAGGCGACAAAGAGTACAGGCAAATGGAGCTCACTCTGAGGAGAAGGAAGTTACCAGTGGGGTGCCCCAGGAAGCTGTCCTTGGTCCGATTCTTTTTAACATCTTTGTTAGTGATATAGCGGAAGAGCTGTCGGGTAAGGTTTGCCTCTTTGCAGATGATACCAAAATCTGCAATAGAGTAGACACCCAGGAAGGTGTAGATAACATGAGGAGTGTCATGAGGTAGACAGCACAAAACCTGGAATATTAAAGAGTAGTGCAGAGGAAGAGCTTACTTGTCATAAGCTAGACAGCACTAAGCCTGAAACATTAAAGAACAATGCAAAGGAAGAGCTTACCTGTCAGGAGTTAGATAACACAGACCCTGAGATATTAGAAAGTAAAAAGAAAGAAGAGCTTACCTTGCAGCCACAGGTGCAGTTGCAGCATTCACAATGCAGAGAGGCAGGCAAAAGGAAAACAAACTTTCCACATGGTTTTAGTGACGCAGTAAGAATTGAGGGTTCCAATCAGGCTCACCTGGACCCAGACTCACGTTCTACGTTAGTTGAGCAGAGAGATAAAAACAGGTGGGAAATCCCACAGAGGCAGAAGTGGAAAGAGAAGGAGAGAGAGAAGGAGAAAGGAGAAGGGAAGCTGGAGCCTGGATTAGGGCTGGAGCAGGAGTTTGATTGTGAGGAGGAAAGCAGAGACCAAAGGAAGTCTGACTGCAATTCCAGGCAGGCTTGGAGAGAAGGTGAGAACAGAACTCCCAAGCAGTTACAGAAAGACACATTGCCTTGGAGAACCAGGGCTGAAGAAAGGCAGGCTGATAAACCCAGGAGAGCTAAGAAAGACAGTAGCAAAGTCTTCCCAGCCAGAGGGGTCCTCATACCAAGGCAAACAGCCCAGCCAACAGAAGGCAGAGGTCACGTCCAGGGAAGCTCACTGAAGGCAGGAAGTGAGTTTCCTTCAGCCAAGCACAGTAACCGGTGTTCCCAAAGAAGAGCAGGCTGCAGGGCAGAGAGAAAGCCTTGGCTAGAGGCAGAGGAGTATGAAACCATCTTCTCCACAGGAAAAGATAAGTACCCTATCTTTTGTGAAGGGAGAGAAGGGGGTCTCCGTGGGAAAAGCCAGGCTTTCAACAAGCTAGTGAACTCTTATTGGCCTAAGCCGTGGGAAGAAATCCCCAGCACAGCTCCTGCTATCTGGGACATCCAAAAGCAGCTCCAACTTGCAGCAACTGAGGTTTCCCCAGGGCAAGACTCGGAGAGCAGCTTTACAGGGGCTCAGTGTCCCTACACAGGACCAGGTCCTGGCCCTATGCAGTGGGAGACCTATAGCACAGAAAACATCCCTGAGCCCATGGAATGTGCTTTATGTGTGGCTGATAACATAGACTCTCTCTGTTAAGGAAAGGAGCAAGAAAGAAAGTGTATTTTTGCACATTGGAAATGTGATGGACTTTTACTTGCTGGAAAGAAGCGTAATTATTATTTGTTAAGCATCCTCTACACCTGTTAAGCAACCGTTCTTTTATGTTGTCCTTTATTCTATGACATCCACAAGGGAAAGGGAATAAAACCCAACCTTAATTTCACTCTGGTCACGACTACAGTGTCCTTATTTTCCACAACTCAAGGCTATACCCGGGTCTAGGCAACCGCCTAGGACCGGCATGGTCTCACAAATGGCGTAGTTCTTGGATGCCAGGAAAAGAGGACACCGTACAAGGAGGATGGTGTCACTAGCGCCAGAGGACGCAACCAGGACGGCGGTGAACCACGCCCAGACAGTTCACAGGATCAGGAGCAGTCAAGGACCTTCTCAAGGCCAGAATCACCACCTGACTCAGGTAATAGTATCTGGGTACAGCCAGGGTGGGATTCTGAGGAGGTATCTGAGGGACTGAAAATCCTAGTCTGGTAGCATTGGAAAAAAAAAAAAAAGAGAGGTTCCGCACTTGGTTTTTTTTTCTTCTCTGATTATTGCAGGTTGTCAGCATGGAGACTCCAGTGGATATCCTGAAGTGGATGGGGTTCCAGTTTGAGAAGCAACGCAAACTTGCCCAGTAGTGCTAAGAACAAGCCCTAGCCGCCATGCAGATACAGCAAAAGCCGCTGACGGACTTGTTGCAGGTGGTACTGCAGGAGCGGCAAGCCAAGAAGAAAACCGAAGGACACTTTGGTGGGGTAGGCCCACAGACATGTGGAATTTGGTCTTTTGGACAGTGGTCAGGAAAAGACAATATAGACGATTTTCTTGAAGCCTTTGAGAGTGTAGCTCGTGGTGCAGGCTGGCCCGAGCAACAATGGACGGTTCGCCTAGCTACCTCCCTGACGGGAGAAGCCCTGGCGGCATACAAGGCTATGCCAGCCGCCCAGGCTAATGAGTATACTAATGTGAAAGCAGCCATACGGGATAGGCTAGGCCTGTCACCTATGGTATACCGTAGAATTTTGAGAGCTACAAAAATCCAACAAGGTGAAACTCCGAAGGCACTAGGCCAACGGATTCGTAGCCTATTATGGAAGTGGCTCATGCCAGAAGGGAAGACAATAGAGCACATTTTGGATATGCTTGTGTTAGAGCAGTTCTTTGAAGCTGTGCCAGCTGAGGTAAGGTCATTCCTCACTCTACAGAATTGCCAGACGACAGACGAGGCTGCTCTCCTAACAGAGAGATTCATGGAGGCTCAGGTAGCCCATGGATCATACAGAGGAGCAAGCGACTCGCCTGACATGGCAAACTCTGGTAGAATAATGAAAGACCCAGGGTTAAGTATACCAGCTACAGAAAAATGTAGGAGTAAAGGTATAGCAAATGACTCTCGCATAGTACGTTTTAAATGTGGGAGGAGGGGTCACAAGAGGTATGAATGCAAAGAGCGCACAGCACTAATGGTTGAAAAAGCACAATACAAGCAAGAAGGTTTTCGCCAGAATGTGGAAGTGCAGGGGGTGTTGGCCAAGGCTTTATTGGATTCAGGAGCTGAACAAACAATGGTGTCAGAAAAATTTTGGGGCCTTCTACAGGATAGTGAGGCAGTTCCCCTGAATCAACCAGAAGGCAATAGCAAGATCCGTTGTATACACGGGTCATTCACCTCTTATCCTCAATATAGAGTGTTGGTAAAAGCGCTAGGCACACATAGGAAGCTCCTAGTAGCAGTAATTCCCCGTTTACCCTATGACATAGTCTTAGGTCAAGATTGGCCACATTTTTATAGGGGCATAGGGGAGGGCAGGCAAGAGAAAAGGGGACTAGTGTCCACAAGGTCCCAGGCCCACAGTTCATGGGAGAACTTTGAACCCGAGGAGGATAGTGACCCTCCTTCGGAGGAAGAAGCTGCACCTCAGGGAGAAGAAGAGGATAAACCCCTAGAGGAAGGGCTAGGAGAATTACCCAGCCATGAAGGTTTGATCAACCCTCCAAAGAAAGCAGATAAGAAAAGTAAGGGTGATAAGAAGCGAGAGCGCCACAATAGGGCCCAGCTAAGGGCAGGGGCAGGAGAGGGAATAGGTTTTCCCTGGTACCCGAAGAGCTAGTACAAAAGTTTCCCTCATTTGCGAAGGAACAAAAAGCGGATCCCGCATTAAGGCGCGCTTTTGAATATGCCCAGTCCGATGAAGAGGCTCTTCCCAGATTTTTTCTGGAAGAGGAGTTGCTGTATAGGGAAAGTAACGATCCACAGACTGGGGCTGTGAGGAAACAACTAGTAGTACCCACCGCTTTTAAGGCAACGGTAATGAGGTTGGCCCATGACCACCCGGTAGGAGCGCATAAAGGGGTTGTAGGTACCCTCGACCAGGTGCTGGCCCGTTTCTATTGGCCAGGTGTGTTCCAGGAAACCAAGCGTTTCTGCGAGGCATGCCCTGCGTGTCAGAGGGTCTCTGCCGCAAAACCAAAGGGGGTGCCCTTGATGCCAATACCCACTATGTCTGAACCGATACGACGGATGGCGATGGACATCGTAGGTCCCTTAGTAAAGACCCCTAGAGGGTTCCAATATATCCTAGTCATAATGGATCAGGCCACCCGGTTCCCCTGGGCTATACCGCTGAGGAACATTTCAGCAAGAACAATAGCGGGGGAACTAATCAAGATATTTTGTGAAGTAGGGTTCCCGAAGGAAATGCTAACAGATAGGGGGAGCAATTTCCTATCCTGATACTTGACCCAAGTCTGGGATGCCTTCAGGATCCGTCACTTGAAAACATCAGCATACCATCCCCAGGCCAACGGGATGGTAGAACGGTTTAATCAGACCCTCAAACAATTATTAAGGCAGGGATTAGATGGGAAAATGGCCAATTGGGACATTATGCTCCCATTTGCTTTGTATGCAAGCAGGGAGCGCACACAGGCCTCATTAGGAGTTTCCCCATACGAATTAAAGTTCGGCCGAGCTCCAAGGGGCATCCTTGACATTTTAAGGGATCAGTGGGTGGAGCCAAAACAAGAAGAAGTAGGAATACCGCAGTTCCTACAGGAACTTAGATCGCGGTTGCAGAGGGCCTCACAAGCTGCAGAACAACATTTACAGGGTAGTCAACGGCTGCAGAAAAAATATTACGACCGGGGGAAAAAGCCCCGTCAGCTCACAATTGGGGATAAGGTAGTCGTGATGGTAGCGGACCCTGGTCCGAAATTTGAAGCTCAGTGGAGGGGGCCCTACACGGTAATAGATCGCAAGGGACCAGTCTCTTACGTGGTGGAAACGGACAAGGGACGCCGTCAGGTGTATCACATCAATGTCCTGAAACCCTGGCAGGAGCAGACAGCAGCAGTTGGGAAGTTGCAGGTACAGCGTCTGGTCAAGGCGAATGCCGTAACCGGTATTTCGTGCTGTAAGGACATATGTCCCCCAGCCCGAAATAGCTTAAGAGGGGGGATATGTCATGAGGTAGACAGCACAAAACCTGGAATATTAAAGAGTAGTGCAGAGGAAGAGCTTACTTGTCATAAGCTAGACAGCACTAAGCCTGAAACTTTAAAGAACAATGCAAAGGAAGAGCTTACCTGTCAGGAGTTAGATAACACAGACCCTGAGATATTAGAAAGTAAAAAGAAAGAAGGGCTTACCTTGCAGCCACAGGTGCAGTTGCAGCATTCACAATGCAGAGAGGCAGGGAAAAGGAAAACAAACTTTCCACATGGTTTTAGTGACGCAGTAAGAATTGAGGGTTCCAATCAGGCTCACCTGGACCCAGACGCACGTTCTACGTTAGTTGAGCAGAGAGATAAAAACAGGTGGGAAATCCCACAGAGGCAGAAGTGGAAAGAGAAGGAGAGAGAGAAGGAGAAAGGAGAAGGGAAGCTGGAGCCTGGATTAGGGCTGGAGCAGGAGTTTGATTGTGAGGAGGAAAGCAGAGACCAAAGGAAGTCTGACTGCAATTCCAGGCAGGCTTGGAGAGAAGGTGAGAACAGAACTCCCAAGCAGTTACAGAAAGACACATTGCCTTGGAGAACCAGGGCTGAAGAAAGGCAGGCTGATAAACCCAGGAGAGCTAAGAAAGACAGTAGCAAAGTCTTCCCAGCCAGAGGGGTCCTCATACCAAGGCAAACAGCCCAGCCAACAGAAGGCAGAGGTCACGTCCAGGGAAGCTCACTGAAGGCAGGAAGTGAGTTTCCTTCAGCCAAGCACAGTAACCGGTGTTCCCAAAGAAGAGCAGGCTGCAGGGCAGAGAGAAAGCCTTGGCTAGAGGCAGAGGAGTGTGAAACCATCTTCTCCACAGGAAAAGATAAGTACCCTATCTTTTGTGAAGGGAGAGAAGGGGGTCTCCGTGGGAAAAGCCAGGCTTTCAACAAGCTAGTGAACTCTTATTGGCCTAAGCCGTGGGAAGAAATCCCCAGCACAGCTCCTGCTATCTGGGACATCCAAAAGCAGCTCCAACTTGCAGCAACTGAGGTTTCCCCAGGGCAAGACTCGGAGAGCAGCTTTACAGGGGCTCAGTGTCCCTACACAGGACCAGGTCCTGGCCCTATGCAGTGGGAGACCTATAGCACAGAAAACATCCCTGAGCCCATGGAATGTGCTTTATGTGTGGCTGATAACATAGACTCTCTCTGTTAAGGAAAGGAGCAAGAAAGAAAGTGTATTTTTGCACATTGGAAATGTGATGGACTTTTACTTGCTGGAAAGAAGCGTAATTATTATTTGTTAAGCATCCTCTACACCGGTTAAGCAACCGTTCTTTTATGTTGTCCTTTATTCTATAACATCCACAAGGGAAAGGGAATAAAACCCAACCTTAATTTCACTCTGGTCACGACTATAGTGTCCTTATTTTCCACAACTCAAGGCTATACCTGGGTCTAGGCAACTGCCTAGGACCGGCATGGTCTCACAGGAGGGATCTAGCTAAGCTTGAAGAATGGTCTAGACTTTGGCAGCTGGGATTTAATGTTAAAAAATGCAAGGTCATGCATTTGGGCTGCAGGGAGCAATATAGTATAGGGGGTGAAGTACTTTTGTCCACTAAAGAAGAGCGGGACGTAGGCGTGGTTGTGTCTGATGATCTTAAAGTGGCTAAACAGGTAGAAAAGGCGACAACAAAAGCTAGAAGGATGCTTGGGTGCATACAGAGAGGAATGGCTAGCAGAAAAAAGGAGGTGATAGTGCCTCTGTATAAGTCTTTGGTGTGGCCTCATTTGGAGTATTGTGTGCAATTTTGGAGACCGCACCTTCAAAAGGATATAAACAGGATGGAGTCAGTACAGAGGGTGGCTACTAAAATGGTTAATGGTCTTCATGATAAAGCATATGTGGACAGACTTAAGGATCTTAATATGTACACATTAGAGGAAAGGCGGGATAGAGGTGATATGGTTGAGACATTTAAATACATCCATGGCATAAATGCACAGGGGGAGAGCCTCTTTCGATTGAAAGCAAGTACTGCTACAAGGGGACATGGGATGAGGGTGAAAGGGGATAGATTCAGGAGTGATATGCGGAAATATTTCTTTACGGAAAGAGTGGTGGATCCGTGGAATAGTCTCCCAGTGGAGGTGGTAGAGATGAGGACAGTTTCTGAATTCAAAAAAGCATGGGACAAACACAGAGGATCTCTAAAAGATAAAAAGGGGACTGTTAAGAACATAAGAACATAAGAAATGCCATACTGGGTCAGACCGAGGTCCATCAAGCCCAGTATCCTGTTTCCAACAGTGGCCAATCTAGGTCATACGTACCTAGCAGTTTCCCCAAAAGACACAGGTTCTGCAGTGCTTGTACTAGGCCAAGCATTGATATCCTGGGTCCCTTTTTAATAGTGGTTTATGGACCTTTCCTCCAGGAACTTGTCCAAACCTTTTTTAAACCCAGCTATACTAACAGCCCTTACTACATCCTCCGGTAACAGATTCCAGAGTTTGATTACACGTTGAGAAGAAATATTTTCTCCTATTTGTCTTAAATAGTTTACCCTGTAGCTTCATTACATGCCCCCTAGTCCTTCTATATTCTGATAGCGTAAACAATTTATCCACGTTTATCCGTTCCACTCCATTCATTAATTTATACACCTCTATCATATCTCCCCTCAGCCGCCTCTTTTCTAGGTTAAAGAGCCCTAACCTTTTTAGCCTCTCTTCATAGGAGTAGCCTTCCATCCCCTTCACCAATTTGGTGGCTCTTCTCTGTACTTTTTCTAATAACTCTATGTCCTTTTTAAGATACGGTGACCAGAATTGCACACAATATTCAAGGTGCGGTCGTACCATGGAGCGATACAGAGGCATTATAATATCCTTTGTTTTATTCTCCATCCCTTTCCTTAGGATACCTAGCATTCTATTTGCTTTCTTGGCCGCCGCTGCACACTGGGCGGAGGGTTTTAACATGTTATCCACGATGACTCCTAAATCTTTTTCCTGGGTGGTGGTTTCTAATGTGGAGCCTTGCATCTTGTAACTATAGTGTGGGTTGTTCTTTCCTAGGTGCATAACTTTGCACTTGTCCACATTAAATTTCATCTGCCATTTGGATGCCCAGTCTTCCAATTTATCCAGATCCTCCTGCAGTTTTCCACAATCCTCTTGGGTTTTAACAACTTTAAACAGTTTTGTGTCATCTGCAAATTTGATTACCTCACTAGTTATTCCCTTTTCCAGGTCATTTATGAATATGTCAAAAAGTAGCGGACCCAGTACAGATCCCTGGGTACTCCACTATTCACCTTTTTCCATTGGGAATATTGGCCATTTAGCCCTACCCTCTGCTTTCTATCTTTTAACCAGTTCCCGATCCACAATAGTACACTGCCTCCTATCCCATGACTTTTTAGCTTCGCCAAAAGTCTCTGATGGGGGACCTTGTCAAAAGCTTTCTGAAAGTCCAGATACACTATATCAACCGACTCACCTTTGTCTACCTGTTTATGCACACCTTCAAAAAAACAGATCAGATTAGTAAGACAAGATCTGCCTTGTCTAAAGCCATGTTGGCTGTCTCCCATTAGGCCATGACTATCTACATGCTGTGTAATTTTGTTCTTTATGATGGCTTCTACCATTTTCCCTGGTACTGACGTCAGGCTCACCGGTCTGTAATTTCCCGGGTCACCCCTGGAACCCTTTTTAAAAATTGGTGTTACGTTGGCGACCCTCCAATCTTCAGGTATTACAGATGATTTTAATGAAAGTTCACAGATTACCAATAACAGGTCTGCAATCTCATATTTCAGTTCTTTCAACACTCTGGGATGTATACCATCCGGTCCAGGTGATTTGCTACTATTCAGTTTATCAAATAGTTGTAATATATCTTCCCGGTGTAGCGATATTTCTCTCAATTCCTCTGCAGTATCACCTTTAAATACCACTTCAGTCTTGGGTAACACCCCTACATCTTCCTCAGTAAAGACCGAAGCAAAGAATTCATTCAGTCTCTCTGCTATAGCCTTGTCTCCTCTTACTGCCCCTTTTACCCCTCTATCATCTAATGGTCCAATTGACTCTCTCACAGGCCTTTTGCTACGAATGTACTTGAAAAAGTCTTTATTTCGTGTTTTTGCTTCCGTAGCAAGTTTCTTCTCAAATTCCCGCTTTGCCTGCCTTATCAATGCTTTGCATTTAACTTGCCAGTGCTTGTGCTGTTTCCAGTTTTCATCATTTGGCTCTTTTTTCCATTTTCTGAAGGTTGCTCTTTTGGCAGCAACAGCCTCTCTGACCTCACCTTTAAACCATGCTGGCAGTTTTTTGGACTTTCTTCCACTTTTCTTAATGCGTGGAATACAGCTGGTCTGGGCTTCGAGGATAGTATTTTTAAATAACACCCAAGCTTGCTGTAAGTCTTTAACCTTTGGAACCGCTCCTTTTAGTTTTTTCCGAACTATATTCCTCATTCTATCATAGTCACCCTTTTGAAAGTTAAAAGGTAGTACTGTGGATTCCTTTACTATCTGTCCTCCACTGATTAAATCAAACATGATCATACTATGATCACTATTGCCAAGTGGTCCCAACACCCTTATTTCTTGCACCAGATCTGGCGTTCCACTAAGGACTAGGTCCAGTATGGCTTCCCCTCTGGTCGGTTCATGAACCAGCTGCTCCAAGAAGCAGTCATTTATTTCATCTAGAAACTTTATCTCTTTAGCTTGTCCTGCTGTGACACTGTCCCAGTCGATACCGGGGTAATTGAAATCACCCATTATTACTACTCTGTTGTGGCTTTTGTTAGCTTCCTTGATTTCTTTGAGCATTTCATCATCCATTTGTTCATTCTGGCCAGGTGGTCGATAGTATACTCCCACTGCCATCACCTTCCCCTTCATAAATGGAATTTCAATCCATAGAGATTCTACAGCATATTTTGTTCCCTGCAAAACTTTAATCCTTTCTGACTCAATGCCCTCTCTAACATAGAGCGCAACCCCTCCACCAATTTGTTCAGCTCTATCATTACGATATAGTTTGTATCCAGGTATCACAGTGTCCCACTGGTTATCCTCCTTCCACCATGTCTCTGAGAGTGCAATCATATCTAACCTCTCATTTAATGCTATATATTCTAATTCTCCCATCTTATTGTTTAGACTTCTAGCATTGGCATACAAGCATTTTAGAGACTGCATTTTATTAATATTAATCTGGCTATTGGTAGGCATGGGTAATTGGGAATCTTTATGCTCTGTCTGCTCCTTACTCAAGGGCATTTGGGCTACTATACTCCCTTTTGGAACCTCACTGCTTTTGGTAGTATCCTTCAAGGATACCTTTGTCCGAACCGTGCGCTCCTGGGTGACTGTCGGCTTTCCCCTATTTTCTAGTTTAAAAGCTTCTCTATCTCTTTTTTAAAGGTTAATGCCAGCAGTCTGGCCCCATCCTGATTAAGGTGAAGCCCATCCCTTCGGAAGAGCCCCCCCTTTCCCCAGAATGTTCCCCAGTTCCTAACAAATCCAAAACCCTCATCCTTGCACCATTGTCTCATCCACGCATTGAGACTCCGGAGCTCTGCCTGTCTTTTGGGTCCTGCACGTGGAACAGGAAGCATTTCGGAGAACGCTATCCTGGAAGTTCTGGATTTCAACTTCCTACCTAAAAGCTTAAATTTAGCCTCCAGAACTTCCCTACCACATTTTCCTATGTCATTGGTACCAACATGTACCAAGACAGCAGACTCCCCCCCAGCACTATCTATGATCCTATCTAGGCGGTAGTTGTTGATATGGAAGGACAGACTAGATAGGCCATGTAGTCTTTTTCTGTCATCATTTTTCTATGTTCCTATCTCCACCATCTTGACCTGATCTATTATCCTCCCATCTACCCATATCGTATCTAATCTGCTGTAGCTCTTACGTGGGTGAGAGCAATGTGTATATTCCCTCTTATTCCCATGTATGTGCCTCCAATTATCCACTGAACCCAATTTATGCAACAACTTCCCCAACTTCTTACTTACCCCCTTTGGCCCACCCTTGTTGTCCCCCGTAGTGTCTATTCTGGGGTTCAGTGTTGCATTAAAGTCTCCTCCTAATATTACTGGACTTTGCAGATGGGGTTCCACCACCTCATGTAGCTTCCCATAAAACCACCCTTGCTGTGTATTTGGCGGGTATGTACTCCCCACTACTACGGGCCTTTCTTCTATTTTCCCTTTCCACAAAATATAGCGCCCTCCCGGGTCTCTCTCCACATGCTGTTCTTCCACATTCAATCCTCTTGCAAATATTATTCCCACTCCTCCCCTTTTTTGCGATTCCCAGTTAAGGGCCAGATACACTTTATCATATTCTTTACTCATCAACCATCTTTCTTGTACTTTTTTTAAATGTGTTTCTTATATAAGCAGAACATCTGCTCTTATTCTGCTGACCTCTTTTAATAGGGCCTGCCTTTTATATCAGGAATTAAGGCCTTTCACATTTATGGTTACAATCTTGCATTCATCAAATTGTTCTTGATTACTACCCATAACTTCAATTCTCTACACTTCCTCTTCTTACACACACAGGATCCGGGTACCCTCCTTTTGCCCACCCCTTCCTCCCCTCCCTTAGTTCTCTTCCTCCCCTCCCTAAGTTCCCTTCCTCCCAGCCTCCCCCCTCTCCTCCTTCTTTCTACTATTTAGTAGCTTCCACTTCCTCCTCGACATCATCCTTCCCCTCCCACTCATGTTACACATTTCACATTACACTCTCTTCTTATCTTAATCTCCCCCCTTCTTATCTCTTCATATTTAACCTTAACCCCCTCTCCTTCCTCACATCACAAACTCAGTCCAGCTTTGGTGCTTCTTCAACCTTGCTGTTGTTTTCTATTCTTTTCCATTTCTCTTTCCTCTGTTTATTTGCTCAGTCCCATGTCCTTTCTCTTTTGCATTACACATTTACTTTCTCTCTTTGCTCTCCACTCTCTGCCATCTTGTTGTCTGTCCATTCACTGGTTTTCTCATTTCTCCCACCTCTGGTAAGCGTGTCACTCCTGCTTCCTTCATCTCTGCTGCCAACTGCGTTGCTGTTAATGCCCGCCTTGTGATGCCTTGGCTGGTAAACGCAATTCCTGCAGGGTACAGCCATTTATATTTAATGTTCTCTTCCCTTAACCTCACTGTAAATCCTCTCCATTCTCTTCGACGTTGTAGCATGGCCGCAGCCAAATCCGCAAAAATTGCCACCTTATTGCCTTTCCACTCTAGGGGGCCTGCTCCCGCTCACTTATTTATTATTTTTTCTTTAATTTTAAAGTCCTGGAAGCATATAATAATGTCCTGTGGTGCCTCCTCTCTCCTTGGGCCCAGTGTGCGGTGCGCTCTATCTATTTTCACTTCCAGTACCAGCCCTCCATCCTCGGGCTCCTCCAGCACTGCCATACATATGTCTTGTGCAGTCTGTTCACAGTCTCTGTAGCCCTCATTTTCCGGCACCCCCTTTATTCGAAGATTTTGCCTTCTCGCCCAATTTTCCAAATCTTCCAGCTTTAATTCAATCTGTTCCTTCGCAGCTTCTAAACTCTTCACTGCTTTGTTTTATTGCACTCACATGGTTTCGCACATCTTCCACTTGCCCTTCCACCTCCTCCACTCTTTTCCCCAGCTCCTACACATCGGCGCAAAATTCCATGTCTGTTCTGAATCCTGCCATTTCAAACCACAGCTCACCAAACCATGACCGGAGCTCTTCCTTTGAAATCTGCACCACGGCACTTCTGCTCTGCACCTCTTCCAAGGTATTCAACTGCTCTTCAGCCTCAGCCTTAGTATACGCTTCACCTCCCATTTTTCCTCTGTCTCTCTGCTCACCTCTGACCGCAGCGAACCTATACCCTCTTATGTCTGCTGTCTTTTTCCTCACTGTCATCATTACTCCAGCCTCCGCTCCCTCCAACCGTTCCACTCCTCTTGGGGTATTTGTAACGCTATTTAGGGGGAGATTAGTTACTTTTGCGGGGATTAATGGCGGAGCTTGTTTTCAGCCGTCCATGCGGTTCAATGACGTCACCGGAAGTCTTAGATAATCTTTGAATATGGGGCACCAGAGATTGTCTGTCTATGAACAATCCTAAATCCCTCCCTTGAGTGGAAATGGAATGGGTCTATTCATCAATTTTTAACTGTCTCAAAGTCAGTGGCGATGAATCCCAAGCCAAATATAATATCTCCATCTTACCAATAGTAAGTAGAAGTCTCATCCAAGCTCTGATAGTCTTAAGATAGAGAGCTTCCAAATCAAAGGCCTCCTGAATAGTAGAATCAATCGATATAAAAAAACGAATTTCATTGGCATAAATCCAAAAAGCAAGATTCAAGCCAGAAACACTTTACTGATGGAAGCAATGCAAATGTTAAATATAATGCTGGCAATGCAGAACCTTGAGGAATACCAAACAGTAGCGAATGCCAAGATGCTAATCTACCTGCAGACACTTGACACTTCCGATTACATAAAAAAGGTTTAAACCAATCAGTGCATTATTCCAGTTTAGTCTCTGAACTGACTTGTAGCTCAACTCAAGTCTCCCTATTTTCCAGGTAAGGTTGTAGATTTTCTGTTCTTAACAAACCAAGCTGCAGAGACCTTCATACGTTTTCAAAGCTGCATTATCTTAAAACAATTTGAATAGTTCAGATCTGCAAATATCTGTGGGCATAAGTCCAAACTCAATCTGAATTTAAAAAAATAACTAAACATCCATTGATCCCAGCCTATTTCAGGGAAGTCTCATCTATCTGACAAAAATCCCATCGTAGGTATAAATTTATCTGCAGTGTACATTTCAGATTGAGCTACTGCTTTCTAGCAGTACTGCTCACATGCTTCAAAGCTGTGCTAATTCAACCTCTTTTTGTGTCTGCTTGCTAGGTGAATTCCATTCGTCTCTCCTCACTTTACAGAGCATAAATACTAACATTTGAGAAGCTATGAATTACATTCAGAACAACAGAATTGTAACTGCAATTGTATTAAATGAGGACACTGGTTCATGATCACAGAAGTCAAACAATGACAGGGCAGCTTTGACAATCCTTGATGACATCACAATATGCTCTGATTCATCTGGGATTTCAGCTAGATTGTAATGGTCTGTTTCCTATAGGCAATGAAAAAAAATTGGAATTCTAAATTTCAGAAGCATAAAAAGCGCATGAGAACTGGAAGTCTACTATCTGAGGCACAAAATCAAATGAAATTGGATGCATAGTAGGGGGACAGATATTTCGATGGGGTGGAGGAAGTCACAGACATGACGATCTCATAAGGTCAGTTTTCCCCCTGATAACTAGGCTAAAAATAAGGACAGGCAGTTATGGTACTCATGTCTAGTGGAACAAATTAATCTGTCAGTCATTTGAGTCATGTATTTCTAACAATCCCTTTTGGCCGGGTAGTGGAGTTTCGACTGTTTTCTCCCTTTCACCACTGTACACTATTCCCTTTGCTTAATCTCCCCAGAGAACAGCTGTGAGGGATTAATTCACTAAACATTTCTGAAATGTATTTGTACCAATTCATGGAAGTTAAATAGAAGCAGGAACCCTGAAAATCAAATTTGTTTCACTGACGTCTACAAATTCAACTACTTATTCTTCATACTGCAATATAGAGGCAACGGGTAATCAGAAGTTTAGCTTTTAGAGTACAATTAAAGATAATGGAGGGACTATTTAAAATATTTGGGATAAACTAGCAGAAATAGCAATTAGATTGAAGCCATCAACATGTATTTCTACTACTACTTTTTGTTTGTATAGCGCAGTGCTGTACATATACAGTCCATAAAGTGTGCATGTATGTGTCTATTTGATAAAGTGTACATGTAAATCATGACTCTTCCCATGATCCACCCAATCCTTATTCCCAGAACATGCCTACATGCGGGTCATGTAAAAGTACATGCCTTCTTGTCACTATGCATATTTTTATGCAGGCAGCCTCAGCATAATTTTATAAAAGCCCTTTTATTCACATCAAAAGGCCTTGACATGCAAAATATTCTTTATAAAATTACCTCATATAAGTGAAATATGCTGTATTTATCTGTAGGTTCAAACAATCTTCAACTCTTGGAATATGCATCACTGCATATTCTGGTTGTCATAGATTACCTGATGGGCACAAAGGAGTTTTCTTGTTCTTGTCTGAAACTGTCTCTCTGTCTGTAACAGGATGTGGAAGGATAGAACATATTACCTCAAGCTCTGTCAGTTATACTGGCTACCCATTGGATTTTGTATATAGTTTAAAAGTTTGGTTTACTTCTTTACTTATTTTTTTCTACATTGGTATTTAGCTCACACCTTTGCAGTCAGTTACGAAGATTGGCCCATCAGAGCTGTCTAATCTCCTGATGATATATCATCCTACTCAGGTATTATGATCAGCTACATAACATCTGCCAGAAAATTCCTCTTGGGATCCAGTGTGGAGAGTTAACAGGCTCTTGAGCCATTTCTGTGGTGGGAGTTGTGGCCTGGAGAGATTAGGACTGAAAGGAATTTTCTATCCTTTTGTCAGAAATGTGAAACCACTACTACTACTACTGAGCATTTGTATAGTGCTGCAAGACGTATGCAGTGCTGCACAGATATGTAAGAGACAGTCCCTGCTCATCAGAGTTTACAATCTAGTCAATACAAACAACACAGTAGGTGTAGACAGGTATACATCTAGGGGGAATGGTAAGGAAACACAAAGGAGACCAGGTGAGTCAAGATCTGAAAGCGGCAGCGAAGAGATGAGTTTTCAGCCTGGATTTGAAAAGGGTCACAGAAGATGTCTGACATACGGACTCAGGTAGTTTGTTCCAGGCATAAGGAGCAGCAAGGTGAAAGGAGCGAAGTCTGGAGTTAGCAATAGAAGAGAAGGGCACAGATAGAAGCAATTTGCCAGAAGAGTGTTTTCACCGCTTTGACCCGGTGAAAAGCGGGATATAAATACAGTTAAATAAATAAAGAGTGGAAGGGTGTAGGCAGGTGATTTGCTGCAGAGTGAATGCATTTATAGGTCAGCAGGAGAGGATTGAACTGTATATGGAAATGGATAGGGAGCCAATGAAGTGACTTGAGAAGAGGGGTAATAGGAGCATGACAAGGCTGGAGGAAGATTAGCCGCGCAGCAGTGTTGAACAGATTGAAGGGGAGAGAGATGATTCAGTGGAAGACCAGCAAGGAGTAGGTTACAATAATCAAGATGGGAGGTGATTAAGGAGTGGATAAGTGTCTTAGTAGTGTGTTCAGAAAGGAATGGGAAGATTTTGTTGATGGTATAGAGAAAGAAATGGCAGGTCTTAGCCATCTGATGGATGTGTGTGAAGAAGGAGAGAGAGGAGTCAAACATAACCCCAAGGTTGCAAGCCGAGGAAACAGGGAGGAGTAGAGAGTTATCCACAGAGACTGAGAAAGGAGGAAGAGGAGAGAAGGTTTTAGGGGAAAAATAAGAAGTTCAGTTTTGGCCATGTTCAGTTTCAAGCAGTGGTGAGACATCCAAGCAGCAATGTCTTGTTCTTGTTATCAGTTACGCTGTGTTCTAATGTTACAATGTATTCAGTTGAAATATACTGTTATGTTCCCTGTAAACCGTCTTGATTTGTAGAAAGCCGGTATATAAAAACTGTTAAATAAATAAATAAATGTCAGAAAGGCAGACAGAGATCCGGGTCTGGATTGCCAGAGAGATTTCAAGTGTAGAGAGGTAGATCTGGGAATCATCAGCATAAAGATGGTACTGAAAGCCATGGGAAGAGATGAGTGCACCAAGGGACTGGATATATAGAGAGAAAAGGAGTGGACCTAAGACAGATCCTTGGGATACATCAACTGAGAATGGGATAGCAGCAGAGGAGGATCCACCAGAACAAACACTGAAAGAGTGTTGGGAGAAATAAGAGGAGAACTAGGATAGCACAGAGCCCTTAAAACCAAGCAAGGACAGGGTATCAAGGAGAAGATTGTGGTCAACAGTGTCAAAAGCAGCAGAGAGGTCAAGAAGGATGATAACTGAGTAAAGGCTCTTCGATTTTGCCAGGAACAAGTCACTGGAGACTTTGGCAAGAGCTGTTTCAGTAGAATGTAAAGGATGAAAGCCAGATTGTAAAGGATCCAGGAGGGCTTGAGAGGAGAGAAAGTCAATGCAACAGCAGTGAACCATACGTTCAAGTAGGAGGAGGAGGGAGATGGGTTGATAGTTAGAAGGACAGGTAAGGATCAAGTGAGGGTTTCTTGAGGAGAGAAGTGACCACAGCATGCTTGAAGTCTGAAGGGACAGTTGCAGTGGAGAGCGATAGGTTGAGAATATTTGAGAGATGGAAGGGACAACAGTTGAGGAGATGGGGCTTAGGAGATGGGTGGGAATAGGATCAGAGGAGCAGGTAGTAAGCTTGGAGGAGGAAAGAAGATGTGTGGTCTCCTCCTCAGAGATCATAGAAAAGGAAGAAAGGGTAGCAGAGGAGGAAAGTTGGGAGTGAAGAGGGAGAGGAGGGGAGGGAGGGAAAGTAGCTGACTTTGTGAGGAATTGGAGGGTGATCTTGTGGATTTTGTCATGGAAATAGCCAGAGTTTGGCACCTTGAGGAGAGAGTAAAGAGATGACGAGGGTCAGAGGCAAGAGAGTTAGTAAGATGGACACAATAGTCTTGTTTGGTGAGTGCTATGCCTGACTGGAAAGACATGGATTTGAAGTATAGAAAGTCTTCAAGGGAGTGGGATTTGAGCCAAGCATGCTTAACTGAATGGGTAGAGGAATGTAGATAGCGGGTAGTGGATGAAAGTCAGGGCTAAAGTGCAGTACGCCTCACAGGACGTGGCATGGGCGGAGCAAGAGCATCCAGAGCAGAGAAGAGTGCAGCATTATAGGAAGCGACTGCCTCATCAACAAACTCAGATGACATAGTGGAGGAAAGAGGTGATGAAACAGTGGAGGATAGAACCAAAGGGTCAATAGCATGAAGTTTTAAAGGAGTTGGAGGAGACAGGACAAGGTTGAGGTGGTGGGTGATGAAGAGTGAAGCTTAGCAGGTGATGGTTTGATAAGGGAAGAACTGAGGTACAGACGTTTGAGGGTAAGCAATTAGAGAAAAATACAAGGTCAAGGCAGTGGCCATGCTGCTGAGTGGGGGCAGTAGAGCAAAGCTGGAGGTCGAATGAGGAGGTAAGGGAAAGGAGCTTTAAAGCATAAAGATCTGAGGGATAATCAACATGAATGTTAAAATCCCCGAGAATAAGAGTGGGGGAAGAGGAATCCAGAAAGAAGGAAAGCCACGAGTCAAAATCAGTGAGAAAGGTAGATCAGTTCTCCCACACATCTCGTCCCATTGGTCGTAGTGGTAGTGTTGGGCTTCTAATTTCTCCTTCCTGCCAATTCCATTTCTTTTGTTTTTTTAAAGGCATTTGAGAATATTTAATAGGTTTTTATAAGCAGTAAAAAAAATACATAAGTATTTCTTTTTACCTGAGAGGGCTCCCTGATGTGCCTGTGATAAGTGAGAGCTGAGCGGCAGCATTCCAATGTGACAACAGTCTGGATCTGTGAACTTGGAAGTAAGTTGGCTGCCAAAGGGAGGAATGAGAGTGACATGAAGAGTGCCAGGAGGTGGCTTGAAACAGCTGTGGGACTGAGTGGCAGCAGGAGCATGTGTGGCATCCTATGGCGCTGAGCTCATATCCTTGCACTGGCTCTATTCCTACCCCCCAATAAAGGAAGAAGCCCCACAGGGAGAGTAAGAGCCCTGATATCAGAGGAACAAGAAGACACTTCCCTCCACCTGCCAGAAGAGGAAAGGTAATGTCAGCAACCATATAAGAAGAAGAAAAGAAGCTGAAGATAATTGACAGGCATGTGTGATCCAGTGCCTGCCATAGGAGAACAAAGAAGGCATGTGCAGGCACATGCTGAAAGGAAAGCACGTGGACAATAGATCAAAGGGTCCACATGCTGAGAATATAGAACCCATAGAGAGAGAGGGAAAAAAGTGTAAGGAAGATAAGTAGACCCTCGCCCTCCCTCCTCAGGAGAAATGTCCAGAGCAAGAAGAAAGGTGAGAGGGAAAAACTGAGAACGAAGAGAAGTCAGCCAAGCAGAAGGAAGACAGATAAACCAGAGAAGAGAACAGATAGACTGTAGCTTCCTAGTAGTGCCTGAGGGAGAAGCAGATCCTGCGAAGGGTGGTCAGCATGTCTGAGGAAGAAGAATCAGTCAGCCAGAAGGTAGGCACTGGGAAAATGCTGACAGAAGCTGACCGTGGCATTAGAGAAAGAGAAGTAACAACAGAAACCAGAATTTGCTGAAGGCAGGAACAAACCAGAGGGCCAGAAACAAAGAGCTGAGGGACAGCAGAGTCTGGGAATCAAGTTTGTGAAGAGAGAGACGAACTGTGGAGAATCCCAGTAAAGAACTGTCACCAGAAGCTAAACATAGCAGAGAAGCCTTTGTGGGGAAACCACAGCCAGATAAAAGCAGCCAAAATGGTAAAGGGGATGAAAGGATATCCCTACGAGAAAAGGTATAAAAGGTTAGGGCTCTTCAACTTGGAAAAGAGATGGCTGAGAGAGATATGATGTAAAATGCATAATAGAGGTCTATAAAATAATGAATGGATTGAATGGGTAAATGCAGATTGTTTTTTCACTCCTTCAAAATGTAGAAAGACTAGGGGACATGCAATGAAGCTAAAATGTAGCACATTTAAGACTAGTCAGAGAAAATATTTCATTCAATGTGTAATCAAACTCTGGAATTCATTACCATAGAACGTGGTAAAAACCTTTAGTGTAGCAGATTTAAAAGAGGTTTAGATGAGTTCCTGGAGGAAAAGTCTATAAACCATCATTAAAGAGGATCAGAGAAATCAACTGCTTACCCCTGGGACAAGCAGCATAGAATTTGTATACCTTTTTGGAACCTTACAGGTACTTGTGACCTGGATGTTGACCACTGTTTGGAACTGTATACTGCGCTTGATGGACCCTAAGTCTGACCCAGTTTGGCATTTCTTATGTTCTTGTGTTCTTATGTACTGAAAAGCTGCCAGCAGACAGGAGCAGCCCTAGAAGAGCCAGGAGAGGTAGCAGCTATGTGGGAGCCACTGAAGCTGAGGTGAACTGCCAAGACCCTGAGAGCCCCTGCCACCCAGAAGGACAGTGACTGCCAGCATTTGTAAGTCTTCCTGCTTATTAGGGACAAAAGGTACAGAATCCTTAATTAGAGAGAACACACTAATTTTGTTTTATTTCCAGTTTAGCTAGAAATTAGTTCATAGGTAGTGCACATACTGAGTTCAGGCCTACTTTTTAGTAGGGCCTGGAGAGATTTTTTTGGTTAATATCGAAGGTAGGCGCACTGAGAGACAAAAAACTGTGATTGCCCACAGTGAGGGAGCACCGCAAATCATTGTGGTACGCCAGAGCTACCTGTTAGTCCAGGACATTCACCGAGAAACAGAGACTATGCATCCAAGGTGCCCAGTGGTGAGACCTAAGCCTGCACTACTACATTACTGGCAAAACCTCTAATTTTATACTTATATACTTCTTTTAAATGGTAGGTCTATAAGAAATAAATCTGAAATTATTTTATGAAGATATTAGCAACACCACTGCTCATCTGACTTTTTTTTTTACTGAAACATGGTTCTAGGAAGGAGATGGAGTGTTGGTTTCTTAAATGATTCCACAAAATTATTTGCGTTTGCAATGTGATAGAGATTCCTGGAGAAGTGGTGGTATTGCTTTGATTTTTACAGATTATATTAAATTTGAAAGGGTATATTTACAGAACTGCATAGTACTGGATTATAGTTTTGTAACATGGAAATTGCCCAGGCATTTAAGTATTCTTGTGTATAGACTACCAGGGGCAGAAGGATTTGTGATGGATATGATGGAGGTCCTACTGCTCATGGATGACATAATACTAATGGGGGATTTTAACATTCACTTTGAAGACCCTTCTCAGGCATGGGCACTTACTTATCAAGACTATGGGGCCCTTTTGCTAAAGGTCACTAATTTAGCATGAGGTAACAGGCAGTCAAGAAAGCTAATTTGTGTGCATGCCAGCTACTGGCTGTTAAAAGGCACAGTAAGTGGCCATCGTGGTCTAGGGAAAAATGAGGATGGGTTAGGGGCAGAGTGTCGGTATGGAGAGCATTTTGTCGCTGATGCGAATGTAATTGCAGCATGCTCAACAACATTGTGGCAATTAGCACAAGTGCACAGAATAATATCTCTATGGGTGTCATTAGGTGCATCCATATTAATCACGCCATGCCTTCTGATGCTCGATTGTGTACTAAGTGCCGGGAACTTGCTGGTAGCAGACAACAGTTGTACTTATTATGCATTAGTTTTGTGGCTAATCATGATGTAAGTGCAGCCCTTTTGTAAAAGAGCTTCTAAACATTGATGGTAATCTTTATGTGAAAATATTGGCCTCTAGACTCAGGATGGTATTACCCAGCATAATACATAGGGATCAAAATGATTTCAGAAAAAGTAGATTACCCACTGATAATTCATGTTATTCTGGAATATATTATCTCTTGCCTAGATCACAGGGTCTTCCCTTGGAGTGATGTCACTTGGCGAAGAGAAAGAGTTCAATAGAATAGAGTGGAATTATCTTTTTTGTACCTCATAATGGTTTGGTTTTGGGCAGCCATTCATTCAGATGGCTAAGCTACTTTATTTTTTCCTTCAGGCTTCTCTGTTTTTTGACAGTTGTTTTTCAGTTGTTTCAACTTTTCTGAGGAACCAAACAAAACCATCCTTTGTCCCATTGTTGCTTAATCTAGCTTTAGTAATTTGATGAGTGCATAATATCTAAAGAGTCAAATATCATCAGGCAGGACAGTAACAAGCTAGAAATACGCTCTGTGTGACTTGTGCCCCTGGTGCCCCCACCCCATCAAATTGCATGCAGAAACTCATTATTATCGGGTTTCCTGGAAGCCCATTGATGACATCGGTGCCCCTTCCTTGTTTGCACCCTGTGCGGCCATACCGCTCTCACAGCCCTTGGCATGGCCCGGTCATCAGGTTGAGTGTAAGCTTTCAATATTGGCAGAAGACATTTCACTATACCTTAAGGTACCTTCTATTCCGCTACTCCTTTTCATCAAATCTTTCTCACAGCTATCCAGATGTAAGATTAACTGTAACAAGTCTGAATTTAGGACCCTAGCCTCTTTATTTTTAAACACCATTAAGGGCAAATGGTTGCCAAACAAGACTTAGGCATTTGGGAGTTTGATAAGGTAAGACAGCTGAATGAATGGTAGACCTTAATAGTGAAATTCTTCAGCAGCTAATCAATGCTACATCTACTAACTGGTCTCCATTCCATTTTTCCTGGTGGGGTAGGCTCACACCATAAAAAAGGTTTTAACTACTACTACTACTACCTGACATTTGTATAGCGCTACAAGATATACACAGCACTGCACAGACACATGTAAAAGGCGGTCCCTGCTTATCAGAGCTTACAATCTAGTCAAGACAGACAACACAGTAGCTGTAGACATGGGATACATCTAGGGGGAATGGTAAGGAAACATGGGATACAGCTAGGGGGAATGGTAAGGTTCTAACCCTAGAAGTAAATTACATATTGAGTATCGAGTCAGTATTCAAATCATATGGTCTCAGTATTTTTTTAAGGATTGGCCATAGCATTTAAAAATTAAACTGGATATTCAGTGCCAAAATCAGGATATTCTCCAGTGTTGAAAATCCTGTTTCAGTGCTGTCCAGATACTGAAACCACATAAAGTTAGGACAGCTGTTTTCATGACCTAATGTTATGCAGCTGACTATCCGTCACTAATCAGATAAATGCTAGGACTGCCCTGGCACTCTCTGGGTACTGCCACAGTGGTTAGAGGGAATAGTCAGCCATACTGTCTAGATAGTGTGGCTGAATATCAGGTTTGGTGGGGTTTATGCATTTAGTAGATCCTGCTAACCGGATAAACTGTTTTGAATATCAGGTATATATTACCAATTCTACTTTCTGACTCAGTATGCAAAAATCTAACTCATTTCTTATGAAAAAGTAATGTATAGTATGTATATGAGCCACAAAATTAGCGCAGAGGTCCACAGTAACTTTTGGAGGCATGGGCACCCGTACTCCTGCTATTAACATGTTGGTAACCTGCTGCACCATGCTAACCGGCATACAGGTGCACTTACTGCCATCCCTTGAGATGGCATTAAGTGTACTCATGCCAACGGCAACATTTGTGGCTAGCATGCGCTCATAACATCTGCGCTAACCGTGATTCCTATTAAATGCCCATGTTACGCTTCTAATCTGCCTGCTCCCTGCCCAATTGTACTTTAATGATTTAACATGGGATTTTTACCTTGGAGCCCTATACAAACAGCATGGTGCACTTAGTGTGCAGCAAACTCCACGCCATCAGCACGGTTTATGTGCTCCTAAAATTAGGCAGAGATCGGCAATGTAAACTCCCCCAATTTTCAGGTGTACCATTAGGCTTGCCTCATGGGTAAGGATGCTTATTTTAAGGATCCAATGAAGGAGGAGTGGCCTGGATAGCTCTTGTTAGAAGAGGCTTCAGCATACCCTTTCCCTCTTAATATTCTCCCATCCATGTGAACATCTCCATTAACTGCAGAGGCTAAAATCTTAGGGGACCTCTTACTAAAGGGTGGGAAGGTGTTGCACCTAATGCACCAATAGTGTCAAAACTATGGCTCATTGGTGCAACGCCACTGCATTAATGGTCAGAGGTGTGGAAAGCATTTCCCCAGCAGTTTACACTGAGCACTTTCACTTAACACAGGCTGCAATAGCATTGGTGCACTAAACTCCACCTATCAAAGTGGCATTAGGTGGACCCACACTAATGCAGTTAGCAGGCAGTGTGTACGCAGCCTAACTGCACTAAGCTCACCACACCCACTCTCTGCCCCTAACCCATCCACTCGCGACCCTAACACAGGTTCTACAGTTAGCGTGGGAACTGACCTGCACTAACTGTCATGGGCCCCATCTAGCTAGGCACCACATCTCCCAGCACATTTCCAGTGCATGCCAGAACACCTGCTGTCAGCTAGCTCCCTTTAGTAGAAGACCCTTTTAGAGACAACTCCTTTGGCATTAAACATTTTCTGAAGTGGACGATTACTGCTAGGTTGGTCAGAGACCCAGAAAATATACATTTGGTGGAATCCATTCTTCAAAATACATAATTCCCCTTTTGACTGGTCATCTTGTCAGAACAAGAGTATTTGGATTATGGCTCAGTTGGTTTCTGAAGGTGGACTCAAGGATTTTAAAACCCTATAATATAAATTCAATTTGTCTAGTAAACACAATTGCCAACTAGCATGGAGCCATGACAGCGCGGGATGAGTCCTGCACTGTGAAACCCATGTTAGGGTCATGAGCGGGCAGGTTAGGGTGAGCTCAGCGCAGTTAGCACTGAGCCCTCACAGCACACTAACTGCATTAGCATGGCTTCACATAACACCACCTCAATAGATGGAGTTAAGTGCACCCACACTAATGCAGCCCATATTAGGAGAAAGTGCTCTGTATTAACCATCGAGGAAATGCTTTCCACGCCCCCAGCAGTTAATGCAGTCGTGTTGCACCTAACACACCATAGTTTTGGTGCTATTAGAGCATTAGGTGCAACACTTAATGCCCTTTAGTAAAAGACCCTCTAAGTGTATAAGCTTGCCATATATATCATAGGGTCTGATATTTAAAAGGGTTTAAGTGGTTGGTAGCTTCTGCAAACCAATAAGCCCCAGTGATTTGATATTCAGTGGCACTAACTAACGATCACTAGTGAAACTGGATATTCAATGCCAGATGCCAGATAAGGTCTGGCCCAGGTACAAACAGACTGTAAGCCCTCTAGGGACAGGGAAATATCTATTGTACCTGATTGTAGTTCTTACTACTGGAAAGGTGTGAGCTAAATACTACTAAATAAAAATATCCGGTTTTTGTTTCAGGAGCGGCTGCCAGGCATTTTAAAAATGCCAACTGCCACCTCTGAATATCAATCCCATAGATTATTGGCAATATTATTGCATTAAAAGAATAACTATATCTATTCAAACTGATACCAACTTAATGTTCTCCACTCAGATTTCAGCCATAGTTTGGTCCTTTCCACTCTGAGGAAGAATTTTCCCTTAAGATACCTACTGCCTGTAGATGGTCTTAAATTCTTTGTTCATGTGATTATTCTTAACAGGTTAGACCACTGCAATGGGATCTATAATGGATAAAGCCCTCATTCTTGAAAACACTACAGCTTACCCAAAATACAGCAGTTAAGCTCTGTGGCTAGCCTCAGATAATTGATCACTTCACCCCTCATCTGATAGTACCACCTGCTCCCCATTATTTTCAGGTTTCAATATAAAATCCTTCTCCTAGCTTCATATACAAGGGCTCCATCTATATCTACCTAGGCTTCTTATCCCTTATTATTTCTGAGATCCTAACAGGGCAACTTATCGAGCATCTCTTCTGCTCAAATCTATGCTCAAGATATACCACTGGGGCTATCACATAAAACATTCTTCACTTACTTCACTCCATTTCTCTGGAATAGTCTCTCAAAAGATCTCAGGCTGCAGTCCTTCTATGTAAATTTTAAGGCATCTCCAAAGACCAGATAACTTTTCCCAGGCCTTTCCTCTTTAAGGTAGTTATCTTGTCAGGGTCCTCATTGGTACAGCTAGCCTCCTGAACATTTGCCTATTGGTGTCTTGCCTCCAATGCTTTCTAGTTACCCATGTGGGTTCATGCCCATGCCTGTCTACCCTAAATGTCTGTTTATCAGTGTCCTATGGTAATTCTCTTTTATCTAGATCTTGCTGCCCTGCAGAGCTTGTTTTTCTCAGTTATAATGTGGCTCTGCTGTACTGATGTTCTGTTTGCTTTATAATTAATGCTCATGTTTGTATTACTTGTGACTGTACATCATCGTTGCACTGGCTTTGAAAGGCAGTCAATCAAATCAGTACATAATTAAAGGCATGTATAATCCCAGTCCAGGCCCTGGTTAGGATGTAAGTGAAAATCTTTATGGTGCGGGGGGGAGAGAGGTGTAAGTGGGGCTTGTGATATTTGCAGGGGGCTCTGGAATCTATACAGTTGGTTGTGGCCCTACTCCTGGAGGGGAATGTGGGGTGCTGCCCTATACCCTCTGTGGGAGGGGGGTGGCTTTTTTGGACTGCTCCTCCCCTAATGTTTGGGGAGGGATGGAGTGGATATTCTTGGTAAGACTCCCTTATTCCAGCTTTCTTGGTACTCTATGACTGCCACCCTCCTCTTCATTTATGTTTCTTCTTTATGTTTCCATTATTATTATTATTCTACTTCTTCTGTTGTAAGTTTTATAGTGGCCAGTTGTTAGGCAGAAGGGTGGGGAGGGAGGGACGGGGGATGTAAAATGTAAAACATGGTTCATCGTGTGTTATTAGCTCTCGGCACTGTGTAAGAGTACCCACAGTCTGGCAGCCTGCAAACAGATTTGAACAACAACAACAAAAAGAACATATCCTAGTGATCCCAGGGCACATGCATGATTATGGAATAGTTCTGAAGTTTAAAATATTGTTTCCAAGTGCCAGGAAGGTATCAGCTATTACAGTACTTTGCCTCCTGAAATGCTAAATTTCTGTTTCAGTATGTGGGATATGATAATATTAATAATTCATTTCCTCTTTATTATCTGAAGTACAGAAATCCCTAGTTTTGCATTGCATCTGCAGTGCCGGCAACTGAAGGAAAGAATTTGCAGTAACGTCATCTCTCCATGTACTGAACAGTACAATTAGCACTAAAGGGTATGTTTACTAAACCGGGCTAACGGTTAACCCGGGCTATCTGCAACTAGGTCCCATGGAATAATATGGGACCTAGTGGCAGATAGCCCGGGTTAACCGTTAGCCCGGTTTAGTAAACATACACCTAAGTATCATAATACATTTATCCTAGAATGAATTATTAGAGCTAGCCACTAGATGGCAGACAAGTACATTATTTTTCATTTCATTTCCTTTATTGTACTTATTCACCACTTACCTGAACATTATTATGAATTGGTGTTCTGGTATGAAGTAGTCCCTTCATGAATCTTAATGATGGGACACTGAGAAACTGGAGCTGTATCTATAAAGACATGATAGGTGGACAGAACACTAAGGGGAATTCTAATAGACAAGGTCTTTAGACAATGCTGATAAAGATGGAAGAGATACTAAAGTATGATATTTGGAAGAAGACCAGAAGGAGTCTTACCAATAAGTGAGGTACCAGATTCAAAATGTCTTCCATCTAAAAGCATATGTATGTTCTATGAAAGGTTTCCTTGCTGCCACCAAGATGTCCTCAATCAGAGATGGCAGGTTGAAAGAAACAACTACACATATCTCAATTTCTATGCTTTTAGAGTTTGGAATGAAGAAGAGTGCCTCTTTTCTGCATTATCAAGGAGGGAAATTTTTGTAGCCTGCACAGAGGGAGAGTCTTTTGGGAAGAACAAACTAGACCTGATGAGGCCGGAATGATGCTACAAGAATCATTGTGCTCGGTCTTCTTTGGAACTCATGCAAGATCTTGGCTATCAAAAGGATGGGTGCATAAGTGTAGATAAGGGGTCAGAAAATCCTGCACTAGATTTATTTATTTATTTATTTATTTAACAATTCTTATATACCGCACTATTTGTTATCAGTGCGGTTTACATTTAACAAAGAGTTTTCAGATCAGAGAAGACTGATTGAAATTACATTATAACAAGGAATAAAACTTGGAGAACATGGGAAACTATTTACATATTGACATGTATCAGGATGGTTGAGGAATACATGAAACTATGTACATAAAGATATGGCATAATAGTTGGGATGGAGTTAAGTGCTCTGAACAAAACAGAGGTAAATCTTGTGTTCTTGCTGCTGACAAACAAGTCTAAAACGTTTTAGGATCCAGACACCTGCTTATGAAGTTAAGGAAGTTGAAGGAGTTTGTCTGCCAATTAGTTTTGTCTCCCTGGAATGTAAGTGGCTTGAATTGCTATGTGATAGAGGAATGTAAAGTCCAAAATTCATGCTGCTTTTCAGAATAGTCCCAGAAAATATTGCCTCTTGATGATCTATCTGAATTAGCACTTACTGGCTTGAGAGAAGATCTACAAACACTCGAGGGGAGTAAAATATTGCTCTCAATTCCAAAAGATTGATGTGATGCAGTGTCCCATCCTTTGTTCAGGCTCCCTGAGTGAGTCAAATGCCAAAGTGAGTTCCCCAACCTGTGTGGAAATATCTGTGGTTAGTATGCACTAACATTCTTGAGGTGTAAAGGAAAGCCTTTCAGCAGATTGGTTTCTGTAGCTGACCACTGCAATATGGTTTGAATGAAAATAGATGGTGAACTTTGGTCAATAAGGATTGGATTCACAGACTTCACTGAAATCTGAGCTCCTATTGCAGATTTCTTGAGGCAAGGAAAGGGCACTACATGCATCAAGGAAGGCATATGGCCTAGCATCTGCAAATAGATTCTAGCTGTCATCCACAGCTACTGATGGACTGTCTGAACAGGCTGTATAAGTTTTAGCATTCTGTCTTGTGGAAGAAAGGTTTCTGATTTTTCCATGCTTAGAAGAGCTCCTATGAAGGAGAGCTTTGTAGGTTGAAAGCTTGATTTGTCAAAATTGATTAAGATGCCAAGAGACTGAAATAAAGGTCATGCTGTGTCCCTGAGGAAGATGGCTAGTTTTAGTGTTAAAGCCAAGTCATCAAGGTAAGGAAACACCAGAAGTCCCCACTTGTGTAGGTGGTCTGCAAGAACCACAAGAAACTTGGTGAACACCCTGGAAGTTGAGGATATACTGAATGGGAGGAGTCTGTACTGAAAATGATTGTGCATAAGGTGAATGGTGGTACTTCCTACAAATGGGATGAATGAGTATATGTGTGTATGTATCATGAGATCAAGAGAACATAGCCAGAGTCCCCTGTGGACAGATAGGGAGAATGGTGGAAGAATATTCATCTTGAACTTCTCTTTGAAAAGAAAAAAGTTGAGGTCTCCAAGGTCCAAGAGTGAGCATAGTCTTCCATTTTTTGGGAAATGAAGAAATTCCTGGCATAGAATTTTTCATTCTTCCCTTGTGGAACAGATTCTATTTTGCTGGCCTGTAGCTGAAGGATTTCTTCTTGAAAAAGCTAGGTATGGTCCTGAGATAGATGACACCAGGTAAGGGGTCTTTCAGATGGAACAGCTACAGTAGGAACATAAGATGGTACCCAGATTTGACAATTCTGAGTACCCTGGAATTCATTGTCATTCTTTCCATTCTCAAAGAAAATCATGTACACAACCACCAACAGAATGAAATGGCAATGTTCAGATAGTTCAGTTAAAACAGGAAAGATGCTTGGGCAGAGCAGGAGCAGTCTGTTTTGGTTGTATTCTCTCTGTTTATTGAGGCCTAATGTAAGACTGACACTCAACCTATTGTGGTTGCCTGATGAAAGGAAGAGAACTTCTTTTCCTGAGTGAGAAACATCTCCTAAACTGAGTTATGGATGATGTTATAGCAGAACATAGTAACATAGCATATGACAGCATATAAAAACCAGTATGGTCCATCTAGTCTGCCTAGTAAGGTGGCTAGAGCGGTTGTAACTGTAGCTCCGTGCAGGTCACCCCCCTCTATCCCTGTGTTTAAGGTTGTACCTGCTGCTCCGTGCAGGTCAGCCTTCCTCTATTTATTGAAGTATAAAAGATATTTAAGTTTACTTTAATTTCATCCTCTTGCTATAAAGGGATCCACTGTGTCTGTCCCATGCCATTTTGAATTCCATCACTATATTTGCCGCCACCACTTCCAGTGGGCGGGCATTCCAAGCATCCACTACATTTCAGCAAAAAGGTTTTCTTGATGTTGCTCTTAAGTTTACCACCTTACAGCTTCATTGTATGCTCTTTGAAAAAGGTTTAGTTGTTTATTGATACCTTTCAAGAATTTAAAAGCCTGTATCATATCTCCCCTGTCCCTTCTCTCATCTAGGGTATATATGTTTAGGTCTTCTCTTCTCATACCTCTTCAGGTACAGGTTCCAAATAAATCTGGTCACCTTCCTCTGAACTGTTTCAAGTCTTTTTATATCCTTTGTGAGATATGGTCTCCAAAACTGAATACAATACTCCAAGTGAGGTCTCACCAATGGCTTGTACAGGGGCATTAATATCTCCTATTTTCTGCTGGTTATTCCTCTTTGCATTCAGCCCAGCATCCTTCTGGCTTTGGCTACCATCTTGTCACATTGAATCGCCACTTTGAGATCCTCAGAAAATGGCACTCGGAGGTCCCTCTCCTGGTCCATGCACACCAACATCTCTCCCCCTATCACATATGATTCCTTTCAATTTCTGCATCCCAAGTGCATGACTCTGCACTTCTGCACATTAAATCTTAACTGCAAAGCATTAGACTATTCTTCCAATGTTTTTAGATCTTTTCTCATGTTGTCCACTCCCTCAGAAGTGTCCACTCTTGCAAATATTTATGTCATCTGAGAAAAGGCAGACTTATCCATTCAGTCCTTCAGCCATATCACTCACAAATACATTGAACAGTATCAGTCCTAAGACTGATCCATGAGGCACGCCTCTACATTAAACTGAGCATCCTGGGGATAGGTCCAAAGGTGGTGAACTGGATCAGAAATTGGTTGACTGACAGATGACAGAAGGTAGTGGTAAATGCAACTCACTCAGTTCTATCATCTGTCAGTCAACCAATTTCTGATCCAGTTCACCACCTTTGGACCTGTCCCCAGGATGCTCAGTTTATTGATAAATCTCCTATGAGGAACAGTATCAAAGGTTTTGCTGAAATCTAGGTATATCACATCCATCACAAGCCTTTGATCTAGTTCTCTGGTCACCCAGTCAAAGAACTCAATCATATTTGTTTGTCACCTCTGCCCTATAACCACTTTTGTGAAGAGGTACTAGGTGAAATACTGGTCCTTAATGGTATCCAAACAAGGTGCCTCCAGTGCAGGGCTCACCTGCACATCATCATGCAAGTCATCTGGCAGCAATGGCTGATGCTGATATCCTAGAGGAAGGGTCAAAGGCATCATTTACTGAATGGATAAGTTGAGCTTCACATGCATCTGCTTCAGATAAAATGACTAGTTTGAAATATGGTTTGATAGGCAGAGTAGAAGAAAGTCCTTGGGTTTTCTAAAGGAAGGTATGCATGTATTGTACTTTGTTCAATTGCTGAGAAGCAATGTTTGCCAAAAGCTTGGTTCCTTGAAAGATTTTCTTTTGAAGGAGGTCTAAGAGTCTAGAATCTTTTCCCAGCAGTCAGGGCTGGCCTGTACACTAGGCAGACTAGGCAGCTTGCCTAGGGTGGCAGGTCCTGGTGGTTAGCATGGTGACTCTGACACCTCCACACGCCTTAAAATCATCAGCTTTCTGCCACCGGATTGGGCCTTGAAGTGGCCATACACATGCATGCCCACACGGCCTACTGATCCTGGCCTCTTCCGATGCAACTTCCTGTTGTAGGGGGCAAAAAGTTGCATCAGAGATGGGGCAAGCACAGCAAGTAGTGATCTCACTGGCATGCATGGGCATATTAAAGCCCCACATGGTGCTAAAAAAAGCATCATGGAGGGATTGCTGTGCTACCCTCTCACCCAGGTGAGATGGGGGGGGGGGGGTGGGCAGCGTGGTGTGACTGCCTAGGGTGGCAAAAGCCCTTGAGCTGGCCTTGCCAGCAGTGTATTGGAAAAGCCTCTGCATGGTTTTGCTTTATTCATAGCTGAATCAACTACTACAATTGTACATGAAAGTTGTGTCTTATTAAATTCAGAAGTCAAATGAACCTTATATTTACGGTCTTTTTAGATACCAGCTACATTGTCACTGGCATTTGGCACACATGAATCTGTTGTTCACATAGTAGATCATGGACCAGAGATGCAATTGTGGCCTTTGTAACTTTTATGAATTGTAAAAGCCCAAAGACATCAACTCTTGGATCTGCTTCTTCCTGTGATACAGCAGTTGAAAACTGAACTTTTTAAGAAGGCGCTTATAATCAAATCAAAAGGTCCTATAAATAGTAGACTGAGAGGCATCCTGCTATTATTTATTTGTTTTATGCTATGTTTTGATCTTAAGATATTTTGTTTTATTGTATATTGTTTAATTACTTTTTACTGCTGTTTTATGTTACATTTTGTTTTTAGATATTTTTTCTTTTATTGCACATTGTTTTACTATTTTTTTTTAAATTATGTACAGTATGTTCTTTGTAACTCACCAAGTGCTGTACCTAGCCCTGTGCGAGTGGTGCAGCTGCACAAAGCACAAAAAAATATGGTGCATTTGGAGTTGTAAGCCTAGAATCCCCCCCCCCCCTAACATTGCCTACCATTGCTATCCTACTGCTTTTTGTGTTCCCTTGGCGGCGGCAGCTGAGCAGACCTCCAGTTGAAAAAACATGTGGGTCTTTCTGACTCCATGCTTGCATGCCGGTTTGATCGCTCCCTCCTCTGATGTATGCTCTTGCATCAGAAGACGGAGGGATCAGACAAGCCATTCAAGCTCAGAGTTGTAAAGACCCATGTTTGAATGGCTGTTCTGGTTCCTCCCTCCTCTGACATGAGCATATGTCAGAGCAGGGAGGGAACAGGCCTGCATGCAAGCATGGAGTTGGAAAGACCCACATGTGTCTTTTTCAATTGGAGATCCGCTCTTCTGCAGTCGCCAAGGGAAGATGAAAAGTGGCAACGGCTGGGCAATGGCAGGCAGCATGGGGGGGGAGGGCTAGACATAGATGTGTGGAGTAAGATGGGGAAATGCTGGGCATGGGGTAAATGACAAATGTGATGTGGGGAGGGGGGGAGGGGGTACACCAGTCTTGCAAGTCGCACAGAGCACATTTATGGCTTGGTACAGCCCTGAACTCACCTAGACTTTTAGATAGGTGAGAAATAAATTTAGATAAAATAAATAAATGTGTTGCACAAACCTGGGATAAGAGTTGTCCTTGTAAGATGGTGAAGATGAAGGACCAGAAGGAATTCCTGTAGAAAGGTTATCACCTTCAAGAAGCTACTTCTGGAATAAATGAAGGATCTTTTTACTCCTTTAACCTAGTCCATGAGGAAGATGAGGCAAAGAGTGACTGTCTTGTGTCTCAGAATTCGAGATCGCTAAAAGAGATACTATTGGATCTTGGGAAGAATGTTGCTCTCTCTGTGCAGGAGTTGCTCCTGTATATTGAGAAGCCTGAGATTCAGCCTAATCCTGATATGCTATTACTGACAGATCTTTGCAGTGACTGTTGACAAAATCATTGAATATTTTCTGCAGAATAAATGGGGTTGTTCTGGTAGGAGCAATGAAACTGAGGGGAGATTCATTTTCCACCATGACCAGAATTGGAGTCAATGATAGTGCTTTCAACCCTGCAGCTTGAGTACTGGAAATGTCCATTGCATAGCTATAGCATTGAGCAGGATATGATAGCCCAGAATCATGCAGGACTTCAGGGTCACCATACTCAAAAGGGGACTCAAGCTGACCCAGTTGGCCTAGGAATGCAGCAGCTTCAATTGGCTGTGTGGCCATCAGCTCAGAGCTTCCCCACCTGTCCCTCAGGTCCTCCTTCCTTCTCTCTTGTTGTTACCTCTTCTTCCTCCTCTGGCTCCTTTGCTGCTCTTGTTCCTCCTCCTGCTTCTTTTTCTAGAAACATAGAAACAGAAACATGACGACAGAAAAAGACCACATGGCCTATCTAGTCTGTCCTTCCATATCAACAACTACAACAGTCCACTTTTTACCTTTAGAGATCCTGTGCTGGTCCCATGCTTTTTTGAATTCAGTTACTGTCCTCATCTCTACCACCTCCACTGGGAGACTATTCCATGGATCCACTACTCTTTCCATAAAGAAGTATTTCCGCATATCACTCCTGAATCTATCTCCCTTCACCCTCATCCCATGTCCCCTCGTAGCAGAACTTGCTTTCAATTGAAAGAGGCTCTCTCCCTGAACATTTATGCCACGGAGGTATTTAAACATCTCAATCATATCACCTCTATCCCGCCTTTCCTCTATAGTGTACATATTAAGATCCTTAAGTCTGTCCTCATATGCTTTATAATGAAGCCCACTAATCATTTTAGTAGCCACCCTCTGCACCGACTCCATCCTGTTCACATCCTTTTGAAGGTGCAGTCTCCAGAATTGCACACTCTACTCCAAATGAGGTCGCACCAAAGACTTATACAGAGTGTCATGAAGAAGTCCCTTCAGAGCCTATAAAGATAGGGCAAGATGAGGATTTGCTTTCAGAAACTGACAGGCAGTCTGAGCACATGGCTCAGTGTTTGCAAAGAAGAAGTAAACAAAGAGAGTCACGAGCTAGAAAGACACGCCCCTGCTGTGACGTATTCCCTAGCTCAGGAGGTAATGAGTTTCACCTGTTTCAGGGCAGGGCACAGCTAAGCCCTGAGAGTTACAATGATAAAAACTGGTCATTAGCTTGGACCAGGGAGAATGAGGTGCAGAGCCCGATGCAGAGCCAGAAGGGGAACTGGAGAGAGAACCAGGATGAGAAAGGAAGCCAGCAAAGGAACACGCTGACTAGAAGGAGTCAAGGAGGAGTGAGAACCAAGGGAGCCATATTCCTGAGGCCAGAGGGAAGCAACCCAGGACAGGGTTGTCTGGTAAAGGCAGGAGAGAGAAGAATCTTCCTGAGAGGCAGGCTTGGCACAGCTCACACGCTCCTAAGAGAGAGACATGCTGGCAGTAGAATACCGGTACATCTGAGGGGAAAGTTAATAGGCTGAGAGGCAAGCAAACACCAGCTGGGTTTGAGAATCAGTCTAACCCTGCAGAGTGGAGAGTTCCTTCCCTTTCAGAGCCAAAAGGTAGGCTTAATAATTCATACAAGTTTGAACCTAGCTATAAAGCAGTTCCCTATAGTTACCAGAAAGTAGCAAACTCCCTGGACAAAAACTACAGCCTATATGGTAGTTTACAACCCTGCTCAGGAGAGTGTTACAGAGAGAAACCACGTGAGGTCAGAGAAACCGTTTGTTTCAAAGATCAGGATAGCAGCTTACTGCCATGCCCTGCTATTCCTGATGCTGAGGAAATGCAGATAGACTCTGACCATAATGAAATAGTGGATGATCGGATGAACTGTACATTATCTTTGGCTGACCATGTGAATTCCCTATGCTGAACAGTGTCTGAGAGAGACGGTAAAAGCAGCAGAAGAAAAGGGAACATTTTCTTTGCTAATTGAAGCTGTTGTGATTTGTTTTGTATCAAGCACTGCACGTTTAAAGCCTGAAGCTGACAAGGCTAACTTACCTGAGTTCATGTATAATTTCCTCAAGCCGATTGTATGGCATGTTTTATCCTGAGTTATTCACTTGCATTTAATCTGCCGGGAAGGGGAAAATAAATTCTTGCCATTGCCTGAAACCACTCGACTGCAACTCATCTGTGCTCAAAGGGTAAAGGGACTTACATTCCCAGAAGGCCTTGCAGAGTTAAAGCAAGCCCACGCTCTCTGAGGCAGGAACACTACAGGCAGACCAAGTCTCAGTGCCCTAGGCGTTGAGCTGGCCACCGTGAGGGTGACAAGAGGCATTATCACCTCCTTTTTTCTTCTAGCCATTTCTCTCTATTCTTCCTCTCCTTCCTCCTCCATCTCCTCTTCACCTTCTTCCTCTTTTTCTTCCTCCACCTCCTCTTCCTTCTTCTCTTTTTCTTCCTCAACCTGCAGTGCCATTGTAGCAGAAGTGATTGTTCAAATGAAAGCATAATTGTTAGGAGATGCTTCAACTAGAAGTGTTTTCGCAAGGGGACATGGCAGGGATCAACAGAGAGGAATTAGAAGACTAGTTTGCTGTTCCTTGGCCCAAGCCTAGTCTACTATCTGGTGGGTACCAGTGACCAGGGCAACAGGGATGCTTCCTGAGTTTGTGAACACAATATAGAGGGGAAGATGTAGCTCTGATGAAATACTGATAGCTACATTATTCAAGAGGAGGAGAGTTGAGATGAATATGCAGAGTGCTTCAGAAGTGCAGCAGCTCTTTTAGTGCATGTCCACAACATGGAATAGCTTGGAGTAAGGTGACAGCTACAGATGGACTATGGAACCTAATGCAGGAGGAGGAGTGGCCTAGTGGTTGGGGCAAGGTACTTCAGGCCGGAAGGTCAGTGGTTCAAATCCCACTAGAGGACAGCAACCTTGGGCCGGAAGGACTGGGGTTTCTAGTCCCACAGGTGCTGCTTGTGGACTTGGGCAAGCCACTTAACCCTCCATTGCCCATGTTCCCTGTAAGTATTAGTGTATGTGTCTCTTATCCCCTCGTGTTAAATGTATCCCCCAATTGTGTTGTGACCACTTTGATTGAAGGATAAGGTGGTATACAAAACTGTCTAAATAAAATAAAATAAATAAATGCAGTGGCACTGGGGACAATTCAAGGTCAACTGCCATGTTCCCCTCTATCACCATGGATCACTGCAACCCTCCCCCCAGGCTTTTCCTTCTTTGCAACATCTCGCCGAGGTAGGCCTGGTGGGGGGGTTGCAGTGATCCATCGCTCCTCCCTTCCCCTCCGCGAAGTTCTTCCTCCCCCTCTTCCCTACCCCGAAGCGCTTTTGCTACTGCTAGAGACCCCCTCTCCTCTGCATATCCTCCTTCTCTATGTTCCGCCTACCTTGTCTTCCCCTTTGTGGGACTCTGTACTTTTGTCTCTGTCTGAAGCTTCTCTCAGATACCAGCATCTTTTGCTCCTTGGTGATTTTAATGTTCATGCTGATTCCCCTTCTTCTCAGCGTGATCTCTCTTTTCTTTCCTTGCTTTCTGATCTTTCTCTCTATCAACATGTCAATTTCCCTACTCACGCAGCCGGTCATACTTTGGATCTTGTGATCTCGCACCACTGTTCACCCATCACACTTTCCTCTTTTGCCTCTCAGCTCCTCCAATGGTCTGATCATCTCTGCATTTCCTTTACCCTCTCATGCCCTACCTCCCTTCCTTCTATCCCCTCTGTTGTATCCCCTACCCATTTACGCCGTCGCTATACGCCTGACTCACTTCACCAGTTCCCTCCTTCTGATCAGCTTTTTCCTGATAACTTCCATCTACTCCCGGTTGATCTCCAGGTCCAGTGTTGGAATACCACTCTTACCTCTGCTTTAGACAAGGTTGCTCCTCTTCATCCCATACCCGCCCAACACAGATGCTCCAACTCTCCTTGGTTCCATCCCGGACTCCGTCTTCATCGTTCCTACCTTCGGCGTTCTATTCGCTGTTGGCATAAGCACCCTTCTGCGTCCGCTCTGTCACATTTTCGCTACTGTATATAAACGTGTATATAGTTAACACAAGTTCCATGTAAAATATACAGAAGTATATTGATTTTTGTTCGATGTGAACCGCCCCTGATCTCTGGAAGGGGCGGTATATAAGAAACTGTTAAATAAATAAAAATAAAATACTGTCATATCCATTATCGTTCTCTGTTGCATGCAGCCAAATGTGATTATTTCTCTGAGCTTGTTTCTTCTTCGGCTAATTCTACCCGTCAACTCTACCGAGTTCTCCATTCTCTCTCTGCCACATCTTCATTCCCCAGCCCGGCACCTTCTCTTCCACTATCTTCTTCTAGCCCCACTCCGACTGCCTTAGCTACCTACTTTTCTGATAAGGTTCTCAATATTCGTCAGCTTTTTCCCTCGTGTCCTTCCCCTCTTTCTCCCCCTCCCCCCCTTTCCCCAGTTCGTCTGTTTCTTTGTCTCTTTCGCCTACCCCCCCTCTTTCACACTGTTGGTCTGTTTTTCGTCCCATTACCCTCTCTGAGCTGTCCCATGCTCTTTCTACAGCTCGAAAAACCACCTGTCTCTCTGATCCTATCCCTTCACAATGGCTTTCTGAACCTTCTCTGGCTTTGCTTCCTTTAGTCTCTCTCTCTTTCAATACCTGTTTGTCTTCTGGTTCTTTCCCCTCACCTTGGAAACACGCTTTGATCCGCCCTCTCTTGAAAAAGCCCTCTTTAGATCCTTCCACTTTGTCTAATTGGCGTCCTGTCTCTAATCTTCCTTTTCTTTCTAAGCTTCTTGAACGATTGGTCTTTTCTCAACTTTCTGCACACTTAGAGGATTGTTTGGTTCTTCACCCTCGTCAATCTGGTTTTTGTCCTGGGCATAGCACTGAATCTATTCTTATTTCTTTTCTTAATGAGTTGCACGTCGCCCACGACAGGGGCTCTATTTCTATTGCTGTTGCACTTGATCTTTCTGCGGCTTTCGATGTTGTTGACCATCGCACTCTTCTTCTTTGTCTCAGTTCTATTGGTCTCTCTGCGTCAGTTCTGCATTGGTTTCATTCTTTTCTCTGTGACCGCTCTTTTTCTGTTCTTATTGGTTCCGACTCTTCTCCCCCCATGCCTCTTCACTGCGGTGTTCCCCAAGGTTCTGTCTTGTCTCCTCTGTTGTTCAATATTTTCTTGGCTCCTCTTGCTTTGCTTATACAGCAGCACGGTATCTCGGCATACTTTTATGCCGATGATATTCTTCTCCTTTTTCACACCTGTTCACTCTCTCCAGATATTGGTCCTCTTGATGCTTGTCTTTCTGCAGTTTCTACCTGGTTTGCGGACAACTTTTTGCACATTAATTTGGCTAAGACTTCGGCGATTTGGTTCACTGCAGGTGTCTCCATTCCCGCTTTGTCCCCTTCTCTTCCTGCTGGGCCTATTCCCTTGGTCACCTCTCTGCGTTATCTCGGGGTTACGCTGGATTCTGCCTTAACTTTCAGAGACCATATCTCTTCCGTTGTACAGCGTTCTTTTCACACTTTACGTCAACTTCGAGCAATTCGGCCTTTTCTTTCCCCCACTTCTATGACTACACTTCTTCTTGCTTTGGTGGTTTCCCGTTTGGACTATTGTAATGCATCTCTAGCCGGTCTTCCACTTACTCAGCTTCGTCGCCTTCAACTAGTTCACCACACGGCTGCTCGTCTTCTGACTCACTCCCCCCGATCAGCGCACGTCACCCCTTTGCTTCTTCGTTTGCACTGGTTGCCTGTCCCTTTTCGCATACAGTACAAAATTCTGATTTTCGTGCACCGGTCTTTGCACACTGGTACTCCACTCTATCTCTTCGATCTGGTCCACTTTTCTTGCCCTTCCAGAGTTCTTCGATCTCTCCATCTGAATCGTCTTTTTCTCCCACCTCCCTCCCAGGCTCATCTAGAATCCACACGTTCTTCTGCTTTCTTTTTTCTCGGTCCCCGTCTTTGGAACTCACTGCCGCTTTCGTTGCGATTGGAATCCTCCTTCTCTGCTTTCAAAGCTTGTCTTAAGACCTATCTTTTTTGCACAACTTTTGACCTTCCTTTCCCCCCCCCCCCTCTATGACTGCATGACTGTCTGTCTGTTTTTTATCTCTCTTTTATTTTTTCTATACTCTATTGATTTATCTCTGCACTGTTCTTTACTCTACATGAATGGCGTTCCTTTCTGTTTCTTTCCCAGTAGCTCCGTTTTGTTTTTATTGTAAACCGCTGTATGCCAATTGGTTCAAGCGGTATATAAAATTTTAAATAAAGATAAAGATCTGCTATGGCTAATGTGATAGGCACATTCTACTGTACTCCTTTAAAATAGAAACTGAAGGACTAAAGGATTCATTGTACCTGAACACCTTAGGGTCCAATGCTTGTTTGATAGCTACCATAGGCAGACAACCTATAGTGCAGCTTCATGGATTTTGTGTGTTGGAGACTGGAAATGCTGGTACTTCCTGCCACTGGAGGGTTATGTTGCATCCCAATATATATGCTGTCACTAACTCAAGGAACAGAAAAATTCATCTTAGAATGAGTGGCAACATCCTTGTAGATGGATGAGTGAAGCTACACTTCCAGTGTTCTACCCCTCAAGTGAGTGTGGGACTAGGTTGTGGCTGTGGGTACATCTTATATGGGTTTGGTGGCTTAGCTGCATGGTGTGAATATGCATGTAATGTCTTGTGCCTATTATTTATTTTATTGTATTTGAAACACTTACAGTTGTGGTCAACATTATTGGCAGTCTTGCAGTTCAACCCCTTAATGTCCAATATCTCCTAAACAAAAGTGACCAATGAAATGACTTGGGACTATATATGCACACATATTTGACACATTAGGAATCAAATAAAACAAGGCCAATTAAAAAAGAAAATAGTCACTTGGCAATAGTGATCATAGCATGATAACATTTGATTTAAATAATGGTGGAGGGATGGTAAGGAAATCCACAGTACTACCTTTTAACTTTCGAAAGGGAGACTATGATAAAATGAGGAAAATAGTTTAAAAAAAATGAAAAGGAGCAGTTGCAAAGCTTAAAGACTTACATCAAGCTTGGGTGTTATTTAAAAAATACTATCTTGGAAGCCCAGACCAGCTGTATTCCACGCTTTAAGAAAAGTGGAAGGAAGACCAAAAAACTGCCAGTATGGTTTAAAGGTGAAGTCAGAGAGGCTGTAGTTTCCAAAAAAGCATCTTTCAGGAAATGGAAAAAAGAGCCAAATGACAAAAACTGGAAACAGCAGAAGCACTGGCAAGTTAAATGCAAGGCATTGATAAGACAGGCAAAGAGAGAATTTGAGAAGAAACTTGCTGTGGAAGCAAAAACACATAATAAAGACATTTTCAAGTACATTCATAGCAAAAAAACCTGTGAGAGAGTCAGTTGGACCATTAGATGATAGAGGGGTAAAAGGGGCACTAAGAGGGATCAAGGCCATAGTGGAGAGACTGAATGAATTCTTTGCTTCAGTCTTTACTGAGGAAGATGTAGGGATGTTATCCATGACTGACGTGGTATTTAAAGGTGATACTGTGGAAGAAATGAAAGAAATAGCGATACACCGGGAAGATGTATTACAACTATTTGATAAACTGGAGTAGCAAATCACCTGGTATACATCCAAGGGTGTTGAAAGAACTGAAATATGAGATTGCAGACCTCCTATTAGTAATCTGTGAACTATCATTAAAATCATCTGTAATACCTGGAGGATGGCCAATGTAACGCCAATTTTTAAAAAGGGTTCCAGAGGTGATCCAGGAAACTACAGACCGATAAGCCTGACATCAGTACCGGGAAAAATGGTAGAAACCATCATAAAGGACAAAATTACTGAACTTGTAGCTAGTCATGCCTTAATGGGAGACAGCCAACATGGTTTTAGACAAGGAAGATCTTGTCTTACTAATCTGTTATGGTTTTTTGAAGGTGTGAATAAACACGTAGACAAAGGTGAGTCAGTTGATATAGCATATCTGGACTTTCAGAAAGCCTTTGACAGGGTCCCTCATCAGAGACTTTTGGCAAAACTATAAAGTCGTTGGATAGGAAGGAGTGTACTATTGTAGATCAGGAACTGGTTAAAAGATAGAAAGCAGAGGGTAGGGCTAAATGGCCAATTTTCCCAATGGAGAAAAGTGAATAGTGGAGTACCCCAGGGATCTCTGCTGGGTCAACTGTTTTTTAACATATTCATTAATGACCTGGAAATGGGAATAACGAGTGAGGTTATCAAATTTGCAGATGACACAAAACTAGTTAAATTTGTTAAAACCCATGAGGATTATGGAAAATTGCAAGAGGATCTTGATAAATTTGAAGACTGGGCATCCAATTGGCAGATGAAATTTAATGTGGACAAGTGCAAAGTGATGCACTTAGGAAAGAACAACCCAAACTATGGTTACATGATGCAAGATTCCACATTAGGAACCACCACCAAGGAAAAAGATTTAGGCATCATTGTGGATAACATGTTAAAACCCTCTGTCTAGTGTGCAGCTGCAGACAAGAGAGCAAATAGAATGCTAGGTATCATAAGGAAAGGAATGGAGAATAAAGAAAGGATACTATAATGCCTCTGTATCATTCCATGCTGCTACCGCAGCTTGAATATTGTGTGCAATTCTGGTCGCCATATCTTAAAAAGAACATAGAATGATCATATTGAAGCGACAACTATACGACCACATCACAATACTAATTGAACTACACTGGCTTCCTATTATTGCCTGCATAAGATACAAAATAATAGTAACCACATTCATACTGATACACAACAAAGCACCGTCCTACCTCTCCACGCTTATCGCAACTCAACCACATAACAGAAACAGAAGAACGCACAACCTAAATACCCTACATGTACCACCTTCCATCCGCACAGTCAAAACCTCCACAAGTAACAGAACCTTTACCTACATAGCTCCCACGCAATGGAATAAACTACTGGACACACTAAGAGCAAACAACGATCTGTAAGATTTCAGAAAAAAACTAAAAACATACCTATTCCAGGAATTCTACGACATAATATAATGCATAACAAAAAACTAAATAAACTAAGCTGTAATTAGTGTAAATAAAACTGTAAATAGTCCATGCTGTAAATGAATCTGTAAATAACCCAAGCTGTACAAACCGACCACATAAATGCAACTGTAAATACTTCAAGCTGTTATGTAGATACTTTGATTCTGGTAAGAAATTGTTTGCTGTGCCTAAATGTAATATAAACCGCTACTGATCGCTGGAAGAAGCGGTATACAAATGTAAATAAATAAATAAAATTATTAGAAAAGGTACAGCGAAGAGTCACCAAAATAGTAAAGGGGATGGAAGGATACTCCTATGAAGAGAGGCTAAAAAGGAAAAGAGATGGCTGAGGGGAGATATGATAGAGGTCTATAAATTAATGAATGGAGTGGAACGGGTAAAGGTAGATCAATTGTTTACATCATCAGAATATAAAAAGACTAGGGGACATGCAATGAAGCTACAGGGTAACCTATTTAAGACTAATAAGAGAAAATATTTTTTTACTCAACGTGTAATCAAACTCTGGAATTTTTTACCGGAGGATATAGTAAAAGCTGTTAGTGTAGCTGGGTTTAAAAAAGGTTTGGACAAGTTCCTAGAGCAAAAGGTCCATAAACTTTTATTAAAAAGGACCCAAGATATCACTGCTTGACCCAAAACAAACATTGAGGAACCTGTGTCTTTTGGGGAGATTGCTAAGTAATTATAACCTAGATTGCCCACTGTTGGAAACAGGATACTGGGCTTGACAGACCTTGATCTGACCCAGTATGGCATATCTTATATTCTTATGTTCTTAAGTAAAAAAACTGGGACATTACCAGGACATGATTATTGGCACCCTTATAAATAATTCAAATCAGTTTGAGTAGAAGAACCACATTCCCACTGCATTAGAATTTGATGCACCTGTGATCAATTGTCAGTACTCACATGACTTGAATCAACCAATGAATGATGGCTCTAATGTTTAAAATGGCCACATTTGCTCCCTGTTCCATTTTCACAATGGCGAAGACAAGCAAGCTGTCTGAGATCATCAGAAAAGCCATTATCACCAAACATCAAACGGGTACAAGATCATCTCCAAAGACCTTGGGATTCCTGTATCTACAGTTTGCAATGCTATTAAGACGTTTTCTGCTCATGGAACTCTCAAGAACCTCCCAGATGTGGTGAGAAGAGGAAAATTAATCCAAGAATCTTTGAAGATTAGTGCAAACTTGGAAAAATACCATGTACAGCGTCCAAAGAGCTTAAGGCTGACCTGGAGTAATGTGGAGTGGTTTCAACCTGCACCATACACTGCACACTAAACAAAGAAGGACTAATAAGAGAAAATATTTTTTACACAACGTGTAATCAAACTCTGGAATTTGTTACCGGAGGATGTAGGAAAGGTTGTTAGTGTAGCTGGGTTTAAAAAAGGTTTGGACAAGTTCCTGGAGGAAAGGTCCATAAACCATTATTAAAAGGGACCCAGGATATCACTGCTTGACCCAATACAAGCATCGAGGAACCTGTGTCTTTTGGGGAGACTGCTAGGTACTTATGACCTAGATTGGCCACTGTTGGAAACAGGATACTGGGCTTGATGGACCTTGGTCTGACCCAGTATGGCATATCTTATGTTCTTATGACTTCATGGGTGAAGGCCAAGAAGTACCCTACTGCTCAAAGATAGACATAAAAAGGCACACCTGATCTTTGCACAAACCCACCTTGAGAAACCACAATCCTTCTGGAAAATGTTCTGTGGATAGATGAAACCAAATTTGAGCTCTTTGGCAGTGCAGACCAGTGATAAATTTACAAACGAAGAAATTAAGCTTATAAGGGAAAAAAACCCACCCTTCCTACAGTTAAATATGGTGGTGGTTCCATAATATTGTGAGGCTGTTTTGCTGCCTCAGGAACTGGAGGTTTGGAACGTCTTAAAGGAAACATGAAGTCAGAGGGCTACCAAGGTATTTTGGAGCAAAATATGCTATCCAGTGTCAGAAAACTAGGTCTGTGTTGAAGATCATGGGTCTCCAGCAGGGCAATGACCCAAAACATACATCCAAAAGTACAAAAGAATGGTTAAAAAGGAACAAATGGACTGTTCTAAACTGGCCAGCAATGAGTCCTGATCTCAATCCAATCGAGAACCTTCTGGAAAGAGCTGAAATATGCCATGGGTAGAAGGAATCCTGAAAACATTCATGAGCTGGAATAAATCACAGTTAAAGAATGGGAGAAACTACCAGAAGACAGATGTAAGAAAATTAAATGGCTACAAGAAACAATTGGAGGCTGTCATCACTGCCAAGGGTTATGCAACAAAATATTAATGAAGGGTGCCATTAATCCTGTCCAGGACGTATTTTTTTTTTCTCAGAAATTACATTGTCTAATTTGCAGACATCTTTTTTTTTTGTTGTGTACCTTTGAACATACTATTAAAATATTATGATGACATACATTTAGAATATTTACAATTATTTCTCAAGATACACAGCATACCTAAAATACAGGGGTGCCAATAATGTTGACCACAACTGTGCTATAGTGTGCCTACGACTAAAAGCCTTCAAGGTGGTTTGTAATGGAAAAAGTAACACTACCGAGAAGAGAAAATGCAGAAAGAGTGGCAAAAAGGAAGAGAGGGATTACAATTCATCAAGAGGCAGCTGAGGGGGGATGGGAGAGAAAAAGCAAGTATAGGGGTAAAAAGCAAGTGCAGCCCCCAAAGAGAAAAACAGGGGCTACTATCTAGGGTCTTGAGGAAAGAAGAGTTGGAACAACCAGGTTTTAAAACCCTTTGTCAACTTCGGAAAAGAAGATTCCTAGTAAAGGGGAAGAGGGAAGAGGGAAGGAATTCCATAAGGATGGATCAAGGTTATTAAAAACAGTGCCTACAAAATTCTACATGAAGGGTGAAGAATGGAGGAAAGGCCAAGAGTGAAGTTTGGGAAGAATGGAGGATGTTGGGGTGGGGGGGGGGGGGTCGAGGAGGCGTAATAGGCACAATGGACCAGAACCACTATCTTAAATTTTAGCTGTGAGGTGACTGGGAGCAAATGAAGTGAG